>JAECWR010000081.1:0-1200000 GCA_018150935.1 Drosophila pruinosa
AATAAAGTACAATTTGATTGCTCGCGGCAGCGCTGCTCGCATAAGAAGAGATAAGCGAGCGAGCAGAACAAAGGCGGCGGCGGTGCGCCGACCGAAAAGCCTCTGTTGGAAATTTGCTGGGTACGCAGAAAACTGTTTTTCGCTAGGTCGGTACGGAGAAAAGATTAAATTTTTATACCCGCCTACCCAAAGGATAGAAGGGTATTATAACATTGTGCCAACCGAAAATGTATGTAACAGGCAGAAGGAACCATCTCCGATCCCATAAAGTATATATATTCTTGATCAGTGTCAACAGCCGAGACAATATAGCCATGTCCGTCTGTCCGTCTGTCTGTCCGTATGAACACCTAGATATCAGAGACTATAAGAGATAGACCAACAAATTTTTCGGGACAGTGTGTCTTATTGTTGCACGCAGATCAAGTTTATTTTAGATTTTGTCACGCCCGCTTCCGCCCCGTAAATCGAAAAAAAATGAATTTCATGGGTAATTTTAAACCTAAAACGTATCTAGGCGTGTGGATCGACATACGACTCAGCTATAGGGAACACCTCAGCATCATTAGTCGGAATGCGGCTGGGATAGGACAAGCCCTCAGCAGGATCATGATGAACAACCGCGGGCCAAAACAAGGGCGACGGATTCTGATTCAAAATGTGACGAAGGCAACCATTCTATACGGAGCGCCGATTTGGTCACAGGCGATGCACACAAAATCATAATGTAGAGGAGGTAGAGTCAGCATATTAATAACTATAGTAATAAGCAAAGTATTAATATATATAGTAATAAATAAGGATAGTTAAATAATTTGTTAAAAGAGATTAAAACTACGGGTGGTGACCGGGCACCGATAAAAGATAATAGACTACTAAAGCGGCAGGGCAACCTCATAGAGACTGCATGGGCAGCAACGTCAGCAAGCGCAGACAAACAACGTCAACGACTCGGCCCAAGAGCGCATGGGCAGCAGACTGAACTTTGACGGAAAGCACTCCAAGCGACGGCCACGACCCATGTCGCGAGAGAGAGAGCAACGACGGCGGGCCTGGCGGCTGAGCACTGTCTCGGACAGAGGTTCAAAAATGCATATAACCCCAAAGAGGAGCAGGGCAGAATGCGAGAGGACGGCAATATATGCAAACTGCCCAAGTACAATTTGATTGCTCGCGGCAGCGCTGCTCGCAAAAGAAGAGATAAGCGAGCGAGCAGAACAAAGGCGGCGGCGGTGTGCAGACCGAAAAGCCTCTGTTGGAAATTTGATGGGTACGCAGAAAACTGTTTTTCGCTAGGTCGGTACGGAGAAAAGATTAAATTTTTATACCCGCCTACCCAAAGGATAGAAGGGTATTATAACATTGTGCCGACCAAAAATGTATGTAACAGGCAGAAGGAACCATCTCTGATCCCATAAAGTATATATATTCTTGATCAGTGTCAACAGCCGAGACGATATAGCCATAGGCAGTACTTGTATAGGTTCCGTCACGAAGAGGCTCCCCAATGTACAGAGGGCGGTTTCTTAAAGAAAAACCCTCTCCACGTTATGTACCACTGTTCTAGGTACGGTGCAGACACAAGGAGAGTCCCTCCAGCTGACGTACTAATGGGGTTCATGGTAGAGTCGGATGCGAACTGGCTACAAGTTAGCCAGCTCATTATAGACATCTAAAAAGATTTGAGAAGGCGAGAGAATGATTGTAGGAGAAAGCCAAGATGAGGGGCGTTATCCCCGCGATGTAATATTTGACGGTGATACCGGGGAGTGTGCGATGTGAGTTGTGTGCGGGGTAAGTTTAGTTGGTAAGTGCGGCAAGTCCAGCATACTTTCTGGTACGGGTCAGATGTATCATTTGAAAATTATCACCCCCCGTGGCGTATCCATGGAAAAAAAAATCAAACACACAGACAGCAAACAGCACACCCGTGTGGTGACGGGTTCTAGAATATCTCCACAGTGCATCTCCGCTTGTCATACGAGGCCACTAAACGGAAACACAAACGAGTATAGCCCTTCTCAGAAAGGCCAACCGGGCGGTTGGCTGTGTAACGAGACCCAAGGCTCGTCACATATATAATAATAAGTAATAACAATACGAGGTAGAGTCAGCATATTAATAACTATAGTAATAAGCAAAGTATTAATATATATAGTAATAAATAAGGATAGTTCAATAATTTGTTAAAAGAGATTAAAACTACGGGTGGTGACCGGGCACCGATAAAAGATAATAGACTACTAAAGCGGCAGGGCAACCTCATAGAGAGTGCACGGGCAGCAGCGTCAGCAAGCGCAGACAAACAACGTCAACGACTCGGCCCAAGAGCGCATGGGCAGCAGACTGAACTTTGACGGAAAGCACTCCAAGCGACGGCCACGACCCATGTCGCGAGAGAGAGCAACGACGGCGGGCCTGGCGGCTGAGCACTGTCTCGGACAGAGGTTCAAAAATTCATATAACCCCAAAGAGGAGCAGGACAGAATGCGAGAGGACGGCAATATATGCAAACTGCCCAAGTACAATTTGATTGCTCGCGGCAGCGCTGCTCGCAAAAGAAGAGATAAGCGAGCGAGCAGAACAAAGGCGGCGGCGGTGTGCAGACCGAAAAGCCTCTGTTGGAAATTAGATGGGTACGCAGAAAACTGTATTTCGCTAGGTCGATACGGAGAAAAGATTAAATTTTTATACCCGCCTACCCAAAGGATAGAAGGGTATTATAACATTGTGCCGACCGAAAATGTATGTAACAGGCAGAAGGAACCATCTCCGATCCCATAAAGTATATATATTCTTGATCAGTGTCAACAGCCGAGACGATATAGCCATGTCCGTCTGTCTGTCACCTAGATATCAGAGACTATAAGAGATAGACCAACAAATTTTTCGGGACAGTGTGTCTTATTGTTGCACGCAGATGAAGTTTGTTTTTGATTTTGTCACGCCCGCTTCCGCCCCGTAAATCGAAAAAAAATGAATTTCATGGGTAATTTTAAACCTAAAACGTATCTAGGCGTGTGGATCGACATACGACTCAGCTATAGAAAACACCTCAGCATCATTAGTCGGAAGGCGGCTGGGATAGGACAAGCCCTCAGCAGGATCATGATGAACAACCGCGGGCCAAAACAAGGGCGACGGATTCTGATTCAAAATGTGACGAAGGCAACCATTCTATACGGAGCGCCGATTTGGTCACAGGCGATGCACACAAAATCATAATGTAGAGGAATCCAAGCTATATATAGACTGGGAGCTCTGCGAGTCTGAAACGGCTTAAGCACCATTTCGGAGGACGCGGCGCTTGTAATCGGAGGAATGGTGCCCATAGACATCCTGGCAACTGAATGGGCAAGAGATTACAATGACGGTTGTACCCTTACTCTACTACTAGTAAGGGATGATTAACTTTTAGTCTAATCCCCAACGTCGTTGAGTGGCTTAATAGGATTAGAGGACTGCCTAACTTCCATATCACCCAGTTCTTTACTGACCATGAAGCTTATAGGCAGTACTTGTATAGGTTCCGTCACGAAGAGGCTCCCCAATGTACAGAGGGCGGTTTCTTAAAGAAAAACCCTCTCCACGTTATGTACCACTGTTCTAGGTACGGTGCAGACACAAGGAGAGTCCCTCCAGCTGACGTACTAATGGGGTTCATGGTAGAGTCGGATGCGAACTGGCTACAAGTTAGCCAGCTCATTATAGACATCTAAAAAGATTTGAGAAGGCGAGAGAATGATTGTAGGAGAAAGCCAAGATTTGGGGCGTTATCCCCGCGATGTAATATTTGACGGTGATACCGGGGAGTGTGCGATGTGAGTTGTGTGCGGGGTAAGTTTAGTTGGTAAGTGCGGCAAGTCCAGCATACTTTCTGGTACGGGTCAGATGTATCATTTGAAAATTATCACCCCCGTGGCGTATCCATGGGAAAAAAAATTAAACACACAGACAGCAAACAGCACACCCGTGTGGTGACGGGTTCTAGAATATCTCCACAGTGCGTCTCCGCTTGTCATACGAGGCCACTAAACGGAAACACAAACGAGTATAGCCCTTCTCAGAAAGGCGCCCGGTTGGCTGTGTAACGAGACCCAAGGCTCGTCACATATATAATAATAAGTAATAACAATACGAGGTAGAGTCAGCATATTAATAACTATAGTAATAAGCAAAGTATTAATATATATAGTAATAAATAAGGATAGTTCAATAATTTGTTAAAAGAGATTAAAACTACGGGTGGTGACCGGGCACCGATAAAAGATAATAGACTACTAAAGCGGCAGGGCAACATCATAGAGAGAGCGCACGGGCAGCAGCGTCAGCAAGCGCAGACAAACAACGTCAACGACTCGGCCCAAGAGCGCATGGGCAGCAGACTGAACTTTGACGGAAAGCACTCCAAGCGACGGCCACGACCCATGTCGCGAGAGAGAGAGCAACGACGGCGGGCCTGGCGGCTGAGCACTGTCTCGGACAGAGGTTCAAAAATGCATATAACCCCAAAGAGGAGCAGGGCAGAATGCGAGAGGACGGCAATATATGCAAACTGCCCAAGTACAATTTGATTGCTCGCGGCAGCGCTGCTCGCAAAAGAAGAGATAAGCGAGCGAGCAGAACAAAGGCGGCGGCGGTGTGCAGACTGAAAAGCCTCTGTTGGAAATTTGATGGGTACGCAGAAAACTGTTTTTCGCTAGGTCGGTACGGAGAAAAGATTAAATTTTTATACCCGCCTACCCAAAGGATAGAAGGGTATTGTGCCGACCGAAAATGTATGTAACAGGCAGAAGGAACCATCTCCGATCCCCTAAAGTATATATATTCTTGATCAGTGTCAACAGCCGAGACGATATAGCCATGTCCGTCCGTCTGTCCGTATGAACACCTAGATATCAGAGATTATAAGAGATAGACCAACAAATTTTTCGGAACAATGTGTCCCCTTCCGCCCCCGTAAATCGAAAAAAACGAATTTCAAGGGTAATTTTAAACCTAAAACGTATCTAGGAGTGTGGATCGACACACGACTCAGCTATAAGGAACACCTGAGCATCATGAGTCGGAAGGCGGCTGGGATAGGACAAGCCCTCTGCAGGATCATGATGAACACCCGCGGGCCAAAACAAGGGCAACGGATTCTGCTTCAAAATGTGACGAAGGCAACCATTCTATACGGAGCGCCGAATTGGTCACAGGCGATGCACACAAAATCATAATGTAGAGGAATCCAAGCTACATATAGACTGGGAGCTCTGCAAGTCTGCAACGGCTTTAGAACCATTTCGGAGGACGCGGCGCTTGTAATCGGCGGAATAGTGCCCATAGACATTCTGGCAACGGAATGGGCAAGAGATTACAATGACGAATGTACCCTTCCTCGACCGGAGCGCTGAAATGCCGCTCGGGCGAAGAGGAGCCAGAGCATTGGAATTCGGAAGTCCAGGTAGGATTCATCGTCGAAGAGCCGATGGACCCATTGACTGATCGGCGACTTAGACAAATGGATAATTCGGCTGTTTCAGAAGCTATCTGCATCGCTTTGGCCACGAAAGTGATCCTTACTGCTTGTGGTGCTACTCGGCAGCAGAGAAGACCGCGGAGCACATCCTAGCGGACTGTCGGCGGTTCACCGGTGCGAGAGCGGAATTGGAGGCAACCTTTGGAAGGCCGGCAATGGTGAACAACTTCGTCAAGTGCATGATGGAGAGCGAAGCCTGCTGGTCGGCGGCATGTACCTTTGCGGCCACTACAATGATTTTGCTGCGGGCTCTGGAGAGAGAGCGGGGGCGGACGGAGGAGGGGATTTAATAAATCGCGCTCAGGAGCTCGAGAAGCAATACCTCGCAACGGTTCCACGAGCTTCCTTGGCAATTCCATTCCCGTTACCCACTTTTTTTTTCTTTTCTCTTTGTTTTTTGTTTATCCTTCTAATCTTATAGCTCTTACTTTTTAATTGTTCCATGAAATAAAAATTAAAAACAAAAAAAACAAGAAAGCTACAGTCGAGTTTGCTCGACAGTGAGACACCCGCCACCCAATTTTACCATAAAAATATTATATTTATATAATAGTATAAAAATATACAGAAAAAATACTAAAAAACAAGTAAGAAAGCTACAGTCGAGTTTGCTCGACTGTGAGATACCCGCCACCCAATTGTACCATCAAAATATCATATTTACATAATAGTATAAAATTATACTGAAAAAATACTAAAAAAAAATATACTAAAAATACCAAAATAATATATCTGTAGTCTTTTAAAATATATACCGATTTATATATATCGATTACTGTGATAATAGCTTTAGTATTTTAGCATTAAGTTTTATGGTAATAACAAAATGTGGGCAGACTGATGAAAAGGGCGCCAAGCTGCAGATATATTTTGTAAAAGAAAAAGTTAAAATAAAAATCAAGAAAAATATCAAAGGATTACAAATCAGGTGTGGGGTATCCCAAATCAATGTTAAATATGAAATACACGGAAATATTGCGTTTAAGCAAACCTGAGTTGCTTCAGCTACTCAGTGAGAAGCAAGTGCCGGTTGACGCTGCTGCTACGATTTTAGAGCTGCGATCTTTGGTCAGAGCCGTAATGCCCGATGAGATGGGGCATGATGACCTGGAAGATGGAGCTAGTGGTGTAGACGAGTTAGCGCTGGCAACTGTTGGGTTGGATCTGCAAACTGTTTCGCAACCTAGTGAAGTTATTGAGGCTACGCAGATGACGCCTAATAACAAAATGGCTGCTTCGCATGAAATTGCGCCGTTGGTATTGAATGATGCAACTGCTTCTGGGAAATCTGATGAAATTGTTGCAAACGATGATGATTTTATTTCATTGGAAAATCGAGACCGGGAGTCCGTACTGTCGTTTGACTTGGAAATGGCACGTGAGCACATTAAGCAATTGGAATTATCTATTGCCAAGCTAAAAGGGGTGACACCAACACCACCCTGTGAGCGAAGAATAGATTTGAGCGACATAGCCTCAATGATGCCACCATTCTCAGGAGATGATGCCCTGTCTGTCCATGTTTGGATTTCTGAAATTGAAAGAGCTACTGAGATTTACAAGCTGACCATGTCTGAATGCTTTTCCCTTGGCATTCGATTGCTCCGCGGGTCAGCTAAAGCTTATATCATGTATGAAGCTGTTGACAATTGGCAAGTGTTAAAAGAAATCCTGGTAGATGTCTTTGGATGCAAGATGACCAACCGCGATGTTGCCAAATTACTTCAGAGTCGCACGTTGGGAAAAGGAGAGTCTGTTTTACAATACTTCATCACTATGCGAAACATTTCCAAACAAGGCCAGTTTCAAGACGCTGATGTGATCAAGTACATTGTGGATGGACTAGGAGACCGTTCTGGTTGCGCATCAGTGCTTTATTTTAGCACTACATTGGATGAGCTGCGTCAGAAGCTAGTACGTTTCCAATCAATACAACCGGTAGTGGAACGTAAGCCTGCAGAAGGAAACCTCAATGACAAAACGGCAACTATTCCAGTAGCGTCTTCAAAGGTGGGCACACCAGATGAGTCGCGTTGTTTTAATTGTCGGCGTTCTGGACATGTTGCTGCCAAATGTCAGAAGCCGAAGAGACCGCTGAATGGGTGCTTCAATTGTTTTGAGGAGGGACACCATTACCGTGAGTGTCCGAAACGAACTGTTGGTATGGTTGATACTGATGCTTCTAAGGCCGATGGTGAATCATTTATTCAAAATGTAAGTTTAAAATTGATATACGAAAAGGTATGCACAGATTATACAAATGTATTTGCTTTATTAGATACCGGCAGCCCGGTAAGCTTTATAAACCAATCTTGTGTTCCGGAGCTGTGTTTCGAGATGAATTTAAAAAAAGTGGATTTCGAGGGCTTAGTGGCAGCCCAATAAGTACATACGGAAAAGTACAATGTTTAGTTAAATTAGATAATGTAGTTAAGGAAATACATTGTTATGTTATTCAAGATTTAATTTTACCAACACCTTTGTTGCTTGGCAGAGATGCTCTGAAAATATTCAATATTAAACTCATAAGGGAAAACAATGAAGTTGAAAATAAAGTTAGCAAAAATCTGAAAGTTAATGAAATAACCTCAGTTTATAAATCTATCTGT
Source organism: Drosophila pruinosa (assembly GCA_018150935.1). Lineage (NCBI taxonomy): Eukaryota > Metazoa > Arthropoda > Insecta > Diptera > Drosophilidae > Drosophila > Drosophila pruinosa. The sequence continues at coordinate 8,134 of JAECWR010000081.1, forward strand.
GCATCCCTCTTCGCTAAAATATCAAAACTTGTAGATGAAATTAATGTTGATGAAATTGTAAACAATAATGTATCTACGGCTGAGTTGAATCCACACACTAACTGGCTATTAGAAATGCAAAATGTTTGTAGTGTATCGCAAGATGACAATCTTCTCAATATCGGTCATGAATTTGATAGAATGACCAGGGAAGAATGCTGTAGAGTAGTTCATGAGAATTATATACAGAAAGTGTTTTTGGGCATTGGTGAGCCTCGATGTTCAATGGAAATTCGTTTAACGGATACTACACCATTTCATTGTTCAGCAAGAAGATTGTCTTATTATGAGAGAGGTATTGTTAGCGACACTGTTAGTGAATTGTTATCTTTGAATATTATTAGGCCTAGTCAATCCCCATTTGCTTCCCCTATTGTATTAGTAAAAAGAAATCAGGAGAGATAAGAATGTGTGTAGATTACCGTGGGTTAAATAAAGTTAGTGTACGTGATAACTTTCCATTGCCCTTAATAGAAGACTGTTTAGAATATTTGGAAGGAAAGTCTGTATTCTCGGTTGTAGACCTTAAAAGTAGCTTTCATCAGGTGGCAATGACGGAAAATTCAATTAAGTATACTGCTTTTATAACACCTGATGGACATTACGAATATTTAAGAATGCCGTTTGGATTAAAAAATGGACCGGCTGTATTTCAAAGATTTATATCTACCACATTGCATGACATGATAAGGAGTCGACAAATTTCCGTATACTTGGATGATATAATACTAGCCACAAATACAGTAGAAGAGCATTTGGAACTTTTGGCAAAGCTGTTAAGCCGACTAGTCGAAAACAACCTAGAGATCAATTATAAGAAAAGTATGTTTTTGCAGAAACAAATAGATTATTTAGGCTATAGTGTCAGTTCAAAAGGAATCCTGCCAAATAATGCACATCTGAAAGCTATACAAGACTATCCAGAGCCATTGAATAGTAAGTCGTTGCATTCTTGTATAGGTTTGTTTTCGTATTTCCGTAAATTTGTACCTTCATTTGCGAGTATTGCGAAGCCTCTAACTGAACTTCTTAAAAACGGTGGACCTTTTCCAATGAGAAATCTTGAGAAACAAGCATTTGCCACGTTAAGAACAGCTTTATCGAATCCTCCGGTCCTTGCCTTATATAATCCTCAACTTGAAACTGAATTACATACTGACGCTAGCTCCCATGGATTTGGAGCAGTACTTATGCAAAGACAAAAAGATGGTAAATTGCATCCTGTGTTCTTCTACTCTAGAAAAGCTACTGCTTGTGAGTCTCGTTATCATAGTTTCGAGCTTGAAACCTTAGCCATTATTTATGCCTTGCGTAGATTCCATATTTATTTGGCACACCGCCCGTTTTTACTAGTGACAGATTGTAACGCTTTGGTACAAACACTTGAGAAAAAATCCTTAAATCCTCGTATATCTCGATGGGCATTAGAAATAGACGGTTATGATTGTAAGAAAACTCATCGTCCAGGTGCAACTATGTGTCATGTGGATGCGCTTAGTAGACAAACTGAATTGTTACAGCCCGAAGCGACTGGTATAGCTGACCCTTGTGTGATTATGGATGATTCGTTAGAAAACCGTTCCGTTAGTCCGTTAGAAAACCGTTCCGTTAGTCCGTTAGAAAACCGTTCCGTTAGTCCGTTAGAAAACCGTTCTGTAGAGTCGTTGGCATATCGTTCCGTAAATCGCTTAGAAAATCAGCCTGTAGTGTTATCAGATACAAGTAGTGGACTTGTAGGAATTGTTGGTGCACATCCTGATGATATTGACCTATTGTTACAAGCAGAGCAAATGCGAGATTCCGAGATATGTAAACTCCGTGAAAGATTAGAAAAGGAAATGGTTGAAGATTTTACCTTGGTTGATGGAATCGTGTATAAGTTAGACAAACAAAAACCGCGACATTTATATGCACCAACAATACTGCAAGATCAATTGATTCGCACGTGTCACGAGAAGTTAGGACACCTTTCTGCGGACAAGTGTATAGATGATCTTAAAGTAAACTATTGGTTTCCATGTATGAGAAGCAAGGTAGAACTATTCATCAAAAACTGTTTACCATGTATTTTACATTCTGTCCCTAGAAGTGTACACCATCGAACGTTACATAGCATTCCAAAAGTCGCCGTACCATTTGATACTATCCATATTGACCATTTGGGTCCATTACCCAGTATAATATCCAAAAGGAAACATCTATTGGTCGTAGTTGACGCTTTTACTAAACACGTCAAATTATATCCTGTAAATTCTACAAGTACTCGTGAGGTGAAAGATTCATTAAGTAAATACTTTGACTATTATAGCCGCCCTCGCAGAATAATTTCCGATCGAGGCGCTTGTTTTACTTCTCTTGAGTTTACTTCCTTTTTAAGTGATCGTAACATTGAGCATATCAAAGTCGCTACCGCCTCTCCTCAAGCTAATGGACAAGTGGAACGCGTGAATAGAGTGCTAACTCCAATGTTGGGAAAACTTTCTGACCCAATAGAACAATCCGATTGGTTTAAACTTGTCAACCGTGTCGAATTTGCATTGAATAATTCTGTTCAGAAAAGCACAGGGAAGACGCCATGTAAGTTACTATTTGGTTGTGAGCAGCGTGGACCCATTATAGATGAACTGACGGAGTACTTAGCGAATAAATTAAATTCTAATTCTATTCATGACCTTGAATCTATTAGACAACAAGCTGACCTCAAAATAAGACATTCTCAAGAAATGAATGAAATGCGTCATGCACTAAAGCATAAAGTGCCTTTGCGATATCAGACTAACGACTTTGTGGCAATTCGAAATGTTGATAACTCGTCGGGATCTTGCAAAAAGTTTGTACCTAAGTATCGTGGTCCATATAAAATTAGTCGTGTTCTGCCAAATGACCGCTATGAAGTAACCGATATTGAGGATTGTCAACTGACACAAATGCCGTACAGAGGAATTTTAGAAGCCGCTAGACTCAAACCGTGGATGCATTATTGTAAAAAAATCGTTGAATTGTGATTAGATCGAGGTCGATCTTTGTTGTCAGATTGGCCGAATGTAGTCTTTTAAAATATATACCGATTTATATATATCGATTACTGTGATAATAGCTTTAGTATTTTAGCATTAAGTTTTATGGTAATAACAAAATGTGGGCAGACTGATGAAAAGGGCGCCAAGCTGCAGATATATTTTGTAAAAGAAAAAGTTAAAATAAAAATCAAGAAAAATATCAAAGGATTACATATCAAAATTTTCTTTGTTCGAAGTTATTAGCATGGCGGCACTTTAGTTGGTTTATTGAACACCATTATAATGTCGCGGAGTGTCATAGCAACTAACTAGGCAGCACTAGCAGTTGTACGTGGTAACGCCTTATAAAAGTAATATCTTAATAACTTCTGTGTTTTCTATCCGATTGTAACCAAATTCGCAGAGATCATTAAGATGGTGATTAGTATTGTGCGTACCAAAATTGAACATTCTAGGTTTAAAACGACGCTCGCAATTCGGTTCTATTCGATTAACGGGGGCGGGAGGGGGCGTGGCCAAAATCAAAAACAAACCTGATCTGCGTGCAACAATAAGACATACTGTCGCGAAAAATTTGTCGCTCTATCTCTTATAGTCTCTGAGATCTAGGTGTTCATACGGACGGACAGACGGACATGGCTATATCGTCTCGGCTGTTGACGCTGATCAAGAATATATATACTTTATGGGGTCGGAGATGCTTCCTTCTGCCTGTTACATACATTTTCGGTCGGCACAAAGCCATAATACCCTTCTACCCTTTGGGTAGGCGGGTATAAATATACTAAAAATACCAAAATAATATATCAAAATTTTCTTTGTTCGAAATTATTAGCTTGGCGGCACTTTAGTTGGTTTATTGAACACCATTATTATGTCGCGGAGTCTCATAGCAACTAGCTAGGTGCAGTTGCACGTGGTAACGCCTTATAAAAGTAATTTCTTAATAACTTCTGTGTTTTTTATCCGATTGTAACCAAATTTTCAGAGATCATTAATATGGGGCGGAAGGGGGCGTAGCAAAAAAAAAAAAAAAAGTAAGAAAGCTACAGTCGAGTTTGCTCGACTGTGAGATACCCGCCACCCAATTTTACCATCAAAATATTATATTTATATAATAGTATAAAAATATACTAAAAAAAATATACTAAAAATACCAAAATAATATATCAAAATTTTCTTTGTTCGAAGTTATTAGCTTGGCGGCACTTTAGTTGGTTTATTGAACACCATTATTATGTCGCGGAGTGTCATAGCAACTAACTAGGCAGCACTAGCAGTTGTACGTGGTAACGCCTTATAAAAGTAATATCTTAATAACTTCTGTGTTTTTTATCCGATTGTAACCAAATTCGCAGAGATCATTAAGATGGTGATTAGTATTGTGCGTACCAAAATTGAACATTCTAGGTTTAAAACGACGCTCGCAATTCGGTTCTATTCGATTAACGGGGGCGGGAGGGGCGTGGCCAAAATCAAAAACAAACTTGATCTGCGTGCAACAATAAGACATACTGTCGCGAAAAATTTGTCGCTCTATCTCTTATAGTCTCTGAGATCTAGGTGTTCATACGGACGGACAGACGGACATGGCTATATCGTCTCGGTTGTTGACGCTGATCAAGAATATATATACTTTATGGGGTCGGAGATGCTTCCTTCTGCCTGTTACATACATTTTCGGTCGGCACAAAGCCATAATACCCTTCTACCCTTTGGGTAGGCGGGTATAAATATACTAAAAATACCAAAATAATATATCAAAATTTTCTTTGTTCGAAATTATTAGCTTGGCGGCACTTTAGTTGGTTTATTGAACACCATTATTATGTCGCGGAGTGTCATAGCAACTAGCTAGGCAGCACTAGCAGTTGCACGTGGAAACGCCTTATAAAAGTAATATCTTAATAACTTCTGTGTTTTTTATCCGATTGTAACCAAATTCGCAGAGATCATTAAGATAGTGATTAGTATTGTGCGTACCAACATTGAACGTTCTGGGTTTAAAACAACGCTTGCAATTCGGTTTTATTCGATTTACGAGGGCGTGAGGGGCGTGGCCAAAATAAAAAACAAACTTGATCTGCGTGCAACAGTAAGACACACTACCTCTTATAGTCTCTGAGATCTAGGAGTTCATACGGACAGACGGACATGGCTATATCGTCTCGGCTGTTGACGCTGATCAAGAATATATATACTTTATGGGGTCGGAGATGCTTCCTTCTGCCTGTTACATACATTTTCGGTCGGCACAAAGCCATAATACCCTTCTACCCTTTGGGTAGGCGGGTATAAAAACGCAACATGTTGTATGCATGCAATATTTGGTTTGCATAAAATCGAATTTAGCCACTGTAGAAAAAAAAAAGGAGAGTGGGAGAGAACAACCAGCGGCCGGTACATACAAAAGAGAGTGAATTGCCAACAACAAAATACATGGTATTTTCCTAAACTTTCTGTAAAAAAAAAAATTACGCATTTACGGGAGAAAAGCTCTTCGTTAAAATTCTGGATAAATCTAGCTCTTTCCAGGAAAAATAAAATTAAAAAAATCCATTCACACGAGTAGCTCATTAACAATTACCAAAATGAGAATAAGGCGTAATAATTATAAACATAATTATCGACCTGATTTTGCTATGGTTGAACAAGCTATTGAAGCATTTCGTAAACAATTGATTGAAAATGAAAACAAGTAAGAAAGCTACAGTCGAGTTTGCTCGACTGTGAGATACCCGCCACCCAATTTTAGCATCAAAATATATTTTTTTAAAATATACTGAAAAAATACTTTAAAAAATATATACTAAAAAATACCAAAATAATATATCAACATTTTCTTTGTTCGAAATTATTAGCTTGGCGGCACTTCAGTTGGTTTATTGAACACCATTATTATGTCGCGGAGTGTCATAGCAACTAGCTATGCAGCACTAGCAGTTGCACGTGGTAACGCCTTATAAGAGTAATATCTTAATAACTTCTGTGTTTTTTATCCGATTGTAACCAAATTCGCAGAGATCATTAAGATAGTGATTAGTATTGTGCGTACCAAAATTGAACGTTCTAGGTTTAAAACAACGCTTGCAATTCGGTTTTATTCGATTTACGGGGGCGTGAGGGGGCGTGGCCAAAATCAAAAACAAACTTGATCTGCGTGCAACAGTAAGACACACTACCTCTTATAGTCTCTGAGATCTAGGAGTTCATACGGACAGACGGACATGGCTATATCGTCTCGGCTGTTGACGCTGACCAAGAATATGTATACTTTATGGGGTCGGAGATGCTTCCTTCTGCCTGTTACATACATTTTCAATTGGCACAAAGTTATAATAATATACAATAACGAGGTGTCCTCCACTTCGCTCCGCTACGCTGCGCTGCGTTCCGGAACGATCGCTTCGCTCGCTCACCTCTATAGTATTTTTTAGTATATTTTAAAATGATGCCCGGAGGAGGACGCTCGCTCACCTCTTTGGTATTTTCTCTCTATTATATATAAAAGTTTTCTGCTCCTCCTCCTAATATACAAAAAAATACCATTAGTATATTTTAAAATGATTCCCGGAGGAATTTTTAGTGTATTTTAAAATGATTCCCGATGGAGGAGGAGGAGGAGGTGAAGGAGCAGAAATCTTTTATATATAATAGAGAGATATACATTTTTTTTGCGTTTTACTTATTTTTATTTTTTTTTATCAAACAAATTTTATATAGTATACAAAATTATTCTTTATTAAAACTATTTTGTTTTAAATTTTTTTTCCTTTTGATTAATTATTCATTTTTATGACTAACATCGAGAGATTGTACAAATACTTTATTTAAATAATTGTTCTTATATATAACGATAGGCTCGTCAGATTTATGGAATAAGTAAATACTAAGTAGAATTAGAAAAGTATTAATAACAATAGTAATAGTATTAATAATAATATAATAATAAAGATCATCTCATCGAGTGTGAAAGACTCGAAGAAAATTACACAATAAAATATTGAATATTCGTAGAAATCACTCTACGACTTCTTAATACCCTTTGGGCGGGTCTCTTGGATCCCATAGATTTGCGCAAATATAAATTACTTGCGGAGGTTACCTGGCGGCTGAGCACTGCCCCGGAGTAGCATCCTTACAAATGGCGCCCGAGTAGGGACGGAGATTCAAGAGGTGTGGCATGGCGACGGATTAAAGCACCAAGTGTCACATAATCCCAAAGAGAGGTAGGGCAGAACGCGTTAACGTCTGTCATACCCTCCTCTTCATTATATTTCACAGTCTTTTGGTCTAAATATATATATAACATTCGTAAGCAGATGGCTCTAGTTTTATTGGCACTGTCGGTATTCGTAACATGAATTAATATGCACTCGCGGTCATATGAACATTTCTTACAAGATCGGATTCGCAATTATCAAATGCTTCTTGGTTGCTTGTATGCGGCTATGCCTTACTTACTGCAGTATCCATCGGTATCAGCAGTCCTGTTGAACGATGAAGCTGTAGGGACGAATTTAAATAATGGCAACAAAATACCTTTTCCACACCTGTTGATATGAATAACTATTCGGATATTAAGAGACGTTGGATACTCTTGCAAATTATTAATTATATACAAGAATGTCAATTTAACACTGCAGAATTAGTTAAGAAATCCCGCGACGATCGAAATTGGGTTGCCCACAAGGGAGCAATGGGACGTAATCCTGGAGAGATGGAGTATCAGTGTATGATAACCTCGAGTTGCAAAAGTTGGTGTATGTATGTGTATATCAGGTATTAGTGGTGATATGAGGCCCACGTTGCGCTCGCGATGCCCAAGGAGCAAGCAAGCTGATGCCGCACTTGTATGGCACGTGGCGCGCGGGGGTGGCTACCGCCTGTTGCATGTGCTACAAGTCTGGTTAGGCTGACAATGTGCTGTCAACAGTTTTCCGTATAATGCACTCGGCACGGTAAAACGAATCTGTTGTGGCGCCACGTCTATAGGGTCGAGATCATCACACTAACGATAGTCATTCACACCTTTTTATATTGAAATATCACTTTCGGTAACTGCGTTGGGATTGTGTATAATTTGGTTTCTCACAGTGGTTATTAAAGTTTTTCCAAGTATTTATAGGCCGATGGCACTGATTAAATATGTATCGAATTGGATTTGATCCGGTCGATGTGTTACATCTTCAGATGACTAGGCGCAAAGTGACCGAAAATATGCTACGTCGATCGAGGATAACCGAACAGGGCAGCATCGATTGCGTTATTGCTACTCCTGATTTCGATAAGGTATAGAGTGTACATTTCATACGATCTCAATAAAGTGTACATTTCATACAATCACAATAAAGCATATGGAGTGGGACTTGGTGAACTGGGTCACACCTTATTATCTAAATGGTATAGTCCAGCGATGTGGTGGCATCCGTCTCCTGGTCCAGCGATGTAATCCTCATTTATAAGTTATGACGATTAGGGTGGAGAGCTTGACTTCGCTCTCATAAATCACTGGCCTTGTGGCTCAGCGATATTAAATTAATACAACAATATATTTGCGGCTATGTGCCGGAGTATAAGCTTTATTAATTTGACTAACTCCAATGGATTGGAGTAGAGATCACAATGATGATGTTGTCACGGCGGAAGCCTTCAGCGAAAGAGGATGAGTGTTCGGCAGGACAGAGCCTTGTAACCTCTGCAAGATGGCGTACAATGTGACCGTGAGCCGAACCCTTAAAATATGCCTAAAGGTGGACCCAAGGGCTGCAACTACAGTCGGCAAGCCGACTCAGTATAATCATGACGATGACATTTGCAGTGTAGGCAAATGTCATACTATCGATTACAATTATAGCCAATGGGTCAGCTAATTCGATACTTATGTGTTAGCTTATACTCCAAGATGTGCTTATCTCATCCTTCGAGGACAGCTCAGCCCGGAAGTTCCCAAAGGTCAACCGTTAGAAGCCTTTGTAATAAGGCTAAATCTAACAATGCAAGTTAGGACGTCTATAGGGACGCTCTTACCAACTACAACAAAAGCATTATATGAGCTAAACGCGATACATTTTTTTTATTAATTATACAGCAGGAAAATGAAATCTTCGAAATATACCATCTACGGTCCGTAAGTCTGTAACCCCTTCTCGTGCTAGGTATTGGCCCTTTATCTCCAGGTTGATATGGTTCTAAAGTCTCTGATGAGTCTGAGAGCCAGTGTTCGTGATACTGCAAATGCATTATCCAGTGTGAGGAGGCGGGGTCCCCCTCTCACATTCTTTTTCTATTATACTATACCATCATTATATTTCCTATTTGTAGTATTAGATTATTAGGATTAAGTCATTGTTATTAGTAGGATTAAATCACTGTTATTTAGACACGAAGCCAACATTAAGTTTTATTAAGGCACAGCTACGCAAAACCCAAAAGTGTCACCGCTCATGCACCTACGCCAAGAAAGCTCAAAGAGAGAAAGCTCAAAGAGAGAAAGCTCAGAGAGAGTAAGATCAATGTCAAGATAAGACAAATTGCAACGAGCGCTCAACGAAAGCCAAGATAAAATTGCAAGCAGAGAGAGAGCGCTCAGAGAGATAACAAACAAAAACCCACCACCGAAAAGCAAAGGAGATCAATGGCTGCAAGCAGCCGAAGTATTGAGTAAAAAGTCGGAGTCCAGCAGCCTAGCGGAGCGGTCAACACCAACGGAGCATTAGAAAGAATTAAGGCGAACACCAGCAGCAGCAACAACAACAGCGAAGACGGACTTTCAGCTAGCGGAGGAGCACTTTGAGTGAGCTAGCCCAAGTTTTGCTAAACTAACAGATACTAAGTGCGGTTAGGGATTTGTTCCTAGTAGAGCTAAACCCTTTTATAAATATGAAATAAACACATAAAACACGAAAACAACATTTAAACCATTTCGTGGTCCTTAAAGGAGATCCTACGGTCTATTAGGACTCCCAGGTACTTCAGCGTTTCTACAGATACGATTTGAACACCCTTAACCGCGACCTGCATGCTCTCGACGGTCTTTCTGCTGCTTAACATGACAACTTCGGTCTTATGCGCAGCGATTCCTAGACCGACTTTCTCAAGCAAGTCGATGGTCGATCTGATCGCCGCATTGCTGTTGACCTGAAGCTCCGTAATTATCTTGGCAACAGCTGTTACCGCAACGTTGTCGGCGAAGCAGTGCAGCTTCACACCACTGGGCATGCTGATACTCTGTAACTCATCATACATAATGTTCCACAGGATCGGTCCAAGTACCGACCCTTGAGGAACATCTGCAGAGACTTGATGACTTCTTGGACCAGCTTCTGTTTCGTACCATAACACACGGTCCCTGAAGTAGCTGCCAATTGCAATCCTTATGTATCCGGGTATGCCCATGTTGCGCATTGCGCCGAGGATTTGGGCCCATCTCGCCGTGTTGAACGCGTTTCTGACGTCCAGCGTAACGATGGCGCAGTACTTCTTACTGCCGCCTAACCATCGGTCACCATCGAGTGCGTTCTTGGCTACATCTGTTACGGCCGTGAGTGCGTCGAGCGTACTTTTCCCCTTCCGGAAACCATACTGCTGGCTTTGTAGGCCTGTGGGACTCTCGGAGATCAGCTCTATGCGCGAATTATCAATCGGGACGATACGGGGGAGCAGTGTATGTCCTGTATTTCTTGGTGATCTCGTGTGTAAATGGTTTGTAAAGTTGCTGAATAAAATCGGAGAGAGGTTGTAGGAAAACACAAGCGTCTTGGTTGGTTCGAAAAATCAGAGTGTAGTTTATTCAGGAAGAGTTCTTACATGAAGCCTCTGCTTCGGGTACTTGACTTATTTCAAGTACATGGCGATTCTTAGGAATAGAGTCCAACGTGACCGACAACGCTGCCTCAGCGTTTAGCCGGCTGGGTCCCCCGCCTAACAATGTTGCTTAACAACATTGTCAGACGTTCCGCCGCTCTGCCGCTCTGACGCTTTGCTGTGTCAGATTTCGGCCGGATGCGGTGCTGGTCGTTGGTTGACCCAGTCGCTGCCTTCCCGGTTCAGTGTCCGATAGTGGCTTGGAGGCGTGGGGGTTTAGGGGGTGGAAGCGTAACTGATGGAATGGTAACTCCTCCCTCCCTAGTTCGAAGCGACGGCCATAGCGAAGGTATTGACGGAGTGTAGATTGGCAGGTGATGATCTTCGTGGACGTGGACGATGTGTTTTGTTCGTCGGTGTAGCCATAATACTACTGCTAACGATGCTAGCAGTCCGAGCAGAGTGTAGAGTGTCCAGGTGTGTCGTTTGGTGTTGTGGTGGACGGCCAAGATTGTGCCCATTGCTTGAGTGGCCTCAAGGTGAAGTTTCTCTAGACTTAATACCGTGACAGTCGTATTCCTGGTGATTTCTCGCATAGGTGGTAGCGTGAAATTCAGCTGGTCGGAGAACGTGTCAATCGTGCCGTCGTAATCAATACCATTGATTTGTATTGTTTCGTTAACGTATCTGATGATGGCTGACCCGTTTATTGAGAGCTCCGAATTATTAGCCAGGGAAATCTTTAGATTATTTACGTTGAATGCAAAGATGTGACCTCTCTCTGCTTCGAAGATATCGGTGATGGGGCCGGTTTCCCGCACGTTACAGGGACTGTTTTCTCCATTTAAGAGATGCGTCAGGCATGTGTTGTTCTGTGGTGTGTCGTTGTAGGAATCCTCGTCGCACAGGAATATGTCATCCAACTTGGGGCATCTCCGGTTCATGTGATACTTATTGTTAATATTATAAGCTAAGTAGTTAGGTGTTATTATGAAGTATGTGTTATTTATTGGTAATGGAATTAATCTGGCAAGGGTATAACCAGGCCGTTTGAATATTGGGATCTTAATGTTAAAAATTATTTTGTGTTCATAGCTTAATGTGTTCATTTGTAAGAAATTGTATATGTTTTGTTCATTCTTTATTGTGATTTCTTGTTTTTCTAATATTTTCTTAATTTTATCTATTTCCTCTTCGTTTAGGATAAATTTGGGAATTATATTAACTTTTGCTAGTAACATGCTTTCCGCTATGTCACTTAAATGGTTAGTGAATAGTTCTATGTTGTAGTTTATTCTGTTTAAGTATTGCATTTCTTCTACACTAGTAACGAAGTTGTCCAACTGATGGGGTGTACCATCGAAAGTTGGTAAATTTTCAACAAACGCCATAATGTCTTTTGGTTTAAGTGTAGTCGAAATCACGGAGGAAAATCCGCTAACAGTGGGGGTTAAGGGAACTGCCGAAGGGCGAACAGATTCATTTCCTGATTCCATTTTTGAATTCCGAGGGGGAATCGATCTGGATTCTTCAGAAATAGATGGGAGGGGGTCAGAACGTCTAGCTGGGATTGGGGGCCTACTAGTGCTTGGGGGAACCCCAACAACTGAACGTGTAGTCTTTCTAAGATTGTAAACAAATTTCTTGGACATGAAGTTCCTAGTATGTCATGTGTGATTAGAAGGGGTTATAAACGAATTTCTTTGTATTAAGAAGATAAAGGAAAAGTATATATATGTAGTATATTAGTATATGTATTAGGTATAATTTATATTTTCATGGGTGTACCACTTTTATATATGTGTATAAGTATGTGTGTGTATATAAAATCTTAGGGATAATACGTGTGTCTAACTTTGTATATAGGTGTATGTTATATGTAGATGTTTATTTCTTATATGTGTATATATGTATGTGTATGTATATAAAATATGTGTAACTAACTCAGTATGTAATATGTAAATGTTTGTTCCTTATATGTGTATATATGTATGTGTATGTATATAAAATATGTGTAACTAACTCAGTATGTAATATGTATATATAATATGTAAATGTTTGTTCCTTATATGTGTATATATGTATGTGTATGTATATAAAATATGTGTAACTAAATTCTGTATTTAACTTTAATTTTATGTGTATATGTGGTTTCTTTCTTTATAGATTTAACAGGCTCTGTAATGTTATTGATATTAGTCTTTCGTTGATGGACAATAGTGTATAATGAAAGGGAACAAAGTATAGATATATGTCGATTTTGCATTTTTTTTTTTATTTATTTGATACATACTTAGTTTATTTGAATGTACATACATAAGTGTAGCGACACTTAGCAAGAGAGCGGAGGGTGAAGCTTGACGATACTCAAGTGTTCCCCCTTATTCGGCTCTGTCAGCATGGGTGGGCAATCACATATGCAGCGATGTTGTTACTGTGATACACAGGCTGAGACTCGCTTGGTCAGCAATATGATATGTTTTTCTTTGTGGTCGGGGCATATATTTCTTTTTTTGTTTTGGTTCTTTGCCGACGTATGTTTGCATAAGTGGATATGTTATAGAAATTATGTTGTTTTGACTGCTTAGGCTCCAGTGACATGACGATCAACGTTTGATTTCATGCCGCTGCTGCTAATTTGTATGGTGGTCTATGCAATTAGTATAAGTGGCCAACACTTAGTGTGATGATCGATATTTGATTCCACACTAGTGCGGCAGTATGATACATGAGTATATTGTATTGCACTAAATATCATGTGTTTCAAGTATGTATGATCGTAAAGAAGTTTTAGCGATTGTATATATATATAGCATAGTGACGAGACGATCGACGTTCAATTTCACATCACTGTGGGTACATTTTACGAAATCATGCGTTTTTAAGTGCCATAATATTTTGAAAAACATGCGTACTCGACGGTTTTGTGATGATCAGCGTTTGATTCCATAAAACGCGGCGGTACTATGTATGAATGCATTGGCTGTATTATATGTAATTGAATGCTATAGGATATTTGAAAAAACATGCGTACTCGGCGGTTTTGTGATGATCAGCGTTTGATTCCACGAAACGCAGCGGTACAATGTATGAATAGTGTAAGTGGTCGACATTAGTGTGATAATATGATACATGAGTATATTGTGTTGCACTTAATATCATGAGTTTATATATATATATATGAAAAGATTTCGGTGGCACGATGATCGTAGTTTGATTCCGTACCACCGTGGATACATTGCACGACGCTATATGTAACTGGCTTTCATAGAATATTTGGAAACATGCGTACTCAACGGCTCTGCGACGATCAGCGTTTGATTTCACAAAACACGACGGTACTATGTATGAATACATTGTATTGCACTAATATTAGGTGTGTCAGCATATGCATGTAAAGAAGTTTGGTGGTTCGCTCATATACGTCACAGTGGCACGATGATCATTAGTTTGATTCCGTACCATTGTGGGTACATTGCACGACACTATATGTATTTAATCACGACAGATTTTCTTTTTACTTGCATTTGTCAAAAAATTATTTGCATAATTATGATGTATTAACAGCGTACCATATGTACGTACCGATGACGTGGTGATCAGCGTTAGATTTCCCATCGTCACGGTGGTTTTAGGAATTTAAGTTTCTTTGGGTTTGTGTGCATATTTGAGCTTCATTTAGTGTAACACAGTTTCAACTTGTTTTTATACGAATTAGATTATAGTCACTTTGATCGACATTTATATATAATTTGTTTCTTTTCTCACATTTTTACTTACAGGTAAGTGATTACAGTAAGGAATCTCATCCTACCGGCTGCGCCAATTATCAATCGGGACGATACGGGGGAGCAGTGTATGTCCTGTATTTCTTGGTGATCTCGTGTGTAAATGGTTTGTAAAGTTGCTGAATAAAATCGGAGAGAGAGGTTGTAGGAAAACACAAGCGTCTTGGTTGGTTCGAAAAATCAGAGTGTCGTTTATTCAGGAAGAGTTCTTACATGAAGCCTCTGCTTCGGGTACTTGACTTATTTCAAGTACATGGCGATTCTTAGGAATAGAGTCCAACGTGACCGACAACGCTGCCTCAGCGTTTAGCCGGCTGGGTCCCCCGCCTAACAATGTTGCTTAACAACATTGTCAGACGTTCCGCCGCTCTGCCGCTCTGACGCTTTGCTGTGTCAGATTTCGGCCGGATGCGGTGCTGGTCGTTGGTTGACCCAGTCGCTGCCTTCCCGGTTCAGTGTCCGATAGTGGCTTGGAGGCGTGGGGGTTTAGGGGTGGAAGCGTAACTGATGGAATGGTAACTCGCGCGTAAAGTATGCGCTCAAAGAGCTTGCCTACAATGTCTGGTAAACATAAGGGGCGATAGCTGGCTGCTGCGTTTGCAGGCCCCTTGCCTTTTGGCAGAAGGACTAACTTCATTTGATTCCAACGCTTGGGAAGACTCCGTCCAGAAGACCCTGTTGGAAGGTATCCCTGAAGATCTCAGGTCTTGCGGTAGCAGCTGATTTAACAACTACTACCGGAATACCATCAAGGCCAGCAGCTTTACTCGGCTTAATCCTCTTTGCTGCTTCCATGACCTCGCATATTGTGACACATGGATAGTCGGAGGCAGGGGATTCTTGCGCGGATTGCCATAACATGTCCTGTATTAGGAATAGCTCCGACACGATGCTAGCCAGTTCCTGAACTCAGAGCGCTTTGTTATGTAGGCCTCGATGCATTGGTCGTGGTGCGATTGTCCTTTGGCTCGCTGCGCTAGCCTCCTTGCCCTGAGGCATTCCGTCCGTAGCTGGTGTAAAGAGGTACTCCACCGGTAGACAGGGGGCTTACGTTTCGCATTATTCTTCCTCTTCGTCGGCATCGCTGCATCGCACGTTGCTTTAAGCATATCCTTGAGCGCTCTCACCATGGTCACCGCATGTCCATTTGTGGTCTCCGTACGCTCGATCTGGTATTCCATCATATCGCTATCCAGCTTCCGGGCGTTCCATGCTTGTCCTAGGGTACTTCTTCGCTGTCTGAGTATCTGCCTCGTCGTTCGGACACTAAACGAGATTAGAGTATGGTCGCTCAGCGTTACGTCCTCTTGTACCGTCTAATTCGTGTAAGGCACTACGAATCTGCTGACAAAGGTGACATCTATGAATAAAGTACCTCTGTCGTTATTGAACGTTGGCTTGAGGCCGTCGTTCAGCAATACGAGGTCTAGTAAGTTCATGGCATCTACGTATCACTGCTCGTCCTCTAGGGTTGGATACCCGACTGCCCCATTCTGTAGCCCAAGCATTGAGATCAGCTCCTATGACTACCGGTCTACGCCCCTTTCATGGTCAACAAGCTTTTCGAGCATGTCATCGAATTGCTCCGGACTATCGCTAGGTGGAGCATAGCAGCTGTAGAAATTGTGATTGATTGCATCATTTGCGCTTAACATCACTGTCGCGGTTTTTGTTTCGTCCCACATTTTGCGCCAGCCGCGTACATCCTCTTGTTTCACCAGAATGCATTGGTATTGAGAGGCCAGAGAACTCTGGAGTTCCTCAGCTGTCGCTGCCTCCTAAATTACACTGCATGTTAGTACCTTTCCCTGAGCACCCGTGCGTAACTCAGCCATTTCTTTCAGTGACTCTTCTATCACTCCTATGTATTTGGGAACGCTGGCGGAGGCTTTGCCCTCTACCTCGAGCAGTAGCTCCCCCTGCTGGGTTCTTCGTATCTTTTTGACATGTTTGCCAAAGTCGCTTAAGCTGGGATCCGCTTTTAGCATACGAACCATGTCTGCGTACGAAGCTTCGCCGGTTTTCTTAAGGATGAGTGCCTCCGGCTTCTTAAGTAAGTGCTTAGGCATCATCTTAGCCCACACCTCCCTCTTACTCGTGTCCTTGGCAACAGTCGCGTAGCTGGCAGGCTTAGGCTCCTATGCCTTGGGGATCGCCATTTCGGTAGACTTGATAGAAGGGGGCATCACTGGATGTGGCTTCGCTGGCACGTTTTTTGTTCTTGGCGGCGGCACTGTGCGGTCCTTTGTCTGCTGAGCCTCCGTCTGGGTAGCGATATTCCGGGATGAGGCCTCTTTGCCAACACCAGGTCCGTGATTGCGCTTTTGGTCTCCTTGGTTACGTGGCGCTGTGTTTCGAATGTGGTCAGCAGTATGCCTAATTTGGTATTCATTAAGTATGCTTCGCAAGTCCTCGTTATTATATGCCGACACGTCTAATTGCCGTATTGGCGAGCCAGGCGGGGATTTAGCCGCTATTTTCTGCGTCGGCACGTTGATTAGATCGATGATCTTCTTCTGGCTCAGAGTCGTAGAGGCCAGACTGTCCACTTCTACAGTACCGCTACTGCTGGGTGTAGACGACGACGTCGACGTCTGGGGGCCGGCTTGCTCACCCCTCACCACCGCTGGCACCGGGATTTTAGCTCCCTGCACCGTTGGGGGCAGTGCCCCCGATAGATTATCCATTTGCGGTCTAGCAACACCGGGTTATTCTATGCAAAATCGTGGAGTACCAAATTTTAGAAAGGGGAGTCCCTTGTAGGCCACTGATTTCTTCTAGGCGTAGACAGATGGAGGTTATTCTGCCTCTTTTCGGACACCAGAGCCTCTACTTAGGCACCGCAGTGGTGAGAGGTTGACCCTTCCTAAAAAACGGTCCACTCCAAAATTTAAATATATAAATTTTAAACTTTCACCGCTTCGCATACTCAAAAACAAAAATTCAAATTTGAATTTTTATGATTTCGCGCCCTAGCAGATCTCCAAATCTGATATGACAGCGCCGTTGATTTGGCAACGCCGCACGGACCAGATCGCCCACTGCAATGAGTTGGCAGCACTAACAGCTATTTTAACAGCTGGGCCACCCACCACAGACAATTACCAAATTATTTTATTTGCAACTTCTCGTAACTCGCGCTCAATGACACGTCTCGATCGCGTAGCCGCACAATTGCGCAATACCACTATGTGTTTCTGAAATTGTTCCGGCCAAGCTAACTCCGGAAAACGTGGATTTTCGCGCAGCATATCTTGAACACGTCCGTATCAGAAAAACTGGTGAGCAGCTGCCGGCGCAGCTACTGTGGTAGCATAGAGTCGTTGCCAGAGGCGGCGAGACTCCATAAAGTATTAGCCAAAGGGTCGTTGAATGGAATAGGGCTTCTCAAAAGAGCAGACGGCTCTTTCACTCAAGATCGCAGGGACACACTTGAGCTTCTACTACAAGTCCACTTGCCGGGTTCTGTGGCGAATCCAGATCTCTCAGTCGCGATGACGCCATTTTTCACTGGACTCACGTGGATGCAGCTTATTTGGATCCATCTTCGACTCTGAAAAGGTCAAATGGGCTGTAGATTCTTTCGCTCCCTTCAAAGCCCCAGGGGGTAACAAAATCTTTCTAGCCCTTATTCAAAACAACCTGGCTCCATACCCTTGATCCACTGGACGGTCTTCTTAGAGCTAGTCTTACTTGGGGATACATACCCAGCTCTTGGAGGAAAGTAAATGTGGTATTTATTCCCAAGCAAGGGAATCGTCCAAAAGCATTAGCACGTATTATGTGGGATTAATCAATCAATATTGGGCTGTCATATTTGTTGCGCTTGGTTATTTGCGCGTGGCGCTATTTGCTATCTTAATATAGCGAGTAGCGCATCACTTCACTGATTCCTCCTCAGTTGCTCCGAGGCAGACGCCCTGTATATGCAGGAGGGGATTCGATTCCTTTGATAGATGGGAATATTCACAAATAGTAGTTAAATGCTATAATATATTAGTGCCAGTGCACTTCCCGTACTTTGGTGGTGTTCACAACCAACTTTTTAATAGAAATTATAATACAATTTGTGCCGATGCCAATTGATTATTTTTGATTTTAAGAATACTTTCCAAGTCACTTGCAGTTCAGTCGCTGGTGGAAATAAAAGTGAACGAGCAAAGTGATATTGGCTGCGATTAAACTTTTTCTAAGGTTACCATTTAGTCAAAAAGGTCACGTGCAGTAGTTTTGGCAAGGTTGGTAATTAGATACTAGTTAGTTAGTATCTGGTATATTAATGCATCTAGTATAATAATTAATTAATTAATTAATTATAGCTGATAAGAATGACACTTATTATGCGTACCCAACTGGAAATTGGTCGATAAAAAATAAACAAAATTTGAAGACATACCAAGTATGTCACACCCCCTCACCACAGTGTTGATCGGCTATAGGCAGAGATCAAAACTGGAATACTTATATTATATTGAGATCAAAAGGTTTTCTTCCATTTAGATCTTCTAACAAATATAAAGATTGTCCAAACTTTTCTTTACGCGGACTTTCGTTCCTACTGGTGCTAATTATACCCGCCTACCCAAAGGGTAGAAGGGTATTATGGCTTTGTGCCGACCGAAAATGTATGTAACAGGCAGAAGGAAGCATCTCCGACCCCATAAAGTATATATATTCTTGATCAGCGTCAACAGCCGAGACGATATAGCCATGTCCGTCTGTCCGTCTGTCCGTCTGTCCGTATGAACACCTAGATCTCAGAGACTATAAGAGATAGAGCAACAAATTTTTCGCGACAGTATGTCTTATTGTTGCACGCAGATCAAGTTTGTTTTTGATTTTGGCCACGCCCCTCCCGCCCCCGTAAATCGAATAAAACCGAATTGCAAGCGTCGTTTTAAACCTAGAACGTTCAATTTTGGTACGCACAATACTAATCACCATCTTAATGATCTCTGCGAATTTGGTTACAATCGGATAAAAAATACAGAAGTTATTAAGATATGACTATTATAAGGCGTTACCACGTGCAACTGCTAGTGCTGCCTAGCTAGTTGCTATGACACTCCGCGACATAATAATGGTGTTCAATAAACCAACTAAAGTGCCGCCAAGCTAATAACTTCGAACAAAGAAAATTTTGATATATTATTTTGGTATTTTTAGTATATTTTTTTAAGTATATTTTTATACTATTATATAAATATAATATTTTGATGGTAAAATTGGGTGGCGGGTATCTCACAGTCGAGCAAACTCGACTGTAGCTTTCTTACTTGTTTTGCATTGAAATTATGTGGCATATTACTTAATGCAAAATTACGTTTCGCGTTACGCGTCGCGCGATTTTTTTTTTTCAAAAATTTTTCGCCTGCGGCGCTCATTTCTTTCTTCCTTTCCCCCATTTTTCTCCATATCGGGTGAATTATTTTCTCACCTCCTCAACACATTAAAAAACGCAACATGTTGTATGTATGCAATATTTGGTTTGCATAAAATCGATTTTGGCCACTGTAGAAAAAAAAGGAGAGCGGAAGAGAACAATGAGCGATCGATACATACAAAAGAGAGTGAATTGCCAACAACAAAATACATGGTATTTTCGAAAACTTTAAATTAATTTAAAAAAAAAACTATTCATTTCCGCAAAAAAAACTCTTCGTTAAAATTCTGGGTAAATCTAGCTCTTTCCAGGAAAAATAAAATTAAAAAAATTTATTCACACGAGCGGCTATTTAACAATTACCAAATATACATATATGTATATATATACATACATATATGTAATATTATATATTATATTAAGCTAGCATCTAACTAGCATCTCTGTCGCGCCAATGCACACAATATTTACGTACATTGTATATGTTTGCATTTGATGTATACACACATAGTTTTCAGCTCTCTTCCAATTTCCACTATTCTGGAATGCACCTCCTCTCTCATCCACAAAACATCAATTTATAGAAATAGCAAATAATAATATGAATAGCATTACTTTAATGAAATTATGCTGATATCAAATAAAAGGGATTGTGGTGCAATGGCTCGTGTGTTGCACTCTGGATTGGTGGACCCGGGTTCAACCTGCCGGAGATACATAGTTCTTTTTATGTTAATGTCATTGTTTCAAGAGATTTTTTTCCTCTTTTGATTGTCTTTCCCACATTATTTGCGATTTGTTTTTTTTTCGCTGTTTTTTTTGCTATTGGCTTTACACTGTGAATTGAATTCACAGAAAGCGCTAACGGACAAAATTGTGAGAGTGGGAAGAATAGATCGACTTGCATTAGATTTGGCATGCGCCAAAAAGGAAAAGTGTCAAAAGTGAATACAGAGAGTTGCTTTTCTGCTTCTTATGCTTCTCTATTCGTTTGGCGCGATTAAGCAAGTGACTTGTGCGGAGTGTATTGTGAAGAAAAATATTAAATATTAATAAAATTACTTTTGTGAAACGCAATTTTAATTGCGAAATTTATTAATTATATTTAAAAGTGAATTTTGTGTTAGTGCCGGTGAAAGCACAAAAATTCGATTTTGTTGATATAATTATTTGGATAAATAGTGTCGCGTGTGCCAGTTCTTGCGTACGTATTTACATACATATGTGCATTTGTGCATATGTATGTGCATAAGTATATTTTGTGAGACGACGAATATTTGCTGTGGGGACTATTGATATTTATTAATTCCCATTGGCTTAGGCGTATGTATGTTTGTATATGCATGCATACATACACAGACTGTAGTTTGTTGTTGTTTTTGTAGTAAAGCGTGTATGCATATTTAAAGATTGGACAACAATATTTACATATGTAAACAGCTTTATTTTAGTCTTTAAATAAATAACTATTTACTTTTTAATTTAATTTATTTTAATTTAATTTATTTATTTAAAATTTACATATTGTTTAATTTTTTTATTTTATTTATTTTAATTGTTATCTTTATAAATATATATTTTTACAACATTTAAATATGCCTCGACTTAGTCACCAATCTGCTTCTCAAAGGTCTCGTTCAAGACAATTGAGAAACAGAATAAATAGGGAGAATGTTGAATATATGCAGGAGCAAAACATTAATAATATAAATTCACAGAGAGATCGTAGAGCAGACCAAGAATATAGGGAACAAGAGCAGGTTCGAAATACTCAGCGGCGCTCAATCAGAAGACGCTCTACGCGTATAAGACAACTTGAGCAAATAGATAATACGGTAAAGAGGAGCGATAGACGGACAGATCCAGAGTATAGGTTACCGGAACAGGAGGCTGATACTTTGCGGAGATCAGCTCGTAGGCAAGGCATAGACTACAGAACGAACGAACAAATAGGAAACTCAGAGCTTAGAAGACAACGACGGACTGACATTAGTTTTAGGCAGCCTGAACAGCAGGCTGATACATTACGAAGATCAAGCCGTAGACAGAATATAGATTTCAGGGCAATAGAGCAGGCGGGTAACTCAGAGCTTAGACGACAACGACGTACTTACACAGATTTTATACTCTCTGAGCAGCAGGCTGACACATCGCGTAGGGCGAATCGTAGACAGAATGTGGATGCCAGGGCAATAGAGCAGACGGGTAACTCAGAGCATAGAAGACAACGACGTACTAACCCAGATTTTAGACTCTCTGAGCAGCAGGCTGACACATCGCGTAGGGCAAATCGTAGACAGAATGTAGAAGTCAGGGCAATAGAGCAGACGGGTAATTCAGAGCATAGAAGACAAAGACGAACGGACGCACAATTTAGGCGAACTGAGCAGGACAACGATACGATCGCCTACCATTTATGATTATAAAGTCTTTAGGTCATGAGCGTCAGAGCGCAATTAAAGGAGCTGTTGTCAATGTTCCAATTCTAATAAGCAATATCGTGACTACCCTCCCACGAGCTTTTCATGAAGCCGAGGTCGTTCAGCTCCACCTCAAACGTAGAATGGAATATAGCCATGATTTCATGGCTGAAACCATTAGACCCTTAAAAATTGCAGAAGCAATTAGATATTTAGTTAGCACAGAGCTTTATAGAAAGCATAATGTTTCAGTAAACGAACAGTGGTTGTCTTCTTATACAACCGAGATTGTTCCATTCGTTGCATCTCAAGCAGACGTAGAAATAGTGGAGGGGTTTGAACAAATAGTTCGAGATCCAGCACATCAGCAAGATGATGTTGAGACGGAGGAGCTCAATTCTGGGGGCCAAGAAACCCTGCTTGAGAATAATCAGGCAGATAATGTTGCCATGCAGAGAATCACCCTTGCTCCTGGCGAAGGCCAAAGGCCCCTAGATATGATTCTCGATGCTGACTCAGAAGAGTTAGCATTCCCCTACTTATATGCTGGCAAGAAAATAACTTCTTCTCTTAGTTTCTCTAAAATAGTTAGATCTGAGCTCCGAAATGTAGATAGGAGAGGTTGTAGAATAGATAAACTCTTATTTAACTATAAGAAGTTGGAGCTCATTCAAATTCGTAGTAACACTTCAGTTTGTTTAAGAAAGCAGAGCGCTTCACGCCCTACTACAGCGGCCAACGCTCTTAATGAGGACCATTTAGATAGTATTATTCTCCATGATGAAGGTTATAGGGTCCTGAAAGGTATTCGCACATCTCCTGCGCATTGGAAAGTAGAAAAGAAGAAGGTAATGGCAATGATACGACAGTTCGGTCTGCCTACCTTCTTCATCACCTTGTCGGCTGCCGAGACAAGGTGGACGGAATTGCTTATAATACTAAAAGAAACTGTAGATAGACAACAAGTTACAGAAGTAGAAGTTTCGAATTTTAGTTTTAGCGAAAAGGTTAGATTAATTAGATCAGATCCTGTAACTTGTGCGAGGTATTTTGCATATCGGGCTCGGCAATTGCTAGTAATATTCAGGAAGCAGGGGGGTATTTTTGGAAATCATCCCGTTATCAAATACTATTGGCGAGTTGAATTCCAACAACGTGGTTCGCCTCACATTCATGGCATGTTTTGGCTGAAAGATGCCCCTTTGGTGGACTTTGAGATTGAAGCGACTATTACTTCTGCAATAGCCTTCATTGATCAATTTATTACCACCGACTCCACAAATGCTGAGCTAGCTCAGTATATTGAATACCAGAAGCATAATCACGGACATTCGTGTACTCGTGAAGTAAGGGGTAACTCTATTTGTCGCTTCGGTATTGCTTATTTTCCCATGCCGCGAACTGAAATTCTTCGTCCCCTTACCGAAGATTCAGAAAATTATTCTCTTCATCGCGAAAATTTAAAAAAAATTCAATATGTTTTAAACTTTCCTTTCGATTCCGAAAATGTAGCTCATTTAAGTAATTTCGAAAATTTTCTATCTCACAATCAAGTGAGCCTCAGCTACGAGGACTATTTATTAGCTATTAGGTCTGGCTTGAAAAAGCCTCAAATTTTCCTGAAGAGAACATTTGCAGCCATTAATATTAATTCTTATAATAAACACATTCTTTCAATGCAAAGAGCCAATATGGACATTCAGTTTATATTGGATCCTTATGCTTGCTGCAGTTACATTATTAATTATATTAATAAATCCCAAAGAGGCATTTCAAAGCTGATGCGTGAAGCTGTAAACGAGATTCACAGAGGAAACTTCAGCATCAAGCAGAAACTGCAGTATATTGGCCACAAATTTATTTCCGGCACTGAGATTTCTGCTCAGGAAGCCGCTTACTGTTGTTTAGGAATGTTGTTTGTCTGAGACCAGCAACGCAGAAGTTTATATTAATACTTCACGACCAGAGCACAGAGTTCGAATGCTTAAGTCCAGACAACAGTTAGAAAATATGGATCAGGATTCTACTGACATATTTGTTTTAGGAATGCTGGATCATTATATTCAGCGGCCAGATAGCCTCGACGGCCTGTGTTTAGCCGATTTTGCTGCAAACTTAAATTTTTCGAAAACTTGTAGATCATTTCGCCAAGGTAGTGATAATGAGGATGATAAAGAAAACGAGGTCCTAGGTAGCTTATTTTATCCTCTCCGGAATAGTAGTGGTTTCATTAGGGAAAGGACCAAGCCAGCAATAATTAGATTTAGAAAGTTCAATCTGAATGCCGACAGAGCGAACTATTTCAGGGAATTGTTAATGTTATATTTCCCATGGAGAGATGAAGAGGTAGAATTGCTTCAAGTAAATTGCGAAAGCATTTACTCTAGAAATGTAGATTCCATTAGATTTAATTATAGGAAGTACAACATTTTAGAAGACTTAGAAGACGTGCTTAGGAGGGCTCTAGAAGCCGAGGAAAATATAGAAGAGAATAATCAGGTTGATGATTTAGACAGCCAGTTTAGGGCTTTGGCCATCCCTGAAATAAGTTCTCAAATAAATGTTTTAAACTTAAATACTGGAAATGTTAATAATAGTGAAGATTCGGAAAATAATTTCCGTATAATTAAGCTCCCGCCAATTATATCGCCTGAAAACTTAGCAAGCATAGTTAGATCTTTGAATTTAAAACAAACAAGTAGGAAAGCTACAGTCGAGTTTGCTCGACTGTGAGATACCCGCCACCCAATTTTACCATCAAAATATTATAGTTTTCAAAAATATACTGAAAAAATACTTTACAAAATATACTAAAAAATACCAAAATAATATATCAAAATTT
The DNA here is from genome assembly GCA_018150935.1 of Drosophila pruinosa. NCBI lineage: Eukaryota > Metazoa > Arthropoda > Insecta > Diptera > Drosophilidae > Drosophila > Drosophila pruinosa. Next base: position 33,432 of record JAECWR010000081.1, read on the forward strand.
TCATAGTTCGAAATTATTAGCTTGCCAGCACTTTAGTTGGTTTATTGAACACCATTATTATATCGCGGAGTGTCATAGCAACTAACTAGGCAGCACTAGCAGTTGCACGTGGTAACGCCTTATAAAAGTAATATCTTAATAACTTCTGTGTTTTTTATCCGATTGCAACCAAATTCAGAGATCATTAAGATGGTGATTAGTATTGTGCGTACCAAAATTGAGCGTTCTAGGTTTAAAATTACGCTTGAAATTTGTTTTTTTTTATTTACGTGGGCGGAAGGGGGCGTGGCAAAAATCTAAAACAAACTTGATCTGCGTGCAACAATAAGACATACTGTCGCGAAAAATTTGTTGCTCTATCTCTTATAGTCTCTGAGATCTAGGTGTTCATACGGACGGACAGACGGACGGACGGACAGACGGACATGGTTATATCGTCTCGGCTGTTGACGCTGATCAAGAATATATATACTTTATGGGGTCGGAGATGCTTCCTTCTGCCTGTTACATATATTTTCGGTCGGCACAAAGCCATAATACCCTTCTACCCTTTGGGTAGGCGGGTATAAAAACCGTTGTTACGCATATTTTGCATAATGCTAAAAATAATAGAATATTTTATGAGTTTGTAGGAGGCGGAGCAGGTGTAGGCAAAAGTAGGTTAATAACAGCAATTTTTCAGTCCCTTTTACATCAATATAATAGTAGACTAGGTTGTGACCCCACAACGGTTAAGATCCTTTTGTGTGCACCCACAGGAAAAGCTGCTTTTGGAATTGGAGGTTCAACCCTTCATTCTATGTTTTCTCTTCCCGTGAATCAATCAGGATCTTCTTTTAAAGACTTAGGAGCAGATTTTTTAAATACACTTCGCTCAAGGTTTATTGACCTTAAGCTTTTAATTATTGCTGAAATATCAATGGTCGGTGCCAAAATGTTATCTCATTTAGATGCTCGTCTCAAGCAAATTTTTAATAACAGAGAAACCTCATTTGGAGGTATTTCAATAATAGTTTTCGGCGATCTCAGACATTTACGTCCGGTAGGAGATCGTTGGATTTTTCAAACCACCACATCGTCACATGACCCATACAGTGCTATATTTGGGTCATCTCTGTGGGATAGTTTTAGGTTTTTTGAGCTTACAGAGATTATGCGACAACGAGACGATCAAGCATTTGCGTTAGCGCTTAATAACATGGCATCCGGTCAAATGACATCAGTAGATATAGATTTACTTAGGTCCCGAGTTTCGGTCTTAGACCAAATTCCAAGTGAGGCTATTCATTTATTTCTTAGGAATGAGGATACTAATACTTTTAACACTGCTAAATTAAATTCAATCCCTACGGATCAATTTATTTCAATTGCTCTTGATTCAGTAAAAGCCGCACATCTCAATATAGAAGCTAGGGCTAGGTGGTTGGAATCTGTCAAAGATTTCAAAACTGCACAAACACAAGGGCTTTGTACTACCCTTATACTGAAAACCACTGCAAAGTACATAGATACTGCAGATGGTCTCGTTAATGGAGCTTCAGGGATTCTTATGGAAATAGGTTTCAACATAGAAAATTGTCCCCAAGTTCTTTGGATTCAATTTTTAGATGAAAGTGTAGGAGTTAATGCTCGAGCTAAATGCAGTCATCGCACTGAACCATCTTGGACCCCAGTTCTGAAAACTGTCAAAAGTTTTCAATATCATTCAAACGAGCAAGTACCAATCGACCGCAAACAATTTCCAGTTGTACCTGCAGAAGGTATTACTATTCATAAAAGCCAGGGAGCTACATACACCAACGTGGTGGTCCACACAACTCCAGGAATGCAACGAGAACCATTGTATGTAGCTTGCAGTAGAGCCACAAGTGCAGCTGGCCTCTTTATTGTTGGGCAATTTGTCCCCCCTAGACCAGATCGTCACTCAGTAGTAGAGAAAGAGCTAGAAAGTCTACGCACCACTAAGATATTAGATTCAAATTTTAGCTGTCTCTCCGACATTTCTAAAATCAATATATTCTTTCATAACACGCAAAGTATACATTGCCACATTGCTGATATTTGCTCCCATCAGTTAATGCTGTTATCTTCTTTCTTATGCTTTGTTGAAGCTTCCACTTACTCCAACGAAGAATACGAAATATCTGGCTTTCGAACTATAATACGTCTCGATTGCCAAAGTAGATATACATCTAGTGGTGCTCGTCCAAAGAGAGGCATTCTAATCTTAGTAAAGATCGGAATATTTGACGAGATAACTCTCTGTTCAAGTGGGCGATTTTATTCAGACGTAAATAATTTAGGTTCAGCAGTGTTTGAGTATGCAGTATTCAAATTTAAGTCAATAGGATTTTTAATAGTTAACAGAAGCCCAACATATCCAGTTCAGAAGTTTGAAGCTGAGTTTGAGGACTTATTTCAGAGATTTTCATTTTTAGGTAGCGATAGCATAGTGTTAGAAGATTTTAATCTGTGTCTGCGATCTCTCTCAGGATGTAGTAGGAGACTTTTTGAATTTTTAGGTAGAAGCAGTTATAGGTCTTTGTTAGATTTGAACACGTCTACAACCAATAGTGATACACACATTGATTGGGCGTGTTCGAATATTAGGAATGATAGGGCCAGAGCACGCACTTATGAGACAGTTTATAGTTACCACAGTGGTATTTTAGTGAGCATAGATGATAGTTTATTGTAGGGCAAATAGTTGTTGTAAATAGTATATATTTGTAAATTTATGTTGAATTTAATTAATCTTTTTATTAAACCTATGTTCTCATATTTTTGTTTCTTTTTATTTCATTTATTTAAATTAATTTTGTTAATTCTACCTCCTCCGGCAGTAGAGGTAAAAAATATTTTTGGGGAACAATGGTGCTTCTTTTAAGCAGCACAAGTCGACTCGTAGGTCTCCAAAATTTTATTTTGGAAAAGACCCCATTATTTATAATGGCCTCCACGTGGTGTTCCCTGGGTCTCGGCTTAAATTATTTAATAATTTTATTTATTTCAAAATGAATATAATTTTTTAAATCGGGAGCTAATTCGAGCGGCGACATATTTGTAATAAATAATAATGAAAATATCAAACAAATTAAATTAATAAAAAAATTTATAAACCTAAAATTGTTTATTTTTTTAATTTAACACATTTAAAACTATGGTTGGCGGGTATTACACAATCGAGCACACTCGACTGTAGGTTTCTTACTTTTTTTTTTTTTTTTATCTTTATTGATTATGTATTTAAAAGCTGCCCTTTTGAGCAATAATTAAATTTTTTCTTAGAACTTAGCGGTTGATTTTTTAGCAAAGGTATGTCTGGTATTGAGGGAAGGGTTTGGGTTAGGTGGTAATCTCAGTTGGTTCCCTCCGTAGGAAGGTCTAATGGGTGGGTTCTATTGAGTCTCCTTAGACTTTGGCTGTTGTCCAACAGATTGATCGCTAGTGCGTTTGGGTGGTTGTGTAGCTTCTCAATGTACTTTGCGCTGACTTTCTGTATGACTTCTTTGACCCATGGGATGCCCAGTTGTTTGTGGATGGTCTCATTGTCATGGTATGGGTGGGCTCCTGACACCAGCCTCAGTGCTTTGCTTTGGAAGCGTTGTATGGCTCTGTGGTTGGAGAAGCTGGCAGTTCCCCAGAGTTGGATGCCGTAGGTCCAGATGGGTTTTATAATCGATTTGTAGACCAGTAGCTTCAGTCTGGTTTTCAGCTTGGATTGTTTGCCGATCAACCAGTAGTATTGCCTGACTATCTCTTCTGCTTGCTTCCTTTTGCGCAGGATGTGAGGGCGCCAGGTAAGACGTCTGTCGAGTGTTATCCCAAGGTATTTTGGCGTTGGTTCCACAGGTAGGGTGACTCCGTTAAGGTAGACAGGCGGGCAGTCTCCTCTACGCAAAGAGAACGTTGTTTGTGTGGATTTGTCCTCATTGACAGTTATGTTCCACCTGCGCAACCAAGGCTCAATGGCATCCAGCTGACTCTGTATAATCTCCGAGGCGCTCAATTCTGCTTCCGCTGTTGCGATAAAGGCCGTGTCGTCGGCGAAAGTTGCTACCGTGAGGCGCTCGTCCGAGATGATTGGGAGGTCGGCCGTGTAAATGGTGTATAAGATAGGGCCAAGAACGCTGCCATATGGTACTCCAGCATTGATGCTTCTAATGGTGGACTTAGCATCACCACTTCTCACCAAAAAGGTCCTGCCCTCGAGATAGGAGCGCAGCAGATCGAAGTACTGCTGCGGTAGACTGTCATTTAATTTTTCCAGTAGTCCTGGGTGCCAGACTCTGTCAAACGCCTGTTTGACATCTAGAAAAACAGCACAGCAATACTTTTTCTCTTCGAAAGCGTTGAGGATGGTGTTAACTATTCTGTGACATTGCTCTGGTGTGGAATGTGAGCGCCTGAAGCCAAACTGGTGATCCGGGATCAAACCAGCCTCGTCCAGCACTGGCAGCACTCGTCGCAAAAATACTCTTTCGAGTATTTTGGAGAGTACTGCCAGTAAACTAATCGGACGGTAGGAGGCGAGATTGGCTTTAGGCTTGCCGGGCTTGGGGATGAGGATGACCTCTGCGCGTTTCCATGCTGTGGGAAAGTGTCCCAACTGGAAGCAACTGTTGAAAACTTTTGCCAACAGTTCTATACAGGGAAGTGGCAAAAGTTTGACAGCGAGTGCTTCAATGCCATCATTGCCCGGTGCTTTCCTTGTTTTGAGGCCTTTAATCTCATTTGCGACCTCCTCAGCTGTGGCTGGCTCTATGCTTCCATGGTTGTGGTGAGAGTATTCAACTGCGCGTAGCGTGGCCTCTTCCTCCTGCTCGGAGCATCTCATTACGGGAGTAAATACACCATGGAGGTGGTCAGAAAATGCCTCTGCTCTTTCCAGGTCGGTGCGGCACCATACTCCATTTGCTCGCTGAACTGCAGCATTCCTTTTGATTGGCCTCCTGATGTGACGAGTGACTTGCCATAGGTCGTGCTGAGGGTCTCCTGGCTCTAGGTTTCCCAAAAATTGCTCGAATGCACTTAGTCTCAGCAACTTTAACTGCGCTTGCAGGTTTTTTGCGGCTCTGTTCAGCAGTCTTTTGTCCCTCGGGTTCTTGGATGCAAACCACACTCTTCTGAGACGTCTCTTCTCGGCTTCCTGTTACGATGTTTCGGTGAGTGTGTCGTGAGTCTCTGTCGTGAGGCTGCGTCAGTCGGGGTTCTTTCGGGGCCAGCACTGTCTTGGCTTTCTTATATGCGGGGCATCTCTATATGAAGCTGGGTGCGCGCCGTCGCAGTGGACGCATTTTGCTGGGTCTTCCCTCTTCTTTTGGCACTCGCTTGAGGCGTGCTCTTCTCCGCACTTGACACATCTGACTTGCAGTTTGCAATACCTTTGGCTATGTCCATAGCCCTGACATCGGTAGCATTGAGGAATGTCATTGAATTTAAGGGGCGGCTCAACTGTCCCCACAGACTTGCAAAGCCTCTTGATATTAAAGGCTTCCTTATTGTTTGGAGCTGGCTCCAGGTTGACGAAGAATAGCGGCAACGGGTTCTTATTCCTGTGTCCGATGGCGTTGTGGGCGTTCCTGACTGTGTGGCCTTGGGCACTAAGCTCCTCCTTCAAATAGTCCATGTTAGTGGTGTGATGGAGTCCTTGGACAACAATTCTGTATGCTCTTTCATCACGTGGCTGAAAGGTGTAGAATCTTTTACCGGCTGTGTCCAGTCGCTTCTTCAGTGCCTTGTAACTTGCCTTATCAGGCATCATCACCCTGACTTGGTTGTCTCTACTTGCCTTATATGAGAAATCGTTGTCATCGCTAACGATTTCCGTGATGGACTTTATGAGGGCCGTGATATTGGTCACATCGGGTATAAAGATTGGCGGCGGCTTGATGGCTTTTTTTGGCTTGGTCACTGTGGTCTTGGTGGTGGTTGGTTGGGCGTCAATCTCGCTATTGGATTCGTCGTCGCTTTCGTCATAGTTTTTGTCTGAGAGCAATGCAAAAGCGTTGTTCTCAGACTTCTTGAGCCAGTCGCTGCTTGACCGTTCCATTGGAATGTCCATGTAATAATTCTGTTAGCGGGAAAATAATAATAAAATAATAATCCTGTCATTCCCAAAAATCTTCTAAGTTGCTTCCGGGATTTTGGAATAGAAAATTCATCAACCGCGCGAATCTTATCGGGATTTATTTATTTATTTATTTAAGTCAGCTGAAGGCAGCCGAACAGATTAATAAACAAATTATAGAAAGATAAATTAAAATTATAATTTAAAAATAAAATGATATTAAAACCAATATTGAAAGTATTTAAAAGTATGTAAAATGTATGTAAAACTGGGGTATACAAAGTTCAATATAAAGTGATCCAACATTTGTTGCAAAAATTGGGGAAAACCCAGAAAAACCCAATCAGATCACTGTGTTAGTGTTAATTATTATGACTACTGATTAGATTGAATTTCGTCGTCGTCAATATCGAATTCATTAAATACTTCCGCATGTTTTGCAATTAAATGCCGTTTTAAATTTGTTACGTGGGAGCCTGATAACTTCACACCGCAAACATTGCACTTAGACTTATTGTCTTCTGCATTAAATTGAAAAAAAAAGTGCACTTTTTTGTTGTGATCGCGACCTATTTTTGGCACAAAAATTATAACACACCAAACGCACCGAATCCACAAAAGCAAGTGTGACTTACATACAAGTAAACTAATCATTCGCATTTCTTCGCTCGTTGCAAAACGGTCAGCGAATGAGCAGAGCAAAAGGGAAACACGAAATTGGTTTTTGGTTGAGCACAGACCGTTCGTTGAAGAGACACTGGTGAACAGCTCTTGTCTGACTTTTTGCGCAGTGGTGCGGAAAAAACAGTTATTTGGTGACTGCAAGAAACGGTTATCTGTTATTTGCGAGCTCTGATTGTAATCGACACAGAGCACACGAAAAGGTTCATGCAACAAATAATTAGAGGAACATGTATTTAATGACAAGGGTCTAAAATTACGAGTTCTTCTAAAGGGAACAGTGAAGCAAATTTGATTTAATAACACAGAAGAATCAATAAATCCGCCAATTAGTTTATGAATAAAAACAACACCCAACAAAACACGACGATTAGTTAGAGATGGAAGATTAATTAAAAGAAGTCTACTAGAGTAAGAAGGCAAATCAGAACCAGAAACCCAGTTAAAGCGACGGAGGGCAAAAAGTAAAAACTTCTTTTGCACTGATTCAATTCTGTCTTGGTGGACAGAATATTGTGGGAACCAGACACAAGAACCGTATTCCGTAAATTGGACGAACAAGAGAAGTGTAAAGTAATTTTGTCGTATAAGGGTCATCAAACTCTTTGGACCATCGTTTAATGAAGCCAAGAACTTGAGTCGCCTTATTGACAGCAAAAGAAATATGGTGGTCAAATTTCAACTTATGATCTAGGAAAATACCTAAATCTTTAGCGTTATTCAATCTATCAATGTTAACCTGCTCGAGACTGTAAGTAACGATATGTGGAGAGGTTCTATAAAATGACATAACATTACATTTTGAACAATTAAGTTGCAACATGTTGTCACTACACCAATTTGAAAGCAGATTAAGATCTTCTTGCAAAAGGCAGTGAGAGCTAATATCATTGTACGAGAAACACAACTTAACATCGTCAGCATACATTAACACTTTGGAATTGGGAATAATAGAAGGAAGATCATAAATAAAAAGATTAAAAAGAAGAGGACCAAGATGACTACCCTGAGGTACACCAGAAGTAGCAAAAATGGGCTTTGAAAAACAAGATTTAAAGAGAACTTTTTGAGTTCTCGAACTAAGATAGTTAGAAATCCACATAAGAAGACTATGTGGAAATCCAGAAAGCTGTAGTAAAAGACAGTGGTTTACAGAATCAAAGGCCTTACTAAAGTCAGTATATACAACATCAGTCTGCATTTTATTATGGAATCCTGCTATCACTAACGAGGTAAATTCAAGAAGGTTAGTGGTAGTAGATCTTGCTTTCACAAAACCATGTTGATAAGGTGAAATAATAGAACTACATGAATGTTGGAGCTGACAAGTAATCATTTTCTCCAACACCTTAGGAATATCAGACAACTTAGAAATGCCTCTATAATTCTTGACCTCGGACTTTGAACCTTTCTTATGAAGAGGAACAATAAACGATTCCTTCCAAATTGGAGGTAAAGAGCAGGAGTTAACAGACAAGTCAAATAATTTATGAAGGGGTTTACATAGAGAACCAGCACAGTACCTGTGTACACATCCTGGCACTCCATCAGGACCTGGTGAGTACACAGGCTTGATTAAATTAAGTTCGTTAAGAACCGAACTTTCTGTGATGACAGGATCAAAAATGCAATTAGATGTTTGAACACGATATTGATAAGGCAAAGTAGGTAATACAGAAACAGTATAAGTGGATTGGAAGAAATCTGCAAATAAATCAGCAGAGGCCTGATCAGAATTTGCTTTCATATCTCCAAGAATGACAGAAGAGGGTAGAGAAGAGGATTTACATTTCATATTTACAAAATTATAGAACTGTCGTGGATTATGAGCAAATTGTAAACGACAGCGATTCAGATCATTTTTATAGCATCGCAAGTTATACGAGACAAAATTAGATCTGGCAATAACATAACGAGAGAAATCAGAAGAAATTCCCGAACTCTTGAATTTTTTATAATATCGAGATTTTAAATTTTTTAAGCGCATCAAGTCACGTGTAAACCAAGGTGGACGGTTCGTCCTCACAAGTTTAACACGAGGCACACATTGCTCAAAAATTGAATTAAGAATATTATAAAAAATAGAAGAAGCACTGTTTATGTCAGTACAAAAGTACAGTTGAGACCAGTCAGTAAGATTTATAAGACTATTGAGTTTAACGAAATCTGTTCTACGAAAACAGCGAACATACGAACATGAACTCTATAAAGCAGTTGCATTGAAATTTTGTAAATTGAAAGTAAGTTCTAAAGTGGGATGGTGGAGGTCTTCAGGAGTGACTAGAGGAGGAATTTGTTTAGTATAACTACAAGCTGGGTCAGAAGAAAAGACAAGGTCAAGCATACGACCATTACAGTTACGCACCAGGTTAACTTGCATCAAAGAAATATCAAACAATGAATTAATAAATTCATGGGAACTAGATGGGGTCAACACATTAGGTGTGTCTAACCAAATAACGTTGGGCAAATTAAAATCACCAAAGACAAATAAAAAGTCTCTATCCGAAAGAAGAGAAGAAATATATTTAATTGCAAAAAGGTGTTCATTGTAAATGGCCATATCGGATTGGGGAGGAATATACGAACAGCTGATAAAAATTGAAAAATTATTGAATGCAATTTTTACACCTACAAATTCGATGTCAACATGCCATCGAGAAGAAATGAATTCAGACGGAAGGTCAGAATTAACAGCAATTAAAACGCCACCTCCGACACGTGAAACACGATCACATCTAAAAGAGGTGTATTTATCAGAAAACAAAGAAAAATTAGTAATATCTGGCTTTAACCAGGTTTCGGAAAAGATAATGACATCAAACTCAAAAGAAAACAAGTAAGAATGCTACAGTCGAGTTTGCTCGACTGTGAGATACCCGCCACCCAGTTTTACCATCAAAATATTATAGTTTTCAAAAATATACTGAAAAAATACTTTACAAAATATACTAAAAAATACCAAAATAATATATCAAAATTTTCATAGTTCGAAATTATTAGCTTGCCAGCACTTTAGTCGGTTTATTGAACACCATTATTATGTCGTGGAGTGTCATAGCAACTAACTAGGCAGCACTAGCAGTTGCACGTGGTAACGCCTTATAAAAGTAATATCTTAATAACTTCTGTGTTTTTTATCCGATTGTAACCAAATTTTCAGAGATCAGAGAGATTGAACGTTCTAGGTTTAAAACGACGCTTGCAATTCGGTTTTATTCGATTTATGGGGGCGGGAGGGGGCGTGGCCAAAATCAAAAACAAACTTGATCTGCGTGCAACAATAAGACATACTGTCGCGAAAAATTTCTTGCTCTATCTCTTATAGTCTCTGAGATCTAGGTGTTCATACGGACAGACAGAGGGACAGACGGACATGGCTATATCGTCTCGGCTGTTGACGCTGATCAAGAATATATGGGGTCGGAGATGCTTCCTTCTGCCTGTTACATACATTTTCGGTCGGCACAAAGCCATAATACCCTTCTACCCTTTGGGTAGGCGGGTATAAACAATCAACAAATAGTTGGGAAAGTTTAGAATTAAGACCTCTAACGTTTTGATACACTAGAAGGAAGGATGGAGTTAGTTTTTTGGGTTAATATTAGAGGAAGAGGCAATACCAGTGATAGGAGGCAGTGCAATCGGAGACCGATTCTTTTTTTTTGATATATACTCTTTTACAATTAGGTGTTGCGGCCAAAAAGTAGCCAAAGCAATAGACTTAAAAACTTCAGCCGAACAACCAATTTTAAAAGATAAATAAATAATTAAATTTAAATTTCTCGACAGTTACACTAACATGATCGGGAAGATTCGATTGTATATATGATTTTACATCTTCAGATGACGTGTCTGGATTAAGACGAGAGACAAAAAGCTGTTTCTTTAAGGGAACAGCAGAAAGAGGTTTTGCAACCAAGTTAGTTGTCACTGAACCTGGAGGAGGGGTACAAGAGATAACTGGCAATGTTTCGATTGCCACAGAAGGAGAACATGACGGAGGGGCCGGAGTGTTGAAGCCCATGAGTTGAGCCTCTGGGCTAGCACTATTAATCGGGGTAACTGGAGTAGGCAACAATAATGGCCACAAGGGTTGTACCACATTAGAAGATGACGGAACGTCAATAGTCACCGATGGCGCATTCAATAACTTCAAATTATTGAACTGAGACTCCATGGCCTCAAACTCTGATAGTAGCTTATTAAAAGAGCTACGTAATGCACAAAAGCCCTCCCTTGTCTGTCTCATGAACATTTGAATGTCCACTTCAGACTGGCGACAAGACAAACAGCTCCATCTAAGACCGGACTTATTGGATAAACAATCTTTGATGCGTTGCGTATAACTAGCGCACTTCACATGCGCAACGTTATCACACAAACAACAGTCAATAAATTCAGCCTTAGGATCGGACTGACACTTACAATTTTTCATTGAGCAGACAAACAACAAACAGACAAATGATTTAATAATTGAGTAACGAAAAAAATGTAGGGCACAAAAAGAGAACACTGCACTTTAAAATAAGAAAATAGAGAAAGAAAACAACGCTAGGTTAAACACAAACAAAAACAAGTAAGAAAGCTACAGTCGAGTTTGCTCGACTGTGAGATACCCGCCACCCAATTTTACCATCAAAATATTATATTTATATAATAGTATAAAAATATACTGAAAAAATACTAAAAAAAATATACTAAAAATACCAAAATAATATATCAAAATTTTCTTTGTTCGAAGTTATTAGCTTGACGGCACTTTAGTTGGTTTATTGAACACCATTATTATGTCGCGGAGTGTCATAGCAACTAGCTAGGCAGCACTAGCAGTTGCACGTGGTAACGCCTTATAAAAGTAATATCTTAATAACTTCTGTGTTTTTTATCCGATTGTAACCAAATTCGCAGAGATCATTAAGATGGTGATTAGTATTGTGCGTACCAAAATTGAACGTTCTAGGTTTAAAACGACGCTTGCAATTCGGTTTTATTCGATTTACGGGGGCGGGAGGGGGCGTGGCCAAAATCAAAAACAAACTTGAACTGCGTGCAACAATAAGACATACTGTTGCGAAAATTTGTTGCTCTATCTCTTATAGTCTCTGAGATCTAGGTGTTCATACGGACGGACGGACAGACGGACAGACGGACAGACGGACAGACGGACAGACGGACATGGCTATATCGTCTCGGCTGTTGACGCTGATCAAGAATATATATACTTTATGGGGTCGGAGATGCTTCCTTCTGCCTGTTACATACATTTTCGGTCGGCACAAAGCCATAATACCCTTCTACCCTTTGGGTAGGCGGGTATAATTAGGCACTACAGTTAACTACAAAAACGGAACAGAGAATGCGCAAATCTAACACAAGCACTGCACAGACAATGCGCCGAAACAAAAACGGGCAACAACAAAATACACTTGCACAGAGCTAAAACGGAGAACGAACGATAAGCAAGACAAAACCACTGCTAAGTACAGGCTGAACAATGAACGCAAAAAAAAAAAAACTGACAACAAGAAAATGCACTAGCACAGAGTTAATCAAATCAATAAGCAAATAAATTGCAATTGATTTGCACCACACAGACACAAAATAATAAAAAAAGATTAATATTATGATAAAGCCCGCAAGTTATTGATCAAATTAGACAAAATTAAACAAAGTTAGAATGTAAAAAACAAGATAAATTAACGAAAAACACTGAGCACAGTCAAAAACACAACCAGTCACAATGCGAGACGAAACAGGAGATTCTTCGATGACACCCAAGTGTATCATGCGACCTACTTCTGCATATAATAGTTTAATATAATAATAATAATAATAGTAGAAGTTAGTCCCAGGCCATTGTGCTCTGAAGATAGAAATAAGCTTTTCACGGATTGTAATTGTGCTTTTTGAGCATCCGATAAATCAATCATATTAGTCTCTTGCAATATTTCTAAACTTACTTCATTAACTGAACCAAGAGTGTTAATTAAAATATCAAATCTTTTCCAAAAGTCAATTCCACATATGATGTGCTGTTGTATAGATGGTATAATCAAAAATTCAAATTCTTCTTGTATAAAGTTATAAATCAAGGGTATGATAACTTTTCCAGACACAATTTGTGTGTGTCCATCGGCAGTACGAACTATGCCATTAAGGTTTTCGAAGTAGTTTCGCTTTGACAGAATTTGTTTCGCTAAAAAATTACCAACAATACTTTTATAGGCTCCACTATCTAATAATGCCAAATAAGTTTTGCCGTAAATTAATAGATTCGTAAAAGGTCTAATATCGTTACTCTTTTCAATTATTGATGATATGATTACTCTATCAAGACTATGTTTGCTCTGCCAAAATTTTTGCATTCGAGCTAAAGAACGGCTTCTTGATATTTTAGGAGTTTCGACTTGACACGAAGCTTTTCTACACTCATAATACTCTCTCCATGTCGATAACATTCTTTTCTTAAAACTGCCAAATTAGGGTTTGCGACGTGTAAAAGTTCATGCTTTAAATCTGACCTCAAATAATGCCTAACCTCAGTTATTATGTCACCTTCAGACATAGGTTCTCTCAGAGAATCAGCAATTGCAAGCATTGCGTCGAGAAATTCGTCGAAATTTTCATTTGACTCTTGTTTGCGATTTCGCATAGCGTTTTTAATATCACGGTCTGTACGCTGATCTTGATATCTTTCCCGCAAACGGTTGCATGGCTCAAACCAGTCCATATGGCCAGTGGTTCTATGAACACGCCAATAGAAAGCAAGAGCTTGTCCAGAAAACAATAAATTTGCAAAATGAAATAACAATTCGAAATTTCCATTTAAACATTGTGACGTGAGACAATTAACTCGGTAAATAAAATCTTCCATTGGCATATCTTTTGCCAAGCCTGAAAACTGTACTTTCCAGTTTGAAATTATACTGGAAACTCGGTCGGGTCTATCAATATTACCTTGGTCATTAGATCGTGCAGATCTATTTCTATTACGAGGATCACGACCAATGCTTGGTCTTGGAATTTCATGTTCCCATTCAAGCTGTTGATCTTCTATTGCTTCTCTAAAATAAGAAGATAAATCTAAATTACGAACGGCGGCAATGATTTAGTCAGTGACAGAAGCTGTTAGTGTAGTTCTATAACATTCTAAGAAATTAGAAATAATTTCTTGAATTCGATCTTCACTTAACGGGGTATTTTGAACAGCATTAGCTGTAGGATTCGATCTCATTCGTTGCCCAGTTACTGTAACATTTCGAACATTGGATCTTGTTGCTACTCTAGGTCTTTGGACGATTCCAGTCGGTTGAGTGCTACCACCTTGAGGTCTGCCAGTAGTTCCTCTTGAATTACCCCTTGATTGGGCTAAAAGATTCTCTATACTGTGTGCAAGACTACAAGCTTGTCTACAACTAGGACATGTAATTTGATTGGTTAGCCACTCAGTTAAACATGTTGTATGAAATCAATGTTTACAACGTGTGTCTGTAAAGACTGACTTGGGGCTTGTTGCCACTAGCTACTAGCTAACTAGCGACTAAGTCTTCAGTGCTGCGCACTACTGCCATGCTTGATTACTTATACGATATAAAAGATAAATTGGAAAAACTCAACTAAACAGTTAAATAAGCGATATGATTACAACGGTAGATTAAACTTAACAAAACTGTTAAGATACGATATGCGATAATTATAATACATATTTGGGTCTTATCCTTAAGCACTGACAACTCCAAACTTCTTACATCTCAACATTTGTATTAAAACGGAAACTAATACAAAAGCATCGACAAATGCTTGGCATTTTCAAATTCTAAAAGAAGAGGGATATGCCAAAAATCTCCAGCATGAGCAATCTCAATTCAATTGGAACTGAATGGAATATATTTAAATACACTTACTTGGAATAGAACCGACATACATTATTCAGATCTACTAATCCTTAGCTGAATGATACTTAAATAACCATTAGATAGTATCTAAAACTGATATTACACAATCAAGATGTCCTCCCATTTATATACTGTATCTCCAATCTATTAGTCTGACTCTAAACCAATATCAGTACATGAGGAAATTGTAGACAGTGTACGTATTATATAACTGGACAATAAAACCCAAATAATCGGACGAACTATGAGATGCACTTAATAAATTGGAACTTAAGATGGAATAGTTCCTAGATCTATACCCTCCCAACCTGTAGAATAAATGATTCTACCCTTGTGACCTAAGTTTGGGTGTGAGTTGCTAATCGGTGCCCAATAAGAAAAATGTTAAATTAATTCATTATAAATTGAATATAGGTAAATTTATTATGGAACTCAAGTCCATTTTGAGAGAACGCAATCGATAACGGCAAATTATATATGTGTATTACTGGCTTTTAGCTTTAGCTTTAATAAGTTTTAACTTCTATGCGATAAATTTTCTTTTCGTTCTAAAAAACTGACAATTCTCTTATACTATCATTACTTAATTGTTTCAAAAGATTCAAATATGTACGGGTTAAGCTGTGATATATATACTTAATCAATTGATTAATCAATCAATATTGGATGGTCATGCTTGTTGCGCTTGGTTATTTGCGCTTGCGCCTGGCGCTATTTGCTATCTTAATATAGCGAGTAGCGCATCACTTCACTGATTCCTCCTCAGTTGCTCCGAGGCAGACGCCCTGTATATGCAGGAGGGGATTCGATTCCTTTGATAGATGGGAATATTCACAAATAGTAGTTAAATGCTATAATATATTTGTGCCAGTGCACTTCCCGTACTTTGGTGGTGTTCACAATCAACTTTTTAATAGAAATTATAATACAATTTGTGCCGATGCCAATTGATTATTTTTGATTTTAAGAATACTTTCCAAGTCACTTGCAGTTCAGTCGCTGGTGGAAATAAAAGTGGACGAGCAAAGTTATATTGGCTGCGATTAAACTTTTTGCAAGGTTACCATTTACTCAAAAAGGTCACGTGCAGTAGTTTTGGCAAGATTGCTAATTAGATACTAGTTAGTTAGTATCTGGTATATTAATGCATCTAGTATAATAATGCATCTAGTATAATAATTAATTACAGCTGATAAGAATGACACTTATTATGCGTACCCAACTGAAAATTGGTCGATAATAATTAAACAAAATTTGAAGGCATACCAAGTATATCACAGGTTGGCCGTCAGCCGTCAGAGGAAGCAAGGGGACCAACATGTAATCTCAGTATTGGCTGGTGCACGTGCCGTCCTTGCTCCTACTGGCGGAAGTGCGACTATACTGAGGGCGGCTAGAAGCAGACCCCTAGCACGGTCATGTCTCTGCTAGAGGTGCTGACTAATTGTAGTCGGGCGAAGATCGTGAATCTATAAATCACCCCAATCCAAGGTGGAACAGCATACGCTGATGGATACATGGCCGGGGGGTAGCCCGGTCTCTAGTATGCGGACTCTGGATACCTGTCGTCCTCCAGTTTCATTTAGACTTTCCACGGTATGCGGGCTATGCCGTGGATGACCTTCCCTTCCCACCTACTCGTGGGATCTTAATTAATGGATCAATTTTTAAAAATAGAAAAGTCTGATACGGCTTTAAAAGTATCATCTCTGGGCGATGCCTTCACGGCCGACCCCTATACCAGCACTGCAGCCAGTGGGCTGCTGGCTTCCACCCCCAATACTACGGGTCTCGACTCTAGTATTCTAGGGGACCCGGATAGGCCACGAACTCCCTTGGACACAGGGTTCGCTAGTGCTGAACTTCCGTCCAGTAGCGGTTCAGTCCGTCAGCAACCCGTCGAGGTATTGTAATAAGATTTTTAAAGCTGCACTCGCAAAGGGTTCTAACAGAGAGGAGGCTCTGGCTATCGCCACTGCGCCCCCCGATAACACCAAGGCTAAACGGACGCGCGTTGACGATACCATCGTCGAGCCCACCAGCTCTTCAAAGAGGTCCAAAAAGACTCATAAGGAGTCCACGAAACCACTCTTCAGCCAAGTGGTTAGCAGCGTGAAATTGGGCTTCACTTCGGCTGATCCAACCAAATCCCTCTCAGCGGAGCAGTTGGTTACGTTGAAATCCAGCATATTAAAGGCGGTACTGTTGCACTCTTCACCAACGGTTAGTCCAGGTTTCAAGGGCTGTATACCCCGAAATGAGTGGCTGCTTTTGGTGTGCGAGGATAACAGCACTGCCAATTGGATCAGGGGAGCTGTTGGACACATCACGTCCATCAGCGCCCTTAACGTGAAATTGCTGGAGGAAACGGAGTTCCCCAAGGCTCCCCTCATCAGAGGTTACTTTCCCAGTAGTGCTGAGTACACTCCTGCAACCATCCTGGAATTCATTGGGCTCCAGAACGCCAGCAGCTTCTCCACGAAGCTGTGGCGGGTGGTGCAGCACAGCCTTAACGGCACAACGACTCACCTCGCAATGTTGGTTGACGAGGAGTCGTATAGGGCTCTGACGGAGTGCCAAGGGAAGGTGAAATTCAGCTTTGGCAGGGTCAAACTGATCCTAAGGAATTCAGCTCCCAAAGCCTCTACCGCCACCCCTGCTCCATCCACATTCTCACCCGCTCCCTCTCCTGCCAGTGCCGCTCCGGCAACGGCGCCAGTGGTTCCCTCAGGGATTCCAGCATTGGCTGACCCTGTGGCCTCCACGAGCGCTGCAGCCGTATTGGTACCTAAGGTTCCTTCCCCCACCCCACCGGCCATTATGGTCACAGCCCCGAAGAGCCCAACTAGACGTGTGACAAGTGGTCACCGTCCGTCAACCGTCAGAGGTGCCTCGGCCAGGCCCACTGCCGGCACCTCAGGCCGCAACCCACCCGCAAGGGCACCTCCCGCGAGCGGGGTCGCAAGGCGACCTCCCCCGAGTGGCTCGTCCCGACCGCCGAAGGGCATTCGCGGTAACGATCTCTCTGGGGGCAAGGCAAGTGGCCTTGTCTTAACCGCCATCAGGAGGGAGGATGAGCAAACTTAAAGTGCTCCAGGCGGACCTGCACCACGCTAGAGGAGCGTCGGCCACACTGTGCAGGGTCGTCTGTGAAGATCAAATCAACCTGGCTCTCGTCCAAGAACTATGGTTGATCGGTGGCCAAATACGTGGACTTTCATGTGGATCATGTAAGTTGTTATATGACCGTATGGGAGGTGCCCCGCTCACTGCTATACTTATGGATAACAGTGTCAGACATTTCCCACTAACTAACTTCATCCACAGAGACCTGGTAGCAATGGCTATTGAGGTAGCCACTGCAGACGGTGTCCGGGAAGTTGTGATCGCCTCCGCATACTTCCCGGGCGATGTGGATGATGTACCCCCAGCAGAGGTCCAGCGGCTGGTGGAATTCTGTCGCCGCAACAACAAGCCGCTCGTGATCGGCTGTGATGCCAATGCACATCACACGATCTGGGGGAGCAGCGACATCAACAAACGTGGTGAGTCCCTCTTAGACTACTTATTGTGTTGTCAATTAGACGTAGCTAACATAGGGTGCAAACCCACTTTTATCAATGCTATTAGGAAAGAGGTTTTAGATCTTACTCTAATCAGCACGTCGACAGCGAGTTCGCTTGTTAATTGGCGGGTCACAGACGAAGCCACTTTGTCAGACCATCAGCACATCAGGTTTGACCTTCCTGGCCAAGTCGAAATTCGCCAAAACTCCTTCTGTCCCAAAAAGACAAACTGGGAGCTCTTTAAAGCCTCTGTAGCTTTCAAAGCAGACCTATTGGTCAGCAATCCTAGCTCTATCAGTGAGATAGAACTGGCTGCCAATCTGCTCCAAGATGTGCTTATCTCATCCTTCGAGGACAGCTCAGTCCAGAAGACCCTAAGGGTCAATCGGAAAATTCCGTGGTGGAATGAGGAACTGGCTGTCCTTAGAAGGAGGGTTAGAAGCCTTTTTAATAAGGCTAAATCTAACCGTGCTAGTTGGGACGTCTCTAGGGACGCTCTTACCAACTACAACAAAAGCATTAGACGAGCTAAACGCGATACATGGCGCAGTCCACTTCCCGGGTTCTGTGGCGAATCCAGATCTCTCCAGTCGCGATGACGCCACTTTGTCACCGGACTCACGCGGATTCAGCCTATCTGGATCCATCTTCGACCCCGAAAAGGTCAAATGGGCTGTAGATTCTTTTGCTCCTTTCAAAGCCCCAGGGGGTGACAAAATCTTCCCAGCCCTTATTCAAAACAGTATGGCTCCATATTCTTGATCCACTGGTCGGCCTTCTTAGAGCTAGTTTTACTTGGGGATACACACCCATCTCTTGGAGGAGAGTTAATGTAGTATTCATCCCCAAGCAAGGGAATCGTCCGCTTGACCAGCCTAAGTCCTATCGGCCGATCAGTCTTACTTCCTTTCTGCTTAAAACGGCGGAAAGACTTATAGATACGCACATTCGGTGCTCTCTGCAGACGTCGACACCTCTGCATCCCACGTAGTTTGCGTACATAGCCGGCAGATCGACGGAGGTCGATCTCCACAGGTTAGTGGGAAAAATTGAAAGAGCCTTTGTATCCAAGAACATTGCTTTGTGCTCTTTTCTGGATATAGAAGGTGCTTTTGATAATACCGGCTACGGGTCAATCTCTACTGCTCTAGAACGTAGAGGAACTGCTCGTCCATTGATCCGGTGGATTGAAGCTATGCTCAAACACCGGATTATCACTTCCACCCTGGACTCCACGACTGAATGCATTAATGCAGTCAAAGGCTGTCCCCAGGGAGGGGTTCTATCCCCCCTACTCTGGTCCCTATTAGTTGACGAACTACTTACTAGTCTTACTCTCCGAGCAGGGCGTTGAAGCTATCGGCTATGCTGACGACCTGGCTCTAATAGTGACTGGGAACTATACCAGCACCGTGACAGAGTTGATGCAATCAGCTCTGAACACGGTAAGTAGATGGTGCGCAAATGTTGGTCTTAGCATCAATCCACAAAAAGCTATTATAGTTCCTTTCACTAGGCGCTATTCCGTTGACATTGGTCAACTTTATATCAGCGGCTCCCCTGTAGGTCTATCCATCGAAGTCAAATATCTAGGGGTGACCCTCGATAAAAGACTAAATTGGAACTCCCACCTCAGCAACACCCTCACAAAGGCGACCCATGCCATGTGAGCCTGCAGGAGATTCTTTGGTAGAATTTGGGGTCTTAAATCTTGCACTATCCGGTGGCTTTTTGCCATGATGGTCAGACCCATCGTCACCTATGCTGCTATTGTGTGGTGGCCAAAGGTTACGCAGATCACTGCCATCAGCAAATGCAATAAATTGCACAGGCTGCTGTGCCTCTCACTGACAGGTGCACTTCGTACCTGTCCCACCGCAGCAATGGAATCGATACTGAATCTGACTCCGCTGCACATCCAAATTAAAGAAGTCGCCGCTATGAGCCTTCATAGAATCAAGCTCCAATCAGGGCTTCTAGCTACCGAATCAGGACATGCTAGCCTGATCAAAGACATTCCTGGCATAGATATCTGCACTAGATCAGATACTATGACTAAGGAACTTTTCTTTGGTGCTAAATTCAGAACCCTCATCCCGGACCGGAAGGACTGGGACACTGGTAACCCCATCAGCGACCCATACGATACTCACTGGTATACCGATGGGTCAAAAACTGATCAGGGGGTTGGAGCTGGGATCTTTGGACCCAACTCTAAAACCTCAATTGCTATGGGCAAATGGCCCACAGTCTTCCAATCTGAGGTTCGTGCCATCGAGTTCTGCTGCCGTCTGATCCTAGAAAAGGGGATTAGAGGAGCGAACATCTACATCTTCTCTGACAGTCAAGCCGCCATCTTAGCCCTCTCTTCTAAAAGACTAAGCTCTCGACTTGTGGCCGATTGCTGGAACTGCCTCCAGAGACTGTCTCTTACTAACAACGTCACCCTTCTATGGGTACCTGGACACTCTGGTATCCAGGGCAATGAGCTGGCGGACGAACTTGCTAGGGCCGGTTCGTCAGCTACTTTATCAGGCCCTGAGCCCTTCTGTGGCATGGGTTGGTCAACCATCTCAGCTATTGTTAAAACCTGGGCTGTTAGGTTGACTAATCGCTACTGGTCGGTCCAACCAGGGATGCGGCAAGCCAAGGAGCTTATCAATCCCGTGGTAGACCGGAAAACCAGCTTACTTTCCAGGAGGGATCTTCACCTCCTCGTTGGCTATCTTAGTGGCCATCATACGGTGAACTATCACCTCACTAAAATGCGTCTGTCTTCTGATGCTGAGTGCAGACTTTGCAAAGAGGACGACGAGACAACCAAACATATTCTGTGTCCAGCCTTGGTGTGAACTAGGAGGAAACATCTGCACGTGGATACCGCAGGTCCCGAGCATATTGTGCGTTCCTCGACAAAAGATCTGCTCTGCTTCATTAGGGAAGCAGAGCAACTTTTGTCTAGCTAGGGAGAGCCTATAGGCACAAAAGACCTCCATGGTCGCAGTGCCTCGCACCTTCTCTGTTGGGAGACTCCCTTTTATACCAGCCTACCCAAAGGGTAGAAGGGTATTATGGCTTTGTGCCGACCAAAAATGTATGTAACAGGCAGAAGGAATCATCTCCGACCCCATAAAGTATATATATTCTTGATCAGCGTCAACAGCCGAGACGATATAGCCATGTCCGTCTGTCCGTCCGTATGAACACCTAGATCTCAGAGACTATAAGAGATAGAGCAACAAATTTTTCGCGACAGTATGTCTTATTGTTGCACGCAGATCAAGTTTGTTTTTGATTTTGGCCACGCCCCCTCCCGCCCCTGTAAATCGAATAAAACCGAATTGCAAGCGTCGTTTCAAACCAATAATGTTCAATTTTGGTACGCACAATACTAATCACCATCTTAATGATCTCTGCGAATTTGGTTACAATCGGATAAAAAACACAGAAGTTATTAAGATATTACTTTTATAAGGCGTTACCACGTGCAACTGCTAGTGCTGCCTAGCTAGTTGCTATGACACTCCGCGACATAATAATGGTGTTCAATAAACCAACTAAAGTGCCGCCAAGCTAATAACTTCGAACAAAGAAAATTTTGATATATTATTTTGGTATTTTTAGTATATTTTTTTTAGTATTTTTTCAGTATATTTTTATACTATTATATAAATATAATATTTTGATGGTAAAATTGGGTGGCGGGTATCTCACAGTCGAGCAAACTCGACTGTAGCTTTCTTACTTGTTTACATTCTAACTTTGTTTAATTTTGTCTAATTTGATCAATAACTTGCGGGCTTTATCATAATATTTATCTTTTTTTTATTATTTTGTGTCTGTGTGGTGCAAATCAATTGCAATTTATATGCTTATTGATTTGATTAACTCTGTGCTAGTGCATTTTGTTGTTGTCAGTTTTTTTTTTTTTGCGTTCATTGTTCAGCCTGTACTTAGCAGTGGTTTTGTCTTGCTTATCGTTCGTTCTCCGTTTTAGCTCTGTGCAAGTGTATTTTGTTGTTGCCCGTTTTTGTTTCGGCGCATTGTCTGTGCAGTGCTTGTGTTAGTTTTGCGCATTCTCTGTTCCGTTTTTGTAGTTAACTGTAGTGCCTAATTTTTGTTTGTGTTTAACCTAGCGTTGTTTTCTTTCTCTATTTTCTTATTTTAAAGTGCAGTGTTCTCTTTTTGTGCCCTACATTTTTTTCGTTACTCAATTATTAAATCATGTTTGTCTGCTCAATGAAAAATTGTAAGTGTCAGTCCGATCCTAAGGCTGAATTTATTGACTGTTGTTTGTGTGATAACGTTGCGCATGTGAAGTGCGCTAGTTATACGCAACGCATCAAAGATTGTTTTCCCAATAAGTCCGGTCTTAGATGGAGCTGTTTGTCTTGTCGCCAGTCTGAAGTGGACATTCAAATGTTCATGAGACAGACAAGGGAGGGCTTTTGTGCATTACGTAGCTCTTTTAATAAGCTACTATCAGAGTTTGAGGCCATGGAGTCTCAGTTCAATAATTTGAAGTTATTGAATGCGCCATCGGTGACTATTGACGTTCCGTCATCTTCTAATGTGGTACAACCCTTGTGGCCATTATTGTTGCCTACTCAGTTACACCGATTAATAGTGCTCGCCCAGAGGCTCAACTCATGGGCTTCAACACTCCGGCCCCTCCGTCATGTTCTCCTTCTGTGGCAATCGAAACATTGCCAGTTATCTCTTGTACCCCTCCTCCAGGTTCAGTGACAACTAACTTGGTTGCAAAACCTCTTTCTGCTGTTCCCTTAAAGAAACAGCTTTTTGTCTCTCGTCTTAATCCAGACACGTCGTCTGAAGATGTAAAATCATATATACAATCGAATCTTCCCGATCATGTTAGTGTAACTGTCGAGAAATTTAAATTTAATTATTTATTTATCTTTTAAAATTGGTTGTTCGGCTGAAGTTTTTAAGTCTATTGCTTTGGCTACTTTTTGGCCGCAACACCTAATTGTAAAAGAGTATGTATCAAAAAAAAAAGAATCGGTCTCCGATTGCACTGCCTCCTATCACTGGTATTGCCTCTTCCTCTAATGTTAACCCAAAAAACTAACTCCATCCTTCCTTCTAGCGTATCAAAACGTTAGAGGTCTTAATTCTAAACTTTCCCAACTATTTGTTGATTGTTTATACCCGCCTACCCAAAGGGTAGAAGGGTATTATGGCTTTGTGCCGACCGAAAATGTATGTAACAGGCAGAAGGAAGCATCTCCGACCCCATAAAGTATATATATTCTTGATCAGCGTCAACAGCCGAGACGATATAGCCATGTCCGTCTGTCCCTCTGTCTGTCCGTATGAACACCTAGATCTCAGAGACTATAAGAGATAGAGCAACAAATTTTTCGCAACAGTATGTCTTATTGTTGCACGCAGATCAAGTTTGTTTTTGATTTTGGCCACGCCCCTCCCGCCCCATAAATCGAATAAAACCGAATTGCAAGCGTCGTTTTAACTTTTTCGTTGGTAACTTTTCAACTTCTACTGTGCCGAGCTGAGCGTAAGCTCTGCCACTCAGCTGCATGTCCCGTTCAATCAGATGCTTTAGCACAGTGGGACAAGCAATAACCAAACATCATCGACGGCAGAGGCCGTAGTTAAGAGCGCCTGCCCCACGGCCACGACCAATGTTGGAGAGAGAGAGCAACGACGGCGGGCCTGGCGGCTGAACACTGCCTCGGATAGAGATTCAAGAGATGTGGCATGGCGACGGATTAAAGCCCCGTCAAAGTGTCATATAACTCCAAAGAAAGGTAGGGCAGAACACGAGAGGACGGCAATATATGCAAACTGTCTAAGTACAATTTGATTGCTCGCGGCAGCGCTGCTCGCATAAGAAGAGATAAGCGAGCGAGCAAAACAAAGGCGGCGGCGGTGTGCAGACCGAAAAGCCCCTGTTGGAAATTTGCTGGGTACGCAGAAAACTGTTTTTCGCTGGGCCGGTACGGAGAAAAATTAAATTTTTTTCTCAGACATCTTTGAAGGCAATTCCACCAACCGGCAATCCGCCAATCGAGAGTTTACTCTATTAGAGGAGTGGGCTAATATTGCCTGTCAGAGAAGACACTCCTCTAATCCCCTTCTCAAGGATCAGACGGCCACAGAACTCGATGGCATGAACCTTAGATTGGAAGACTGTGGGTCATTTGCCCATAGCAATTGAGGTTTTGGGTCCTAGCACCAACCCTCTTATCAGTCTTTAGCGGTCCGTATACCAGTGGATACCGTCCTTCCGATTCAGGATGAGGGTTCTTTATTAAGCGCCAAAGAAAAGTTCCTTTATCATAATATCTGATCTAGTGCAGATATCTATGCCAGGAATGTCTTTGATCAGGCTAGCATGTCCTGATTCGGTAGCAGTGGCCTGTGTAACGATTGGCCACCACACAATAGCAGCGTAGGTGACAATGGATCTGCTTTGTCAGTAAAGGTGATCCGGTCGAAGTCAGCTTTTGTGTCGGAAGACAATACCTCAACGGTTTGCTGCCGGACTGAACCGCTGTTGGACAGAAGGTCAGCACAATCGAACCCTGTGTCCCAGGGAGTTCGTGGCCTATCCGGGCCCCCTAAATTACTGTGGTCGAGACCCGTAGTATTGAGGGTGGAAGCCAGCAGCCCACTGGCTGCAGTGCTGGTGTTGGGGTCAGCCGTGAAGGCATCGCCCAGGGATGATGCTATCGAAGTTGCACTAGACTTTTCTAAATTATTAAAATGATCTATAAATTGATCCCACGAGTAGTTGGGAAGGGAAGGTCACCCACGGCGTAGCCCGCATACCGTGGAAAATGAAACTGGAGGGCAACAGGTATCCAGAGTCCGCATACTAGAGACTGGGCTACCCCCGGCTATGCATATATCAGCGTATGCTGTTCCGCCTTGGATTGGGGGGTGATTTATCGATTCACGACTACAATTAGTCAGCACCTCTAGCAGAGACATGACCGTGCTTGGGGCCTGCTTTCAGCGGCCCTTGCGTGGAGAGTATAGTCGCACTTCCAACAGTAGGAGCAAGGACGGCAAGTGCACCAGCCAATACTGGGATTACATGTTGATCCCCCACCTTTGGCGGCTGACGGCCACCTGCTATTTATTATTTATTTTTAAAAACAAGTAGGAACGGCCACCTTCAAGCTTTGACTGTACAAGGTCATGGATTTTTAGTGTACATGCGCAGCGTTTAATAATGTTATAAAATTATGAAAATTGTAATAATTATGGGGAAAACAAGTAAGAAAGCTACTGTCGAGTTTGCTCGACTGTGACATACCCATCACCCAATTTTACGGAATGGAAGAATAATAATGAGCGACCATCGAAATATTATATTTTTAAAATATTTTCTGAAAATATACTAACAAAAATATACGAAACAATATACCGAAATAAATGTTGTTCAAAATGATTAGCTTGATAGCACTTCATTATGCTTATTGAACACTATTATTATGTCACTGAGTGACATACCAGCTGAACAGGAGCATCTGTACCCGATTTCGCCTTATAAAAGTAATTCGTTAGTAACTTCTGTGTTTTTTGTCGATTGTAACCAAATTTTCAGAGATCATTAAAATGATGATTAGTATTGTGTGTGCTGAACTGAACATTCTAGCTTTAACATGATGTTTGGAAATCGTTTTTTTCGATTTACGGGGGGCGGAAGGGGGCGCGGCCAACATCTATAATAAACTTCATCACCGTAAGAATAGTAGGGTGTCAATTATTGACATTACATGGCTAAGTTCCTCGATCTGCAGGAGAGCAAAGTGGGAAGAAAATTTAGCGACCACCAATCCCTCTGCTTCGTTATTCCGCTGAATAACAAGCGCGGCCGACAGACGCCAAAGATGACTGGGCCCAAATAGAAGGCTAATTGCTTCGATGAAGAAGCCTTCATCGACTGTTTCACCCAGGTGGAATGGGCAGGTGGGTCAGCCGAGGGAATGGCGCAGAGCCTGATAACGGCTCTGTCTTCCAAATGTGATGCTTTGTTGCCAAAAAGGAAGTGATGCCGGTTTTGAGCGCCCTGCTATTGGTGGACTGAGGAAATAAGCTTACTGAGGAAGACCTGTTTTGCGGCAAGAAGACTCTCACAGAGGGCCAGGGGCTGGCTGTACTTAGAAGGAGGGTTAGGTCTAACCGTGCTACTTGGGACGTCTATAGGAACGCACTCACAAACTACAACGAAAGCATTAGACGAGCTAAACGCGATACATGGCGCAGCTACTGTGGTTGAATAGAATCGTAGCCAGAGGCAGCGAGACTCCATAAAGCATTTGCCAAAGGGTCGTCTAATGGAATAGGGCTTCTTAAAAGAGCAGATGGCTCTTTCACTCAAAATCGCAGGGAAACACTTGAGCTTCTACTGCAAGTCCACTTCCCGGGTTTTGTGGCGAATCCAGATCTCTCCAGTCGCGATGACGCCACTTTGTCACCGGACTCACGCGGATTCAGCCTATCTGGATCCATCTTCGACCCCGAAAAGGTCAAATGGGCTGTAGGGGTGACAAAATCTTCCCAGCCCTTATTCAAAACAGCATGGCTCATATTCTTGATCCACTGGTCGGCCTTCTTAGAGCTAGTTTTACTTGGGGATACATACCCATCTCTTGGAGGAGAATAAATGTGGTATTCATCCCCAAGCAAGGAAACGTCCGCTTGACCAGCCTAAGTCCTATCGGCCGATCAGTTTTACCTCCTTTCTGCTTAAGACGGCGGAAAGGCTCATAGATATGCACATTCGGTGCTCTCTGCAGACGTCGACACCTCTGCATCCCACGCAGTTTGCGTACATAGCCGGCAGATCGACGAAGGTCGCTCTCCACAGGTTAGTGGGAAAAATTGAAAGAGCCTTCGTATCCAAGAACATTGCTTTGTGCTCTTTCTGGATATAGATGGTGCTTTTGAAAATACCGGCTACGGGTCAATCTCTACTGCTCTAGAACGTAGAGGAACTGCCCGTCCTTTGATCCGGTGGATTGAAGCTATGCTCAAGCACCGGATAATCACTTCCACCCCGGACTCCACGACTGGTTGCATTAATGCAGTCAAAGGCTGTCCCCAGGGAGGGGTTCTATCCCCCTACTCTAGTCCCTAGTAGTTGACGAACTACTAATCTTACTCTCCGAGCAGGGCGTTGAAGCTATCGGCTATGCTGACGACCTGGCTCTAATAGTGACCGGGAACTATACCAGCACCGTGACAGAGTTGATGCAATCAGCTCTGAACACGGTAAGTAGATGGTGCGCAGATGTTGGTAACACCCTCATAAAGGCGACCCATGCCATGTGGGCCTGCAGGAGATTCTTTGGTAGAATTTGGGGTCTTAAATCCTGCACTATCCGGTGGCTTTTTGCCATGATGGTCAGACCCATCGTCACCTATGCTGCTATTGTGTGGTGGCCAAAGGTTACGCAGGTCACTGCCATCAGCAAATGCAATAAATTGCACAGGCTGCTGTGCTCTCACTGACAGGTGCACTTCGTACCTGTCCCACCGCAGCAATGGAATCGATACTGAATCTGACTCCGCTGCACATCCAAATTAAAGAAGTCGCCGCTATGAGCCTTCTTAGAATCAAGCTCCAATCAGGGCTTCTAGCTACCGAATCAGGACATGCTAGCCTGATCAAAGATATTCCTGGCATAGATATCTGCACTAGATCAGATACTATGACTAAGGAACTTTTCTTTGGTGCTAAATTCAGAACCCTCATCCCGGACCGGAAGGACTGGGACACTGGCAACCCCACCAGTGACCCCTACGATACTCACTGGTATACCGATGGGTCAAAAACTGATCAGGGGTTGGAGCTGGGATCTTTGGACCCAACTCTAAAACCTCAATTGCTATGGGCAAATGGCCCACAGTCTTCCAATCTGAGGTTCGTGCCATCGAGTTCTGCTGCCGTCTGATCCTAGAGAAGGGGATTAGAGGAGCGAACATCTACATCTTCTCTGACAGTCAAGCCGCCATCTTAGCCCTCTCCTCCAAAAGAGTAAGCTCTCGACTGGTGGCCGATTGCTGGAACTGCCTCCAGAGACTGTCTCTTATTAACAACGTCACCCCTCTATGGGTACCTGGACACTCTGGTATCCAGGGCAATGAGCTGGCGAACGAACTTGCTAGGGCCGGTTCGTCAGCAACTTTTCCGGCCCTGAGCCCTTCTGTGGCATGGGTTGGTCAACCATCTCAGCTATTGTTAAAACCTGGGCTGTTAGGTTGACTGATCGCTACTGGTCGGTCCAACCAGGGATGCGGCAAGCCAAGGAGCTTATCAATCCCGTGGTCGACCGGAAAACCAGCTTACTTTCCAGGAGGGATCTTCACCTCCTCGTTGGCTATCTTAGTGGCCATCATACGGTGAACTATCACCTCACCAAAATGCGTCTGTCTTCTGATGCTGAGTGCAGACTTTGCAAAGAGGACGACGAGACAACCAAACATATTCTGTGTCCAGCCTTGGTGTGGACTAGGAGGAAACATCTGCACGTGGATACCGCAGGTCCCGAGCATATTGTGCGTTCCTCGACAAAAGATCTGCTCTGCTTCATTAGGGAAGCAGAGCAACTTTTGCCTAGCTAGGGAGAGCCTATAGGCACAAAAGACCTCCATGGTCGCAGTGCCTCGCACCTTCTCTGTTGGGAGACTCCCTTTTTCTAATAATAATAATAATAATAATCACAGGGTAACCCTGGATAAAAGACTAAATTGGAACTTTCACCTGAGCAACACCCTCATTAAGGCGACCCATGCCATGTGGGCCTGCAGGAGATTATTTGGTAGAATCTTGGGTCTTAAATACAGAGAACTCAGAGACTATAAGAGATAGAGCAACCAAATTTTCAAGTTTATTTTAGATTTTGGCCCCCTTCCGCCCGCGTAAATCGAAAAAAAAACGAATTGCAAGCGTCAAAGAACGTACAATTTAAATACGCACAATACTAATCACCATCTTAATGATCTCTGAAAATTTGGTTACAATCGGATAAAAAACACAGAAGTTATTAAGAAATTACTTTTACAAGGCGTAAAAGTGGTGTTCAATAAACCAAATTAAGTGTCGCCAAGCTAATAATTTTGAGCAAAGAAAATGTTGGTATATTTTTAGTATAATTTTTTAGTATTTTTTCAGTATATTTTTGACAAATATAATATTTTGATGGAAAAATTGGGTGGCGGGTATCTCACAGTCGAGCAAACTCGACAGTAGCGTTCTTGTTTATTATTACACACAAACATACTGCAGGATTTTGATACAAATAAATATTTTAATAAAAGCAAAAATTAAAATAAGTATAAAACAAGTAGGAACGACAACAGTCAAGCTTGGATTTTAAGTGTACATGCGTAAATAAGAGCATAAAAAAATATATTACATAAACAAAAATTATAATAATTATTGGGTAAAAAAATTGGTCTCGCACTGCCCGGGAATCGAACCCGTGGTCCACCGAACAGCGGATGGCACAACTCCTTTCCGAACCACTTAAACGTCGTGATCAACGAAAGCACAAATTGTGTTATAAAGTCAAATTGTCATATTCGTATGAAAAAACATAAAACACTTACTTGTTATGTTATTATGTTTTGTACAACAACACACTTTTAAAAGTGTATATTTATGTACATTATAAATACTTGGAGGAATTAAACAATTTTCGAGTCTTAAATTCTTCCCTATAAAAATAATAGCCGCCAAATTTCGATCAATTCTCCGCTACTCAACCACCGTCTCATTTTGATGAACTTGGGTAAAAATGTATTATGGCGCTCTCGTAGCCACACAGGCTTACTTCTTCTACGAGTAAACAACAACTCTCTCCTCCGCCGTCGTACAGCACTTTGCTCTCGTAGCTTTGCGCTCTTGCTCCTCGTTGATCGTCGTGTTTGCGAATTCGCCACCTCACTAATTCTCCACCTTCTTCTCGTTATCGTCGTAGTCGTTGTCTAGGGATCAGCTGTTTCATACTAGTGGGATTTGGGTAAACAACCAAAAACCATTCCCACACTCGGACATTCTGACTAAGCTTTCGACCCGGACGCTCCATCGCTGTCATCGTTGTTGCCTACTTTTTGGACACTCATAGGCGATGTTGTACTTCACCTTTACAACTTTATAAGCCCCCAAAAACTTAGGTTTCTGCTTTAGGCCAGTACCAAACTGGGTACGTTTAGGTCGCCAACATCATGTCGTCTTGCTTGCTTGCGTCGAAGATTGTACGTCTTCTTGTTCTCGTTCTGCAGCTTCAGTATCTGAGTCTTCGCCTGTATTTATCGTCAGAAAAACCTAAACTCAAATATCAATTTCAACGCTGTGGATAATCTCCAATTTTTTTAAATTTCATTGTTCATGTCCATTACGCATCTTCCACAAAGTGCCCAATACTTGTCCGAAAGTATTGGAATACAAGGCGGATGTTGGAATCCTAGCTTTGGGTACCATACGGAGAAATAGTATATACGGGCATATTTGCAAATGACACTGCACGTCGGTACATCAAAGCCAAAAAAGAATATATTGAAATTGATCGTCCCTTCGCAGAAGCGCCGTTCAACAGCTATATGGGTGACGTTGATTTGATCGTATAATCGATAGTATAATCGGCAGATATAAAATTTTATTGAGAAGCAAACGTTAGAATGTCAGAATTTTTTACCATTTACTCGAATTGACAGTCAGTAACGCAAAAGGGTTTAAAAAGCAAAGGGATATTCTGGAAAAATGATAGGATAGGAAAAATGATAGGATTTTCGACTTAACATTGCAGAAGTGATAACAAAACTCAAAACAAAATATAAGTTGGGAAAACACAGCTCTGTCCTTGAAAATGAGCTGCAACAAAAAAGCAGAGAGGTCCTATCCATCGTGTTCCAAACCAAATGGTACGGCAGGATCAGATTGGACATTGGCGAGTTTGGACAGAGAATCGATTCAGGTGCAAGAAACCAAACTGTGTTGGATTTTCGCAAGTTATGGGCAACAAATGTGGAGTTGCTTTATGCTTTACCAAAAAAAATAACTGTTTTAAAGATTTTCATTTAAATTAATTTGTTATCATTACATTGAAGCATTTGCTTTTATTTCATATGAATTTGAATTAGTTTTTACATTTACTATCTCAATAACCCATGATTATATTAAGCTTATAAATTTAAAATCCTATAAAAGTCATTTTGAATACAATTTTTTGTTTAAACTATGTTAAAATATCATCATTAAAAATTATATACTTGTTTAATTTTCTGGATATACTTAGTTTTTTTTCCCTGAAAGCATTTTTGATGCATATGTGCAACAAATATATATTTTTCAATAAATCGACTAAAAATCAAAATTTGGAAAAACTAAAAAGAATTGTATTTTTTATTTTCAAATATTTATCCAATAAAAAAACCGCATCAAAATCCGTTTTTATGCCGGATAAAGGGATATACTCTTCAAATATCCTGACCATCATGATATCCATCCTCACTCAAATAGATGTTTCTTAATTCTTCAACTTTCGTGTTTTGGAGAGAGTTTTGATACACATACAGTGGTTAAGAACAGACGTGGTGTCCAGGCGTCGCAGCGTTTTTCCATATTGTACTGGGTGTCGACGCCTGAAAGGAAGGTGTCTTACGTTAGATAGACGAGCGACCGGGTGCGGATCACTAACCTGGTTTTGCCAAGCCTCATCGCCGTCGGCAAGGTGAAGAAAATCTTCTTTTCTTTGTTTGTAATTTTTTCTTTTTTTCTTCACAAACATACACAACTAATTTTTCACCGGCGTCAAAGAAGAAGAGATCTGAGTTGAAGTTCAACTCCAGCTGTGGGCAGGGCTGTCTAGCGCAACGAGCTCAGCAGCTATTACGTGTGGAGCCACGTGTGGAGCTCGACTCAAGAAATAAAGCGGCTGATTAGCCGCGACACGAACCTGCTAGGCACTAAACGTAATGCATACTATTGAGAGCCCTGAGAGAAACTCGATAGTGCTGCATACTTTTGCCCACTTTTGGTCACATCAGAATCTTTTGGTGCATACGCCACGGAGCTGTTGAAGTCGAACGAATATTTCGGATAAAAATCAAAAAGGAGATAAAGGTCACGGACCCGACCGCATAATAACACCACAGGAAAATACGGTGCAGTCAAGGGGCTCTGGGTGCCGAGTCGAGGCGGTCCATCCCCCACCATTGAATCATGAGAGATCAAGATCCGCCAGAACGAGTGGAAGCCGAGCTACTGGTAAAGTTTCACCTGCAGCCGAGGATGACGCGAACCCCCCCAGGTGGCGGACCGGCATCAGCCCCTCCACGGGTAGCTGGGCCGCAGTTCGAGTTTACCGCATCTTTGGAAGGGTCGGATACGCCAAAGTGTGGCAGAGAAGATAGTAGCCCGTGCAGCTCGCCGAAGACTAACAAAAAATCGAAAACGAGTCGTTCACTAGCTCAAATTTCCGAAGATTTAGGCTGCCTCATTGAG
The DNA here is from genome assembly GCA_018150935.1 of Drosophila pruinosa. Taxonomy (NCBI): domain Eukaryota; kingdom Metazoa; phylum Arthropoda; class Insecta; order Diptera; family Drosophilidae; genus Drosophila; species Drosophila pruinosa. The sequence goes on from JAECWR010000081.1 coordinate 66,150, forward strand.
CATCTCATTGAGATCTTCAAGCCCAGTGCAGCGCGGCATATAAGTCAAGAAAGGAGAGATAAACTAACTCGAATGAAGGAGCTACATGGAGAGCTTAACTCCAGGCTATCCGAGAGAGCGGACTACGACAGTGTGGAACCTACGAAGAGCCCAGAAACCGAACCGGCGCACACACGAAGGAAGCCAGGAAGCAAGAATGCGGGAACTCAAACATCCCCCGGACAGGTCCAAAATACATTCAACATAGTGGCGGGGGCCAGCGCCAAATCAGGACCTAAGGTACCTGAGGAAAACCGCACCTACCGACAGGAGAGGAAGAAGAAGGAGCAGAGTCCCAAGAAAGCATTAGCTGAGCCCACAAAGACACAGCCAGCTAGCGAGCCACTGCAACGGAAACGCAGACCGGACGCCATCCTGATCCAGCCAAGCGAGGGCATATCGTACAGCGATATCCTGCGCCTGGTCACCAGACGCGGCGACAGAAAGCTCCAGAACGTTAGCGAGCACGTCCTGGCCATAAGCCAGGAAGTATCTATTGAGATTAGGGACATCGACTGCCTGGCAACTAAGGAGGACATCCTCGCTGCAATCGATCCCCTCTCGGAGGCGAAGCTGGAGGTAGGAATTATAAAAACGCTTCGACCTGGATTCGACAGCCTACAAGTAGCGGCAGTGAGCCTCCTGGTTGCGACGGCTACGCGAGTCCTCAACGAAGGTAAGCTAAAGATTGACTGGATGAGATGCAGAGTCCGCAAAAGAGAAAAGAGAAGAAGATGTTATAGGTGCCTGGAGTTTGGGCACATAGCCAGCGCCTGCAAGAGCGAGATCAACAGGACGGACTGCTGTCTGCGATGCGGGCAGAAAGGCCACAAGGCAGCAAACTGTCAGATGGAAGCCAAATGTTTCATATGTGTGGCGGACAAAAGGAAGGAAGTCTTGCACCACGCCGGCAGCATGAGGTGTCCATTGGCAAAAAGGCCACCATCAGCAAAGGCTCAGAAATGCTGAAAATTCTGCAGCTAAGCTTAAACCACTGCGCAGCAGCCCATAGCCTGCTCCAACAATCAGTGCGCGAGCTTTCGGTAGATGTGGCACTGCTGAGCGAGCCATACCAGCCGACACAGGGTGCAAACTGCGCGGCAGACTTAACTGTACGAGCAGCGATCTGGATTTGCGACCGTAGGCAGCCCGAACTGGAGGACAGGCGCTCTGCAAAAGGGTTTGTGCGGGGAAAACTGGACGACATATGGCTGTACAGCTGCTATCTAGCTCCCAGCCTTCAGCTTTGGGAGTATTCTCAGATCTTGGATGACGTCGCCGAGGACGCAAGAGGTAGGCACCGTATTCTAATTGCAGGAGATTTTAACGCATGGTCGGAGGAATGGGACAGCGTAACTTCAAACGCTAGAGGGCGAGCGCTCCTGGAAGCCTTCGCCTCTTTCGATGTATCCCTGCTTAATAGGGGTAGGCAGCACACATTCACCAGAGCTGGCATGGGCTCCATAATCGACCTGACATTCGTCAGCTGCTTGCTCTGGCCGCAGGCAGAATGGAATATCAGCAACATCTACACGGCTAGCGATCACAACGCCATACTGGTTAAGCTGAGTAACACCCGGAGCAGAACGCAGCTTGGACTACACACACGGAACGCCTACAAGGATAAAACCCAGAACTCAACAGAATTTGTTTACTCGTTCGGAGGGCGGGACCTAGGCAGCAACGCAGAGGGCGGTGCAGAAGCCCTAATGGATGCATTCACGGAAGCCTGCAATGCCAGCATGCAGCAGAAGAGGGTTCCAGGACAGCGCAGGGAGCCCGTATACTGGTGGACTGAGGAGATTGCGGAGATCAAGAGAGAGTGCATCAAAACTAGGCGCGTGCTGCACCGTTCAATAGGCCGGCCAGACTTTGAGGTAAGAAGACAGCAGTACTGTGACCGGCGGCGGGACCTCAAGAGGGCTATAAGGAAAAGTAAAAGAGAGCGATTTCTGGAGCTGTGCGACGACGCGGAGCAGGATGTCTGGGGTCTGGCATACAAGCTGACGATGAAAAAGTTCAACGCGCTGAACTTGGTCGGGCTCAAAGATGAGGCGAGAATGAGAGATATTGTGGACGGCCTTTTCACGGGATCGCATCCACCTTTCCAATTGGACGGGGAACCTATCCAGCAAGACTCCAATGAGGCCCCCAGAAGTCTCCATTACGGAGATTGTTAGTGCGGCAGCAAGGATTCAGGACTCCAAAGCCCCAGGTCCAGACGCGATCCCAAATAAGGCGTTAAAACTCGCAGTGCAGCTTCGCCCGGAGGATTTTGCGCTAGTTTTTTTCCAAATATATGGAAAATTCAGAATCTCGTGCTGATTCCCAAGCCAGAGAAGCCTCCGGATCTCCCCTCATCGTATATACCAATCTGCCTCATCGACACAACGGGAAAATTACTGGAGCGGGTAATATGCAACAGGATGGAAGAAGTGATCGGGCAGGCTGGCGTCCTCTCACCTAGGCAGTTTGGGTTTCGCAAGGCCCGATCGACGGTGGATGCCATAAAAATCGTAACCGACACTGCGAAGACGGCCATAGAGGTCAGCAGATGGCGTGGAGGTGGAAAGGAGTACTGCATTATAATGACACTGGACGTTAAAAATGCCTTTAATTCGGCGAGGTGGCACCACACACTGGACGCGCTAAGGAGCTTTGGGATCCCAGAATACCTACTCAGGATCGTAAGGAGTTACTTCAGTAAGAGGGTGTTACGGTACACAACATCAGAAGGAATGCGGACGTTCAAAGTGGCTGGAGGGGTGCCGCAAGGATCCGTCCTTGGGCCACTTCTATGGAACGTAATGTATGATGGGATACTCCGGCTGCAGCTGCCACCGATCGTCATGGTGGTGGGCTTCGCCGACGATGTGGCACTAGTAGTAACAGCAAAACAACTAAGTGACGCTGAGCGGCTCTGCAGTGAATCGGCTGCGATAGTAAAAGATTGGCTCTCATCGGTAGGCCCGGCTGGCTGAACAAAAAACGGAGACGGTGCTGGTAAGCAGCAGGAAACGAATAGAAGTCGCTCAAATTTACTTGGGTGGTGTCACCATCACCTCTAGACGTGCCATCAGGTATCTGGGAGTGTGGATCGACACACGACTCAGTTATAGGGAACATTTGAGTATCGTTAGTCGGAAGGAGGCTGGGGTAGGACAAGCCCTCAGCAGGATTATGATGAACACCCGCGGGCCAAAACAAGGACGACGGATGCTGCTCCAAAATGTGACAAAGGCAAGTATATTATATGGAGCGCCGATTTGGTCACAGGCAATGCACACGAAATCATACAGCAGAGGAATACAAGCGACGTATAGACTGGGAGCTCTGAGAGTCTGCAGCGGTTTCAGAACCATTTCGAAGGACGCGGTGATGGTAATAGCCGGAATGGTGCCCATAGATATCCTGGCAACGGAACGGGCAAGTAATTTCAATGACGGTCGTACCCTTCCTCGACCGGAGCGCAGGAACGCCGCACGGGCGAACAGGAGCCAGAGTATCGCGACTTGGAAATCCAGATGGGACTCATCTTCGAAGAGCCGATGGACCCATCGTCTGATCGGCGACCTAGAGCAGTGGATAAATCGAAGTGGAGGGGCAGTAAATTTCCACCTCACCCAGCTGTAGCGGGCACGGCTGCTTCAGGAGCTACCTGCATCGCTTTGGTCACGAAAGCGATCCCTACTGCTTGTGGTGCTACCCGGCAGTAGAGGAGACAGCGGAGCACATCCTAACGCAATGTCCTCGGTTCAGTGGCGCGAGAACGGAGCTGGAGGCAATTTTCGGAAGGCCTGTAACTGTGAACAATTTCGTCAAGTGCATGTTGGAGAGCGAAACCTGCTGGTCGGCGGCATGTACCTTCACGGCCACTACAATGATTTTGCTGCGGGCTCTGGAGAGAGCGAAGGCGGACGGAGGAGGGGACTTAAAAAATCCCGCCTAGGAGCTCGAGAAGCAATACCTCGCGGTGGTTCCACGAGCTTCCTAGGCAAATCCCATTCCAGTTACGCACTCTTTTTATCTTTTTCTTTCTCTTGTAATTTTGATTATCGCCAAATGTTATAGCCGCACCTGTTGCAGAAGGTATCCGCGCTATATCCGAAGTGCTAGAGATTGGCTCTGAAGCACCCATTACCGCTCAGTACCAGGTAAAAATTTAATTGTACATGCCTTCTTCCCAGCCAGCTCACCAGATCCGGGATCTGGCGATCCCATTCTGTGCGACCTCCCATCTCCTTTGCCATCGATGGATCAGGTTACCTACTAGTTGACTACGAATGATGGTGTGCTTGCGATCACCTTCGCAGCATCTGCGGAAACTGTGCGGAATTCGCAGACTATTCTGAGGGCACAAGTTCTGTATATCGCCCGAATTTATTTCCAGCTCCGATAAGTGGTTCGCGACCACCACGACTGCCACATCGTCTGCGAAGCCCACGATCCTCACTCCCTCTGGCAAGTTAAGCATGATGATGCCATCGCACATAATGTTTCAGAGGGTGGGGCCGAGGACAGAGCCCTGTGGAACCCCTGTGGAGACCTTGTACCTCCTTTCGCCTGTGCTGGTCATATAGTGTAGCACCCGTCCGTCAAAATAGCTCCGTAATATGGTGATCAGATAGGGATCAACTTCCTTGCGGGTTAGACAATTAAAAATAACATCCCATCCGTCTGTGCATTCTTTACATCAAGGGTAACGACCAGGCAATATTGTTTCGTCCCCCATAGGCATCTCCATCCTCTATGGCTTTATCCGCCAGCTCGGTTACCGTTTGGATAGCATGTGTGGTGGAGCGTGCCTTCTGAAACCCAAACTGGAATGGTCCAGTCTGTCGCAAAGGATCCCCTCCAGGGCCTTGCCGGCCGTATCCAGCAGGCAAATTGGCCTGTAACCGGATGGGTCATCTGGTGGCTTACCGCCCTTCGGAATTAGTACGAGTTCTTGATGCTTCCAGCGCTTGAGGAACACTCCTTCCCTGCGACAGCTATTGAAAGTGTCAGCGAAGTAGCCTGGTTGAATTTCCATGGCCGCCTTAATGGCCTCGCTCGGAATCCCGTTTGGGCCAGAGGCTTTTCCTGCCTTGAACCTGCATGTCGCATGTAGCACTTCCTCTGTGGTTACGTCTCCGTAGTCATGGTGTCGTCTCCAAGAGAAGTGATGTTCGTCTTCCAAGTGCTGGAGAGTATGGCTTGGAAACAGCATGTCTACGATCGCTCGAATCAACGTAGGGCTGGTCGGGTTAGGTTTTCTGAAGACGTGGAGCCTTTTCATGGTTAATTTGTAGGCCATCACCCATGGATCTGCGTCCGCCCTGTCACATACGAGGTGTGTTCAAAAGGTATCGCGAATTTTGAATTTTCGCGGGTTACGTATAATCAATTTTTTTTTGTGGCGTTATGTTGGTGCTCATGTCTGTCACTTATGCCGACAAGCTCGGCCATTCTAAATGTTCACTTAATTGTTGACAGCTGCTTTGCTTGCACGTGTTTTGGATCGTCCTTGATTTTCACCTATTCAAAACAAGTAAGAAAGTCGAATTTGCTCGACTGTGAGATACCCGCCACCCAATTTTACCATCAAAATATTATATTTTTCAAAATATACTGAAAAAATACTAAAAAAAAATATGCTAAAGAATACCAAAATAATATATCAAAATTTTCATTGTTCGAAATTATTAGCTTGCCGGCACTTTAGTTGGTTTATTGAACACCATTATTATATCGCGGAGTGTCATAGCAACTAACTAGGCAGCACTAACAGTTGCACGTGGTAACGCCTTATAAAAGTAATTTCTTAATAACTTCTGTGTTTTTTATACGATTGTAACCAAGGATAAAACCCTGAACTCAACGGAATTTGTTTACTCGTTCGGAGGGCGGGACCTAGGCAGCAACGCAGAGGGCGGTGCAGAAGCCCTAATGGATGCATTCACGGAAGCCTGCAATGCCAGCATGCAGCAGAAGAGGGTTCCAGGACAGCGGAGGGAGCCCGTATACTGGTGGACTGAGGAGATTGCGGAGATCAAGAGAGAATGCATCAAATCTAGGTGCGTGCTGCACCGTTCAATAGGCCGGCCAGATTTTGAGGTAAGAAGACAGCAGTACTGTGACCGGCGGCGGGACCTCAAGAGGGCTATAAGGAAAAGTAAAAGAGAGCGATTTCTGGAGCTGTGCGACGACGCGGAGCAGGATGTCTGGGGTCTGGCATACAAGCTGACGATGAAAAAGTTCAACGCGCTGAACTTGGTCGGGCTCAAAGATGAGGCGAGAATGAGAGATATTGTGGACGGCCTTTTCACGGGATCGCATCCACCTTTCCAATTGGACGGGGAACCTATCCAGCAAGACTCCAATGAGGCCCCCAGAAGTCTCCATTACGGAGATTGTTAGTGCGGCAGCAAGGATTCAGGACTCCAAAGCCCCAGGTCCAGACGCGATCCCAAATAAGGCGTTAAAACTCGCAGTGCAGCTTCGCCCGGAGCATTTTGCGCTAGTTTTCAGTCGCTGTCTGAGAGAAGGAGTTTTTCCAAATATATGGAAAATTTAGAATCTCGTGCTGATTCCCAAGCCAGAGAAGACTCCGGATCTCCCCTCATCGTATATACCAATCTGCCTCATCGACACAACGGGAAAATTACTGGAGCGGGTAATATGCAACAGGATGGAAGAAGCGATCGGGCAGGCTGGCGTCCTCTCACCTAGGCAGTTTGGGTTTCGCAAGGCCCGATCGACGGTGGATGCCATAAAAATCGTAACCGACACTGCGAAGACGGAGGTGGAAAGGAGTACTGCATTATAATGACACTGGACGTTAAAAATGCCTTTAATTCGGCGAGGTGGCACCACACACTGGACGCGCTAAGGAGCTTTGGGATCCCAGAATACCTACTCAGGATCGTAAGGAGTTACTTCAGTAAGAGGGTGTTACGGTACACAACATCAGAAGGAATGCGGACGTTCAAAGTGGCTGGAGGGGTGCCGCAAGGATCCGTCCTTGGGCCACTTCTATGGAACGTAATGTATGATGGGATACTCCGGCTGCAGCTGCCACCGATCGTCATGGTGGTGGGCTTCGCCGACGATGTGGCACTAGTAGTAACAGCAAAACAACTAAGTGACGCTGAGCGGCTCTGCAGTGAATCGGCTGCGATAGTGAAAGATTGGCTCTCATCAGTAGGCCTAAAGCTGGCTGAACAAAAACGGAGACGGTGCTGGTAAGCAGCAGGAAACGAATAGAAGTCGCTCAAATTTACTTGGGTGGTGTCACCATAACCTCTAGACGTGCCATCAGGTATCTGGGAGTGTGGATCGACACACGACTCAGTTATAGGGAACATTTGAGTATCGTTAGTCGGAAGGAGGCTGGGGTAGGACAAGCCCTCAGCAGGATTATGATGAACACCCGCGGGCCAAAACAAGGACGACGGATGCTGCTCCAAAATGTGACAAAGGCAAGTATATTATATGGAGCGCCGATTTGGTCACAGGCAATGCACACGAAATCATACAGCAGAGGAATACAAGCGACGTATAGACTGGGAGCTCTGAGAGTCTGCAGCGGTTTCAGAACCATTTCGAAGGACGCGGTGATGGTAATAGCCGGAATGGTGCCCATAGATATCCTGGCAACGGAACGGGCAAGTAATTTCAATGACGGTCGTACCCTTCCTCGACCGGAGCGCAGGAACGCCGCACGGGCGAACAGGAGCCAGAGTATCGGGACTTGGAAATCCAGATGGGACTCATCTTCGAAGAGCCGATGGACCCATCGTCTGATCGGCGACCTAGAGCAGTGGATAAATCGAAGTGGAGGGGCAGTAAATTTCCACCTCACCCAGCTGCTTAGCGGACACGGCTGCTTCAGGAGCTACCTGCATCGCTTTGGTCACGAAAGCGATCCCTACTGCTTGTGGTGCTACCCGGCAGTAGAGGAGACAGCGGAGCACATCCTAACGCAATGTCCTCGGTTCAGTGGCGCGAGAACGGAGCTGGAGGCAATTTTCGGAAGGCCTGTAACTGTGAACAATTTCGTCAAGTGCATGTTGGAGAGCGAAACCTGCTGGTCGGCGGCATGTACCTTCGCGGCCACTACAATGATTTAGCTGCGGGCTCTGGAGAGAGAGCGAAGGCGGACGGAGGAGGGGACTTAAAAAATCCCGCCTAGGAGCTCGAGAAGCAATACCTTGCGGTGGTTCCACGAGCTTCCTAGGCAAATCCCATTCCAGTTACGCACTCTTTTTATCTTTTTCTTTCTCTTGTAATTTTGATTATCGCCAAATGTTATAGCCGCACCTGTTGCAGAAGGTATCCGCGCTATATCCGAAGTGCTGGAGATTGGCTCTGAAGCACCCATTACCGCTCAGTACCAGGTAAAAATTTATGTGTACATGCCTTCTTCCCAGCCAGCTCACCAGATCCGGGATCTGGCGATCCCATTCTGTGCGACCTCCCATCTCCTTTGCCATCGATGGATCAGGTTACCTACTAGTTGACTACGAATGATGGTGTGCTTGCGATCACCTTCGCAGCATCTGCGGAAACTGTGCGGAATTCGCAGACTATTCTGAGGGCACAAGTTCTGTATATCGCCCGAATTTATTTCCAGCTCCGATAAGTGGTTCGCGACCACCACGACTGCCACATCGTCTGCGAAGCCCACGATCCTCACTCCCTCTGGCAAGTTAAGCATGATGATGCCATCGCACATAATGTTTCAGAGGGTGGGGCCGAGGACAGAGCCCTGTGGAACCCCTGTGGAGACCTTGTACCTCCTTTCGCCTGTGCTGGTCATATAGTGTAGCACCCGTCCGTCAAAATAGCTCCGTAATATGGTGATCAGATAGGGATCAACTTCCTTGCGGGTTAGACAATTAAAAATAACATCCCATCCGTCTGTGCATTCTTTACATCAAGGGTAACGACCAGGCAATATTGTTTCGTCCCCCATAGCCATCTCCATCCTCTGTGGCTTTCTCCGCCAGCTCGGTTACCGTTTAAATAGCATGTGTGGTGGAGCGTGCCTTCTGAAACCCAAACTGGAATGGTCCAGTCTGTCGCAAAGGATCCCCTCCAGGGCCTTGCCGGCCGTATCCAGCAGGCAAATTGGCCTGTAACCGGATGGGTCATCTGGTGGCTTACCGCCCTTCGGAATTAGTACGAGTTCTTGATGCTTCCAGCGCTTGAGGAACACTCCTTCCCTGCGACAGCTATTGAAAGTGTCAGCGAAGTAGCCTGGTTGAATTTCCATGGCCGCCTTAATGGCCTCGCTCGGAATCCCGTTTGGGCCAGAGGCTTTTCCTGCCTTGAACCTGCATGTCGCATGTAGCACTTCCTCTGTGGTTACGTCTCCATAGTCATGGTGTCGTCTCCAAGAGAAGTGATGTTCGTCTTCCAAGTGCTGGAGAGTATGGCTTGGAAACAGCATGTCTACGATCGCTCGAATCAACGTAGGGCTGGTCGGGTTAGGTTCTCTGAAGACGTGGAGCCTTTTCATGGTTAATTTGTAGGCCATCACCCATGGATCTGCGTCCGCCCTGTCACATACGAGGTGTGTTCAAAAGGTATCGCGAATTTTGAATTTTCGCGGGTTACGTATAATCAATTTTTTTTTGTGGCGTTATGTTGGTGCTCATGTCTGTCACTTATGCCGACAAGCTCGGCCATTCTAAATGTTCACTTAATTGTTGACAGCTGCTTTGCTTGCACGTGTTTTGGATCGTCCTTGATTTTTACCTATTCAAAACAAGTAAGAAAGCTACAGTCGAGTTTGCTCGACTGTGAGATACCCGCCACCCAATTTTACTCATCAAAATATTATATTTTTCAAAAATATACTGAAACAAGTAAGAAAGCTACAGTCGAGTTTGCTCGATTGTGAGATACCCGCCACCCAATTTTACCATCAAAATATTATATTTTTCACAATATACTGAAAAAATACTAAAAAAATATATGCTAAAAAATACCAAAATAATATATCAAAAGTTTCATTGTTCGAAATTATTAGCTTGACGGCACTTTAGTTGGTTTATTGAACACCATTATTATATCGCGGAGTGTCATAGCAACTAACTAGGCAGCACTAGCAGTTGCACGTGGTAACGCCTTATAAAAGTAATTTCTTAATAACTTCTGTGTTTTTTATCCGATTGTAACCAAATTCGCAGAGATTATTAAGATGGTGATTAGTATTGTGCGTACCAAAATTGAACGTTTTAGGTTTAAAATTACGCTTGACATTTTTTTTTGATTTACGTGGGCGGAAGGGGGCGGGGCAATAATCTAAAACAAACTTGGTCAACAATAAGACATACTATACCGAAAAATTTGCCGCTCTATCTCTTATAGTCTCTGAGATCTAGGTGTTCATACGTACGGACAGACGGACAGACGGACATGGCTATATCGTCTCGGCTGTTGACGCTGATCAAGAATATACAGTGCGTTTCATAACTATAAGACACCCACATTTTTTTAAATATTTTTCTTAAAAAAAACGGGCTTAAACCAAATCTACTTTAAATATTTATTATAACAATATGAAGATTTTCAGAAAACAATATCCTTAAAAAGTCCTGTAAAGAAAATTTTATTTTATAAATTCGTATTTTCGGCGGTTTCATAATTATAAGACACTTTTGGAAAACGATTACATTTAGTGACTTAATGATAATATTTGGAAACTTTTATCTTATAATTAAATTCTTAATAATCAATGGATCCTCCATTGACTTTGGCAATACAGAAAAGTCGTTTTTTCATTGACTCACACAATTTTCTCAAATAACTAACGTCTAGTTTAGACCACTCAGTCATTATTGAGTCTTTCAGCTCATTAACATCATTATATTGACGATTATTTATATAGACACGGCATACTAATAATCCCCACACATTTTCGATGGGATTTAAGTCCGGGGAGCAGGCTGGCCAGTTCATGGTTTGAATAGAGCACGCATCCAAGAACCGTCTTGTTTCTCGGCTGACATGGATGCGAGCATTATCCTGTTGGAAAACAAAATGAATTTCCCTATTTTCTTCAAGAAAAGTTAGAAGACTGTTTTCCAACACTTGAATGTACTCTGCACTGTTCATCCGAGTGGAGGTAACTTGTAACTCAAGAGTGCATTCCGATGCATTCCATTAAAGATCCACCTCCGAAATTGCGCTTTGAAAAGTATTGAGGATCTTTTCGTAAATCTCTCCAGTAGTGCCGATAACCATCAGGGCCATCTAGATTCCACTTTTTCTCATAAAAAAAAAAATTACCTTTGCAAACAAAAAGTTTGAAACAAATGATTTCCTGAATCTACAGATTTTACTTACTGAGTCCCAATCAACAGACAGATGTTCTTCTGCAAATTGAAGACGAGCAATTTTATGCCGAGGCAAAAAGCAAGGGGCTTTAATTAGTTTTGTTAGTTTTAGATGCACGCATCGTTTAAGAGTGCGCCAAATTGTGGTCTTGGACACTTTATTGGCCAATTTGGAAGCCAATTGAGAGCAACTTAGCGATGAATTCGAAGTTTTAGTAAGCAGAAGTCGCTTATCTCGAGCAGAAAGTGTACTCTTCCTTCCAGTTCGCTTAATAACATTATAATTGTTTGGATTTTGTACAAAATTTCGAACTACACATCGGCTCCTGTCAAGTTTTTTGGAAATTAACGATATTGACATCCCTGACTCCTTATATGCCAATATTTTTCCACGTTCTTCACCCGATAATGTCGTACCACGCGGCATTTAATTTAAAATTTAATTTTAAATCAATTAAAACTCAAAACAATAGAAATTGACACGTCGCTTGTCTTCGATAATCAATTCTCTACTACTGTCTTATAATTATGAAACAACGAAAATTGCAGCAAAACAGCACTCACCAAGCAAAAGATAACGGTTCTATGGCGTGACGCGAGCACCGGCACCTATAACGGTACCCCAAAAGCAGAAGAGTGCCAGAACCATAAAATGAAAAATAACTAAAATACTTTTTACATGTTTTTATACCAAAACAAAACTGTATATGGGCAATTCCATGCTGTCGCACGGGACATTTATACGCTTTTAAAGCAAAAAAAAGGACACAATTAAAGCAATTCAAATTTGGCGAGTAGGTTTAAATTATTACTCTTCCATAGCTCTATTATTGGTGAAAAAGTTGAGTTCGGCCAACTTTTCATTTTCAAGATAATTGCAAAAAACTACCGCTGTCGCACGGGACAAAAAATGGAAGTAGTTTTGTCGGCCTACCGTTCAAAGTCAAAGTTTAGCGAAACCTAAAGGAATATTTTAATGACTCTAATTTTAAAATGTTGTGCCATCATTTATCTTAATAATGTTTTTGTCTTGTAGCAAAAAGATTGTATACTTTTTTTAAATTGACTTTGTATCACTGTCGCACGAGACATTTTTTTCCATCATACTTTAAATGTTTTTTTTTTTTAATTTTTTAAGTTGTTAGACTTATTTTTGGCATTTGGTATTTGGTAGTCTTATCTTATTTCCTAAATTCTTTGATCTTTAACGAAGATTTAAGAGATTACATATCATTGCTTAACGTCTTTCTTAAGTCTGTAGATCAAAGCGAAATTACCATAAAAATGATAAAAACATAATTTTTGCACTTGTTCGACTTTGCAAAGCGAATATTTCAAAATACGTTATGAATAAATGTAAAATTGATTTGAATTTAATAGATTCTCTATAAGAATATGTTAAAACCTCATACTTTTATAGATTTTAATTTTTTTGGCTGCGGTGCACGTTTCTGTGGAAATGCCCATAAAAGTGTCTTATAGCTATGAAACGCACTGTATATACTTTATGGTGTCGGAGATGCTTCCTTCTGCCTGTTACATACATTTTCGGTCGACACAAAGCTATGATACCCTTCTACACTTTGAGTAGGCGGGTATAAAAAATGATTTTTTGAAGTGCTTCGAAGATTGGAAAAACCGTTGGCACATGTGTATAATATCTCATGGGGGTTACTTTGAAGGGGACAAAATAGATATTCATGACGAAATAAATAATTTTTGAAAAAACACAAAATTCGCGATATTTTTTCAACACACCTCGTAGATCAAGAAAATGACGTCTCATGCCTTCCTTTATGGAGTGTTTGAGCACATTCCATCCGTGTCCTGGCAATATTAGCGTCCACCAGTAGACTGGCTGGCGCCGTGCTCCCGCTAATCGGCTTTCTTATTTATGCATTACATGCCCGCTCAATTTGGATAATCAGTTGTTCGGCTTTGGCGTTGGCATCTCCACTTCGTTGCAGGCCCCACGGTCGATTGTGTCTACCTTGTGGCGACGTTGTGTGGTGACAACTGTTGGTGCTGTGTGTGGATGGATCTCTATAATGATCCCAAGGTGGCCACTGTGGGTGTATGCGTTACTGAGGGTTCATGATATCCTTGGTGCCTAGATGCTGGATATAAATGCCAAGTCGATAATAGATGGCAAGGCCAAAGTCGCCGGCACTGGTTATGCGCCCTGCACCGTAGGGTTGGTTCTTATATGACCTACCATTATTATGATATTATTGTCTGCGTATCGCCTATATCGTTTTTTATAGTCTGCTCGCAAGACTCGCCATCTCGCATTGGTCGGGCCTTGAACGGTTGTTCGCGGATAGTCCGGGGAATACCTGATCGATCGACCGGCGGTTGCGAGCTGCTTACTCCTCCCCGAGAGGAATCGACCTGTCCACTACCAAGTTAGTTGCAATCAGCATCTTTCTGCTGTAATGACGCTACTCAGCAGCCAGGTAACCTCTGCAAGTAATTTATATTTGCGCAGATCTATGAGATTCAAGAGGCCCACCCAAAGGTTAAAAAGAAGCCGCAGAATGTCTTTCAGAATATTTAATCTTTATTGTGTCACTCTCATCGAGATCTTCACCGTAGATGAGATGACCTTTAGCACTTAAAACTCGCTAAACGTTCCCTTCTATGCTTTTATCCCATAACCTTATTATTCAACTCACGCATTATATTTCCAATCAGCGTACTTCCTTCAGTTGGGGTCTACCTTCTTTTGCCTTTATCTTTTAATTGTTACTCACTGACTCTTAACTACGGCTTCTGCCGTCGCTTGTGTGCTTTCCGTCAAAGCTCAGTCTACTGCCCATCCGCTCTTGGGCCGAGCTTTTGGCGTTGCTTGTCTGCGCTTTCTGACACTGCTGCCTGTGCACTCTCTCTATGAGCTTTGCCCTACCGCTTTAGTAGTCTATTTATCGGTGCCCGGTCACCACACATAGTTTTAATCTCTTTTAACTAATTAATACTATGCTTCTTACTATAGTTATTAATATACTTACCCTACTTCTTATTGTTACTACCTATTACTATGTATGTGACGAACCTTGGGTCTCGTTACACCCCCTTTCACCGCAGAGGGAGACCGTCATGACATCTTTATTATACGTCGCTCTGTACCCCGGTACCAACTAAAGTGCCGCCAAGCTAATAATTTCGAAAAAGAAAAATTTTGGTATATTTTTCAGTATCTTTTTAAAAATATAATATCATGGTAAAATTGGGTGGTGGGTATCTCACAGTCGAGCAAACTCTACTGTAGCTTTCTTACTTGTTTTGATTAGTTGTTATCTCCTGCTATAGTAGATGAGGGTGACGAAGCCTCTGTTTGACCCTTTGCATCGCCAGTTTATTTGCCCTTGTGTTCTTTCAGCTGACTGATGCCCGCGACCTTTGTCTTGCGTTCACAGCCTTTTCTTTAGAAGTATATTTGGAGAAATTAACTTTGTCACCCTGTACGGCTCATCGAATTTTGACGACAACTTCGGTAACGTCTTACCCACACTAGCGTATTGAGCTTTGGTCGCCATTCCGGTCTGCAAACTGTTTCGCACTACTTCGTGCATACGATCCGCTTTTTCCATTGGTGATTGCGAGCAATTGCCTGAACCGGGTGTCATCTCGTCGTACAACGACGGTGGTCACCGCGGTTCTCTTCCTTGAACCAACAACGCTGGGGAAAAACCCGTGAAATCCGCTATGCTAGAGTTCACCGCTAAGGATATCTCGGGGATCAGTTCATCCCACGAGCTCTTTATCGTCCTTTCTGTTGGGTTCTGTTATGGGCAGTATGCCGCCGTGTGTTGGACCTCGACTCCTATATTAGCCATAAATGCTTTAAAATTTTTGCTGGTGAATGTGTACTATTATCGCACACCACCATCTTTGGAAGTCTGAATCGACTGAGGATGCGTTCCCTGAATGCTAACTATAATGTTGCTGACGTCGCTCTTTTCATGGGGATCAACTCCACCCATTTCGAGAACGCATCGTGGTACACTAGTAGCATCATGTTACCCCGCTTCAACTTGGGTAAGGGTCCCACGAAGTCTGCACAGAGTAACGCGAAATGTTCCTTTGCTTGCCGAGTCTTCATATGTCCTGCTGGCTTTAGTTGTTTTGCCTTGAATTTTTGGTAGGAGTCACAACTGCGGACGAATCTTGACGCATCCCGATACATCCATGCCCAAAAGTGCCGTTGCAATAACAACACCACGGTCTTCCTGACCCCCACGGGTCCTGCCGTGGGTGCGCCATGGCACTCAATCACTACCCTCATGTTTTCCTAATTATTATTATTATTATAATAAGGCAGTCTCCCAGCAGAGAATAGGCGAGGCACTGCGACAATGGTGATCTTTTGTGCCTATAGGACTCTTCGCAGCTAGATATGCAGAGCAGGTCTTTCGTCAAGGAACGCACAATATGCGATATCCACGAGCAGATGTTTCCTCCTAGTCCATACCAAGGCTGAACAGTCGCACTGTCTTGTTATCTACACTCAGCTTCTGAGTGGTGATCAGGTGATAGTTCACCATATGATGGCCACTAAAATAGCCAACCAGGAGGTAAAGATCCATCTTGGGAGTTTATTTAGTTAGCTAGTTTTTCGGTCGACCACGTGATTGATAAGCTCCTTGGCTTGCCGCATCCCTGGTTGGACAGACCAGGAGCGATCAGTCAACCTAACATCCCAGGTTTTCACAATAGCTGAGATGGTTGATCAACCCACGCCACAGAAGGCCTTGGGGCCGGAAAAAGTGGCTGACGAACCGGCTCTCGCAAGTTCGTCCGCCAGCTCATTGCCCTGGATACCAGAGTGTCCAGGTACCCATAGAAGGATGACGTTGTTAGTAAGAGACAGACTCTGGAGGCAGTTTCAGCAATTGGTCACCAGTCGAGAGCTTACTCTTTTAGAGGAGAGGGCTAAGATGGCGGTTTGACTGTCAGAGAAGATGTAGATGTTCACTCCTCTAATCCCTTTCTCTGGGATCAGACGGCAGCAGAACTTGATAGCATGAACCTCAGATTGGAAGACTGTGGGCCATTTGCCCATAGCAATTGAGATTTTGGAATTGGGTCCAAAGATCCCAGCTCCAACCCCCTGATCATTTATTGACCCGTCGGTATACCATTGGATATGGGGTTGCCAGTGTCCCAGTCCTTCCGGTCCGGCATGAGGGTTCTGAATTTAGCACCAAAGAAAAGTTAATTTCTCATAGTTTCTGACCTAGTGCAGATATCTATGCCAGGAATGTCTTTGATCAGACTAGCATGTCCTGATTCGGTAGCTAGTAGCCCTGATTGGAGCTTGATTCTAAGAAGGCTTATAGCAGCGACTTCTTTAATTTGGATATGCAGCGGAGTCAGATTCAGTATCGATTCCATTGCTGCGGTGGGACAGGTACGAAGTGCACCTGTCAGTGAGAGGCACAGCAGCCTGTGCAATTTATTGCATTTGCTGATGGCAGTGACCTGCGTAACTTTTGGCCACCACACAATAGCAGCATAGGTGACGATCGGTCTGACCATCATGGCAAAAAGCCACCGGATAGTGCAGGATTTAAGACCCCAGATTCTACCAAAGAATCTCCTGCAGGTCCACATGGCATGGGTCGCTTTTGTGAGGGTGTTGCTGAGGTGGGAGTTCCAATTTAGTCTTTTATCGAGGGTCACCCCTAGATATTTGACTTCGATGGATAGACCCACAGGGGAGCCGCTGATATAAAGTTGACCAATGTCAACGGAATAGCGCCTAGTGAAAGGAACTATAATAGCTTTTTGTGGATTGATGCTAAGACCAACATCTGCGCACCATCTACTTACCGTGTTCAGAGCTGATTGCATCAACTCTGTCACGATGCTGGTATAGTTCCCGGTCACTATTAGAGCCAGGTCGTCAGCATAGCCGATAGCTTCAACGCCCTGCTCGGAGAGTAAGATTAGTAGTTCGTCAACTACTAGGGACCAAAGTAGGGGGGATAGAACCCCTCCCTGGGGACAGCCTTTGACTGCATTAATGCATTCAGTCGTGGAGTCCGAGGTGGAAGTGATTATCCGGTGCTTGAGCATAGCTTCAATCCACCGGATCAAGGGACGGGCAGTTCCTCTACGTTCTAGAGCAGTAGAGATTGACCCGTAGCCGGTATTTTCAAAAGCACCTTCTATATCCAGAAAAGAGCACAAAGCAATGTTCTTGGATACGAAGGCTCTTTCAATTTTCCCCACTAACCTGTGGAGAGCGACCTCCGTCGATCTGCTGTCTATGTACGCAAACTGCGTGGGATGCAGAGGTGTCGACGTCTGCAGAGAGCACCGAATGTGCATATCTATGAGCCTTTCCGCCGTCTTAAGCAGAAAGGAGGTAAAACTGATCGGCCGATAGGACTTAGGCTGGTCAAGCGGACGTTTCCTTGCTTGGGGATGAATACCACATTTATTCTCCTCCAAGAGATGGGTATGTATCCCCAAGTAAATCTAGCTCTAAGAAGGCCGACCAGTGGATCAAGAATATGAGCCATGCTGTTTTGAATAAGGGCTGGGAAGATTTTGTCACCCCCTGGGGCTTTGAAAGGAGCAAAAGAATCTACAGCCCATTTGACCTTTTCGGGGTCGAAGATGGATCCAGATAGGCTGAATCCGCGTGAGTCCGGTGACAAAGTGGCGTCATCGCGACTGGAGAGATCTGGATTCGCCACAAAACCCGAGAAGTGGACTTGCAGTAGAAGCTCAAGTGTTTCCCTGCGATTTTGAGTGAAAGAGCCATCTGCTCTTTTAAGAAGCCCTATTCCATTAGACGACCCTTTGGCAAATGCTTTATGGAGTCTCGCTGCCTCTGGCAACGATTCTATTCTACCACAGTAGCTGCGCCATGTATCGCGTTTAGCTCGTCTAATGCTTTCGTTGTAGTTTGTGAGTGCGTTCCTATAGACGTCCCAAGTAGCACGGTTAGACCTAACCCTCCTTCTAAGTACAGCCAGCCCCTGGCCCTCTGTGAGAGTCTTCTTGCCGCAAAACAGGTCTTCCTCAGTAAGCTTATTTCCTCAGTCCACCAATAGCAGGGCGCTCAAAACCTGCATCACTTCCTTTTGGCAACAAAGCATCACATTTGGAAGACAGAGCCGTTATCAGGCTCTGCGCCATTCCCTCGGCTGACCCACCTGCCCATTCCACCTGGGTGAAACAGTCGATGAAGGCTTCTTCATCGAAGCAATTAGCCTTCTATTTGGGCCCAGTCATCTTTGGCGTCTGTCGGCCGCGCTTGTTATTCAGCGGAATAACGAAGCAGAGGGATTGGTGGTCGCTAAATTTTCTTCCCACTTTGCTCTCCTGCAGATCGAGGAACTTAGCCATGTAAGGTCAATAATTGAAACCCTACTATTCTTACGGTGATGAAGTTTATTATAGATGTTGGCCGCGCCCCTTCCGCCCCCGTAAATCGAAAAAACGATTTCCAAACATCATGTTAAAGCTAGAATGTTCAGTTCAGCACACACAATACTAATCATCATTTTAATGATCTCTGAAAATTTGGTTACAATCGACAAAAAAACACAGAAGTTACTAACGATTTACTTTTATAAGGCGAAATCGGGTACAGATGCTCCTGTTCAGCTGGTATGTCACTCAGTGACATAATAATAGTGTTCAATAAGCATAATGAAGTGCTATCAAGCTAATCATTTTGAACAACATTTATTTCGGTATATTGTTTCGTATATTTTTGTTAGTATATTTTCAGAAAATATTTTAAAAATATAATATTTCGATGGTCGCTCATTATTATTCTTCCATTCAGTAAAATTGGGTGACGGGTATCTCACAGTCGAGCAAGCTCGACAGTAGCTTTCTTACTTGTTTTACCCAATAATTATTACAATTTTCATAATTTTATAACATTATTAAACGCTGCGCATGTACACTAAAAATCCATGACCTTGTACAGTCAAAGCTTGAAGGTGGCCGTTCCTACTTGTTTTTAAAAAATAAATAATAAATAGCAGGTGGCCGTCAGCCGCCAAAGGTGGGGGATCAACATGTAATCTCAGTATTGGCTGGTGCACTTGCCGTCCTTGCTCCTACTGTTGGAAGTGCGACTATACTCTCCACGCAAGGGCCGCTGAAAGCAGGCCCCAAGCACGGTCATGTCTCTGCTAGAGGTGCTGACTAATTGTAGTCGTGAATCAATAAATCACCCCCAATCCAAGGCGGAACAGCATACGCTGATATATGCATAGTCGGGGGGTAGCCCAGTCTCTAGTATGCGGACTCTGGATACCTGTTGCCCTCCAGTTTCATTTTCCACGGTATGCGGGCTACGCCGTGGGTGACCTTCCCTTCCCAACTACTCGTGGGATCAATTTATAGATCATTTTAATAATTTAGAAAAGTCTAGTGCAACTTCGATAGCATCATCCCTGGGCGATGCCTTCACGGCTGACCCCAACACCAGCACTGCAGCCAGTGGGCTGCTGGCTTCCACCCTCAATACTACGGGTCTCGACCACGGTAATTTAGGGGGGCCCGGATAGGCCACGAACTCCCTGGGACACAGGGTTCGATTGTGCTGACCTTCTGTCCAACAGCGGTTCAGTCCGGCAGCAAACCGTTGAGGTATTGTCTTCCGACACAAAAGCTGACTTCGACCGGATCACCTTTACTGACAAAGCAGATCCATTGTCACCTACGCTGCTATTGTGTGGTGGCCAATCGTTACACAGGCCACTGCTACCGAATCAGGACATGCTAGCCTGATCAAAGACATTCCTGGCATAGATATCTGCACTAGATCAGATATTATGATAAAGGAACTTTTCTTTGGCGCTTAATAAAGAACCCTCATCCTGAATCGGAAGGACGGTATCCACTGGTATACGGACGGCTAAAGACTGATAAGAGGGTTGGAGCTAGGATCCAAAACCTCAATTGCTATGGGCAAATGACCCACAGTCTTCCAATCTAAGATTCATGCCATCGAGTTCTGTGGCCGTCTGATCCTTGAGAAGGGGATTAGAGGAGTGAACATCTACATCTTCTCTGACAGGCAATATTAGCCCACTCCTCTAAAAGAGTAAACTCTCGATTGGCGGATTGCCGGTTGGTGGAATTGCCTTCAAAGATGTCTGAGAAAAAAATTTAATTTTTTCTCCGTACCGGCCCAGCGAAAAACAGTTTTCTGCGTACCCAGCAAATTTCCAACAGGGGCTTTTCGGTCTGCACACCGCCGCCGCCTTTGTTTTGCTCGCTCGCTTATCTCTTCTTATGCGAGCAGCGCTGCCGCGAGCAATCAAATTGTACTTAGACAGTTTGCATATATTGCCGTCCTCTCGTGTTCTGCCCTACCTTTCTTTGGAGTTATATGACACTTTGACGGGGCTTTAATCCGTCGCCATGCCACATCTCTTGAATCTCTATCCGAGGCAGTGTTCAGCCGCCAGGCCCGCCGTCGTTGCTCTCTCTCTCCAACATTGGTCGTGGCCGCGGGGCAGGCGCTTTAACTACGGCCTCTGCCGTCGATGGTGTTTGGTTATTGCTGTCCCACTGTGCTAAAGCATCTGATTGAACGGGACATGCAGCTGAGTGGCAGAGCTTACGCTCAGCTCGGCACAGTAGAAGTTGAAAAGTTACCAACGAAAAAAGTTAAAACGACGCTTGCAATTCGGTTTTATTCGATTTATGGGGCGGGAGGGGGCGTGGCCAAAATCAAAAACAAACTTGATCTGCGTGCAACAATAAGACATACTGTCGCGAAAAATTTCTTGCTCTATCTCTTATAGTCTCTGAGATCTAGGTGTTCATACGGACAGACAGAGGGACAGACGGACATGGCTATATCGTCTCGGCTGTTGACGCTGATCAAGAATATATATACTTTATGGGGTCGGAGATGCTTCCTTCTGCCAGTTACATACATTTTCGGTCGGCACAAAGCCATAATACCCTTCTACCCTTTGGGTAGGCGGGTATAAACAATCAACAAATAGTTGGGAAAGTTTAGAATTAAGACCTCTAACGTTTTGATACGCTAGAAGGAAGGATGGAGTTATTTTTTTTGGGTTAACATTAGAGGAAGAGGCAATACCAGTGATAGGAGGCAGTGCAATCGGAGACCGATTTTTTTTTTTTGATACATACTCTTTTACAATTAGGTGTTGCGGCCAAAAAGTAGCCAAAGCAATAGACTTAAAAACTTCAGCCGAACAACCAATTTTAAAAGATAAATAAATAATTAAATTTAAATTTCTCGACAGTTACACTAACATGATCGGGAAGATTCGATTGTATATATGATTTTACATCTTCAGACGACGTGTCTGGATTAAGACGAGAGACAAAAAGCTGTTTCTTTAACGGAACAGCAGAAAGAGGTTTTGCAACCAAGTTAGTTGTCACTGAACCTGGAGGAGGGGTACAAGAGATAACTGGCAATGTTTCGATTGCCACAGAAGGAGAACATGACGGAGGGGCCGGAGTGTTGAAGCCCATGAGTTGAGCCTCTGGGCGAGCACTATTAATCGGGGTAACTGGAGTAGGCAACAATAATGGGCACAAGGGTTGTACCACATTAGAAGATGACGGAACGTCAATAGTCACCGATGGCGCATTCAATAACTTCAAATTATTGAACTGAGACTCCATGGCCTCAAACTCTGATAGTAGCTTATTAAAAGAGCTACGTAATGCACAAAAAGCCCTCCCTTGTCTGTCTCATGAACATTTGAATGTCCACTTCAGACTGGCGACAAGACAAACAGCTCCATCTAAGACCGGACTTATTGGATAAACAATCTTTAATGCGTTGCGTATAACTAGCGCACTTCACATGCGCAACGTTATCACACAAACAACAGTCAATAAATTCAGCCTTAGGATCGGACTGACACTTACAATTTTTCATTGAGCAGACAAACATGATTTAATAATTGAGTAACGAAAAAATGTAGGGCACAAAAAGAGAACACTGCACTTTAAAATAAGAAAATAGAGAAAGAAAACAACGCTAGGTTAAACACAAACAAAAATTGGGCACTACAGTTAACTACAAAAACGGAACAGAGAATGCGCAAAACTAACACAAGCACTGCACAGACAATGCGCCGAAACAAAAACGGGCAACAACAAAATACACTTGCACAGAGCTAAAACGGAGAACGAACGATAAGCAAGACAAAACCACTGCTAAGCACATGCTGAACAATGAACGCAAAAAAAAAAAAAACTGACAACAACAAAATGCACTAGCACAGAGTTAATCAAATCAATAAGCATATAAATTGCAATTGATTTGCACCACACAGACACAAAAATAATAAAAAAAGATTAATATTATGATAAAGCCCGCAAGTTATTGATCAAATTAGACAAAATTAAACAAAGTTAGAATGTAAACAAGTATGAAAGCTACTGTCAAGTTTGCTCGACTGTGAGATACCCGCCACCCAATTTTACCATCAAAATATTATATTTATATAATAGTATAAAAATATACTGAAAAAATTCTAAAAAAAATATACTAAAAATACCAAAATAATATATCAAAATTTTCTTTGTTCGAAGTTATTAGCTTGGCGGCACTTTAGTTGGTTTATTGAACACCATTATTATGTCGCGGAGTGTCAGAGCAACTAACTAGGCAGCACTAGCAGTTGCACGTGGTAACGCCTTATAAAAGTAATATCTTAATAACTTCTGTGTTTTTTATCCGATTGTAACCAAATTCGCAGAGATCATTAAGATGGTGATTAGTATTGTGCGTACCAAAATTGAACGTTATTGGTTTGAAACGACGCTTGCAATTCGGTTTTATTCGATTTACAGGGGCGGGAGGGGGCGTGGCCAAAATCAAAAACAAACTTGATCTGCGTGCAACAATAAGACATACTGTCGCGAAAAATTTGTTGCTCTATCTCTTATAGTCTCTGAGATCTAGGTGTTCATACGTACGGACAGACGGACAGACGGACATGGCTATATCGTCTCGGCTGTTGACGCTGATCAAGAATATATATACTTTATGGGGTCGGAGATGATTCCTTCTGCCTGTTACATACATTTTTGGTCGGCACAAAGCCATAATACCCTTCTACCCTTTGGGTAGGCGGGTATAAAAAGGGAGTCTCCCAACAGAGAAGGTGCGAGGCACTGCGACCATGGAGGTCTTTTGTGCCTTTAGGCTCTCCCTAGCTAGACAAAAGTAGCTCTGCTTCCCTAATGAAGCAGAGCAGATCTTTTGTCGAGGAACGCACAATATGCTCGGGACCTGCGGTATCCACGTGCAGATGTTTCCTCCTAGTTCACACCAAGGCTGGACAGTCGCACAGAATGTGTTTGGTTGTCTCGTCGTCCTCTTTGCAAAGTCTGCTCTCAGCATCAGAAGACAGACGCATTTTAGTGAGGTGATAGTTCACCGTATGATGGCCACTAAGATAGCCAACGAGGAGGTGAAGATCCCTCCTGGAAAGTAAGCTGGTTTTCCGGTCTACCACGGGATTGATAAGCTCCTTGGCTTGCCGCATCCCTGGTTGGACCGACCAGTAGCGATTAGTCAACCTAACAGCCCCGGTTTTAACAATAGCTGAGATGGTTGACCAACCCATGCCACAGAAGGGCTCAGGGCCGGATAAAGTAGCTGACGAACCGGCCCTAGCAAGTTCGTCCGCCAGCTCATTGCCCTGGATACCAGAGTGTCCAGGTACCCATAGAAGGGTGACGTTGTTAGTAAGAGACAGTCTCTGGAGGCAGTTCCAGCAATCGGCCACAAGTCGAGAGCTTAGTCTTTTAGAAGAGAGGGCTAAGATGGCGGCTTGACTGTCAGAGAAGATGTAGATGTTCGCTCCTCTAATCCCCTTTTCTAGGATCAGACGGCAGCAGAACTCGATGGCACGAACCTCAGATTGGAAGACTGTGGGCCATTTGCCCATAGCAATTGAGGTTTTAGAGTTGGGTCCAAAGATCCGAGCTCCAACCCCTGATCAGTTTTTGACCCATCGGTATACCAGTGAATACCGTAGGGGTCGCTGATTTAATTGCCAGTCCTTCCGGTCCGGGATGAGGGTTCTGAATTTAGCACCAAAGAAAAGTTCCTTAGTCATAGTATCTGATCTAGTGCAGATATCTATGCCAGGAATGTCTTTGATCAGGCTAGCATGTCCTGATTCGGTAGCTATAAGCCCTGATTGGAGCTTGATTCTAAGAAGGCTCATAGCGGCGACTTTTTTAATTTGGATATGCAGCGGAGTCAGATTCAGTATCGATTCCATTGCTGCGGTGGGACAGGTACGAAGTGCACCTGTCAGTGAGAGGCACAGCAGCCTGTGCAATTTATTACATTTGCTGATGGCAGTGACCTGCGTAACCTTTGGCCACCACACAATAGCAGCATAGGTGACGATGGGTCTGACCATCATGGCAAAAAGCCACCGGATAGTGCAAGATTTAAGACCCCAAATTCTACCAAAGAATCTCCTGCAGGCCCACATGGCATGGGTCGCCTTTATGAGGGTGTTACCAACATCTGCGCATCTGATTGCATCAACTCTGTCACGGTGCTGGTATAGTTCCCGGTCACTATTAGAGCCAGGTCGTCAGCATAACCGATAGCTTCAACGCCCTGCTCGGAGAGTAAGATTAGTAGTTCGTCAACTACTAGGGACTAGAGTAGGGGGGATAGAACCCCTCCCTGGGGACAGCCTTTGACTGCATTAATGCAACCAGTCGTGGAGTCCGGGGTGGAAGTGATTATCCGGTGCTTGAGCATAGCTTCAATCCACCGGATCAAAGGACGGGCAGTTCCTCTACGTTCTAGAGCAGTAGAGATTGACCCGTAGCCGGTATTTTCAAATGCACCATCTATATCCAGAAAAGAGCACAAAGCAATGTTCTTGGATACGAAGGCTCTTTCAATTTTTCCCACTAACCTGTGGAGAGCGACCTTCGTCGATCTGCCGGCTATGTACGCAAACTGCGTGGGATGCAGAGGTGTCGACGTCTGCAGACAGCACCGAATGTGCATATCTATGAGCCTTTCCGCCGTCTTAAGCAGAAAGGAGGTAAGACTGATTGGCCGATAGGACTTAGGCTGGTCAAGCGGACGATTCCCTTGCTTGGGGATGAATACCATATTTACTCTCCTCCAAGAGATGGGTATGTATCCCCAAGTAAAACTAGCTCTAAGAAGGCCGACCAGTGGATCAAGAATATAAGCCATGCTGTTTTGAATAAGGGCTGGGAAGATTTTGTCACCCCCTGGGGCTTTGAAAGGAGCAAAAGAATCTACAGCCCATTTGACCTTTTCGGGGTCGAAGATGGATCCAGATAGGCTGAATCCGCGTGAGTCCAGTGACAAAGTGGCGTCATCGCGACTGGAGAGATCTGGATTCGCCACAAAACCCGGGAAGTGGACTTGCAGTAGAAGCTCAAGTGTTTCCCTGCGATTTTGAGTGAAAGAGCCATCTGCTCTTTTAAGAAGCCCTATTCCATTAGACGAACCTTTAGCCAATACTTTATGAAGCCTCGCTGCCTCTGGCAACGATTCTAAGCTACCACAGTAGCTGTGCCATGTATCGCGTTTAGCTCATCTAAAGCTTTTGTTGTAGTTGGTGAGAGCGTCCCTAGAGACGTCCCAACTAGCACGGTTAGATTTAGCCTTATTAAAAAGGCTTCTAACCCTCCTTCTAAGGACAGCCAGTTCCTCATTCCACCACGGAATTTTCCGATTGACCCTTAGGGTCTTCTGGACTGAGCTGTCCTCGAAGGACAAGATAAGCACATCTTGGAGCAGATTGGCAGTGAGTTCTATCTCATTGATGGAGCTAGGATTGCTGACCAATAGGTCTGCTTTGAAAGATACATAGGCTTTAAAGAGCTCCCAATTTGTCTTTTTCGGACAGAAGGAGTTTTGGCGAATTTCGACTTGGTCAGGAAGGTCAAACCTGATGTGCTGATGGTCTGACAAAGTGGCTTCGTCTGTGACCCGCCAATTAACAAGCGAACTCGCTATCGAGGTGCTGATTAGGGTGAAATCTATAACCTCTTCCCTAATAGCATTGATAAAAGTGGGTTTGCACCCTTTATTAGCTACATCTAATTGACAACACAATAAGTAGTCTAAGAGGGACTCACCACGTTTATTGATGTCACTGCTCCCCCAGGTCGTGTGATGTGCATTGGCATCACAGCCGATAACGAGCGGCTTGTTGTTGCGGCGACAGAATTCCACCTGGCGTTCTGGAGCCCAATAAATTCCAGGATGGTTGCAGGAGTGTACTCAGCACTACTGGGAAAGTAACCTCTGATGAGGTGAGCCTTGGGGAACTCCGTTTCCTCCAGCAATTTGACGTCAAGGGCGCTGATGGACCTGATGTGTCCAACAGTTCCCCTGACCCAATTGGCAGTACTGCTATCCTCGCACACCAAAAGCAGCCACTCATTTCGGGGTATACAGCCCTCGAAACCTGGACTTACCGTTGGTGAAGAGTGCAACAGCACCGCCTTTAGAATGCTGGATTTGAACGTAGCCAACTGCTCCGCTGAGAGGGGTTTGGTAGGATCAGCCGAAGTGAAGCCCAATTTCACGCTGCTAACCACTTGGCTGAAGAGTGGTTTCGTGGACTCCTTATGAGTCTTTTTGGACCTCTTTGAAGAGCTGGTGGGCTCGACGATGGTATCGTCAGCGCGCGTCCGTTTAGCCTTGGTGTTAACGGGGGGCGCAGTGGCGATAGCCAGAGCCTCCTCTCTGTTAGCAGCTTTAAAAAGCTTCTTCTCGCGGCTCTTCAATATAATAAAGGCGTCCTTAGATTCCAGCCGCAGCAACTGTATCTGAGAGCCTGCTTCCGTAAGGCCTGACCTCTGAGAGGCCACGGAAGCGTCGTCAGCAAAGCTGATTCGGTCGCAGTTTGCTTCCTCGTCCGAGGACAATACCTTGACGGCGTTCCCTGTGTCCAAGGGAGTTCGAGGCCTATCCGGGTCCCCTAGAATACTAGAGTCGAGACCCGTAGTATTGGGGGTGGAAGCCAGCAGCCCACTGGCTGCAGTGCTGGTGTAGGGGTCAGCCGTGAAGGCATCGCCCAGAGATGATACTTTTAAAGCCGTATCAGACTTTTCTATTTTTAAATTTTGATCCATTAGTTAAGATCCTACGAGTAGGCGGGAAGGGAAGGTCATCCACGGCATAGCCCGCATACCGTGGAGAGTCTAAATGAAACTGGAGGACAACAGGTATTCAGAGTCCGCATACCAGAGACCGGGCTACCCCCCGGCCATGCATCCATCAGCGTATGCTGTTCCACCTTGGATTGGGGTGATTTATAGATTCACGATCTTCGCCCGACTACAATTAGTCAGCACCTCTAGCAGAGACATGACCGTGCTAGGGGTCTGCTTCCAGCCGCCCTCGCGTGGAGAGTATAGTCGCACTTCCAACAGTGGGAGCAAGGACGGCACGTGCCCCAGCCAATACTGGGATTACATGTTGGTCCCCTTGCTTCCTCTGACGGCTGACGGCCGTTAACTAGTTAATACTATGCTTATTAATATATATATTAATACTTTACTTATTACTATAGTTACTAATATGCTTACTCGTTACACAGCCAACCAGGCGTCTTTCTGAGAAGGGCTATCCCCGTTTGTATTTCCGTTTAGTCGCCTCGTATGACAAGCGGAGACGCCCTGTGGAGATATTCTCAAACCCGTCACCATACGGGTGTCCTGTTTGCTGTAACCCACAGAGTATACGCCGGTCGTTGTGTTTAGTAGTAAAGTTCTTTTTATTTCTTTATCTGTTCTGCTCTCGCGACACTCGTGCGAGAGGAGAAGGCCTTTGTGTAGTTTCGAGTTATTATTATTACAATAAGCACACACCTCTTATCTGACTATTAATCTAACTCTAATACCTATTTAAGGCTGCCGCCGTTAAACTCACTGTGATTTCACGCTGGGGACTTCTGGAACCTTTCTCTCGTTGTCTGTTGATCTCCTTTTCCTCTTTTACGTCTGCGTTGCCAGGGCACTTCACTCGCGTATCTTATCTTTCACTGTCTCGTTTCACGGTTGCTCACCAAGTGGCCGTCCATGGTCCTCGGTTCACCCACGTTACCTCTCGCTTGCCTTATTCAGCTAACCTACGTTGCTCAGCGGCGGTCGGAGGTCAGCTTGCTTTGGCGCGCCGCCGCTGCTCTCTCCCGCAACATCCGCTCTGGTCGTCGCGCAGGCGCTCTTAAGTAGAGCTTTTGATGCTGGATGCACTCTTCGCTGCAGCTTTTGTTCGCGCTGTTGCGCTCTTATGCGCTATCTTGTTTTATTTTGGTGTCCGGTCACCACCCGTTCGTTTAATTCTGTTTCTTTTCATTCTTATGTAATAGAGCTTATATTTACGCTTATCACTATATCTATGTCTATTATTATATTATTCTCTATTATTATGTTTATATCTACTCTACTTATTATTATTTGCTATGGCTATGTGGCTATGTGACGGGCTAGTCTCCTACTCCTCGTCACACCCCCCTTTCTCCACAAAGGGTGACCGTAACGCCGCTCCGGCCGTAGGTCACCCTGTATGATGTACCCTCGTGCGTGAGGGTCGACCGCTCCCGATTTTTCTGGCCCTTCCCGGCTGCCTCTTTTCTCCTGACCTCTTCTACTATGGGCTTTGGCAACCTCGTTGCCTTTGTCCGGTTTGCCCATCTTGTGGGCGGTTTTACCCACTGCGTGCCACCTGGCGTTTGTCGGGGCGACGTGCCAGGGGCGACCCATCGCCGCCTTGCCAACAGGTCGTCCCCGTCCAAATGCGTCCACCCTACTGGGGTGTCCCCGCTGCTCCCGCTGGTCAAGGAGTCTTCTGGGGAAGGCTCCTCCTCCGGCCAGTCAATGTCCGACAAGTCGTCGAACATCGACTCGTCCGCGTCGCATTCTAGCACGGGAGAGGCGTAGTCGCTCCGCGCGGACGCCGGCTCGGGATGATCCCCGAGTTCGACGCCCGTCGGGTTTCCGCCTTCTCCCGGCTCGTCAGCTCTGCGGCCCATTGCGCATCGCGCGCTGCCAGCGCCTCTCTCACGGCGGCCTCTGTTTTGCGGCGCCATATCGTCTCGCGCTCCTGTAGCGTGGTCTCGAGTTCTCGCCGTAGTGCCTCCTCGCGCTCTCGCATTGCCTCGTCCGCTTCCTGCCGCAGCGTTTCTTCACGTTCCTGTGCGGCCCGTGCTGTTACCTCTCGGATCCCTGCCGTTGCTCGGGCCTGCTCTCCCTGGACTGGGTTGCGTCTCCTCCTCCTTGCTCTCGGAAGACCACCCATTGCGGCCCCACTCTGTCCCGGCCTCCTCTGATTCCGCCTCCGACCTTTCGCTCTCGCATGGGTCGTACCCTCCATGCGGGATGCCGTCATCCGGCTCCTCCCACTCGGTTTCGGATCGGTGATCCGCGCACGGGTCGTACCCACTATGCGGGCTGCCATCCTCCGGCTCCTCCCACCCGGTCTCGGTTCGGTGATCCGCGCACGGGTCGTACCCACTATGCGGGCTGCCGTCTTCCGAGTCCGGGCTCAGCACAATTACTTCCTGCTCTGCCATATTGTTTTTATTACTCCTAGGGATGACATGAGAAAAGAAAATATTGAGATTGATTAGTGAGTGTACAAATTATAGTTGTTTCCCCTATCCCGAATCTCCCGCCACTGAGGGTGAGGGCGAAAAGCCTCTGCTTGTACCCCTGTGTTGTCGGATTCGCGACCTTGATATTCTTTTAATTGTGCTATACCCGCCACCTTCGTCTTTCGTTCGCCTTCCTTTCTTAGGCGTACCACGTTCGGAGAGATGAACTTCACCACCCGATACGGTACATCGAATTTTGGTGCTAGTTTCGCTGCGAATCCTTCCGCTGCGTTGGACAATTGATGGCGTTTCACCCATACCGGCGTATTCAGCTTGGGACGCCACTCTCGCCTTCTCAAGTTGTAGTACCTACTCTGATCCATCGACGCTTTCTGCAGGTTATTCCGTACTACCTCGAAAACTTCCCGCATACGATCCGCCTTCTCTTTTGGAGACTGGGAACAGTTACCAGAGCCGACTGTCATTGCGTCGTATAATGACGCTGGTAACCGTGGCTCTCTGCCCTGGACTAAAAACGCTGGGGAAAACCCTGTGGAGTCCGATACGTTGGAGTTCACTGCTAGCGATATTTCGGGTATCAGCTCGTCCCACGAGTTCTGATGTCCGTCCACGTATTGTGCGATCATGGTCTTAACCGTCCTGTTGGTCCTCTCCATCGGGTTTTGTTGTGGGCAGTATGGTGCCGTATGTTGGATCTCGATTCCCATCTCCGTCATGAAGGTTTTGAAAGCTTTACTGGTGAACTGCGTTCCATTGTCGCACACCAGCATCCTCGGGATTCCGAATCGACTCAGTATCCGCTCTCTGAATGCCAACTGTAGTGTTGCCGATGTCGCTCGTTTTAAGGGGATTAACTCCACCCACTTCGAGAACGTATCGTGGAATACTAGAAGCATGGTGTTGCCGCGTTTTGACTTCGGCAAGGGTCCAACGAAGTCAGCGCATAGCAACGCAAAGGGTTCCTTTGCTTGCCTTGTTAGCATGTGTCCGGCTGGCTTCATTTGATCCGTTTTAAACTTTTGACAAGCATCGCAACTACGCACGTACTTTGACGCGTCTCGATACATGCCTGGCCAAAAGTAACGCTGTGCCAGCCGTGCCACTGTCTTTCTCACGCCCATGTGTCCTGCGGTGGGTGCATCGTGGCACTCCATTAACACCCTCGTGCGATGCTTTGTCGGCACGCATAGTTTCCAGGGTATGTAATCCTCATCGCCCGCTCGATGTCCCATGTGTCGATATACTTGTTCGTTTTCCATGGCGTAGTCCGGGAACTTCCCCGGCGACTCCATTATCTTCATTCGCAGGGCGTCTAACCATCTGCACGAGTCTGGTTCTTCAACTGCTTGTGCACACTCCTCCAGTGGATGCTTAGACAGCGCGTCTGCAACTACGTTGAGACAGCCCTTCCTATATTTGACGTCGAACCGGTACTGTTGTAACTCTAATGCCCATCGGGCAATCCGTCCGGATGGGCTCTCTATTGAGTTCAACCACTTTAGTGCCATATGATCCGTGATCACCTCGAAGTTGTATCCTTCGTGGTAGCACTTCAGTTTGCGGATGGCCCATACTATGGCGAGACACTCCTTCTCTGTTGCCGAGTAGTTTTCCTCCGATTTGCCTAATTTCCGGCTTGCGTATGCTATCACACGCTCCTGGCCATCCACATTTTGCGTTAACACTGCCCCGATGCCGTGGTCGCTTGCGTCCGTTTGGAGGATGAACTTCTTCTCGAAGTCCGGGCACGCTAACACGGGGGCAGACGTGAGACTCGTCTTCAGCTTCTCCATCGCCGCTTGCTGTTCCTCGCCCCATGTCCACTTCTTCTCCTTCTTCAATAGCTTGGTCATCGGTTGCACCATCGAGGCGAAGCCGGGTACGAACCGTCTGTACCATGATGCCATCCCTAAGCACTGTCGCAACTCCCGTATATTCTCCGGAGACTTCAGTTCCCGTATCGCAGCTACTTTCCCCGGGTCGGTGTGTATGCCTCTCGAACTCACCCTATGCCCTAGGTATGTTAATTCCTTTTGAAAGAATTAGCATTTCTTCTTGTTTAGCCGTAGTTTCGCTTTACTCAATCTTCGAAATACTTCGCGGAGGTTGTGCACATGTTCCCCTACGCTGGTCCCTATGACGATAATATTGTAGTATGCGCACATATAGAGTGTTCACTGTAGCAGTAATTCATAAATAAATTACAAACATATGAATGCAGTATATTATCAAAACAAATGTCAATGGCCAAACTGCAACATGAAGAGCCACTTGAAGGCCACACGCAGGAAACGCTTAGTCGGCGTTTCCCACGTTGACCAAAGTCAAGCACTAAGTGAACGCATGCTACATGAACTCTTTACGTTGCATTCCAGCAACATAGAAGAATATATTTAAGGAATATATAATACTGCCGCTGCTCTGTCGCTAACGCAGGCAGCGCTGCTAACAAACGTAGGTTTAATAATATATTGTAAAAAACCAAGAAAACATTGAATAAACGGACTTAAAACCAAGAACACCGTCTTCGCTCTGAAGCATATCATTTATGCTAAATAACTTTGGCCGCAGACCGCATTCTGCCACCAAAACAAATAGTGAACATTCCTAATGCTCCATATCGGCAACAGAGCATTACATGGCGACCGTGACTAAAGTATTACGAACTACAAAGTGAAATATAGTGCGCACAAAATATATAAAAGGAATATACAATTAAAATATTTCCTCTCGGCTATGCGAACAACAATACAATAATATACGATGCAAAGAAATGGAATTACCCAATGACGAAAAAGAAGTAAATACAAAGATCCAGGTCGACCTAGAAGAGGCCCTAGGATTATTGTCCAACGAAGAATGGATATATATCGAAAAGGTGCTACAAGAAGAAACAAGCCTGGAAAGTGATCTAATAAAAAACCTACAGATAGAAAACATAAATGGGAAAGAAACGCGGCGGTCTGAAAACGAAAATAAACAAGAGACTGGCGCATGTTAAGTGGTTGCTTAACGGCCAGCAAACTCCGCCTGAATGGAGTAAGGCGGTGAAATTACAAGAAGAATTCGATCACTTAAAAACACTTCTGGAGGAAAGGAAAACGACAACAAACACAACAACGAGCAGAAACACACCAAAGCAGATCCCGACGGCAAAGAAGCAGTGCCCACCCGATTGTGGAGGCGTATGGATGCCTTATTGCCAAGGCACCTGTAACAAGTGAACGTCGAGGGAGTGTCAGCGTGCCGGTCCGGCTACGTCAAGCTGACACCATAGAAGTCAAAAAATCAACCCACAACCGAAACCGAAGCCACAGCAGAATACCGTAAATATTAAATACATACAATTAAGAAAAATTTTTGTAAAACTTCGCTGAATGTTCTCAGCCGAGTTAACCCAACATGGCCCGTAAAGCCATGGCTAGAAGTAGGCAGGTTTCTCAATGTTAAAAGTAAAAATAATATAAATAGAATGCGAAAGTAAAAAAAAAAATTTTTTTTTATTTCCATGTCTTTAATATACAACAACATACATAAAAGAACAAGTACAGAGAAAGAAATTAAAATTGATAAAATATACATAGACACCAAAATGGGTCTTATAGATACAAAGACAGTGGACTCCACTGCAAATGTCATCAACATGTGACGAGGCGTAGGAGGCTAGCCCGTCACATAGCCCCACAGCCGTAATAAGTAGTAATAATGTAGAGTATGTAAAAACATAATAGTAGAGACTAAGATAGTAATAGTCATAGATATAGTGATAAGCTCTAGTACATAAGAAATGAAAAGAAATATAATTAAAAGAACGGGTGGTGACCGGACACCAAAATAAGGCAAGACCATTAATAAGAGGCGGCGAAGAGCGAAAGCGCATAAGAGCGCAACAGCGCGAACAAAAGCTGCAGCGAAGAGTGCATACAGCATCAAAAGCTCTACTTAAGAGCGCCTGCGCGACGATCGGAGCGGATGTCGCGAGAGAGCAGCGGCGGCGCGCCAAAGCAAGCTGACCTCCGACCGCCGCTGAGCAACGGAGGTTAGCTGAATAAGGCAAACAAGAGGCAACGTGGGTGACCCGAGGACCATGGACGGCCACTTGGTGAGTGACCGTGAAGCGCGACAGTAGGAGTGGTGAAAAGTGAAGTGCCCTGGCGACGCAAACAAGAAGGAAGACAAGAGAAGCAACAGACAGCGAGAGGAAAAAGTTCGAGAAGTCCCCAGCGTGGAATCACAGTGAGTTTAACGGCGGCAGCCTTAAATAGGTATTAGAGGGGTAGATCAATAGTCAATTAAGAAGTGTGTGCTTATTAGAATAATAATAACTCGATAACTCGAGATAAAACAATAAAGGAATTCTTACTTTCGAACACAACGACTTGCGTGTACTCTTTGGGTTATTCTCCCCTCTGAATTTGGATAGTTTCTGCGCAAATATAAATAACTTGCGAGAACAACCTGGCGGCTGAGTATCACCCCAGTGTATCGTCCTTACAAGTGGCGCCCGAGCAGGGACCCTAAATTCAAGAGGCGTGACATGGCGACGAATTAAAGCCCCGTCAAAGTGTCACATAACCCATAAAGTGAGAGTAGAGTAGAAGCAAGGCGAGACGAAAATCACTCAACACGCGCTAACACGTTGAGTGGAGTTCACTCAGCATGCGCCAATGCGTTGAGTGGAATTCGCATGTGATGCAAAGTGCGCCTGAAAGATAAGCGGGCGAGTAGAGCAGAGGCGGCACTTGCGCTCGAGTCAAAGAGTGGGGTCCGCGCGCGTTTTTTTAGCAAAGTAAAGTACCGAGAAAGAAAAAAACGTGTTTTACTTTAGTATTAAGAAAAGTGGTGGGTAGTACAGTTAAGTTTTTTTTTCCCTCTCCTTCATCTTTCTCTTCTGGTTTCGGCCTCGTGATCGACATCCGTTACTGTACGAAACCGTAACGGCCGCGAGTACAGTCAGACGCGACGCCATATTGTTTTTTCGGGAAAAGGGTCAGCGAAAGGTCAAAAAGGGAAGGCGAAAAGGTGGGAAAAAAAAAAAATAACGAACCAAGTGTGAACGCGAACTCGTAAAGGTTAACGGTTACCATACGAAGTGTTACGAAGCGTAATTAAGTGTGAGCGCGAGTTCGTATAGGTTAACGATTACCATACGAAGTGTTACGAAGCATAATCAAGTGTGAGCGCGAGTTCGTATAGGTTAACGATTACCATACGAAGTGTTACGGAG
Source organism: Drosophila pruinosa (assembly GCA_018150935.1). Taxonomy (NCBI): domain Eukaryota; kingdom Metazoa; phylum Arthropoda; class Insecta; order Diptera; family Drosophilidae; genus Drosophila; species Drosophila pruinosa. The sequence goes on from JAECWR010000081.1 coordinate 101,351, forward strand.
TATAATCAAGTGTGAGTGCGAGTTCGTATAGGTTAACGATTACCATACGAAGTGTTACGAAGCATAATCGAGTGTGAGCGCGAGTTCGTATAGGTTGCCGACTACCATACGAAGCGTGTCGAGGATAAACGAAGTGTCGCGGGGTGTAACCGAGTGCAGGCGGGAGTCCGTATAGGTTGCCGACTACCATACGAAGCGCGTCGAGGATAAACGAAGTGTCGCGGGGTGTAACCGAGTGCAGACGGGATCTCGTATAGGTTGCCGACTACCATACGAAGCGTGTCGAGGGTAAACGAAGGGTCGCGGAGTGTAACCGAGCGCGAACAGGATCTCGTATAGGTTGCCGACGACCATACGAAGCGTGTCAAGGATAAACGAAGAGTCGCGAAGCGTAACCGAGCGCGAACAGGATCTCGTATAGGTTGCCGACTATCATACGAAGCGCGTCGAGGACGAACGAAGTGTTGCGGAGTGTAGCCGAGTGCGAACAAGAGCTCGTATAGGTTGCCGACTACCATACGAGGCGCGTCGAAAACAAACGAGGTGTCCCGAAGTGGAAAATATAAGTATAAGCTCGTACAGGTTACCGATTACCGTGCGAAGTGTGATAAGAGTGCGCTGCGGGCGTGTTTTTTTAATCTTTCCGCGACAACGTAGATTCGAACTAGCATAGGGAACAATGGACGGCACCAAACCGGTAACTGAGTCGGAGAGTAGGCGAAACCCAGGCGTTGGAGCCCGATGGGTACATATGCGACGCCGGGAAGAGTTAATCTCGCTGTTGGCCGAGTTCGGACTTGACCAAGAAGGGCGGGTAGAGGATATGCGCAGGCGGCTCGCCGCGTTCATAGCGAAGGAACACTCTAAGGAGGTGTGGACAAGGCTCGCGGCCAGAGAGGCCCAATATGCGAAGGCCCCGGAAGTACAGGAGGAGGAAGACAGCGACGAGAAACAAAGCGACCTCGACTCGACGGTTTTCAGGAAGCCAGTGACATCGACACTACAGAAGCGGTTGGTAAGCACGGGCATCCAATACGGGACCCGGATCGAGCCAACCATAGGATGCGGTGAAGGTACGGCGGCCGAATCGTTCACACGCATGGGGTAAACGGAGAAACGGGGTTTGACACAACCGGGCTCCCGTCTGACATGCCCGCGTTTGGGGAGACGTCCCGGGGGGCCCCAGACTCACAGCATCGGTGTCGGAGGTCGTGCGGAAGTGGTGCATCAATTTCGATGGGCAGGCAGACCCGTTGGACTTTCTGGAGAATCTGGAAGAACGGGCAATAGCCAACGGAGTGGATTTGGACCAGTTGCCCCGAACGATGGGCGAAGTATTCACAGGTCGCGCAACCCGATGGTTGACGTCGAGCCGAGCTCGAAACGTTCCATGGGCGACATTTAAAAGGAAGTTCTTAACCTTCTTTTTGCCTCCAAGGTTCTTCGAATGCCTGGAAGGGGAGATATACCAGAGGCGACAGCGGGAGGGGGAGTCGTTTAAGGGTTATTTGATCGAGCTACGATCCCTCACGCATCATGCGGGTTATGGCGAGGAGCAGGAACTTCGCCGAGCCTACGACAACATGCTGCCAGACTACAGGAGCTACATTCGACGCATTGATTGTCGCGATATGGAACAGTTGATGGAACTAGCGGGAGAGTATGAGTCGACGAAGAAGGAAAGGCTGGAGCAAGAGCGGCGAATGAGCTGGCACGAGCGCGGCACCGACCATGCAAGGGATACTCAGTACGGAGCAAGACCCGGTTGGCGCGACAATCCCCAAACAGGCTGGAGGAGAGAAATGCGGGCGTCGTATGGGACCCCGATGTCCAGCGGACGGGTCCACCAACTCAACCGACGGCAGCACGAACCCCACGGACTAATGGAGGATACAACAACACGAACCAGTCAGAATCCGTTCAGGGACGCGCCACATACAGCGAACGTGACGAACAAGGTGGATACAGCAGAACGCGGAACAACAAGATTCGGTGGCCAGCGGAGATGCTTCCGGTGCTCGCAGGAGGGTCATTTCGCGAGGGAGTGCCCGAATGATCGGGCGTTATGTTGCCGAATATGCGGCAGAGCAGAAGTAAGCACTGATGATTGTTGCAGGCCATACAGTGCGGGAACGACCGGCGGCGCCACCCAGACGGGAATGGAGTGGGCGCCGGACATTAACGGAACATAATGCAGAAAACCCCTTGAGGGTAGGAACGGGGTCGCGTTGTGGCGACGGTGAGAGTAGGAGGACACGTGGTGGCCGCTACCCTAGACACCGGAGCAACGCGGAGCTTCGTGAGCGAGGTTTGCGCAAGAGGACTAGAAGGATATAAAGATAAAATGAGTGAGGGGACGGTTGTGAGATTAGCGGATGGATCTCGATTGAAGGTGGAAGATACGCTGCGCTTGCCTATCGAGCTGGCAGGGCAGTCGGTCACGATGCGTTTGCTAGTGATGCCAACGATGATGGACGAGCTAATACTAGGAATGGACTTCCTAGCCGAAATTGGCTCCACGATAAGCTGCGGATCGGCAGAGCTGGCCCTACAACCAGCGAGGATGAGGGCAGAAGACTGGCAGTTAGAGAAGCCGAGGGCGGCGAAATCCAAGCGGAGGAGATTAAAAGAGATACCGTTGGCATCGATGGAGGAGGCGCCTAGAAGCGTGGAGACACCACGAAGGGTCCCGGTGGAGTACAACGGAGCAGAGTCACGGGAAGGGCAAATCGGAAAGGAGAAACTAGGAAAAGTGACCGAAGAGGTAGGAGTGGAGGAAAAGAGTCCGTGGCCGTCAGACCTGGAGCCACGTCTGGTAGAGTTCCTCGAAGAGGAACTCGCGCTGTTCGATGACCTGCAAGGGATAACTGACATCGCAGAGCACAAGATTGTGTTAAAGGACGACAGACCCATCAAGCAAAGGTATTATCCGAAGAACCCGGCGATGCAACGGATCATTTATGAACAAGTAGACGAGTTGATCAAGAATGATGCGATCGAGCCATCGCGAAGCCCGCACAGCGCCCCGATCGTGTTAGTAAAGAAAAAGACAGGCGATTGGCGGATGTGTGTGGATTACCGCCAACTCAACGCACACTCAATACCCGACGCATATCCTGTGCCGAGGATTAACCACATACTGGAACGTCTGCGAAACGCGAAATACGTGTCAACCATAGACCTCAAACATGGGTATTGGCAAATCCCGATGGAAGCCGGAAGCAGGGAGTGTACCGCATTCACAGTCCCAGGAAGAGGCCTCTTCCAATGGAAGGTGATGCCATTTGGGTTACATTCCGCAGGAGCCACCTTCCAAAGAGCATTAGACACAGTCATCGGTCCGGATATGGAACCACACGCATTCGCATACTTGGACGATATTATCGTCATAGGGACCAGCGTAGAGGAGCATGTGCGCAACCTTCGCGAAGTATTTCGAAGATTGAGGGAAGCGAAACTACGGCTAAACAAGAAGAAATGCCAATTCTTTCAGAAGGAATTAACATACCTAGGGCATATGGTGAGTTCGAGGGGCATACACACCGACCCGGAGAAGGTAGCTGCAATACGGGGACTGAAGTCTCCAGAGAATATACGGGAGTTGCGACAGTGCTTAGGGATGGCGTCATGGTACAGGCGGTTCGTACCCGGCTTCGCCTCGATGGTGCAACCGATGACCAAGCTATTGAAGAAGGAGAAGAAGTGGACATGGGGCGAGGAACAGCAAGCGGCGATGGAGAAGCTGAAGACGAGTCTCACGTCTGCCCCCGTGTTAGCGTGCCCGGACTTCGAGAAGAAGTTCATCCTCCAAACGGACGCAAGCGACCACGGCATCGGGGCAGTGTTAACGCAAAATGTGGACGGCCAGGAGCGTGTGATAGCATACGCAAGCCGGAAATTAGGCAAATCGGAGGAAAACTACTCGGCAACAGAGAAGGAGTGTCTCGCCATAGTATGGGCCATCCGCAAACTGAAGTGCTACCTCGAAGGATACAACTTCGAGGTGATCACGGATCATATGGCGCTAAAGTGGTTGAACTCAATAGAGAGTCCATCCGGACGGATTGCCCGATGGGCATTAGAGTTGCAACAGTACCGGTTCGACGTCAAATATAGGAAGGGTTGTCTCAACGTAGTTGCAGACGCGCTGTCAAGGCAGCCACTGGAGGAGTGTGCACAAGCAGTGGAAGAACCAGGCTCGTGCAAATGGTTAGACGCCCTGCGAATGAAGATAATGGAGTCGCCGGGGAAGTTCCCGGACTACGCCGTGGAAAACGAACAGGTATATCGACATATGGGACATCGAGCGGGCGATGAGGATTACATACCCTGGAAACTATGCGTGCCGACAAAGCATCGCGCGAGGGTGTTAATGGAGTGCCACGATGCACCCACCGCAGGACACATGGGCGTGAGAAAGACAGTGGCACGACTGGCACAGCGTTACTTTTGGCCAGGCATGTATCGAGACGCGTCAAAGTACGTGCGTAGTTGCGATGCATGTCAAAAGTTTAAAACGGATCAAATGAAGCCAGCCGGACACATGCTAACAAGGCAAGCAAAGGAACCCTTTGCACTGCTATGCGCCGACTTCGTTGGACCCTTGCCGAAGTCAAAACGCGGCAACACCATGCTTCTAGTATTCCATGACACGTTCTCGAAATGGGTGGAGTTAATCCCCTTAAAAAGAGCGACATCGGCAACACTACAGTTGGCATTCAGAGAGCGGATACTGAGTCGATTCGGAGTCCCGAGGATGCTGGTATGCGACAATGGAACGCAGTTCACCAGCAAAGCTTTCAAAGCTTTCATGACGGAGATGGGGATTGAAGTCCAACATACTGCACCATACTGCCCACAACAAAACCCAACGGAGAGGACCAACAGGACGGTGAAGACTATGATCGCACAATACGTGGACGGACATCAGAACTCGTGGGACGAGCTGATACCCGAAATATCGCTAGCAGTGAACTCCAACGTATCAGACTCCACAGGGTTTTCCCCAGCGTTTTTAGTCCAGGGCAGAGAGCCGCGGTTACCAGCGTCATTATACGACGCAATGACAGTCGGCTCTGGTAATTGTTCCCAGTCTCCAAAAGAGAAGGCGGATCGTATGCGGGAAGTTTTCGAGGTAGTACGAAATAACCTGCAGAAAGCATCGATGGATCAGAGTAGGTACTACAACTTGAGAAGGCGAGAGTGGCGTCCCAAGCTGAATACGCTGGTATGGGTGAAACGCCATCAATTGTCCAACGCAGCGGAAGGATTCGCAGCGAAGCTAGCACCAAAATTCGATGGACTGTATCGGGTGGTGAAGTTCATCTCTCCGAACGTGGTGCGCCTAAGAAAGGAAGGCGAACGAAAGACGAAGGTGGCGGGTATAGCACAATTAAAAGAATATCAAGGTCGCGAATCCGACAACACAGGGGTGCAAGCAGAGGCTTTTTTTCGCCCTCGCCCTCCGTGGCGGGAGACTCGGGACAGGGAAAACGAGGTTGCCAAAGCCCGTGGTAGAGGAGATCAGGAGAAGAGAGGGCGCCGGGAAGGGCCAAAACAGGCGAGAGCGGTCTACCCTCACGCACGAGGGCACATCGTACCGGGTGACCTACGGCCGGAGCGGCGTTACGGTCACCCTTTGTGGAGAAAGGGGGTGTGACGAGGCGTAGGAGGCTAGCCCGTCACATAGCCCCACAGCCGTAATAAGTAGTAATAATGTAGAGTATGTAAAAACATAATAGTAGAGACTAAGATAGTAATAGTCATAGATATAGTGATAAGCTCTAGTACATAAGAAATGAAAAGAAATATAATTAAAAGAACGGGTGGTGACCGGACACCAAAATAAGGCAAGACCATTAATAAGAGGCGGCGAAGAGCGAAAGCGCATAAGAGCGCAACAGCGCGAACAAAAGCTGCAGCGAAGAGTGCATACAGCATCAAAAGCTCTACTTAAGAGCGCCTGCGCGACGATCGGAGCGGATGTCGCGAGAGAGAGCAGCGGCGGCGCGCCAAAGCAAGCTGACCTCCGACCGCCGCTGAGCAACGGAGGTTAGCTGAATAAGGCAAACAAGAGGCAACGTGGGTGACCCGAGGACCATGGACGGCCACTTGGTGAGTGACCGTGAAGCGCGACAGTAGGAGTGGTGAAAAGTGAAGTGCCCTGGCGACGCAAACAAGAAGGAAGACAAGAGAAGCAACAGACAGCGAGAGGAAAAAGTTCGAGAAGTCCCCAGCGTGGAATCACAGTGAGTTTAACGGCGGCAGCCTTAAATAGGTATTAGAGGGGTAGATTAATAGTCAATTAAGAAGTGTGTGCTTATTGAATAATAATAACTCGATAACTCGAGATAAAACAATAAAGGAATTCTTACTTTCGAACACAACGACTTGCGTGTACTCTTTGGGTTATTCTCCCTCTGAATTTGGATAGTTTCTGCGCAAATATAAATAACTTGCGAGAACAACCTGGCGGCTGAGTATCACCCCAGTGTATCGTCCTTACAAACAAAGTAGAAGTAGAAAATGTAGACCTATATTGGATAATAGTAATCCTAATAATAATTGCCCTAGTACTAGTAGCAAATGCACTAATAAAGATATATAAAATGCATAACAAATGCCTAAAAAAACAATATCAAAGTGCAGCAAATGGGCTCGATACAATTTAAGAAAATTTTTATTATACATATATATTTACAAGAAGTAATGAAATTAAATTAAAAATAAATAAAGAATTAAACCAATAATATTAATAAATATGTCCCAGATAGCATGGAGTGGGTGAAACTTTTAGAAAAGTTAAAAGAATATAAGGAGAATTTCAGTAAATCATACAAATGTATAACACAAAATAGAGCAATACAACTAGAAACACTGAAAAACACGCAAATATACTAGTTGAAAATTTTAACAAAGCCAGAGAATTAATACATGAAAATAGGAATTTATTAAGCGAAACACAGTGCAAAACAGCATCTAACCTATTAGTCAAACTCAGAGAAAGGCTAATAGCGGTAAACGATAGATACAAATTAAGTATCTCGATACCGACAATACTAAATACTCCACTGAAAGTACAGGAAATAGAATTAGATGAGTCATCAAGTGACTCAGAGCTAGAAATCAAAGAGGAAGATTTACATGATTTAACGATACCGGCAGAAATAGACCTGTCAGTTATAAAAAACACAAATATAATACAGCCAAAGTCAGTCGACTTGTCAAGTACAATAATAGAAAACATGACGTCGACACAACCAACTAGTGAACAAATGGATGAATATTTTGCCAGGAGGAAAATCTCTAAAGATATCCAGCAGTCGATCCCGGTATTCGATGGATCGCGGCAAAATTTAAATCAATTCATAAAAACCGCCGGAATACCAGACGGACCCACAGGCAGAATAGCCCTAGAAGTAATCAAATCAAGAGTTATGGGCTCAACATATAATAAAATAATAAATGCAACTACCATCGAAGAACTCATTCTACAACTGAAAGAAGAAGTAGAAGGAGAAGACTCAAATGTCTTACGATGCAAATTGCAAAACATTTTCCGTAAAGGCAAGACCCCAACACAGTTTACAACTGAAATAGACAATCTACGCAGACAACTAGAAGACACCTATATAGATGAAGGCTATTCTACCCAAAAGGCAACAGAAATGAGCCAAAGAGAATCATTACAAACTCTGGTAAAGAACTGTGAGCATGGACCGATAAAATATATCATGCAAGGAGGAACATTTAGAACGCTAAAAGAAGCCATAGCTAAATATATAACCTATAGCACTGAAATGACCAGTAATGCCAGTACAATAATGTACGCCCAGAGAGGAAATGCCCAACGAGGTAATTACTCCAGAGGTAATTATCGCGGTAGAGGCAGAGGTTATAACAATAACGGTTATAACAATAATGGTTATAACAACAACGGTTATAACAGAAATAATGGTCAACAAAACAATGATTATTACAACAATAACAGAGGTAGAGGTGGTTACCGTGGTAACCGCAACAACGGCAATAATAATCAAAACCAGAATAGATATACCAACAACGCAAACGTAAGAGTAGCACAAAACTCGGGAAACTCCCAACAACCCTCAGTACCACAACAGTAGAAGACCCAAAAGTATATGCAATCAATCTCAGCAAAAATATATTTGTCAAATTTACACATTTAGATACAGGAAAAGACTTAATCTTTCTAATAGATACAGGAGCAGATATATCTGTTTTAAAAGAAAACAGTGATAATTTTACAAACATTCAAGAGCATAATAAAATAAATATACATGGCATTGGTCAAGAAATAATTTCATCCATAGGCCTAACATCAATAGAAATACAAACAGGAAAATATATAATCCCTCACAATTTTCATATACTTGATCAACAATTCCTAATACCATGCGACGGAATTATAGGCATAGATTTTATAAAAAAATATAATTGTCAATTAGATTTCAATCAGAAAGAAAATTGGTTTATACTTAGACCAAACAACTTAAAATATCCAATTTATGTCCCAATAGAATACAGTTCAGGCAACAATACAATATTGTTACCAGCAAGATCACAGGTTATAAGAAAAATCGATATATCTTCAGTTAAAGACCAACATATATTGTTTCCAAATAACGAAATACAACCAGGAATTTATATTGCAAATACAATTGCCAACACTCAACACGCCTATATACGTATCTTAAATACGACAAATTCCAATCAAATAGTCAATGTAACTAAAATAGAGTATGAACGACTTTCGAACTATGAAATAGTTCAAAACACCCAAGAAACCAGAGAACAAACTGTCATGTCTCAATTATCGAAAAAATTTCCACCACAATTCAAAAATAAACTAAAAGAATTATGTCATAAATACACTGATATATTTGGCTTATCAACAGAACCCATAACAGCAAACAATTTTTATAGGCAAAAACTGAGATTGAAAGACGAAGAACCCGTATACATAAAAAACTACAGAAATCCTCACAGTCAAGTAGATGAAATTCAAGCTCAAGTACAAAAACTAATTGACGACAACATAGTTGAACCATCAATATCGGAATATAATAGTCCACTTCTATTAGTTCCAAAGAAGTCACTCCCAAAAAAAAAAAAAAAGAAATGGCGTTTAGTAATTGACTATCGCCAGATTAATAAAAAAGTTACTAGCTGATAAATTTCCACTACCTAGAATTGATGACATTTTAGATCAACTAGGTAGCGCTAAATATTTTTCATGTTTCGACTTAATGTCTGGTTTTCATCAAATTGAACTTGAAGAAAAATCCAGAGATATAACGTCGTTTTCGACTAGCAACGGTTCATATCGTTTCACGCGGTTACCGTTTGGATTAAAAATAGCACCGAATTCGTTCCAAAGAATGATGACTATAGCATTCTCAGGACTAGAGCCATCACAAGCATTCCTTTATATGGACGATTTAATAGTCATAGGGTGTTCTGAAAAACACATGATTAAAAATTTAACAGATGTTTTTGATAAATGTAGAAAATACAATTTAAAGTTACACCCAGAAAAATGTTCATTCTTTATGCACGAAGTCACATTTTTAGGACACAAGTGCACAGACAAAGGAATCTTGCCAGATGACAAGAAATATGAAGTAATTAAAAAATTACCCCGTCCCACATGACGCGGACAGTGCTAGAAGATTCATTGCATTTTGCAATTATTATAGAAAATTTATCAGAAATTTCGCTGACTATTCACGGCACATAACTAGATTATGTAAAAAGAATATTCCATTTGAATGGACAGAGGACTGTCAAAATGCATTCTTACATTTAAAACATAAACTGATGGAACCAACCCTATTACAATACCCAGACTTTAGCAAAGAATTTTGCATAACTACTGATGCAAGTAAGCAAGCGTGTGGTGCAGTTTTATCTCAAAACCATAATGGCCACCAACTTCCAGTTGCATTTGCATCAAAATCATTTACAAAGGGTGAAAGTAATAAAAGTACTACAGAGCAAGAACTAACAGCAATTCATTGGGCAATAACCCATTTCAGAAAATAAAGAAAATTACGTAGCTTATGCGTTATCTAGAATAACCATCAAAGAACTAAAAGAAATAACTGGAAATATAATGAAAGTCACTACAAGATATCAAAGTAGATAAAAATCCTGCGCAGGGAATGAAAATAATACAATGGAACTGCAGAGACAGTCCAATGAAAAAGCTTCAAAGCCCAACGTATATGTAGTCATGACAAATGACGAAGTACGTAAAGTAGTGACATTGCAATTGAATAACATGATATGTTTATTTAAACATGGAAAGAAAATCATTGCAAGATATGATGTTAGTGATATTTATACTAATGAAGTAATTGATCTGGATCAATTTTTTCAAAGGCTTGAAAAGCAAGCCGGTATATATGAAATCACTCAACTTAAAATGGCACCTTGGGAAAAAATCTTTGAACAAGTTTCAATAGATCAATTCAAATATATGGGCAATAAAATATTAAAGAAATTAAAAGTAGCGCTACTCATCCCGGTGACCTTAATAAATAATGAAAAAGATAAAGAAGCTATATTGTCTACACTACATGATGATCCAATACAAGGAGGACATACAGGCATAGAAAAACCTTGGCCAAGGTCAAAAGATATTTTTACTGGAAAAATATGACTAAATACATAAAAGAGTACGTAAGAAAATGTCAAAAATGCCAAAAAAGCAAAAACAACAAAGCATACAAAAACCCCAATGACTATAACTGACACACCAGAACATGCTTTCGATAGAGTAGTAGTTGACACAATTGGTCCACTACCTAAGTCAGAAAATGGTAACGAGTACGCAGTCACTCTCATATGTGATTTAACCAAGTACTTGGTTGCCATTCCAATAGCAAATAAAAGCGCAAAACAAGTAAGAAAGCTACAGTCGAGTTTGCTCGACTGTGAGATACCCGCCACCCAATTTTACCATCAAAATATTATATTTATATAATAGTATAAAAATATACTAAAAAAATATACTAAAAATACCAAAATAATATATCAAAATTTTCTTTGTTCGAAGTTATTAGCTTGGCGGCACTTTAGTTGGTTTATTGAACACCATTATTATGTCGCGGAGTGTCATAGCAACTAGCTAGGCAGCACTAGCAGTTGCACGTGGTAACGCCTTATAAAAGTAATATCTTAATAACTTCTGTGTTTTTTATCCGATTGTAACCAAATTCGCAGAGATCATTAAGATGGTGATTAGTATTGTGCGTACCAAAATTGAACGTTCTAGGTTTAAAACGACGCTTGCAATTCGGTTTTATTCGATTTACGGGGGCGGGAGGGGGCGTGGCCAAAATCAAAAACAAACTTGATCTGCGTGCAACAATAAGACATACTGTCGCGAAAAATTTGTTGCTCTATCTCTTATAGTCTCTGAGATCTAGGTGTTCATACGGACGGACGGACAGACGGACAGACGGACGGACGGACAGACGGACATGGCTATATCGTCTCGGCTGTTGACGCTGATCAAGAATATATATACTTTATGGGGTCGGAGATGCTTCCTTCTGCCTGTTACATACATTTTCGGTCGGCACAAAGCCATAATACCCTTCTACCCTTTGGGTAGGCGGGTATAAACAGTCGCTAAAGCTATATTTGAATCTTTTATTCTAAAGTACGGTCCAATGAAGACGTTCATAACGGACATGGGAACAGAGTATAAGAATTCAATAATTACTGACCTATGCAAATACCTTAAAATTACAAATATTACATCAACAGCTCATCACCATCAAACAGTCGGAGTAGTTGAAAGAAGTCATAGAACTCTAAACGAGTATATACGATCCTATATATCGGTTGACAAAACCGACTGGGACGTATGGCTTCAATATTTTGTATATTGTTTTAATACGACCCCATCTATGGTACATAATTACTGTCCATATGAATTAGTTTTCGGTAGAACAAGTAATTTACCAAAACATTTTAATAAGTTACATAGCATAGAACCAATATATAATATAGATGATTACGCTAAGGAAAGCAAATATAGATTAGAGGTAGCATATAAAAGAGCAAGAAGAATGATAGAAGAGAATAAGATAAAAAATAAGGGAACATACGACTTAAGAACAAACAATTTAGAAATATCAGTAGGAGATAAGGTTTTATTAAAAAATGAAGTAGGCCATAAATTAGAATTTAAATATACGGGACCCTATAAGATAGAAAATATAGGAGAAAATAATAATATAACAATATCAAACAATAAAAATAAAAAACAAATAGTACATAAGGATAGATTAAAAAAATTTTATTCATAAAAATAAAAAAAAAATAAATAAAAATATAAAAAAAAATATGTTAAACTTAAAATTATGTAAACATTAATTAAAAATAACTCCATAATATTACGTTATTTTTCAAAAGGAGGGAGATGTAGTATGCGCACATATAGAGGGTTCACTGTAGCAGTAATTCATAAATAAATTACAAACATATGAATGCAGTATATTATCAAAACAAATGTCAATGGCCAAACTGCAACATGAAGAGCCACTTGAAGGCCACACGCAGGAAACGCTTAGTCGGCGTTTCCCACGTTGACCAAAGTCAAGCACTAAGTGAACGCATGCTACATGAACTCTTTACGTTGCATTCCAGCAACATAGAAGAATATATTTAAGGAATATATAATACTGCCGCTGCTCTGTCGCTAACGCAGGCAGCGCTGCTAACAAACGTAGGTTTAATAATATATTGTAAAAAACCAAGAAAACATTGAATAAACGGACTTAAAACCAAGAACACCGTCTTCGCTCTGAAGCATATCATTTATGCTAAATAACTTTGGCCGCAGACCGCATTCTGCCACCAAAACAAATAGTGAACATTCCTAATGCTCCATATCGGCAACAGAGCATTACAATATCGTCCAAGTATGCGAATGCGTGTGGTTCCATATCCGGACCGATGACCGTGTCTAATGCTCTTTGGAAGGTAGCTCCTGCGGAATGTAAACCAAATGGCATCACCTTCCATTGGAAGAGACCTCTTCCTGGGACTGTGAATGCGGTACACTCCCTGCTTCCGGCTTCCATCGGGATTTGCCAATACCCATGTTTAAGGTCTATAGTTGACACGTATTTCGCGTTTCGCAGACGTTCCAGTATGTGGTTAATCCTCGGCACAGGATATGCGTCGGGTATTGAGTGTGCGTTGAGTTGGCGGTAATCCACACACATCCGCCAATCGCCTGTCTTTTTCTTTACTAGCACGATCGGGGCGCTGTGCGGACTTCGCGATGGCTCGATCGCATCATTCTTGATCAACTCGTCTACTTGTTCATAAATGATCCGTTGCATCGCCGGGTTCTTCGGATAATACCTTTGTTTGATGGGCCTGTCGTCCTTTAACACAATCTTGTGCTCCGCGATGTCAGTTATTCCTTGCAGGTCATCGAACAGCGCGAGTTCCTCTTCGAGGAACTCTACCAGACGTGGCTCTAGGTCTGACGGCCACGGACTCTTTTCCTCAACTCCTACCTCTTCGGTCACTTTTCCTAGTTTCTCCTTTCCGATTTGCCCTTCCCGCAACTCTGCTCCGTTGTACTCCACCGGGACCCTTCGTGGTGTCTCCACGCTTCTAGGCGCCTCTTCCATCGATGCCAACGGTATCTGTTTTAATCTCCTCCGCTTGGAACTCGCCGCCCTCGGCTTCTCCAACTGCCAGTCTTCTGCCCTCATCCTCGCTGGTTGTAGGGCCAGCTCTGCCGATCCGCAGCTTATCGTGGAGCCAATTTCGGCTAGGAAGTCCATTCCTAGTATTAGCTCGTCCATCATCGTTGGCATCACCAGTAAACGCATCGAGACTGACTGCCCTGCCAGCTCGATCGGCAAGCGCAGCGTATCTTCCACCTTCAATCGAGATCCGTCCGCTAATCTCACCACCGTTCCTTCACTCACTTTATCTTTATACCCTTCTAGTCCTCTTGCGCAAACCTCGCTCACGAAGCTCCGCGTTGCTCCGGTGTCTAGGGTAGCGGCCACCACGTGCCCTCCTACTCTCACCGTCGCCACAACGCGACCCCGTTCTACCCTCAAGGGGTTTTCTGTCTTATGTTCCATTAATGTCCGGCGCCCACTCCATTCCCGTCTGGGTGGCGCCGCCGGTCGTTTCCCGCACTGTATGGCCCGCAACAATCATCAGTGCCTACTTCTGTTCTGCCGCATATTTGGCAACATAACGCCCGTTCATTCGGGCACTCCCTCGCGAAATGACCCTCCTGCGAGCACCGGAAGCATCTCCGCTGGCCACCGAATCTTGTTGTTCCACGTTCTGCTGTATCCACCTTGTTCGTCACGTTCGCTGTATGTGGTGCGTTCCTGAACGGATTCTGACTGGTTCGTGCTGTTGTATCCTCCATTAGTCCGTGGGGTTCGTGCTGTCGTTGGTTGAGTTGGTGGACCCGTCCGCTGGACATCGGGGTCCCATACGACGCCCGCAGTCCTCTCCTCCAGCCTGTTTGGGGATCGTCGCGCCAACCGGGTCTTGCTCCATACTGAGTATCCCTTGCGTGGTCTGTGCCGCGATCGTGCCAGCTTATTCTCCGCTCTTGTTCCAGCCTTTCCTTTGTGACGAGGCGTAGGAGGCTAGCCCGTCACATAGCCCCACAGCCGTAATAAGTAGTGATAATGTAGAGTATGTAAAAACATAATAGTAGAGAATAAGATAGTAATAGTCATAGATATAGTGATAAGCATAAATATAAGCTCTAGTACATAAGAAATGAAAAGAAATATAATTAAAAGAACGGGTGGTGACCGGACACCAAAATAAAGCAAGATCATTAATAAGAGGCGGCGAAGAGCGAAAGCGCATAAGAGCGCAACAGCGCGAACAAAAGCTGCAGCGAAGAGTGCATACAGCATCAAAAGCTCTACTTAAGAGCGCCTGCGCGACGATCGGAGCGGATGTCGCGAGAGAGAGCAGCGGCGGCGCGCCAAAGCAAGCTGACCTCCGACCGCCGCTGAGCAACGGAGGTTAGCTGAATAAGGCAAGCAAGAGGTAACGTGGGTGACCCGAGGACCATGGACGGCCACTTGGTGAGTGACCGTGAAGCGCGACAGTAGGAGTGGTGAATAGTGAAGTGCCCTGGCGACGCAGACAAGAAAGAGGACAAGGGAAGCAACAGACAGCGAGAAGAAAAGTTCCAGAAGTCCCCAGCGTGGAATCACAGTGAGTTTAACGGCGGCAGCCTTAAATAGGTATTAGAGGGGTAGATTAATAGTCAAATAAGAAGTGTGTGCTTATTGAAATGATAATAACTCGATAACTCGAGATAAAGCAATAAAAGAATTTTTACTTTCGAACACAACGACTTGCGTGTACTCTTTGGGTTATTCTCCCCTCTGAATTTGGATAGTTTCTGCGCAAATATAAATAACTTGCGAGAACAACCTGGCGACTGAGTATCACCCCAGTGTAGCATCCTTACAAGTGACGCCCGAGCAGGGACTCTAAATTCAAGAGGCGTGACATGGCGACGAATTAAAGCCCCGTCAAAGTGTCACATAACCCATAAAGTGAGAGTAGAGTAGAAGCAAGGCGAGACGAAAATCACTCAACACGCGCTAACACGTTGAGTGGAGTTCGCTCAGCATGCGCCAATGCGTTGAGTGGAATTCGCATGTAATGCAAAGTGCGCCTGAAAGATAAGCGGGCGAGTAGAGCAGAGGCGGCACTTGCGCTCGAGTCAAAGAGTGGGGTCCGCGCGCGGTTTTTTTTTTAGCAAAGTAAAGTACCGAGAAAGAAAAAAAAAACGTGTTTTACTTTAGTATTAAGAAAAGTGGTGGGTAGTACAGTTAAGTTTTTTTTCCCTCTCCTTCATCTTTCTCTTCTGGTTTCGGCCTCGTGATCGACATCCGTTACTGTACGAAACCGTAACGGTCGCGAGTACAGTCAGACGCGACGCCATATTGTTTTATCGGGAAAAGGGTCAGCGAAAGGTCAAAAAGGGAAGGCGAAAAGGTGAAAAAGAAAAAAATAACGAACCAAGTGTGAACGCGAACTCGTAAAGGTTAACGGTTACCATACGAAGTGTTACGAAGCGTAATCAAGTGTGAGCGCGAGTTCGTATAGGTTAACGATTACCATACGAAGTGTTACGAAGCATAATCAAGTGTGAGCGCGAGTTCGTATAGGTTAACGATTACCATACGAAGTGTTACGAAGCATAATCAAGTGTGAGCGCGAGTTCGTATAGGTTAACGATTACCATACGAAGTGTTACGAAGCATAATCAAGTGTGAGCGCGAGTTCGTATAGGTTGCCGACTACCATACGAAGCGTGTCGAGGATAAACGAAGTGTCGCGGGGTGTAACCGAGTGCAGGCGGGAGTCCGTATAGGTTGCCGACTACCATACGAAGCGCGTCGAGGATAAACGAAGTGTCGCGGGGTGTAACCGAGTGCAGACGGGATCTCGTATAGGTTGCCGACTACCATACGAAGCGTGTCGAGGGTAAACGAAGGGTCGCGGAGTGTAACCGAGCGCGAACAGGATCTCGTATAGGTTGCCGACGACCATACGAAGCGGGTCGAGGATAAACGAAGGGTCGCGAAGCGTAACCGAGCGCGAACGGGAACTCGTATAGGTTGCCGACTACCATACGAAGCGCGTCGAGGACGAACGAAGTGTTGCGGAGTGTAGCCGAGTGCGAACAAGAGCTCGTATAGGTTGCCGACTACCATACGAGGCGCGTCGAAAACAAACGAGGTGTCACGAAGTGGAAAATATAAGTATAAGCTCGTACAGGTTACCGATTACCGTGCGAAGTGTGATAAGAGTGCGCTGCGGGTGTGTTTTTTTAATCTTTCCGCGACAACGTAGATTCGAACTAGCATAGGGAACAATGGACGGCACCAAACCGGTAACTGAGTCGGAGAGTAGGCGAAACCCAGGCGTTGGAGCCCGATGGGTACATATGCGACGCCGGGAAGAGTTAATCTCGCTGTTGGCCGAGTTCGGACTTGACCAAGAAGGGCGGGTAGAGGATATGCGCAGGCGGCTCGCCGCGTTCATAGCGAAGGAACACTCTAAGGAGGTGTGGACAAGGCTCGCGGCCAGAGAGGCCCAATATGCGAAGGCCCCGGAAGTACAGGAGGAGGAAGACAGCGACGAGAAACAAAGCGACCTCGACTCGACGGTTTTCAGGAAGCCCGTGACATCGACACTACAGAAGCGGTTGGTGAGCACGGGCATCCAATACGGGACCCGGATCGAGCCAACCATAGGATGCGGTGAAGGTACGGCGGCCGAATCGTTCACACGCATGGGGGGTAAACGGAGAAACGGGGTTTGACACAACCGGGCTCCCGTCTGACATGCCCGCGTTTGGGGAGACGTCCCGGGGGGCCCCAGACCCACAGCATCGGTGTCGGAGGTCGTGCGGAAGTGGTGCATCAATTTCGATGGGCAGGCAGACCCGTTGGATTTTCTGGAGAACCTGGAAGAACGGGCAATAGCCAACGGAGTGGATTTGGACCAGTTGCCCCGAACGATGGGCGAAGTATTCACAGGTCGCGCAACCCGATGGTTGACGTCGAGCCGAGCTCGAAACGTTCCATGGGCGACATTTAAAAGGAAGTTCTTAACCTTCTTTTTGCCTCCAAGGTTCTTCGAATGCCTGGAAGGGGAGATATACCAGAGGCGACAGCGGGAGGGGAGTCGTTTAAGGATTATTTGATCGAGCTACGATCCCTCACGCATCATGCGGGTTATGGCGAGGAGCAGGAACTTCGCCGAGCCTACGACAACATGCTGCCAGACTACAGGAGCTACATTCGACGCATTGATTGTCGCGATATGGAACAGTTGATGGAACTAGCGGGAGAGTATGAGTCGACGAAGAAGGAAAGGCTGGAGCAAGAGCGGCGAATGAGCTGGCACGAGCGCGGCACCGACCATGCAAGGGATACTCAGTATGGAGCAAGACCCGGTTGGCGCAACAATCCCCAAACAGGCTGGAGGAGAGAAATGCGGGCGTCGTATGGGGCCCCGATGTCCAGCGGACGGGTCCACCAACTCAACCGACGGCAGCACGAACCCCACGGACTAATGGAGGATACAACAACACGAACCAGTCAGAATCCGTTCAGGGACGCGCCACATACAGCGAACGTGACGAACAAGGTGGATACAGCAGAACGCGGAACAACAAGATTCGGTGGCCAGCGGAGATGCTTCCGGTGCTCGCAGGAGGGTCATTTCGCGAGGGAGTGCCCGAATGAGCGGGCGTTATGTTGCCGAATATGCGGCAGAGCAGAAGTAAGCACTGATGATTGTTGCAGGCCATACAGTGCGGGAAACGACCGGCGGCGCCACCCAGACGGGAATGGAGTGGGCGCCGGACATTAACGGAACATAATGCAGAAAACCCCTTGAGGGTAGAACGGGGTCGCGTTGTGGCGACGGTGAGAGTAGGAGGACACGTGGTGGCCGCTACCCCTAGACACCGGAGCAACGCGGAGCTTCGTGAGCGAGGTTTGCGCAAGAGGACTAGAAGGATATAAAGATAAAATGAGTGAGGGAACGGTTGTGAGATTAGCGGATGGATCTCGATTGAAGGTGGAAGATACGCTGCGCTTGCCTATCGAGCTGGCAGGGCAGTCGGTCACGATGCGGTTGCTGGTGATGCCAACGATGATGGACGAGCTAATACTAGGAATGGACTTCCTAGCCGAAATTGGCTCCACGATAAGCTGCGGCTCGGCAGAGCTGGCCCTACAACCAGCGAGGATGAGGGCAGAAGACTGGCAGTTAGAGAGGCCGAGGGCGGCGAGATCCAAGCGGAGGAGATTAAAAGAGATACCGTTGGCATCGATGGAGGAGGCGCCTAGAAGCGTGGAGACGCCACGAAGGGTCCCGGTGGAGTACAACGGAGCAGAGTCACGGGAAGGGCAAATCGGAAAGGAGAAACTAGGAAAAGTGACCGAAGAGGTAGGAGTGGAGGAAAAGAGTCCGTGGCCGTCAGACCTGGAACCACGTCTGGTAGAGTTCCTCGAAGAGGAACTCGCGCTGTTCGATGACCTGCAAGGGATAACTGACATCGCGGAGCACAAGATTGTGTTAAAGGACGACAGGCCCATCAAGCAAAGGTATTATCCGAAGAACCCGGCGATGCAACGGATCATTTATGAACAAGTAGACGAGTTGATCAAGAATGATGCGATCGAGCCATCGCGAAGTCCGCACAGCGCCCCGATCGTGCTAGTAAAGAAAAAGACAGGCGATTGGCGGATGTGTGTGGATTACCGCCAACTCAACGCACACTCAATACCCGACGCATATCCTGTGCCGAGGATTAACCACATACTGGAACGTCTGCGAAACGCGAAATACGTGTCAACCATAGACCTCAAACATGGGTATTGGCAAATCCCGATGGAAGCCGGAAGCAGGGAGTGTACCGCATTCACAGTCCCAGGAAGAGGCCTCTTCCAATGGAAGGTGATGCCATTTGGGTTACATTCCGCAGGAGCCACCTTCCAAAGAGCATTAGACACAGTCATCGGTCCGGATATGGAACCACACGCATTCGCATACTTGGACGATATTATCGTCATAGGGACCAGCGTAGGGGAGCATGTGCGCAACCTTCGCGAAGTATTTCGAAGATTGAGGGAAGCGAAACTACGGCTAAACAAGAAGAAATGCCAATTCTTTCAGAAGGAATTAACATACCTAGGGCATATGGTGAGTTCGAGAGGCATACACACCGACCCGGAGAAAGTAGCTGCAATACGGGGACTGAAGTCTCCAGAGAATATACGGGAGTTGCGACAGTGCTTAGGGATGGCGTCATGGTACAGGCGGTTCGTACCCGGCTTCGCCTCGATGGTGCAACCGATGACCAAGCTATTGAAGAAGGAGAAGAAGTGGACATGGGGCGAGGAACAGCAAGCGGCGATGGAGAAGCTGAAGACGAGTCTCACGTCTGCCCCCGTGTTAGCGTGCCCGGACTTCGAGAAGAAGTTCATCCTCCAAACGGACGCAAGCGACCACGGCATCGGGGCAGTGTTAACGCAAAATGTGGATGGCCAGGAGCGTGTGATAGCATACGCAAGCCGGAAATTAGGCAAATCGGAGGAAAACTACTCGGCAACAGAGAAGGAGTGTCTCGCCATAGTATGGGCCATCCGCAAACTGAAGTGCTACCTCGAAGGATACAACTTCGAGGTGATCATGGATCATATGGCACTAAAGTGGTTGAACTCAATAGAGAGCCCATCCGGACGGATTGCCCGATGGGCATTAGAGTTGCAACAGTACCGGTTCGACGTCAAATATAGGAAGGGTTGTCTCAACGTAGTTGCAGACGCGCTGTCAAGGCAGCCACTGGAGGAGTGTGCACAAGCAGTGGAAGAACCAGACTCGTGCAGATGGTTAGACGCCCTGCGAATGAAGATAATGGAGTCGCCGGGGAAGTTCCCGGACTACGCCGTGGAAAACGAACAAGTATATCGACATATGGGACATCGAGCGGGCGATGAGGATTACATACCCTGGAAACTATGCGTGCCGACAAAGCATCGCGCGAGGGTGTTAATGGAGTGCCACGATGCACCCACCGCAGGACACATGGGCGTGAGAAAGACAGTGGCACGACTGGCACAGCGTTACTTTTGGCCAGGCATGTATCGAGACGCGTCAAAGTACGTGCGTAGTTGCGATGCATGTCAAAAGTTTAAAACGGATCAAATGAAGCCAGCCGGACACATGCTAACAAGGCAAGCAAAGGAACCCTTTGCACTGCTATGCGCCGACTTCGTTGGACCCTTGCCGAAGTCAAAACGCGGCAACACCATGCTTCTAGTATTCCATGACACGTTCTCGAAATGGGTGGAGTTAATCCCCTTAAAAAGAGCGACATCGGCAACACTACAGTTGGCATTCAGAGAGCGGATACTGAGTCGATTCGAGTCCCGAGGATGCTGGTATGCGACAATGGAACGCAGTTCACCAGCAAAGCTTTCAAAGCTTTCATGACGGAGATGGGGATTGAAGTCCAACATACTGCACCATACTGCCCACAACAAAACCCAACGGAGAGGACCAACAGGACGGTGAAGACTATGATCGCACAATACGTGGACGGACATCAGAACTCGTGGGACGAGCTGATACCCGAAATATCGCTAGCAGTGAACTCCAACGTATCAGACTCCACAGGGTTTTCCCCAGCGTTTTAGTCCAGGGCAGAGAGCCGCGGTTACCAGCGTCATTATACGACGCAATGACAGTCGGCTCTGGTAATTGTTCCCAGTCTCCAAAAGAGAAGGCGGATCGTATGCGGGAAGTTTTCGAGGTAGTACGAAATAACCTGCAGAAAGCGTCGATGGATCAGAGTAGGTACTACAACTTGAGAAGGCGAGAGTGGCGGCCCAAGCTGAATACGCTGGTATGGGTGAAACGCCATCAATTGTCCAACGCAGCGGAAGGATTCGCAGCGAAGCTAGCACCAAAATTCGATGGACCGTATCGGGTGGTGAAGTTCATCTCTCCGAACGTGGTGCGCCTAAGAAAGGAAGGCGAACGAAAGACGAAGGTGGCGGGTATAGCACAATTAAAAGAATATCAAGGTCGCGAATCCGACAACACAGGGGTGCAAGCAGAGGCTTTTCGCCCTCGCCCTCCGTGGCGGGAGATTCGGGACAGGGGAAACAACTATAACTTGTACACTCACTAATCGATCTCAACATTTTCTTTTCTCGTGTCATCCATAGGAGTAATAAAACAATATGGCAGAGCAGGAGATAATTGTGCTGAGCTCGGACTCGGAAGACGGCAGCCCGCACAGTGGGTACGACCCGTGCGCGGATCACCGATCCGAAACCGAGTGGGAGGAGCCGGATGACGGCATCCCGCACGGAGGGTACGACCCATGCGAGAGCGAAAGGTCGGAGGCGGAGTCGGAGGAGCCGGAAGAGGAAGCCGGGACCGAGTGGGGCCGCAATGGGTGGTCCACGGAGGAAGAGGAGGAAACGCGATCCAGCACGGGGAGTGCAGGCCCGAGCAACGGGAGGGATCCCAGAGGCAGCAGGGAGTATTGCACCAACAAACGCCGACACTGGTGGGAGGAGGAGGCGAGGACGACCTTGCGATATTACAATGGGTACGTGATGATTCGGGAACAAAAAATCACAACGGTGCGAATCGAGGCGCCAAGGTCACGTGCCCATTGGACCGGAGTCAGCGTCCCAAGGTCGCCGCCCAGGGGTAGCCCAAGAAAAGCAGACACACCGGCAGAGTGGGTCGCGGGACAAGCGATGGCGCAGGTAGCGCAGAATCGCGAGGATGCGCTGAGACGGGAATTGGAGTCGGAGATGCGGAAGCGCGAGGAGGCGCGAGATGGACGCCGCAATGAGAGAGCGCGAGGCGATATGGCGCCAAGAGAGCGCGGCCGCCGAGAGAGGCGCTGGCAGCGAGAGAGGCGAAAAGGGCAGCCGAGATAGTGAGCCGGGAGAAGGCGGAAAACCCGACGGGCGTCGAACTCGGGGATCACCCCGAGCCGGCGTCCGCGCGGAGCGACTACGCATCTCCCGTGCTCGAGTGCGACGCCGACGAGTCGATGTTCGACGATTTATCGGACATCGATTGGCCTGAGGAGGAGCCGTCGCCGGACGGAACCGAGCCCAGTGGGAGCAGCGGGGACACCCCGATAGGGTGGACGCATTTGGACGGGGACGACCTGTTGGCAAGGCGGCGGTGGGTCGCCCCTGGCACGTCGCCCCGTCAAACGCCAGGCGGCGCGCAGTGGGTAAAACCACCCACAAGGTGGGCAAACCGGACAGGGAAAACGAGGTTGCCAAAGCCCGTGGTAGAGGAGATCAGGAGAAGAGAGGGCGCCGGGAAGGGCCAAAACAAGCGAGAGCGGTCTACCCTCACGCACGAGGGCACATCGTACCGGGTGACCTACGGCCGGAGCGGCGTTACGGTCACCCTTTGTGGAGAAAGGGGGTGTGACGAGGCGTAGGAGGCTAGCCCGTCACATAGCCCCACAGCCGTAATAAGTAGTGATAATGTAGAGTATGTAAAAACATAATAGTAGAGAATAAGATAGTAATAGTCATAGATATAGTGATAAGCATAAATATAAGCTCTAGTACATAAGAAATGAAAAGAAATATAATTAAAAGAACGGGTGGTGACCGGACACCAAAGTAAAGCAAGACCATTAATAAGAGGCGGCGAAGAGCGAAAGCGCATAAGAGCGCAACAGCGCGAACAAAAGCTGCAGCGAAGAGTGCATACAGCATCAAAAGCTCTACTTAAGAGCGCCTGCGCGACGATCGGAGCGGATGTCGCGAGAGAGAGCAGCGGCGGCGCGCCAAAGCAAGCTGACCTCCGACCGCCGCTGAGCAACGGAGGTTAGCTGAATAAGGCAAGCAAGAGGTAACGTGGGTGACCCGAGGACCATGGACGGCCACTTGGTGAGTGACCGTGAAGCGCGACAGTAAGAGTAGTGAATAGTGAAGTGCCCTGGCGACGCAGACAAGAAAGAGGACAAGGAAAGCAACAGACAGCGAGAAGAAAAGTTCCAGAAGTCCCCAGCGTGGAATCACAGTGAGTTTAACGGCGGCAGCCTTAAATAGGTATTAGAGGGGTAGATTAATAGTCAAATAAGAAGTGTGTGCTTATTGGAATGATAATAACTCGATAACTCGAGATAAAGCAATAAAAGAATTTTACTTTCGAACACAACGACTTGCGTGTACTCTTTGGGTTATTCTCCCCTCTGAATTTGGATAGTTTCTGCGCAAATATAAATAACTTGCGAGAACAACCTGGCGGCTGAGTATCACCCCAGTGTAGCATCCTTACACCTTCTTCGTCGACTCATATTCTCCCGCTAGTTCCATCAACTGCTCCATATCGCGACAATCAATGCGTCGAATGTAGCTCCTGTAGTCCGGCAGCATGTTGTCGTAGGCTCGGCGAAGTTCCTGCTCCTCGTCGTAACCTGCATGATGCGTGAGGGATCGTAGCTCGATTAAATAATCTTTAAACGACTCCCCCTCACGATGTCGCCTCTGGTATATTTCTCCTTCCAGGCACTCGAAGAACCTTGGAGGCAAAAAAAAGGTTAAGAACTTCCTTTTAAATGTCGCCCACGGAACTTTTCGAGCTCGGCTCGACGTCAACCATCGGGTTGCGCGACCTGTGAATACTTCGCCCATCGTTCGGGGCAATTGGTCCAAATCCACTCCGTTGGCTATTGCCCGTTCTTCCAAATTCTCCAAAAAATCCAACGGGTCTGACTGTCCATCGAAATTGATGCACCACTTGCGCACGACCTCCGACACCGAAGCTGTGGATCTGGGGTCCCGCCGGGACGTCCCCCCAAACGCGGGCGTGTCAGACGGGAGCCCGGTTGTGTCAAACCCCGTTTCTCCGTTTATTCCCATGCGTGTGAACGATTCGGCCGCCGTACCTTCACCGCATCCTATGGGTGGCCCGATCCGGGTCCCGTATTGGACGTCCGTGCTTATCAACCGCTTCTGCAGTGTTGATGTCACGGGCTTCCCGAAACCGTCGAGTCGAGGTCGCTTTGTTTCTCGTCCATTGTTCCCTATGCTAGTTCAAATCTACGTTATCGCGGAAAGATAAAAAACACCCGCAGCGCACTCTTATCACGCTTCGCACGGTATCGGCAACCAATACGAGCTCTCGCTCACACTCGGGTGCGATTCGTAACACTTCGTTGCTTCTGAATCTGTTTCGTATGGTTATCGCCAACCTGTACGATATTTCATTCACACCCGGGTATCGTTCGCGGTATTTCGTTACTTTTGATACGCTTCGTTCGGTAATCGGTAACCTGTACGAGCTTATGCTTATATTTTCCACTCCGTGACACCTCGTTTGTTCTCGACGCGCTTCGTATGGTAGTCGGCAACCTATACGAGCTCTTGTTCGCACTCGGCTACACTCCGCAACACTTCGTTCGTCCTCGACGCGCTTCGTATGGTAGTCGGCAACCTATACGAGATCCTGTTCGCGCTCGGTTACGCTCCGCGACTCATCGTTTATCCTCGACACGCTTCGTATGGTCGTCGGCAACCTATACGAGCTCCCGCCTGCACTTGGTTACACCCCGCGACACTTCGTTTGTCCTCGGCACGCCTCGTATGGTAGTCGGCAACCTATACGAGCTCCCGCTTACACTCGGTTACACCCCGCGACACTTCGTTTATCCTCGGCACGCATCGTATGGTCGTCGGTAACCTATACGAACTCACGCTCACACTTGATTATGCTTCGTAACACTTCGTACGGTAATCGTTAACCTGTACGAACTCGCGCTCACGCTTGATTATGCTTCGTAACACCTCGTATGGTAACCGTTAACCCTTACGAGTTCGCGTTCACACTTGATTATGCTTCGTAACACTACGTATGGTGACCGTTAACCCTTACGAGTTCGCGTTCACACTTGATTCGTTATTTTTTTTTTCTTCCTTTTTCGACCTTTCGCTGACCTTTGTCGTTAGCGCCGGACCGTACTATCCCGTTTAACACTTGCACTGTATTTTTTTTTCCCGATAAAACAATATGGCGTCGCGTCTGACTGTACTCATGACCGTTACGGTTTCGTACAGTAACGGATGTCGATCACGAGGCAGAAACCAAAAGAGAAAGATGAAGGAGAGGAAAAAGAAACTTAACTGTACTACTCACCACTTTTCTTAACACTAAAGTAAAACACGTTTTTTTTCTTCTCGGTACTTTACTTTGCTAAAAAAAAAACGCGCGCGGACCCCACTCTTTGATTTGAGCGCAAGTGCCGCCTCTGCTCTACTCGCCTGCTTATCTCTCAGGCGCACTCTGCATTACCGGCGAATTCCACTCAACGCATTGGCGCATGCTGAGTGAATTCCACTCAACGTGTTAGCGCGTGCTAAGTGCTTTTTGTCTCGCCTTGCTTCTACTTTACTCTCACTTTATGGGTTATGTGACACTTTGACGGGGCTTTAATTCGTCGCCATGTCACGCCTCTTGAATTTGGGGTCCCTGCTCGGGCGCCACTTGTAAGGATGATACACTGGGGTGATACTCAGCCGCCAGGTCGTTATTTGTATTTGCGCAGAAACTACCCAAATTCAGAGGGGGGGAAGTAACCCACAGAGTATACGCCGGTCGTTGTGTTTAGTAGTAAAATGCTTTGGCGCGCCGCCGCTGCTCTCTCCCGCAACATCCGCTCTGGTCGTCGCGCAGGCGCTCTTAAGTAGAGCTTTTGATGCTGGATGCACTCTTCGCTGCAGCTTTTGTTCGCGCTGTTGCGCTCTTATGCGCTATCTTGTTTTATTTTGGTGTCCGGTCACCACCCGTTCGTTTAATTCTGTTTCTTTTCATTCTTATGTAATAGAGCTTATATTTACGCTTATCACTATATCTATGTCTATTATTATATTATTCTCTATTATTATGTTTATATCTACTCTACTTATTATTATTTGCTATGGCTATGTGGCTATGTGACGGGCTAGTCTCCTACGCCTCGTCACACCCCCCCCTTTCTCCACAAAGGGTGACCGTAACGCCGCTCCGGCCGTAGGTCACCCTGTATGATGTACCCTCGTGCGTGAGGGTCGACCGCTCCCGCTTTTTCTGGCCCTTCCCGGCTGCCTCTTTTCTCCTGACCTCTTCTACTACGGGCTTTGGCAACCTCGTTGCCTTTGTCCGGTTTGCCCATCTTGTGGGCGGTTTTACCCACTGCGTGCCACCTGGCGTTTGTCGGGGCGACGTGCCAGGGGCGACCCATCGCCGCCTTGCCAACAGGTCGTCCCCGTCCAATTGCGTCCACCCTACTGGGGTGTCCCCGCTGCTCCCGCTGGGCAAGGAGTCTTCTGGGGAAGGCTCTTCCTCCGGCCAGTCAATGTCCGACAAGTCGTCGAACATCGACTCGTCTGCGTCGCATTCTAGCACGGGAGAGGCGTAGTCGCTCCGCGCGGACGCCGGCTCGGGATGATCCCCGAGTTCGACGCCCGTCGGGTTTTCCGCCTTCTCCCGGCTCGTCAGCTCTGCGGCCCATTGCGCATCGCGCGCTGCCAGCGCCTCTCTCACGGCGGCCTCTGTTTTGCGGCGCCATACCGTCCTGTAGCGTGGTCTCGAGTTCTCGCCGTAGTGCCTCCTCGCGCTCTCGCATTGCCTCGTCCGCTTCCTGCCGCAGCGTTTCTTCACGTTCCTGTGCGGCCCGTGCTGTCACAAAGCTCGCTATTCGCTCAGCTGGTGTGGCCGTCCCCCTCGGGCTGGCTCTGGGAGGTGACCTAGGGGTGCTGAACCCAGACCAATGCGCGCGTGACCTCGGTGCCTCTATCCTCACCGTCGTCACCTTCTGTTTTCGAATGACTACGTAGCCATTGTAGCAGCGTAGGGTCGTCCGCGTCTCTACCTCCCACCAGTGCCGGCGCTTGTTGCTGCAGTATTCTCTGCTACCTCTTGGATCCCCTGCCGTTGCTCGGGCCTGCTCTCCCTGGACTGGGTTGCGTCTCCTCCTCCTTGCTCTCGGAAGACCACCCATTGCGGCCCCACTCTGTCCCGGCCTCCTCTGATTCCGCCTCCGACCTTTCGCTCTCGCATGGGTCGTACCCTCCATGCGGGATGCCGTCATCCGGCTCCTCCCACTCGGTTTCGGATCGGTGATCCGCGCACGGGTCGTACCCACTATGCGGGCTGCCGTCCTCCGGCTCCTCCCACCCGGTCTCGGTTCGGTGATCCGCGCACGGGTCGTACCCACTATGCGGGCTGCCGTCTTCCGAGTCCGGGCTCAGCACAATTACTTCCTGCTCTGCCATATTGTTTTTATTACTCCTAGGGATGACATGAGAAAAGAAAATATTGAGATTGATTAGTGAGTGTACAAATTATAGTTGTTTCCCCTATCCCGAATTTCCCGCCACTGAGGGTGAGGGCGAAAAAGCCTCTGCTTGTACCCCTGTGTTGTCGGATTCGCGACCTTGATATTCTTTTAATTGTGCTATACCCGCCACCTTCGTCTTTCGTTCGCCTTCCTTTCTTAGGCGTACCACGTTCGGAGAGATGAACTTCACCACCCGATACGGTACATCGAATTTTGGTGCTAGTTTCGCTGCGAATCCTTCCGCTGCGTTGGACAATTGATGGCGTTTCACCCATACCGGCGTATTCAGCTTGGGACGCCACTCTCGCCTTCTCAAGTTGTAGTACCTACTCTGATCCATCGACGCTTTCTGCAGGTTATTCCGTACTACCTCGAAAACTTCCCGCATACGATCCACCTTCTCTTTTTTGGAGACTGGGAACAGTTACCAGAGCCGACTGTCATTGCGTCGTATAATGACGCTGGTAACCGTGGCTCTCTGCCCTGGACTAAAAACGCTGGGGAAAACCCTGTGGAGTCCGATACGTTGGAGTTCACTGCTAGCGATATTTCGGGTATCAGCTCGTCCCACGAGTTCTGATGTCCGTCCACGTATTGTGCGATCATGGTCTTAACCGTCCTGTTGGTCCTCTCCGTCGGGTTTTGTTGTGGGCAGTATGGTGCCGTATGTTGGATCTCGATTCCCATCTCCGTCATGAAGGTTTTGAAAGCTTTACTGGTGAATTGCGTTCCATTGTCGCACACCAGCATCCTCGGGATTCCGAATCGACTCAGTATCCGCTCTCTGAATGCCAACTGTAGTGTTGCCGATGTCGCTCGTTTTAAGGGGATTAACTCCACCCACTTCGAGAACGTATCGTGGAATACTAGAAGCATGGTGTTGCCGCGTTTTGACTTCGGCAAGGGTCCAACGAAGTCAGCGCATAGCAACGCAAAGGGTTCCTTTGCTTGCCTTGTTAGCATGTGTCCGGCTGGCTTCATTTGATCCGTTTTAAACTTTTGACAAGCATCGCAACTACGCACGTACTTTGACGCGTCTCGATACATGCCTGGCCAAAAGTAACGCTGTGCCAGCCTTGCCACTGTCTTTCTCACGCCCATGTGTCCTGCGGTGGGTGCATCGTGGCACTCCATTAACACCCTCGTGCGATGCTTTGTCGGCACGCATAGTTTCCAGGGTATGTAATCCTCATCGCCCGCTCGATGTCCCATGTGTCGATATACTTGTTCGTTTTCCATGGCGTAGTCCGGGAACTTCCCCGGCGACTCCATTATCTTCATTCGCAGGGCGTATAACCATCTGCACGAGTCTGGTTCTTCAACTGCTTGTGCACACTCCTCCAGTGGCTGCCTAGACAGCGCGTCTGCAACTACGTTGAGACAGCCCTTCCTATATTTGACGTCGAACCGGTACTGTTGTAACTCTAATGCCCATCGGGCAATCCGTCCGGATGGGCTCTCTATTGAGTTCAACCACTTTAGTGCCATATGATCCGTGATCACCTCGAAGTTGTATCCTTCGAGGTAGCACTTCAGTTTGCGGATGGCCCATACTATGGCGAGACACTCCTTCTCTGTTGCCGAGTAGTTTTCCTCCGATTTGCCTAATTTCCGGCTTGCGTATGCTATCACACGCTCCTGGCCATCCACATTTTGCGTCAAAACCGCTCCGATGCCGTGGTCGCTTGCGTCCGTTTGGAGGACGAACTTCTTCTCGAAGTCCGGGCACGCTAACACTGGAGCAGACGTGAGACTCGTCTTCAGCTTCTCCATCGCCGCTTGCTGTTCCTTGCCCCATGACCACTTCTTCTCCTTCTTCAACAGCTTGGTCATTGGTTGCACCATCGAGGCGAAACCGGGTACGAACCGTCTGTACCATGATGCCATCCCTAAGCACTGTCGCAACTCCCGTATATTCTCCGGAGACTTCAGTTCCCGTATCGCAGCTACTTTCCCCGGATCAGTGTGTATGCCTCTCGAACTCACCCTATGCCCTAGGTATGTTAATTCCTTTTGAAAGAATTGACATTTCTCCTTGTTTAGCCGTAGTTTCGCTTTCCTCAATCTTCGAAATACTTCGCGGAGGTTGTGCACATGTTCCCCTACGCTGGTCCCTATGACGATAATATCGTCCAAGTATGCGAATGCGTGTGGTTCCATATCCGGACCGATGACCGTGTCTAATGCTCTTTGGAAGGTAGCTCCTGCGGAATGTAAACCAAATGGCATCACCTTCCATTGGAAGAGACCTCTTCCTGGGACTGTGAATGCGGTACACTCCCTGCTTCCGGCTTCCATCGGGATTTGCCAATACCCATGTTTAAGGTCTATAGTTGACACGTATTTCGCGTTTCGCAGACGTTCCAGTATGTGGTTAATCCTCGGCACAGGATATGCGTCGGGTATTGAGTGTGCGTTGAGTTGGCGGTAATCCACACACATCCGCCAATCGCCTGTCTTTTTCTTTACTAGCACGATCGGGGCGCTGTGCGGACTTCGCGATGGCTCGATCGCATCATTCTTGATTAACTCGTCTACTTGTTCATAAATGATCCGTTGCATCGCCGGGTTCTTCGGATAATACCTTTGTTTGATGGGTCTGTCGTCCTTTAACACAATCTTGTGTTCCGCGATGTCAGTTATTCCTTGCAGGTCATCGAACAGCGCGAGTTCCTCTTCGAGGAACTCTACCAGACGTGGCTCTAGGTCTGACGGCCACGGACTCTTTTCCTCAACTCCTACCTCTTCGGTTACTTTTCCTAGTTTCTCCTTTCCGATTTGCCCTTCCCGCAACTCTGCTCCGTTGTACTCCACCGGGACCCTTCGTGGTGTCTCCACGCTTCTAGGCGCCTCTTCCATCGATGCCAACGGTATCTGTTTTAATCTCCTCCGCTTGGAACTCGCCGCCCTCGGCTTCTCCAACTGCCAGTCTTCTGCCCTCATCCTCGCTGGTTGTAGGGCCAGCTCCGCCGATCCGCAGCTTATCGTGGAGCCAATTTCGGCTAGGAAGTCCATTCCTAGTATTAGCTCGTCCATCATCGAGACTGACTGCCCTGCCAGCTCGATCGGCAAGCGCAGCGTATCTTCCACCTTCAATCGAGATCCGTCCGCTAATCTCACCACCGTTCCTTCACTCACTTTATCTTTATACCCTTCTAGTCCTCTTGCGCAAACCTCGCTCACGAAGCTCCGCGTTGCTCCGGTGTCTAGGGTAGCGGCCACCACGTGCCCTCCTACTCTCACCGTCGCCACAACGCGACCCCGTTCTACCCTCAAGGGGTTTTCTGTCTTATGTTCCATAAATGTCCGGCGCCCACTCCATTCCCGTCTGGGTGGCGCCGCCGGTCGTTTCCCGCACTGTATGGCCCGCAACAATCATCAGTGCCTACTTCTGTTCTGCCGCATATTTGGCAACATAACGCCCGTTCATTTGGGCACTCCCTCGCGAAATGACCCTCCTGCGAGCACCGGAAGCATCTCCGCTGGCCACCGAATCTTGTTGTTCCGCGTTCTGCTGTATCCACCTTGTTCGTCACGTTCGCTGTATGTGGCGCGTCCCTGAATGGATTCTGACTGGTTCGTGCTGTTGTATCCTCTATTAGTCCGTGGGGTTCGTGCTGTCGTTGGTTGAGTTGGTGGACCCGTCCGCTGGACATCGGGGTCCCATACGACGCCCGCAGTCCTCTCCTCCAGCCTGTTTGGGGATCGTCGCGCCAACCGGGTCTTGCTCCATACTGAGTATCCCTTGCGTGGTCTGTGCCGCGATCGTGCCAGCTTATTCTCCGCTCTTGTTCCAGCCTTTCCTTCTTCGTCGACTCATATTCTCCCGCTAGTTCCATCAACTGCTCCATATCGCGACAATCAATGCGTCGAATGTAGCTCCTGTAGTCCGGCAGCATGTTGTCGTAGGCTCGGCGAAGTTCCTGCTCCTCGTCGTAACCTGCATGATGCGTGAGGGATCGTAGTTCGATTAAATAATCTTTGAACGACTCCCCCTCCCGCTGTCGCCTCTGGTATATTTCTCCTTCCAGGCACTCGAAGAACCTTGGAGGCAAAAAAAAGGTTAAGAACTTCCTTTTAAATGTCGCCCACGGAACGTTTCGAGCTCGGCTCGACGTCAACCATCGGGTTGCGCGACCTGTGAATACTTCGCCCATCGTTCGGGGCAATTGGTCCAAATCCACTCCGTTGGCTATTGCCCGTTCTTCCAAATTCTCCAAGAAATCCAACGGGTCTGACTGTCCATCGAAATTAATGCACCACTTGCGCACGACCTCCGACACCGATGCTGTGGATCTGGGGTCCCGCCGGGACGTCCCCCCAAACGCGGGCGTGTCAGACGGGAGCCCGGTTGTGTCAAACCCCGTTTCTCCGTTTATTCCCATGCGTGTGAACGATTCGGCCGCCGTACCTTCACCGCATCCTATGGGTGGCCCGATCCGGGTCCCGTATTGGACGTCCGTGCTTATCAACCGCTTCTGCAGTGTTGATGTCACGGGCTTCCCGAAAACCGTCGAGTCGAGGTCGCTTTGTTTCTCGTCCATTGTTCCCTATGCTAGTTCAAATCTACGTTATCGCGGAAAGATAAAAAAAACACCCGCAGCGCACTCTTATCACGCTTCGCACGGTATCGGCAACCAATTCGAGCTCTCGCTCACACTCGGGTGCGATTCGTAACACTTCGTTGCTTCTGAATCTGTTTCGTATGGTTATCGCCAACCTGTACGATATTTCATTCACACCCGGGTATCGTTCGCGGTATTTCGTTACTTTTGATACGCTTCGTTCGGTAATCGGTAACCTGTACGAGCTTATGCTTATATTTTCCACTCCGTGACACCTCGTTTGTTCTCGACGCGCTTCGTATGGTAGTCGGCAACCTATACGAGCTCTTGTTCGCACTCGGCTACACTCCGCAACACTTCGTTCGTCCTCGACGCGCTTCGTATGGTAGTCGGCAACCTATACGAGATCCTGTTCGCGCTCGGTTACGCTCCGCGACTCATCGTTTATCCTCGACACGCTTCGTATGGTCGTCGGCAACCTATACGAGATCCCGCCTGCACTTGGTTACACCCCGCGACACTTCGTTTGTCCTCGGCACGCCTCGTATGGTAGTCGGCAACCTATACGAGCTCCGCTTACACTCGGTTACACCCCGCGACACTTCGTTTATCCTCGGCACGCATCGTATGGTCGTCGGTAACCTATACGAACTCACGCTCACACTTGATTATGCTTCGTAACACTTCGTACGGTAATCGTTAACCTGTACGAACTCGCGCTCACGCTTGATTATGCTTCGTAACACCTCGTATGGTAACCGTTAACCCTTACGAGTTCGCGTTCACACTTGATTATGCTTCGTAACACTTCGTATGGTGATCGTTAACCCTTACGAGTTCGCGTTCACACTTGATTCGTTATTTTTTTTCTTCCTTTTTCGACCTTTCGCTGACCTTTGTCGTTAGCGCCGGACCGTACTATCCCGTTTAACACTTGCACTGTCTTTTTCCCGATAAAACAATATGGCGTCGCGTCTGATTGTACTCGCGACCGTTACGGTTTCGTACAGTAACGGATGTCGATCACGAGGCAGAAACCAAAAGAGAAAGATGAAGGAGAGGAAAAAGAAACTTAACTGTACTACCCACCACTTTTCTTAACACTAAAGTAAAACACGTTTTTTTTTCTTTCTCGGTACTTTACTTTGCTAAAAAAATAACGCGCGCGGACCCCACTCTTTGATTTGAGCGCAAGTGCCGCCTCTGCTCTACTCGCCTGCTTATCTCTCAGGCGCACTCTGCATTACCGGCGAATTCCACTCAACGCATTGGCGCATGCTGAGTGAATTCCACTCAACGTGTTAGCGCGTGCTGAGTGCTTTTTGTCTCGCCTTGCTTCTACTTTACTCTCACTTTATGGGTTATGTGACACTTTGACGGGGCTTTAATTCGTCGCCATGTCACGCCTCTTGAATTTGGGGTCCCTGCTCGGGCGCCACTTGTAAGGATGATACACTGGGGTGATACTCAGCCGCCAGGTCGTTCTCGCAAGTTATTTGTATTTGCGCAGAAACTACCCAAATTCAGAGGGGGGGGAAGTAACCCACAGAGTATACGCCGGTCGTTGTGTTTAGTAGTAAAATTCTTTTTATTTCTTTATCTGTTCTGCTCTCGCGACACTCGTGCGAGAGGAGAAGGCCTTTGTGTAGTTTCGAGTTATTATTATTACAATAAGCACACACCTCTTATCTGACTATTAATCTAACTCTAATACCTATTTAAGGCTGCCGCCGTTAAACTCACTGTGATTTCACGCTGGGGACTTCTGGAACCTTTCTCTCGTTGTCTGTTGATCTCCTTTTCCTCTTTTACGTCTGCGTTGCCAGGGCACTTCACTCGCGTATCTTATCTTTCACTGTCTCGTTTCACGGTCGCTCACCAAGTGGCCGTCCATGGTCCTCGGGTCACCCACGTTACCTCTTGCTTGCCTTATTCAGCTAACCTACGTTGCTCAGCGGCGGTCGGAGGTCAGCTTGCTTTGGCGCGCCGCCGCTGCTCTCTCCCGCAACATCCGCTCTGGTCGTCGCGCAGGCGCTCTTAAGTAGAGCTTTTGATGCTGGATGCACTCTTCGCTGCAGCTTTTGTTCGCGCTGTTGCGCTCTTATGCGCTATCTTGTTTTATTTTGGTGTCCGGTCACCACCCGTTCGTTTAATTCTGTTTCTTTTCATTCTTATGTAATAGAGCTTATATTTACGCTTATCACTATATCTATGTCTATTATTATATTATTCCCTATTATTATGTTTATATCTACTCTACTTATTATTATTTGCTATGGCTATGTGGCTATGTGACGGGCTAGTCTCCTACGCCTCGTCACACCTTTTGTTGAACCTTTCCCGCGATGATCCATCCAAGTTTGGTATTTTGTAGCTTGGGTAGTCCGCCTTTTAAAGACAATTGTCCTTGCTTTAAAATCTCGAAGTAGTGCTCAGCACCTAGGAGAACATCTATCTTTCCTTGTTTTCAAAGTATGGATCTGCCAAAGTAATATTTTGTGGTAATCTCCATTTATCAGCACAGATGTTCCGTGTTGGTTGGTCATTGACAATATATATTTGGATGTTGACGTACTAACGGCAGTAGATCAAGTGGCCCAGCGACACCAAGCTCGGGCTTGTTAACGCGCGGACCTAGGCAGATGCAACCACCCGCCCATCCGACCGAGGGGCAACCGCATAACTTGCGGGAACGGATGTCGTGACCAATTATCACAGAAAAAACAACCAAATTGTATTAATAAAAAGAATAAACTAATAATAATAATACTAATACTACTAATAATAATAATTAGAACTATTATTAAATTCGAGCTAATGTATCTAGGAGTAATGTTTTAATTTCCAAGTTAGTGCTAGTATTATTAACTAGACTAGAAAAGTTATTATAATTTACACATAAAATACGGAAAGGATGGTGCCTGGCATAGTTAGTACTACAATGGAAAAGTGAGAGGGGAAGAAAATTTCTAGACGTTCTGACCGGAACGGCAAAGCTAATCTGGCTTGTCAACTGCAAGGAGTCAATTTCGCCAATGATTAGTCTATGTAGAAACACTATACCTAGCATAGTTCTACGGTCAGAAGGAGAAGGAAGGTTTAGTAATAAAAGTCTACTACGATACGAAGGCAATCTAATTGTGGGATTCCAGCTAAGACTATGAAGAGCAAAAAGAAGAAATTGTTTGTGCACTGATTCAAGCCTATCTTGATGAACCCTATACTGGGGGAACCAGATATTAGATCCATACTCAAGAATAGGACGAACCAGTGAGATGTACAAGTGTTTAGTAATGTAGGGATCATTAAATTCTTTTGACCAACGTTTAATAAATCCAAGGACACCCATGGCTCTATTAGAAGCAGCGAAAATATGCTTATCAAACTTTAATTTTGAATCAAGAAGGATACCTAAATCAGTTACTGACTCTATTCGCTCAAGTGGAGTAATAAATTTATAGCACACCACGATTGAAAACAATCAAGGTCGGATTGCAATCTGAGGCTATATACGGGATCATTAAAAGTCAGACAAATCTTAACATCATCTGCATACATAAGTATGCGAAAGTATGATATAACGGACGGTAGATCATTTATACATAATGTGAACAGCAATGGGCCTAAATGACTTCCTTGGGAAGTGACTTGGACAGTCTTGGACACAGAGCCCTTGTAAAATACTCTTTGAATTCTAAATGAAAGATATGAAGATATCCACAATATTAAGTTCTGTGGAAATCCAAGAAGATTGAGCTTATATAATAAGAGACTATGGTTGACAGAATCAAAGCCTTACTGAAATCAGTGTAAATGACATCCGTTTGCATTTTTGATTGGAACCCTTCAATAACAATTGATGAGAATTCTAATAAGTTAGTGGTAGTAGACCTACATTTCACAAACCCATGCTGGTAGGGTGAAATTATAGATTTACAGCAGTGTTGCAGTTGAGAAGTTATTAGTTTCTCAATTTCTTTGGGAATAACAGACAACTTGGAGATACCTCTATAGTTTTGAACGTTGGATTTATTTCCTTTTTTTAAGAGAGGAATAATGTAAGACTCTTTCCAAAGATTAGGGAAAGAGCACAACTCTACAGACAATTTAAATAATTTTAAAAGTGGTTTACAAAGTCCCTCTGCACAGAACCTAAGCATGCAACTAGGAACTTCGTCAGGGCCAGGAGAAAAAACTGGTTTACATGACTTAAGTCCACGTAAGAGTAAACTTTCAGAAAGTAAGGGACCAAAAATGCAATTCGCTTGGTTTACTTGATACGGATAAGACTGGGCTCTGTAAAAAGTTGATATGGAATAGGTCGTTTGAAAAAAATCAGCAAACAGATCGGCAATGCCACAATCATTAAAAGCTGTCTTTTTATCATAAAATAATGTTGTTGGAAGTGTTGACGTCTTTCGCTTCGAATTAACGAAGTCATAGAAGCGTTTCGGGTCACGCTGAAACGTAAGTCTGCACTTTCACAAATAATCCTTGTAGCAAAGATTATTTAGCGTGGAGAAATCGGAACGAGCAACAGTGTAGCGAGAAAAATATAAGAGAGAGCCAGTTTCCTTATATTTTTTATATAGCTTTGATTTTTTATTCTTTAACTTTGTTAGTTCTTTAGTAAACCATAACGGTCTATTAGCCAATTGTGGAGTACCAAGAGGAACACAAGCATCAAACAGAGAGTTTAATGTAGAATAAAAAATTTAAATTGCCTTATCCAAGTCAATACACGAAGAAGCAAAGAAAGTTTTTTAAAATTGGTCTTCCGAAAACAACGAACTCGCTTCTCTGGTAAAACATCTGTAAAACACCTGCATCCGAAACACTTGTTGGTAAGCCAATCAACACCTCCAGAGTAGGATGGTAGGGATCCTCAGGTGGGGAAACAGGATTTGATCTGGACACCGTGCAGGTATTGGGATCCAAAACAATAATCAGATCAAGCATTTTACCTAGACAATTTGGTATAGAATTGGTTTGAGACAAAGCTATATCAAAAAGGCTACCAACAAAGACATGAGTTGACGAAGGATTCAATACGTTGGACTCACATGACGAAAGCCACGAAATTCCAGAAATATTAAAATCTCCAAGAACTATTAAGAAATCACGATCAGAAAGCATTTCAGAAATACTATTGATTACAGAAAAATGGGATAAATACAGAGAGTTATCTGAGACAGGAGGTATATATGAGCAGGTGATAAAGATACTGAAACCACAATAAATTAGTTTTACAGCTACAAATTCGATATCTAAATCACTACATAAATCTACGTGCTCAGACGAGATATCAGCATCAACAACGATAAGTACACCACCACCACGGCGCCACATGCGATCACGTCCATAGACTGAAAATTTGTTAGTAAAGATTTCAGTATTCAGAATATCATGCCTTTAGTGAAGGCAATGACATGAAAAGGAAAATTTAAGCTTTCTAAATAAACATTATTAAGTTTACTACAAAGGCCTCTTACATTTTGATAGCCAAGGAGGAGAGAAGTTAGTTTTTTGAGCTATCAGATGGCGTTTGAGGCTTAGAGGAATTAGTGGTAACATTTGGAAGTCAAATCGGTGGCCGATTTTTCTTTTTATTTACATACTCTTTAATAATTAAGTATTCCGGCCAGAAGTCTTTTGAGCAAACTTTACTAAAATGCTCGGCAGGAACATTATTTTGAATGATGCGATTTCCCGTTCATATGAGAAGTTAAATTTTTCCACCTTTAATGATGCTTGAATTTTGGACCGAATAAAGGTCCTAATGTCGTCAGATGACGTATTAGGGGCAAGCCTAGAAACAAAAATTTGTTTCATAGGTGGGACACCTACTATAGTGTTCTGAGCAACTGTAGCAGAAGTCGAGATAGGAGCATCTGTACTAGCTGGTAGAACGTTAGGTACAGCAGAAGGTTGATCATGTTGAGTCTCTGCAACATTAACAACTACTGCAGGTACCGAGACTGAAACGGGATCAGAACAAATGACATCCATGGGAACAATGTCATTGTTGGCAATCATTGACGCTGACGAGTGTCGAGGGGTGGGAGACGTAAATGACATTAGATTATTCGGAACGGACGAGTTGTTGACCAGTTCAGGGACATCAAGTTCGTTAGGGCCAATGGACAAACGATTAATAGCTTTTTTACGCTTTGGAGACTCGGTTAAAAGCTTCATGCCCTTAAACCCAGAGTCCAAAGTTGCGAAACTATCCGCAAGTTTTTTGAAACCTGCGAATAGATCACCAAAGCCTTGCTTCGTCTGCGCTTGCTGGTACACGGCATTTTTTATTATAGCAGACAAACATACTGCAGGTTTTAGAGTAAATAAAAATTAAATGAAACCAAAAATTTAAATAAGAATAAAATTTGTGTTACTAACAGGGTATTAGTACGCTGATATCTACATACTTACAGAAAAACAGCAAGCACAAAATCACAATCGCGGGCGCGACGAAAGCAGAGAAAAGAATAGCCAAAACGGCCAACAACAAAACACAGCACAAAGCGCGCGAGATCGGAAAGTGCACGAGATCGGAAAGAGCGCGATATGTAATGATATACCAACAATGTGCTGTAGCAGTTCAAAACAAAACACAAATTTACTGTAAGCTCTCACAAACAGAAAATTAGGCCTCACAAATTGTTGATATATTAAAACACAGAATTAATTGTAAATTATTAAATATTATTACACTGTGACTAAACACTCCGACGTATAGCACAGGTATTGTTAGTTTGCAAACAAAATTATTTGATAACAATGCGCAGGAAAGGTAAAATAACAAATGTTAGTTGACAGCAAAAAAAACACGTCCGAATGCGAAAACGAATACGAGCGAATGAATATCTGGATAATGTCTTCCCCACGTTTGTTCCTTGGGATATTCTCCTTATTATTTTGGTCCATTTGACCATGTCACGGTCG
Organism: Drosophila pruinosa; assembly: GCA_018150935.1. Lineage (NCBI taxonomy): Eukaryota > Metazoa > Arthropoda > Insecta > Diptera > Drosophilidae > Drosophila > Drosophila pruinosa. Next base: position 140,801 of record JAECWR010000081.1, read on the forward strand.
CCATGTAAAGTGAAGATTTCTAGTTCCCAATTTATTGTAGACAACGATTTTATTTTGTTTTAAGTCTTTTATTTGATTGGAGCAGGAAAAGATTCCGCTCCAATGGAAGGTTAAACAGTAAGTGTCTTAGAGATATTTTAGAATTATAAATGTAAACTATGCCGCGAAGCAGCGCTGCCGGGAACGCCAGCAGCGGAGCGGCTTACATATGCATTCTTATATTTAAATATATTATGACGGGGTAGATGTGTCATGTGCGCTCACTTTATGCTTAGCTCAGCGGTCAACTTGTAAACGGTCACCATGCATTTATGCTAGGTGTCCTCAAGTGCTTACTCATATTTGAGTTTAATGCACTTAAGTTCGATTGTTTAATGTAAACATTGTGTCATTAGTTTTTGTAATTTATTGATTTGCAGTGAACACTCGCTATGTGCGCATACCACAATATAACAACTTACATGATGCACATGATAGTCCACGTATATGGCCACCGATCAAGCATGGTTCTTGGACGAGAGCCAGGTTGATTTGATCTTCACAGACGACCCTCCACAGTGTGGCCGACGCTCCTCTGGCGTGATGCAGGTTCGCCTGTAGCACTTTAAGTCTGCTCATTCTCCCTCCTGATGGCGGTCGTGACAAGGCCACTTGCCTTGCCCTCCCGAGAGTCGTTACTTCGAATGCTCTTCGGTGGTCTGGACTAGACATTTACGCCGCCGCGCCACGCCGCCGCCGCCGCCGATTTTTCCCTTTTTTGACGCGCCGCCGCCAAATCACGAAAAAATCGGCGCGGCGGCGGCGGCGCTCGGCGTCATACTTTTTTTTATATATATATCATCGCTAGAAAAAAAGCAGATGTTCACAGCACTTTTGACTTATTGGCTTGCGTAAATAATATTCTAAAGTAAGTTTCACAGCATATTTTAGTTTTAAAAATATTCTAATTCTATGTTTTTAATTAAGATGGACAAGTCGGTAAATATGTATTCAATTAAATTGCAACATAACATGAATCGTAAAAGTAAAGTTTGGGAGTTTTTTGGCGTCTTGCAAGATACTAGGGAAAACAAATGCATAGAAGAGGACAAGGTTTACTGTAAACTGTGTTTGGATAAACAGAAAAAAGTCGACGAAACAACCATTTTTTCATGGTAATAAGTAATTTAATTTTTCGTAGGATTCACATTAAAATTTTGTTAATTGTTTCAGTGCTAAGATGCAGTCATTTTCCACAAATTGTTCAACTGGGAATGTAAGTCGTCACCTTAAAAATGAAGATAATGTTCGCGATGATATCGGTTCTCCGAGTACTCGTGGAACATTGCCAAATTTTTTCACCAAATCCACGCCAACTAGATCTCCAAGAGATAGTAAATGGGCGCTGGGACGAGAGCTAGCTTTGTGGATGGCTAGAGATCTGCTACCATTTCACATAATTAGCCACAATGGAATTAAAGACTTTTTTACCAAATACAAAGTTGTGGTAGCTGCTGATGACATTCCACATTATAAAACACTTTCAACAACTGCTCTAGAGGATGTGTATCAGTGTATTTTTCAAGCTGTTACCCGGATTGTATCTGGACAAAAACATTTTGCTCTCACTTTCGATTTGTGGACCGATAACTATAGAAGAAGAAGTTATATAACATTTACTTTCCACTTTCTTTCTTCGAACTTCGAGTTGCAGCTTTTAACGCTGGAAACAAAATACTTGTCAAAATCTCACTCGGCAAGTAATATTTTAACAGAGCTTGAAGAAGTAACTGCAATGTATAATTTGCAAATGGGATCTAATTTCGTTGTTACCGACCAAGGCAGCAATATCAATAAAGCTATTCATTTGGGGTTGATAAACAATCATTTCTGCCTCGGACATGGACTACACGATTTGCTAAATGTAGATGGCTATAATTCCGAGAAGGAAATTAAAGATTTAATTGTGAAGTGCAAAATTATTGTGAGTGCCTTACGATTTAAGACTAATGTCTTGAGATGTCAAGCTGACTCAATTCAAAAAGAAGTTTTGTCAAACATCGACAATTTGGAAGAACTGCTTGCATCCGAAGATACTGAATGGGTTGACTACGACGATGATTTCGGACCATTAGATGATGTTCCCTTGCAAACTTATAAGCATATTAACAACCCCAATGACTTGCAAAGTAGTCTGGTGTCCCTACTAGGTGGCACAGCGTTTTAACAATGCCAGACAGGCTTGGGTGCCAAAGAGCTGCAATAAATAAATTGCTCACTAACAGCAATAAAACTCATTTAATATTTTCGGAAAATGAAGTCCAGCTATTATATAAATTACGTAACTTCTTAGAAAAAGTTAAAGACGCAGTTAATATTCTGTCTGGAGATTCGTATCCATCAATAAGCCTTGCGTTAATAATAAGAACAGAAATCGTCTCGATATTGAATCAATCTGAAGACGATGAGCCGCCTTCTTTGGGTAATATGAAGAATAATATAAAAAGTAAATTGAATTCAAGATTCCCAATATCGGATATACTAGTCTGCGCATCCTTACAAGATCCGCGATTTAGCTCACTAGATTGTGCAATTGAGTATTGCGAAGAGCAAAACCCGCCTACCCAAAGGGTAGAAGGGTATTATGGCTTTGTGCCGACCGAAAATGTATGTAACAGGCAGAAGGAAGCATCTCCGACCCCATAAAGTATATATATTCTTGATCAGCGTCAACAGCCGAGACGATATAGCCATGTCCGTCTGTCCGTATGAACACCTAGATCTCAGAGACTATAAGAGGTAGAGCAACAAATTTTTCGCGACAGTATGTATTGTTGCAAGTAGATCAAGTTTGTTTTTGATTTTGGCCACGCCCCCTCCCGCCCCCGTAAATCGAATTGCAAGCGTCGTTTTAAACCTAGAATGTTCAATTTTGGTACGCACAATACTAATCAGTATCTTAATGATCTCTGCGAATTTGGTTACAATCGGATAAAAAATACAGAAGTTATTAAGAGATTACTTTTATAAGGCGTTAACACGTGCAGCTAGTTAGTTACTATGACACTCCGCGACATAATAGTGGTGTTCAATAAACCAACTAAAGTCCCACCAAGCTAATAATTTCGAACACAGAAAATTTTGATATATTATTTTGGTATTCTTTAGTATATTTTTTTAAAGTATTTTTTCAGTATATTTTGAAAAATATAATATTTTGATGGTAAAATTGGTTGGCGGGTATCTCACAGTCGAGCAAACTCGACTGTAGCTTTCTTACTTGTTGTATTTGTTTTAATTTTAGGTAATTTTAGAATCTGAGCAGCTTCTTCAGAAATTATTGTGGCTTGTGAACCACTATCAATTAATGCTCTCAGCTGCGCGAACAAACCGTTTTTGGTTTTTATGTTGTTAGGAAATTAAATCGGTACGTAGGATACAAAAAAGTTCAAACCAAATAGAAATGAGAACACACGACAAACGATGTGAACACGATGAACGTTTATTTTAGAAGGAAGCAAAACTGAGAACTACCAATACATTATTTGTTCATACGAATCAGTGGTTCGTTACATTATTCATATTGATAATAGTTCATATAATAATTGAACTTACAAACTTTAACACTTCTTCTTAAGTTAAATTGTTACAATGGCATTATCTCTTATTCAACTAATCCAAGTAATTTGACAAACTTATTATGTTTCTCTTTTTGCAAATTCTTTGTCAAAATATCAGACACATTATCATTTGTGGGAACATAAGAAATACAAATAATTTTCATTTCTAGAACCTGCCTTATATAATGATACTTTATGTCAATATGCTTAGTACGTTTATGATGAACTGGATTGGATGCAATCTGCTGCGCACTGAGATTATCCCCATAGTTTTGGACGGGCTCTGTTGGCGCACAAAAACCAATTTCCTCCAGTAGACGGCGAAGGTACACTGCCTCTTTTGCAGCTGTTGATAAGGCGACATATTCAGCCTCTGTGCTGCTCTGGGCGACGACTCCTTGTTTTTTAGATTCCCACGAGAATGCTGAACCTCCGAGGTAAAAACCGTAACCGTATACGATTTTCTGTCTAGGCTGTCATTTGCCCAGTCTGCATCGGCGAACGCATGTAGTTGTCCACCTGTTTTGTGATAATGGAGCTTCAAGTCGATTGTCTTTGCCAAATATCGTACAATGTACTTTGCACCTGACATATGCTCATGGTGCGGATCCGTATTCCGCTGGGCTAGCTTACTCACTGAAGGCGATATATCGGGCCGTGCCGATATGGCCAGATACGTGAGTGATCCAATTAGCGATTGATACTCGATGACGCCTGCTTTGTTGCATTTTGCTTCACTGCAACTGATACGGAATCCTGGGTCTAAAGGAGTAGACACTGAACTGCAAGTACTCATGCTATATTTCTCAAGCAATTTCTTAATATATTGCTTCTGGCTAATATATATATATATCACCTATTCGCTTTATTTCTATACCTAGAAAGTGATGTAGTTGACCGTTATCGTGGATATCGAAAATCTCCTGTAACTTCTTCTTAAAGTATTCTAAATCAGAACGTTTTAAGCAAGGTATAATTAAGTCGTCTACATATACGGCTATCAAATTTAATGAATTCTGCCTTATCTTTTTATACAAACATGGTTCATTTACAGTAGCTTTAAACCCTTGTCTTTTCAATGCTTCGTCTAATGGACCGTTCCATACCATAGCCATAGGCCATAGTTTGGGGGAAAAAAAATGAAGCCATATATGGCTTCCTATGCATTTAGCGTATTTCAAAGTTTGCCATATATGGCTTTCTATGCAATCATGTGAAAGTTGGCAAAACAGTTTCTTTTCTCATTATAACATAAAAATACATTGCTTTTCTCGCAAAAGGTGTATTTTCGGAAGGAACAATCGTTTTGGCAGAGTTGCCTATTCTTTTTCCAAGTTGGAAAATGTCCAATTTTGTCCTCTCGAACAGAATTTAAGGGAAAATCCTGGTGCCTCATTCGCTTGCTGGTAGAAGGAGTACCTTCCTTGCTTGTAGGCGGCGATGCAGTTGGAGTCATTCCAGGACGCCCGAGCTTCTTTATTTTTCCTGCCTTACACAGGTGCCCAGTTATACAAAGATTAAAGTCGAACAGTGGCATATATTGATCTGACTTACGACGGTATAAAATCCACGAATTAACCACGCACATATCAATCATGTGGGAAAATATATTTTTATACCATTTTCTTGAACGCAATTGAATTCTATAAAGTCCCAGTAAAGAATCAAGTAAATCAACGCCACCCATATGGTAATTGTACACATCAACTGCCTTAGGAGACTCGATTTCTATATACTTTTTATCTTTCTTACTGTATCGCTTTTTTGTTGAAACAGGATTGCTTGATTGATTGATTGATTGATAGACAGAATGTTGACTACTTTATTGTCAAACCAAGAAACGAGGCCAAGCTCAATTCCATCGATATTAGCTACTTTTTCGACCATGTTTCCACGTCCTTTCTTTTTTAATTCTTTTTCAGTTGGCATCTTTGAATTAGGTACTCGAATAATCCTTACCGTACCCAAAGCCAATATACCATTTTTCATAAAGTAGACTTCAAGGTTGGGACTATTGAACCAATTGTCGAAAAATAATTTGAAGTTTTTTCCTTTTGGTACGGTTGCCGATAGTCTTGTTACAACATTTCAGCTTACCTCCAAATTAGGTGCTTCTTCCGGATATGTATCACTTTGGGCTCCCGCAAAAATATTAAAATCGTAGATAAAACCTGATACTCCACTCAAAACAAAATTTTTGAAGCCCCATTTGTGAGGCTTTGCTGGATTATATTGTTTTAAGTGGTGCCGGCACTTCGTGGGAATAATTTGCTCATCAGCGGTCATCGGAATTGCTCTCATCGGTCACCGAAATATATACATCTTCTTCTATAATTTTTTTATTTCCAACCCATTCGTCTTCAGAATCGGACGTGTTGTCGACTTCACTTAACGGGTTATCGATTTCGTTGACGTATTGCAAATTACCGTAAATTGATTGTATATTCATTTCTAAAAAAAAAATTCATAAGTACATAGAATATAACATATATGTACAGGTTGCTGCATATACAGCCATATATGGCGTCAGCAGTTTCTTACAAAAAATAGTACTTATAATGCTTACCGAATAGTCAAATTATATTAATTATTAAAGAAAACTTTATATTCTTTTCGAAAAAAAATAGTTTCAAGCGCTAATGGTGTTTTTTAATATAGTAAATTAATTTTCAAATACACCAATGTTCAATTTCGTTCGTCTGCTTGAGGTGCTTGCACAAAAGCTCTGCACATCGAATTCCAACAGAAAATAGTGCAAAGAAGAATAACTGTTAACAATGAATGAGCGTATGTACCGTTTTATCACCAAAAAAAATTATTGAAAGTGAGAAACCATATATGGCTCTGTATGCGGTAGAGGGTTAACCCTTCGGATACTCCTTGCTTTCAAAACGTTCAGGCTGCTTCACATAAATGTCTTCGCTAAGCTCACTATTCAAATACGCATTTGAAACATCCATTTGATGTAAATATAACCCCTTTTCGGCAGCTACAGCTAACAATAACCTAATATTTTCATAGCGTATAACAGGCGAGAATGTCTCGGAATAATTTATACCATACTGCTGACTGCATCCCTAAGCGACAAGCCTTGATTTGTATCGATCGATGTTGACTTGATCGTCTCTCTTGATACGGAATACCCACATGCAACCAATAGCTTTTGCTTTTGCTTTTAGGCGGAAGATTAACCAGCGACCACGGGTTGTTTGCGATGAGAGCCTCGTACTCAGTTGTCATAGACTTTTCCCACTCAAACGAATGTGTTAGGCGTATCCTCGTCATAATAAGCGACCATATTATGCAACTCTATGTACTGTTTCTTTGGTCTTCCAGGCTGACCAGTTCGAATGAGCTTAGGTCTGCCGGGTGTACGGCGAACAATCATTTCATCATCTTGGCTGCTCGATGCGTCTTCATTGTCCAAACTCTGACGTCTACATCTACATCTCTGACTCGCTATCAGAATTATTTTCTGCTCCATCGGCGTCGAAAACAGACTCTTGACCACGCACGTTATTTTGGGCGGCTTGCCCCACAATGCCTTCTTCTTGATCCGACTCACGGTTGACAGCTTCTTCTGATACTTGCGCTTCACATAAATGGCTACGAATGATAAACGAATTAATATCATTGACTGGTGCGGTATCACTCACGTCTTGTTGCGTATCTCCTTCGACGAACTTGACGTTACGCCGCTCGACCACTTGCTTTGTTTCCTTATCGAAAAGCCGGTATGCCTTAGCAGTTGAAGAATATCCAACAAACATATATTCTTTACCCTTTGCCTTGAACTTTTTATGGTGCTTTTTGTCTAACGCATAGACAGATGACCCAAATATTCGAAAATGTTTTACAGATGGTTTCCGTCCAGTCCAAATTTCATAAGGAGTGAAACCATCCAGTGCTTTTGAAGGAGACCTATTTCGAATATATGCTGCATGGCAACAGCCTCGGCCCACATAGATTTTTGCACATTTGCATGAACCATCATACCTCGTGATATTACTACGAGTATGCGGTTGGCTCTCTTAGCCACACCGTTTTGCTGAGGTGTATAAGGTACAGTCAATTGGCCCTTTATACTACATTTCTTTAGTAAGGATTCGAATTTGTTGTTTATGTACTCTTTACCATTGTCACTACGTGTTGCTTTTATTTTCGCTAGCATCTGGCACTCAACAAGATTTTTATAACCGCCTACCCAAAGGGTAGAAGGGTATTATGGCTTTGTGCCGACCGAAAATGTATGTAACAGGCAGAAGGAAGCATCTCCGACCCCATAAAGTATATATATTCTTGATCAGCATCAACAGCCGAGACGATATAGCCATGTCCGTCTGTCCGTCTGTCCGTCTGTCCATATGAACACCTAGATCTCAGAGACTATAAGTGATAGAGCAACAAATTTTTCGCGACAGTATGTCTTATTGTTGCACACAGATCAAGTTTGTTTTTGATTTTGGCCACGCCCCCGTAAATCGGAGCTGTAGAAGTCGAACGAGTATTCGGATAAAAATCAAAAAGGAGATAAAGGTCACGGACCCGACCGCATAATAACACCGCAGGAAAATACGGTGCAGTAAAGGAGCTCTGGGTAGTCGAGGCGGTCCATACCCCGCCATTGAATCATGGGAGATCAAGAGCCGCCAGAACGAGTGGAAGCCGAGCTACTGGCGAAGTTTCACCTGCAGCCGAGGATGACGCGAACCCCCCCAGGTGGCGGACCGGCATCAGCCCCTCCACGGGTATCTGTGCCACAATTTGAGTTTCCCGCATCCGCTGAAGGATTTGACAAGCCAAAGCGCGGCAGAGAAGAGTGTAGCCCGTGCAACTCGCCAAAGGCAAATAAGAAATCTAAAACTTCTCGTTCCCTGGCTCAAATATCAGAAGACCTAGGCTGCCCCATTGAGCAGCTTATAGAGATCTTTAAGGCCAATGCAGCATGGCACATTAATCAAGAAAGGAGAGACAAATTAACCAGAATGAAGGATCTACACGGAGAGCTTAACTCCACACTAGCCGAGAGCGCCGACTACGATGGAGTAGAAATAACTAAGAGCCCAGAAGCAGAATCTCCACACACACGAAGGAAGCCAGTGAGCCAGAATGCGGGAACCCAAACATCCCCCGGTCCGAGCCAAAAGACCCTCAACAAAGCGGCGGCGGTCAGCGTTATACCAGGACCCAAGGTACCCGATGAAAACCGCACCTTCCGACAGGAGAGAAGGAAGAATGCTCAGTATTTCGTGAAGGGCCCAACTGCAGCCATTGAAAATAGTGGGAAACCAGAAGCTGTGGATACGGTTCCGAAGAAGCCCCAGGGAGCTGGATGAACCAAAGTCCAACGTCCGCCAAATAGGAGAGTCAGACAGGATGCCATCGTACTGACAGGACAAGGTTGCACTTATGCTGACTTACTCAAGTCAGTTAGAGGCGACCCCTCCCTCCAGCACTTCAGTGGAGACGTCCAGGCTGTTCGAAGGACAGCAAAAGGAGACCTGCTGCTTCGACTCAACAAAAATCGGACCCACAGTACTAAGGAGCTAGAGGAAGCCGTTGGCAAGGCAATCGGAGACCGAGCTGCAGTCAAAGCTTTGGCAGATTTGGAAGACATAGTCATCAGGGACCTGGACGAGCTGGTCACAAAGGAAGAAGTCCAATCAGCGGTGGACCTGGCTCTTGAAGAGAACGAGGCCACAATCAGATCCCTGAGATTGACCCAGAATGGGATGCAAATCGCGTTTTTGTCTCTGCCAGCAGCAATGGCAAGAAAACTGATTGATCAGGGGAAAATCCGCATTGGGTGGACTGTGTGCCGCATCCAGATGCAACCGAGGCTCAAGCGATGCTACAAATGTTCTGAGTTTGGGCATATCGCAGTCAACTGCAAGAGCCAGATAGATAATTCTGGAAAATGTTATAAGTATGGACTTCCTGGACACAAAGCCAAAGGATGCGAAAATGCACCCAACTGTCTTCTGTGCACGAAGGACACAGTCTCTGGCAACCGTCGGCAAGCCGATCATGTAACAGGCAGCTTCAAATGCCCGGCATATAAGGAGGCTATTAAAAATTTTAAATGCTAAGGCTTCTCCAATTGAACCTCAATCATTGAAGAGCGGCGCAGGATCTCCTAGCCCAAACCGTGAGAGAACACAGGATAGATGTCTGCATTTTAAGTGAGCCCTACCGGAAAACCAGCCCTACAGACACCAACCAGTACGCCATGAACTCTTCAGGAAATGCAGCCGCCTTATGGATTTGCGAAGGAAACAACCTACAGGTGGAATCAGTAAGCCGGGAAGATGGATTCGTCAGGGCAAAAATCGGAAACCTCTGGGTTTACAGCTGCTACCTTGGCCCCAGTCTTCCGATGCAGAGGTTCGAAAATATCATGGACAATATAGCCCAGGACGCTGGTGGGAGACACAACGTTGTGATTGCAGCAGACTTCAATGCATGGTCCGAGAAATGGGATGCCCAACCACAAACGCGAGAGGCAGAGCACTCCTGGAAGCTTTTGCAGCGCTGAACATCGGACTGCTTAACACCGGATCGAGGCACACATTCAGTAGAGGTGGGATTGGCTCAGTCATTGACTTGACCTTCACTTCATGTGCACTCGCCAATCACAGACTGGCTATAAATCCGACACCCTGAGGAGGCATGAATTCGAAGCGGCTTTCAACCCTCCCCACATAGCATGCGACGCAAACTCGGCAGCGAACGGTCTAATGGGAGCAATGGATTTTGCATGCAATAGCAGCATGGTTAAAAAAGAGGATACAGGAGGCACCATGAACCTGTTTACTGGTGGTCAGATGATATACCTAATGCCAGGCGAGCCTGCATTGTTGCGAGAAGACGCTACCAAAGAGCAAAGGGCAAACCTGAACTCCCAACGCTACAAGCGGAGTACTCGATCTGTCGTAGGGTACTTAAAAAGGCAATCCGCACCAGTAAGCTAGCCTGTTTCATGGCGCTGTGTGACGCTGCAGATAACGACATCTGGGGATTAGCGTACAAGGTAGCGATTAAGAAGCTACAAGCTGCTAAGCCTGCTCCCCCAATGGAGGCCGACACGATGAAAACCATAATTAATACTTTATTCCCACCGATGCAAGCAATCACTATGTATCCACCTCCAGACAACATTCAGATCCCGATCGAACACGAGGAAGTTGTAGCTGCCGCGAACAAACTTGGAAACGATAAGGCTCCAGGGCCTGATCTCATCCCGAATAAAGCCATCAAGCTAGCCATAGAGCTAAATCCATGCGCGTTAATTATCAATCGGGACGATACGGGGGAGCAGTGTATGTCCTGTATTTCTTGGTGATCTCGTGTGTAAATGGTTTGTAAAGTTGCTGAATAAAATCGGAGAGAGAGGTTGTAGGAAAACACAAGCGTCTTGGTTGGTTCGAAAAATCAGAGTGAAGTTTATTCAGGAAGAGTTCTTACATGAAGCCTCTGCTTCGGGTACTTGACTTATTTCAAGTACATGGCGATTCTTAGGAATAGAGTCCAACGTGACCGACAACGCTGCCTCAGCGTTTAGCCGGCTGGGTCCCCGCCTAACAATGTTGCTTAACAACATTGTCAGACGTTCCGCCGCTCTGCCGCTCTGACGCTTTGTTGTGTCAGATTTCGGCCGGATGCGGTGCTGGTCGTTGGTTGACCCAGTCGCTGCCTTCCCGGTTCAGTGTCCGATAGTGGCTTGGAGGCGTGGGGGTTTAGGGGGTGGAAGCGTAACTGATGGAATGGTAACTCCTCCCTCCCTAGTTCGAAGCGACGGCCATAGCGAAGGTATTGACGGAGTGTAGATTGGCAGGTGATGATCTTCGTGGACGTGGACGATGTGTTTTGTTCGTCGGTGTAGCCATAATACTACTGCTAACGATGCTAGCAGTCCGAGCAGAGTGTAGAGTGTCCAGGTGTGTCGTTTGGTGTTGTGGTGGACGGCCAAGATTGTGCCCATTGCTTGAGTGGCCTCAAGGTGAAGTTTCTCTAGACTTAATACCGTGACAGTCGTATTCCTGGTGATTTCTCGCATAGGTGGTAGCGTGAAATTCAGCTGGTCGGAGAACGTGTCAATCGTGCCGTCGTAATCAATACCATTGATTTGTATTGTTTCGTTAACGTATCTGATGATGGCTGACCCGTTTATTGAGAGCTCCGAATTATTAGCCAGGGAAATCTTTAGATTATTTACGTTGAATGCAAAGATGTGACCTCTCTCTGCTTCGAAGATATCGGTGATGGGGCCGGTTTCCCGCACGTTACAGGAACTGTTTTCTCCATTTAATAGATGCGTCAGGCATGTGTTGTTCTGTGGTGTGTCGTTGTAGGAATCCTCGTCGCACTGGAATATGTCATCCAACTTGGGGCATCTCCGGTTCATGTGATACTTATTGTTAATATTATAAGCTAAGTAGTTAGGTGTTATTATGAAGTATGTGTTATTTATTGGTAATGGAATTAATCTGGCAAGGGTATAACCAGGCCGTTTGAATATTGGGATCTTAATGTTAAAAATTATTTTGTGTTCATAGCTTAATGTGTTCATTTGTAAGAAATTGTATATGTTTTGTTCATTCTTTATTGTGATTTCTTGTTTTTCTAATATTTTCTTAATTTTATCTATTTCCTCTTCGTTTAGGATAAATTTGGGAATTATATTAACTTTTGCTAGTAACATGCTTTCCGCTATGTCACTTAAATGGTTAGTGAATAGTTCTATGTTGTAGTTTATTCTGTTTAAGTATTGCATTTCTTCTAGGAGGGTATCGTGTAAGTTTATCTGTTTGTAAATTCTATTTTGTGAGGTCTCAAAGAAATTATTTATTAAAATTTGTTCGTTATTAATGTGATTCGTGATATTCTCGAATCGGATAAGTATCTCATTGTTGAATATTTCTTGGTTTTGAAAGTTATCATTAAAGATTCTAGAGTTTTCTTTTAAATGGCTTAATTCTTCATGTAATTCTTTTTCGTCATTGGCATCCATATTGCCAGTGACGACCTTTACTAGACTACCTAATCCATTAATCAACCCACGCTTGTTCCTATTTAGTGGTGTTAGTGCTCTAAGCTTAATCTGAGCTTGGGTTAATTTAGCCTTTAGGATATTGACAGAGTCTGTTAAGGTTGTATCAGGGTGAAACCCATTAATAGTCGTGTGAAATTGTTTTATACATCTATCATAGTCTTGTAGGTTGATAATGTGGCTGATTATTTTATATCTTTCAATTAATAGGGCTTTCCCTAATTCTAACTTAGCTATTGGGGTGTTATCATTTAAGTAGCGTATAGAAATTGCCTGAGTTGACCCAATGGTGAACCTGAAATGGTAAGTTAAGAGGGCATGGGTCAGATATAATTAGTTTTTAGGTAGGTTGTTGTGTCTCCCTTTTCTTCAAGACGATCTTTCGAATTTTAGATTTGTGTAGTTTCTGATTTCTAGTAGTTATCAAAGTGCGACCTTTGTCTTGTTTGACCCTATGAATTGAGAATCTGGGGGTAATTTTATTGCGTCTATTTTCTTTTCTAAGGACCAATGTGTTGGGCTCTAAAGTTATCGGGTCTGTACGGGTTTCGTTCAGTTTCAGTGTTCTTTTGACCATGTCGTTTGAAAGTTTTTCTGTAACGAGGGGGTACAATTTTTCACGAAATTCGTTTAATTTTGTCAAATAATCATGTTCACTATTGAACTTGATTGCTTGATCGAATACGTGAGTACGCCCGTTGAAAAGTTCAAAAGGAGTATGTTTGGTTGCAGAATGAATGGAATTATTATAAGTTATTAAGGCTTCGGCCATTACCTCGTCATGTTCGCTATTAAGTTTCTGTTGTTTCCTAGTGTCGAGTATTATTCTATAAATTTCAGTTAGGGTTGAATGGAGTCGCTCGACAGGAGAGTTACTGGAAGATTGTTGGAACGATGTAACATGCAAGTCAATGTTAAATTGGCTACAGAATTTATTGAATAAAACACCAACGAATTCTGCGCCCTGGTCGTAAATTAGTTTTCTAGGGATACCGAACTGAGAAGTGAAGTGTTTAAGTGCTTTGATGACGTTAATACAGTTTCGGTTGGCTATCGGATAAGCGGCTGCAAACCTGGAGAATTTATCAATAATGGTAAGGTTATAGTTTTTATTGATTGTATAGATATCTATATGTAGTATGTCTAACGGTCTCGAAGGTAATTCGGTTACTTGGAACGTTGTTTTCTGAGGTTGTCTATCGTATTTAAGTTTTAAGCATGTCTCACATTCCCTAATTACTTGGGCTATTTTTTCCTTCATATGTGGGAAATAATATTTTCGTTTTAAGTGTAAGTATGTTTCATCGATTCCTCGATGGTTACTCTTAGAGTGATAGTCAGTTATCAGTTCCTTGATTTCCGTACTATCAGTAATCTCTGGGAGTAAGGTCAAACATCTAATAAGTTTGAATGTGTTATTGTTAGAAAAATAAGTTTGGTAGGACTGTTCGATCATTTGGAAAATGTGATCAGGTGCGAATGTTGCACAAGTTTTGTTTGGCTTAAGTGTTTGCCTGAGAATGTTGACCACGTCATTGAATTGGAACTCTGGTCCACAAAATTCTCTTCTGATTTTGTGTTTAAAAGGTGCTACCGTCGTATGGTTGATATCTGGAGTTATTTTAAATAAAAGTTGAATGTTAAAATCGTTGAGAGGTTTCTCAGAAGTGGGACAAATAGAGGGGGTCGATAGTGCCTCGGTATTGTTGAGGGAAATTTCTGGTCGACTAAGAGCGTCAGCGATCACATTCTGGGAGCCTTTTTTGTAGATGACTTCAAAGTCATATTCTTGGAGTTGGAGTCTCCAACGAATTATCTTTGAATTCGGTTGCTTAAAGTTCATTAGCCAAGTTAATGGTTTATGATCAGTGATTATTGTGAATTTCTTGCCGAAAAGGTAGGGTCTAAAATATTGAACTGCCCATATGATGGCCAACATTTCTTTCTCGATTGTGGAATAATTTGATTCCGCAGATGACAAGATTCTACTTGCGAAACATACAGGTCTGTCATTGTGAATGGGCCCCTGCGATAGGACAGCTCCTAACGCAAAGTTGCTCGCGTCAGTGGTTAGTGTGAACGGTTTAGTGAAGTCCGGGTATTGTAGGATAGGGTCGTTTGAGAGTAGTGTTTTGCAGAATTCGAATGTTTTTATGAATTCCTCATCAATTGTAATTGATTTGTTGTTTCCTTTTAATTTCTTTGTCATGGGTTGGGTAAGATTGGCGAAATCCTTGATGAATTTCCTGTAATAGCCTATCAATCCGAGAAAAGATTTGATTGCCTTCTTACTAGTGGGGCATGGAAAGTTCCTAATGGCCTCAATTTTATTTGGGTTTGGCCTAACGCCTTCTTGTGATACAATGTGTCCGAGGAATTCTGTTTCTTTTCTAAGAAAGTTAGATTTGGTAAGTTGAACCTTGAAGTTGGCAGACCTCAGTCTTTTGAAAATAATCTTTAGATGTGTGAGGTGTTCTTGTAAAGATGTTGAAAAGACTATTATATCGTCTAAATAGACCAAGCAAATGGTTCCAACTAGGTCTCCAAAAATGTTATCCATCACACGTTGAAAAGTGGCTGGAGCATTCTTGAGCCCGAAAGGCATTCTAATGAATTCGTAATGACCACCCTCCACTGTAAATGCAGTTTTGGGCATGTCATCCGGATTCATTTCTATCTGATGAAATCCGCTTGCTAAATCGAGTGTAGAGAAATACCTGGCCTTGCCTAAACTATCTAAGATATCTGTGATGTTGGGTATCGGATACCTATCTGAGATGGTTTTTTCGTTGAGTTTCCTATAATCAATGACCAGGCGCCATTTCTGTTCGCCTGTTGGAGTAGGCTTTTTGGGAACGACCCAGACGGGGGCGCTCCAAGGGGAATAACTAGATTTGATGATGTCTTGGTTTAACATCGAATCTATTTGTTTCCTTACTTCTGCTTTGTGGATAAAGGGATACCTATACGATTTCGTATGGATAGGGGCCTCGTCTACTGTTTTAATAGCATGAGTGATTTTGTTGGTGAAGGTAAGCGGTTCTTCTTCGTTATAAAAGATGTCTAGGTACTTTTTGCAAAGTGACAGTAGGCCTTGTTTTTCTTCAAGAGAAAGATGTTGAACGTACAAAGCCTTTAGAGATACCGCGGAATCCGGAGACTGTGGGGTGATAGAGCAAATATTGAAGGTTTCGGCACTACAGTCCGTGGAGTACGGTGTACTCTCTAGTGGTTTCTCAAGGTACAGCAGTTGTTCCGATTCGCTGTAGTTTGTGACAACGAGGTTCGCAATGTTGTTCTGAGAACTATAGATACCATCCGACACTACTAGATTCTTATTAATCTCGGTCGAATTAATGTAGAAGTCACCTTGTTTAGTTTCCACTGGAAGTGGTAGGACAACCTTTGTGTGTCCGGAAATATTAAATACATTTGAGGTTGTGTTGCCAAAGGTCCATAGGGGTATGGTGGCATTTGGTGTTTTCAATTTTAAATTTGGCAGGTCTATCTCTGCCCTTAGGAACGACAGTAGGTCCATTCCTAATAAACCATCGAAATAGGAGTGAAACTTAAAAGGGAGGAGATTCATCTCTCCTGCGATTTGGAATTCGGGTGGAAATGGTATAGATACATGTTGGTTGATAGTAAAATTGTTTAATGCCGTTGTTAGTGTCATGGGTGTGTTTAGAAACACACAGTTCCTAGGATCTACGAACTTTGGGTCTATGAAAGAGTTTGTGGAACCTGTGTCGATTAAAAACTTCAGTGGGATAGTTCGGGCTATTGTAATTCTTATAAAGGGGAGAGAAGGGCTGTGCGTAGCCGGACTTATGTAGCCTGTTGGCTCCCCGAGGCTGGCTGTTGAAAATTTGCATCGGACTGGGAAGCGTCCTCTATGTTATTCATGCTATTTTGTGGTGCTCGGAAAGGATTTGAAACATTAGGCAGGTTATTATTATTACCTGACTGAGGTGCACGGTTGTTTGCATTGTTATTATTGGGTTGAGGTGCTCGATTGTTTGAGTTTGGGGGTCTATTTTGATTGGAATTTGAATATGGTACTCTGCGGTCATTTCGGTCATTTCGATCATTTCGACCTCCGCGATTGTTATTGTTATTGTTATTGCGGTTGGTCCTGGTGTCAGAATCGTTAGGTCTATTAGGTCGGTTGTACTGTGCTCTGTATAATGTTTGTTCGATTTGGCATTGTTCATATGCCTGCTCGAGGGTCGAGGGAGCCTTTAGTCTGACAAAAGTCTTGAGAGGCTCCCTGAGACCGGAAAGAAAAGCATTGAGACAAACTTTATTGTAGACGTCTTTTAGAGCGTCTGCAATATTAGTATTTTGCTCTCTGTTGCTGATTATAGAGAACAGTTGGCATCTCACTTTTGATATGCCGAAGAATAGCTGTCCCAAAGACATATTATCCGAGAATGAGCCTAGCTCACTTAGCAGGCTAGCCTCATCCTTTTTACTCGAATAGAGGCGGATGAGATTCCTCTTGATCTCATCCCAAATCAAAGGGGTGCTTGCATGCTGCAATGCTGCATTAGCTCTGCCAATAACTTTATTCCTGATGGTCCTCAGAGTGAGCAATCCAAACGGTGTTTGGTCTGCTCCCCTGATGAGCATCAAAATTTCTTCTACACTAGTAACGAAGTTGTCCAACTGATGGGGTGTACCATCGAAAGTTGGTAAATTTTCAACAAACGCCATAATGTCTTTTGGTTTAAGTGTAGTCGAAATCACGGAGGAAAATCCGCTAACAGTGGGGGTTAAGGGAACTGCCGAAGGGCGAACAGATTCATTTCCTGATTCCATTTTTGAATTCCGAGGGGGAATCGATCTGGATTCTTCAGAAATAGATGGGAGGGGGTCAGAACGTCTAGCTGGGATTGGGGGCCTACTAGTGCTTGGGGGAACCCCAACAACTGAACGTGTAGTCTTTCTAAGATTGTAAACAAATTTCTTGGACATGAAGTTCCTAGTATGTCATGTGTGATTAGAAGGGGTTATAAACGAATTTCTTTGTATTAAGAAGATAAAGGAAAAGTATATATATGTAGTATATTAGTATATGTATTAGGTATAATTTATATTTTCGCGGGTGTACCACTTTTATATATGTGTATAAGTATGTGTGTGTATATAAAATCTTAGGGATAATACGTGTGTCTAACTTTGTATATAGGTGTATGTTATATGTAGATGTTTATTTCTTATATGTGTATATATGTATGTGTATGTATATAAAATATGTGTAACTAAATTCTGTATTTAACTTTAATTTTATGTGTATATGTGGTTTCTTTCTTTATAGATTTAACAGGCTCTGTAATGTTATTGATATTAGTCTTTCGTTGATGGACAATAGTGTATAATGAAAGGGAACAAAGTATAGATATATGTCGATTTTGCATTTTTTTTTTTTATTTATTTGATACATACTTAGTTTATTTGAATGTACATACATAAGTGTAGCGACACTTAGCAAGAGAGCGGAGGGTGAAGCTTGACGATACTCAAGTGTTCCCCCTTATTCGGCTCTGTCAGCATGGGTGGGCAATCACATATGCAGCGATGTTGTTACTGTGATACACAGGCTGAGACTCGCTTGGTCAGCAATATGATATGTTTTTCTTTGTGGTCGGGGCATATATTTCTTTTTTTGTTTTGGTTCTTTGCCGACGTATGTTTGCATAAGTGGATATGTTATAGAAATTATGTTGTTTTGACTGCTTAGGCTCCAGTGACATGACGATCAACGTTTGATTTCATGCCGCTGCTGCTAATTTGTATGGTGGTCTATGCAATTAGTATAAGTGGCCAACACTTAGTGTGATGATCGATATTTGATTCCACACTAGTGCGGCAGTATGATACATGAGTATATTGTATTGCACTAAATATCATGTGTTTCAAGTATGTATGATCGTAAAGAAGTTTTAGCGATTGTATATATATATAGCATAGTGACGAGACGATCGACGTTCAATTTCACATCACTGTGGGTACATTTTACGAAATCATGCGTTTTTAAGTGCCATAATATTTTGAAAAACATGCGTACTCGACGGTTTTGTGATGATCAGCGTTTGATTCCATAAAACGCGGCGGTACTATGTATGAATGCATTGGCTGTATTATATGTAATTGAATGCTATAGGATATTTGAAAAAACATGCGTACTCGGCGGTTTTGTGATGATCAGCGTTTGATTCCACGAAACGCGGCGGTACAATGTATGAATAGTGTAAGTGGTCGACATTAGTGTGATAATATGATACATGAGTATATTGTGTTGCACTTAATATCATGAGTTTATATATATATATATGAAAAGATTTCGGTGGCACGATGATCGTAGTTTGATTCCGTACCACCGTGGATACATTGCACGACGCTATATGTAACTGGCTTTCATAGAATATTTGGAAACATGCGTACTCAACGGCTCTGCGACGATCAGCGTTTGATTTCACAAAACACGACGGTACTATGTATGAATACATTGTATTGCACTAATATTAGGTGTGTCAGCATATGCATGTAAAGAAGTTTGGTGGTTCGCTCATATACGTCACAGTGGCACGATGATCATTAGTTTGATTCCGTACCATTGTGGGTACATTGCACGACACTATATGTATTTAATCACGACAGATTTTCTTTTTACTTGCATTTGTCAAAAAATTATTTGCATAATTATGATGTATTAACAGCGTACCATATGTACGTACCGATGACGTGGTGATCAGAGTTAGATTTCCCATCGTCACGGTGGTTTTAGGAATTTAAGTTTCTTTGGGTTTGTGTGCATATTTGAGCTTCATTTAGTGTAACACAGTTTCAACTTGTTTTTATACGAATTAGATTATAGTCACTTTGATCGACATTTATATATAATTTGTTTCTTTTCTCACATTTTTACTTACAGGTAAGTGATTACAGTAAGGAATCTCATCCTACCGGCTGCGCCAATTATCAATCGGGACGATACGGGGGAGCAGTGTATGTCCTGTATTTCTTGGTGATCTCGTGTGTAAATGGTTTGTAAAGTTGCTGAATAAAATCGGAGAGAGAGGTTGTAGGAAAACACAAGCGTCTTGGTTGGTTCGAAAAATCAGAGTGAAGTTTATTCAGGAAGAGTTCTTACATGAAGCCTCTGCTTCGGGTACTTGACTTATTTCAAGTACATGGCGATTCTTAGGAATAGAGTCCAACGTGACCGACAACGCTGCCTCAGCGTTTAGCCGGCTGGGTCCCCGCCTAACAATGTTGCTTAACAACATTGTCAGACGTTCCGCCGCTCTGCCGCTCTGACGCTTTGTTGTGTCAGATTTCGGCCGGATGCGGTGCTGGTCGTTGGTTGACCCAGTCGCTGCCTTCCCGGTTCAGTGTCCGATAGTGGCTTGGAGGCGTGGGGGTTTAGGGGGTGGAAGCGTAACTGATGGAATGGTAACTCGTTCGTGGACCTGTACAATCTGTGCTTGAAGGAAGGCAGGTTCCCGGATAGATGGAAGGTGCAAAAGCTGGTCTTGCTCCCAAGGCCCAATAAGCAAAACGGAGATCCCGCATCGTTCCTGCCTATGTGCCTTATCGATACGGCTGGCAAACTGCTTGAAAAAATAAATGCAAATAGGCTTGAATGGGCCATAGGAGAAGCAGGCGATCTCTCACCGATGCAATTCGGTTTTAGGAAACAGCGATCTACAATAGATACCATCTCAACAGTGGTGGACATTGCTGCTAAAGCCCTCGAAGGAACCAGATGAAAAGGAGGCAAGAAACAATATTGCGTGGTGCTCACCCTGGACATAAAAAATGCATTCAATACCGCAAACTGGGCGAAAATTCTCAGCGCAATAACAATCTTTGTGGTACCAGAGTATTTATATTTCATTATCGAAGACTATTTTAGAGACAGAGTCCTGAAATACCGCACACTGGAAGGCGAGGAAACTTACTCCATCACGGGAGGCGTACCCCAGTGCTCAGTTCTCGGACCCATACTGTGGAATGCCATGTAAGATGGGATCTTAAGGCTGCAGCTTCCAGAGGCTACCAGCATAATAGGATTTGCAGATGATGTAGCTGTAGTTGTGGTGGCTAAACATGTCCATGATGCTGAGGAGAAATGCGAGGCGGCAGTCTCCATCATAAAGGAGTGGCTAAGCAGAGCGGGCTTACAGCTAGCGGAGCATAAGACTGAGGCAGTACTGATGAGCAGTAGGAAGGTACCAGAAGCTATCCAACTGAACATGGGATCCACAGTCATCCAATCAGCGAGATCCATTAAGTACCTCGGAGTACACCTAGATGCGAGACTCTCATTCAAGGAGCATCTTATGCACGCCAGCACTAGAGCAGCCGAGCTTGGCAGAGCTCTTAGCAGGATAATGCTGAACACGAGGGGCCCCAAACGAGCATGAAGGCGCCTCCTAATGGAAGTCATTAAAGCGACGATGCTCTACGATGCACAGGTCTGGGCCAAAGCAACGGAGAAAAAAAGCTTTAGGCGGGGCTTTGAGTCTACATACAGGCTCGGAGCTCTAAGGGTCTGTAGTGGCTTCAGGACCATATCTGACGACGCCGCACTGGTGATCGCGGGAATGATACCAATCGACCTACTTGCAGTCGAGGCACAAGAGCTCTTTGCCATTAAGCAGCAAACCAGAAATGAGCACCAACCCGATACCCGCAATCACAAGCTCCAGCTCAGGTCGCGGGTAATGGAGGATTGGCAGAGAAAATGGGACGTATCCAGCAAAGGGAGATGGACACTCACACTTATACCAGATGTTAAGAAATGGGTGCAGAGACGCCATGGCCAGGTGAATTTTTATCTGACTCAGATGCTGAGTGGCCATGGTGTTTTCAGGCAGTACTTGCACCGTTTCGGACACGATTCCTCCCCGAGTGCCAGCTTTGGTCATCAGTAGAAGATGTGGAACACATCCTCTTATACTGTCCTCGTTTTGCGGAACCAAGGGCGAGGATGAGTAGGAAAGTAGGAAGCCCCATCAGCCGATCGACTTTAGTTGCGAAAATGCTGGAGAGTGCCGAAAAGTGGGAGGCTGTCTGCAGTTTTGCTGAGGATGCTTTGAAGACGCTGCGATCCTTAGAACGGCAGCGAAACTCGGGAAGGTTGCATTAAAAAGCATCCGCTCAGATCCTGCGTAGCAATGCTTCACGGCCGTACCGCAGTTCATCTGAGTAATCACCTTTCTTTTACTACTGTCTTTTTATGTAATATTCAATCTAACACTGTTATTATTTGTACCCCACCTTTGTTTCTCCTTACTTGTATTTGTTGAATAAAAAAAAAAAACCATCTTAATGATCTCTGCGAATTTGGTTACAATCGGATAAAAAACACAGAAGTTATTAAGATATTACTTTTATAAGGCGTTACCACGTGCAACTGCTAGTGCTGCCTAGTTAGTTGCTATGACACTCCGCGACATAATAATGGTGTTAAATAAAATAACTAAAGTGCCGCCAAGATAATAATTTCGAACAAAGAAAATGTTGATACATTATTTTGGTATTTTTAGTATTTTTTCAGTATATTTTGAAAGATACAATATTTGGTTGGTAAAATTGGGTGGCGGGTATTTCACAGTCGGGCAAACTCGACTGTAGCTTTCTTACCTGTTTTAATTTTATTTTTCCTGGAAAGAGCTAGATTTATCGAGAATTTTAGCGAAGAGCTTTTCTCCCGGAAATGCGTAGTTTTTTTTTTACAGAATTTTAAAGTTTAGGAAAATACCATGTATTTTGTTGTTGGCAATTCACTCTCCTTTGTATGTACCTGCCGCTGGTTGTTCTCTCCCACTCTCCTTTTTTTTTTTCTACAGTGGCCGAAATCGATTTTATGCAAACCAAATATTGCATGCATACAACATGTTGCGTTTTTTAATGTGTTGATGTCGACTGTTAAAATGTCTAGGTTTAAAAAGAATTTAGGCGCCAGCAACGAATGCGTTGACTGGAGCCAATGCAGATGTTCAATATTATTGAAAGCTTATTGAGAATCACTAAAATTGTGATTTTTGAAGAGCAATCATGTGCGAGAATTGCAAGTACTCCAATAAAAAGTTTATCGGTCTTTTAGAGCGCGAAATTGACCTATTATAATTTTTAAGGTCTCATGGCGTGATTTTAAATGAAAAACTTTTCCAGAAGTGCGGCAGCGAGTGCAAACTTAGGTCCAGACCATCATATGGAGTATTCAATTTTGTCTGCGACAAGGTGATTCGGAATCGATTCGAAAAAACACCTTTTTTGATGGTCACCGCTTTCGGATTAGCGAAATTTGCCATTTCGTGATGCTGGACACCTGCCGTTATAAAGGTGAAGTTCAGTTTCTGGAAATAGAGATGGGTTGGTCGCATCCATCCATTATTGACTTCCGCAATTATATGCGCGAAGTATATATAGATTGGGCACTACAAAACAGTCGTCCTACTATCGGTGGCCCTGTCAAAATAGTAGAGATAGACGAAACTAAAGTGGGCAAAAGAAAATATAACTGTGGCCGCGTAGTTGAAGGTCAGTGGCTATTTGGTGCAATAGAAAGAAGCTCAGGGGACTTTTTCATTGTACCAGTTAAATCCAGATATAAGGACACTTTGCTATCACTTATTAAGAAGAAAATAGCCGACGGAACTTCAATTATGTCGGATTGTTGGAAAGCCTACGATTGCCTTGGTAACGAAGGATTCCAACACCAAACAATGAACCACTCAATGAACTTTGTAGACCCGGAGACTAAAGCCCACACTCAGAATATTGAAAGACTCTGGAGGGACGTTAAAGATCATATTCCTCGTTATGACAGAAATTGAAATCATTTTATGGGATATTTGGCGAAATTTAAATTTTTCAAAAAATATCCCAGGCACGATGACAGGATTCATGAAATATTTAAGGCAATTGGGAGTTTCTATAACCCTATGAAGCCCAATACAAAAATAAGAAGTGCCACGTGTGAGGCGCAATTTTTTTTTTCAAAAATTTTTCAATTTTCACAATATTAATAATATATTTTCAATTATAGGATTCGTCAACTGATTCATCAAATGATTCGCTATAATTAAGAAGCTTGGCCTTGTTTAGTATATTAAGTATTATGTTTGCACCAATAAATTTTGTTTAAAAAAGAAATGCACTGTGCCCACTGTATTAAAACGACAACAAGAGAGGGAGAGCCACACAACCCCCGGTACATATAGAAAATATTGCATTGGCATCAACAAAGTGCATGCTAACAGGAACCGGTACATACATACAATATTGTGCTGGCAACAACAAAATGCATGCTATTTTGAATGAGAAGAGAGAGAGAGCCATACAACGGCCAGTACATATAGAAAATATTGTGCTGGCAACAACAAAATACATGGTATTTTCCTAAACTTTAAAATTCTTAAAAAAAAACTACGCATTTCCGGGAGAAAAGCTCTTCGTTAAAAATCTGGATAAATCCAGCTCTTTCCAAAAATAAAATTAAAAAAATCAATTCACACGAGTAGCTCTTTAACAATTACCCTCATTTTATATACTATTATTTAGATTGTTCAATTTCATTGTTAGTTTCACATATATATTTATTGAGTTATTCACAATAAGATTAAAGCATTCTGTAAGTTTATTTTCGGTATTAACATCGTTAAGTAATGGGTGGCTCAATTAGTATTATTATTATTATAATAAGAGAGTCTCCCAGCAGAGAAGAGGCAAGGCACTGCGACCATGGTGATCTTTTGTGCCTGTAAGGCTCTCCCTAACTAGACAAAAGCTGATCTGCTTCCTCAATGAAGCAGAGCAAATCTTTCGCCGAGAAACGCACTCGGGACCTGCGGTATCCACGTGCATATGTTTCTTACTAGTATCTGAAACAGTATCTGGAGGTAATTCCAGCAATCGGCAATGCACCAATCGAAAGCTTACTCTTTTAGAGGAGTGGGCTAATATGGCCGCTGTACTATCAGAGAAGATGTAGATGTTCACTCCTCTAATCCCCTTCTCAAGGATCAGACGGCAGCAGAACTCGATGGCATGAAAAAAAATGATGGCCAGTGAGATTCCGGCCATCCAATTTAACTGAATGGAAAAATAAAATAGAGCGAAAATCGAAATATTCAATTTTTCAAAAATATACTGGAAAAAAAACTTTAAAATAATATTAACAAGTAAGAAAGCTACAGTCGAGTTTGCTCGACTGTGAGATACCCGCCACCCAATTTTACCATCAAAATATTATATTTATATAATAGTATAAAAATATACTAAAAAAAATATACTAAAAATACCAAAATAATATATCAAAATTTTCTTTGTTCGAAGTTATTAGCTTGGCGGCACTTTAGTTGGTTTATTGAACACCATTATTATGTCGCGGAGTGTCATAGCAACTAGCTAGGCAGCACTAGCAGTTGCACGTGGTAACGCCTTATAAAAGTAATATCTTAATAACTTCTGTGTTTTTTATCCGATTGTAACCAAATTCGCAGAGATCATAAAGATGGTGATTAGTATTGTCCGTACCAAAATTGAACGCTCTAGGTTTAAAACGACTCCTGCAATTCGGTTTTATTCGATTTCCGGGGGCGGGAGGGGGCGTGGCCAAAATCAAAAACAAACTTGATCTGCGTGCAACAATAAGACATACTGTCGCGAAAAATTTGTTGCTCTATCTCTTATAGTCTCTGAGATCTAGGTGTTCATACGGATGGACGGACAGACGGACAGACGGACGGACGGACAGACGGACATGGCTATATCGTCTCGGCTGTTGACGCTGATCAAGAATATATATACTTTATGGGGTCGGAGATGCTTCCTTCTGCCTGTTACAAACATTTTCGGTCAGCACAAAGCCATAATACACTCCTACCCTTTGGGTAGGCGGGTATAAAAATAGAATAAGCATAGATTATGTAAGTACAAACGTACAGTTGGTGCAATTGTAAATGGATTCAAAAGTGAAGATGAATAAGATTTTTTTCGGAGATTACGAGAGCGACTACTGTCCAAAGGCAAATGAAATCAATAGTTCAAATTAAGGAGATTCAAAGGAACGTGGCGAACGTCCAGTGGACTTGAACGATAAAACTTTTGAATATCCTGATGTGGACACGGTATGGTATGATATTCTATTCGAATATTTATTCCATCTATATTCTAAATCAATATTTGAGGAAATTGGAAATGAAACAAACCTCTACGTATATCAAAAGAATCCAAATTCTAGTCTTATCTTCTTGTCTTTGTAAATACGTCAATTTGTTGGTATGATTCGCATACCTAATATGCCTAAATACTGTTCACAAAAAATTGGAATAGCAGCAGGTCATAATGTTATGTTGCAAAAACGGTTCGAACAATTAAGAATTCATATATATTTTAAAAATAACGACAACATTGTTCCTCCTAGAGATCCTCCATGATCGACTTTTTTTAAATAAAGCCAGTTGTGGAGAAACTCAACGCAAGTTTCGGTGAAACACCAATGGAGCAGTTTCTGTGTGTTGATGAGAAAATGTGCTCCACCAAGGCTCGAAACCAAATGAAGAGGTACCCTACAAACCTCAAAAATGGGGATATAAGCTGTTGCTGCTCAGCGGTATTTCAGGCTTTTGTTACAAATTAGAATTTGATACAGGCAAGGAAAACATCGTATTGTCTCATGAACGTGACCTTGGTGCTGCACCCAATTGCGTTATCAGATTGTCCAGATATATACCAAGGCACCAAAACTATCGTTTATATTTTGACAATTACTTCACATCCTTGCCCCTTTTGAAATTCTTGTTAGATGGCGGAATTTTGGCCTAAGGAATAATCAAGCAGAATACAATTCCAAATGGAAATATGTCATAAATTACGATGGAGTTGATATATCATTGACATCATGGATCGTCTTTATTCGACTGTCATAGTGAGGAGACGTGTTGTCGGTAGTTCAATCCGCATTGTGTAATTTACTGGTAACTGTTACCTGTTACTGTTATCTGCTTGCAGTTAGTGCGCATAGCGGAATTGGCAGAACGAAAAAGTTCCGTTCGTTCGCTGTTTATCTCTGCTTGCTTATTTACGTGCGCTGTCAATACAGCAGAGGCCATAATTATGCCTGCTTTCAAGAAGCCGACCGTCGTTACTGAAGCTGTGTCTATCGAAGACTTGTCGACAGTAATGCGAAAGGGAGGTGCGGGGTCGAAGCAGAAGATGAAGAAGGCAGTTTCCTTATCTGCTGTTGCCGGCCCCGGTGTACTGAATGAGTACAGTACTGTCGGTGTTGCTAGTGTCGCTGGCAGTGTTGTTAGCATGGATGAAGAGGATCTGACTTCTGCAGATGCTACGCCACTAGGCTCGCTGGAAAGCCTATCTGATAGTATGAAGGGTGACTTGCCAGCCGAGGTTCGTTTTGCTTCATTGAGCAAATCGGTGCCGATGAAGGCAGCCCAATGGAGAGGATGAAGGCCATCAGCAAACATGTGGTGATGCACGCTCTAGGTGAGGGCATGAGTGGTAGGTCACTTGGTAGCCTACCTTGGAGATCTAGAGACGCTGCTCTTCAGCCAGATGGCCGAGAACGAGCGACTCAAGAGGCGGCTGGAAGCGAATGGTGGCCAGAAGGGCCCTTTTCGCTTGCTGGCACCGGTTCCGCAGCGGGTTACCGCCACCAAGAGTGGCTCCAAGTCGGCAGTGCCGTCTACCCCGGAGACGCCCAAGCCAGTTGAGACGTGGTCCTTGGTGGTCCGGAGCAGAAATGCTGGGAACACCGCAAAGGATGTGGTCGATAAGGTGGTGAAGGAGGTAGGTCCCACTCTTGGTGTACGAGTGCATGAGGTGAAGCCTCTTAAGGACGGCGGCGCGATTTTTTTCACACCTTCTGTTGCCGAGCGGAAGAAGATGGTGGAGAACACTAAGTTTAGTGAAGTTGGATTAGAAGTGAGTGTGAATGATAAGCTTGGGCCAAAGGTGGTCTCCAGGGCGTTCACGCGCAGGTGATTAATTGATGGGTAATCTGTACGAGATGAACCTCAAAGACGCAAACCGTGGAGTATGAATGCTGAAGCGGCTGTCAATGTTGTTCTAGAGGGTGATGGCATTGTCATGCAATCTCTGCTTGACGTTGGCCGCTGCTACATTAAGTAGTTTTCGTTTCGCTTGCGAAACTTTGACCCAGTCATGAGCTGCTTCCGTTGTCTGGGCTTCGACCATAAAGTGGCGGATTACAGGACCAAACACGATGTACGTCGTCGCTGCGGCCAAATGGGGCATCACGTGGCTAAGTGCACGAGTGCACTGAATTCGGAGCATCTAATGATATCGTCGGTCTGTCCGATTTACAGTGTGATTCTCGCGAGGGCCAAAGCTAGACATTAATATGGCTAGCAAAATCCTTGAACTGTCAAGTGTCGTACGCAGTTATGTGTGATGATGGAGCATTAATGTATGAGAGGGGTAATATTGTGGCCCTGTTGCAGGAACCCTACGCAACCAATAGTTGTGTACGAGGCCTGCCCGCAAATATGCGAGTTTTTTCTGATAGCAGGCCTGCAACCGCTGTAGTTGTGAATGAGGTCGGTATCGAGTGCACTTTAGTGAATTCGACCGATTGGCAAAAATTTTAGTAGCGAGTGTGTATTGCAAGTTCGGGGATCCCTTCGAACCGTATATACAATACATGGATGAGATGCTACTACTGGCGAGTAGCGTTACAATCATCCTTGATATTGATGCGAATGCATCGTCCCCCATGTGGTTCAGCAAGATATCTAGACAAGCGTCTGGGTATCAGAATCACGTTAGGGGTGAGGCGGTAGTCGAGTGGGCCGTATCCTAGGATGTGCGGTTTGTTAACGAACCCAGTGAGTGGTACACGTTTGATCGTCGGATGGGCAAAAGTGACATAGATGTCACCCTGGTTAATGAAGCAGCGATGCGTGCGTTTGCTTTTCAATGGTGTGTTCTGGATGGGGTAGGTGTGAGTGACCACTATCCCATCTCTTACACTCCTGCAGTGAATGAAAGTGTTGGGGGTAATTGCTGGCGTACTTGTGGTGTGAATTGGGCTCAATATGAGCTGTTTGTTAGACTGGCGGCATTGAAAGTTCCGTTTGGAACCTTCAGTGCCATGTCTGTGGATGAGCAGGTCGTTTGTGTGAATAGGTGGGTGACGAGTGTGAATGATCGCATGCTTGAGAAACATCGCAAGATGAATCTGAAGCGTAAGAAGTGGTGGACACGTGAGCTCTGCGTTAAGCGGAGGATGCTTCGAACCATGCGGAAGCGATTCCAAAGAGCCAGATCATCCAATGCTAGTAGCGTAGACCAACTCAGGGCTTCTTATAGTCAATGTATGATTGACTACAAGCATATGCTTGTTAGTGTGAAAGAAGCTGAATGGCGTTTATTTGTGGAACGCAATAGGGATGACTACCCTATCGGGTAGTGAGAGGTAGAGGTAGGGAAACTGGTGTGTGTAATCTGAATGTCGAAGACTCACAGCTGACGGCATGGAGTGAATGTACGAATGCATTGCTGATTGAATTTTTCCCTAGGGCGGAGAGACAGGATATGCCGCCTTTGGCGGAGTATGGATGGTTTCACTGGGGAAATGTGTAAGTCAATCTGGAAGGCAATTCCAGAATATATGAGTGCGTTGTATGGAAGACGTGTGAACGATGGGTGCTTCCCCAGTGAATGGAAATGTGCGAGAGTGATTGTGCTCTTGAAGTCGCCGGATAGGGTCAGTAATAATCCTCGCTCTTATCGGGTATCAGTCTCCAGTTCTTGGAAAAGTTCTGGAGCGAGTCATGACAAAAAGGCTTCTGGAAAGAGTGAATGGTGAAGTCAACTTGGCTTTAGGCAGGGTAGATCTACAGAGGAAGCGTGGCGATTTGTTAGAGACTCTGTTGAGTCCAGCAACTCTACGTATGTCGTAGGATTTTTTGTAGATTTTAAGGGTGCGTTTGACTACCTGAGTTGGGTGAGTATTTTAGGTCGACTAGGTGAATGTGACTGCCAGGAGCTAGCTCTTTGGAGGAGTTATTTCTGAGGCAGGAGAGCGATTGCGGTAGGGCAACGTGAGAGTGTCACTGTAGATGTTGTTCGTCGCTGTCCGCAGGGCTCCATCTGTGGTCCATTTATTTGGAACATTATGATGGACACTTTGCTACGGCGGCTCCAATGCAGTTGCTCATGTTGATTGAAGGGCGATCGCGTGCTGAGCTTGAGGCAGGTGCGAGGACGTGCCTGCGCACTGCTTGCGAATGGGGCGACAGTGTTGGCGTCAGTTTGGCAATGGATAAGACGGTGACAATGCTACTCAAGTCTGCCAGTCGGCCTCCAGTTGTCCGACTAAATGACGTTAGCTTGAGGTATGTCAGGGTAGTAAAATATCTTGCCATTACCTTTAGTGAGAGGATGTGTTTTACGCCTCATCTCACCGGTCTCAGGGCTCGATTGCTCGTATCCAAAATCTAAAACAAACTTAATCTGTGTGCAATAATAAGACACACTATCCCAAAAATTTGGTTACTCTACCATTTATTGTCTCTGAGATCTAGGTGTTGACGCTGATCAAGAATATATATACTTTATGGTGTCGGAGATGCTTCCTTCTGCCTGTTACATACATTTTCGGTTGGTACAAAGTTATAATACCCTTCTGCCCTTTGAGTAGGCGGGTATAAAAATAGTTATGCCGGGAAACAATCAGTACAGTGTTGGACATGCCTGAAGAGAGGCCACGTTGCTGCGAAATGCAATGAGCGAAATAATTCAGAAAACAAAGAGAGTGGCGCCAGAGAGACATTATATTCTGTTGTGTGCTTAGG
The DNA here is from genome assembly GCA_018150935.1 of Drosophila pruinosa. Lineage (NCBI taxonomy): Eukaryota > Metazoa > Arthropoda > Insecta > Diptera > Drosophilidae > Drosophila > Drosophila pruinosa. The sequence goes on from JAECWR010000081.1 coordinate 171,301, forward strand.
CTCGCATAGAAACAAAATTGCCAAAAGCGTGTGGTGCGTTGATAGTGGTGCGACTGCACATTTCTGTCGTGATCGGTCGTGTTTTACCGACTATTCTGAGCACAAGGACCGCATACTGTAAGTCCGAAGGCCGTGGTACAGATTGTATAGTATGGCGTGAGTTCGTGATTAAACTGGTTGACGTTCTCTTCGTAAAATAACTACACTGCAATTTTATGTCCGTCGCTAAGGCAATTGAAAACGGTTTTAGAGTAGAATTCTCTGGAAAGAAGTTTGTGGGTGAGTGTGCCTCACTGGACGTGGCATTGTGGAAGGCAACGCACCTTCACGAGAGCGGGAATAGGGTCCATCATCGACCTGACATTCCCCAGCTGTTCGCTCTGGCCGCAGGCAGAATGGTAAATCAGCGATGTCTATACGGCTAGTGATCATAATGTAAGACTGGGTCACAGCCAGGGACATCCGCAGCCTGAGATTCACGCCCGCATGGCGTACAGGGCCAACACCTTAAACCAAGCGGCCTTTATAGAATCATTCGAAGGATTGACATTGGAAGGAAGCGCAGAGCCAGGAGCAGAAGCTCTCATGGATTCCATCACCGGAGCATGCAATGCTAGCATGCAGCAGAGGAGGGCACCAAGCCAGCATATGAAACCCGTTTACTGGTGGACGGAGGACATCGCGGAGGCGAGAAGAAGCTGCATCAAGGCGAGGCGTATACTGCAGCGCGCCAGAGTCTGTTCAGACTGGGATGCAAGAAGGCAGGATTACTGTGCCCGCAGACGCGAACTCAAGAAGGCCATGAAGTATAGCAAGACAGCCCGTTTTTTAGAGCTGTGCGACGACGCGGAACACGACGTATGGGACCTGGCGTACAAGCTGGCCGTGAAAAAGCTTAAGACGCTGAAATCGACTGGACGAAAAGACGCGGAAACGATGAGGGTTATAGTCACCGGACTCTTCCTGGGATCGCCATCCCCCTTCGAATCGGACGGAGAAGTTATCCCACAATCATTCAGCGATGCCCCCGAGGTATCAATAACGGAGTTAGCGACCGCTGTAGCAGGAATTCAGGATTTAAAAGCCCCGGGGCCGGACAGGATATCAAACAAAGCGCTTAAGCTGGCTGTGCACCTGCGGCCTAGTGACTTTGCGCTGGTCTTTGGAAGATGCATCAGAGAAGGCGTTTTTCCCAGTAGGTGGGAAATCCAGAACCTGGTACTTATTCCTAAACCAGAGAAGCCCCCGGAGCTACCCTCCTCGTATGTCTATACCTATATGCCTCATCGACACGGCAGGCAAGCTATTGGAGAGAATAATTTGCAACAGATTGGTGGAAGCAATTAGGCAAGCCATTTCGCCCAGGCAATTCGGATTTCGGAAGGCTTGTTCTACGGTGGATGCCATCAAAATGGTCACGGACACAGCTAAGGCCGCCATCGAGGGAAGCAGATGGCGTGGCGGAGGTAAGGAATATTGTATAATAATGTCGCTGGACGTCAAAAACGCCTTCCATTCGGCGAGATGGGACCGAATCTTGGACTTTCTGAGGAATTTCGGGATCTCCGCCTACCTTTTGAGCATTGTCTTGGCCCACTACTCTGGAACGCTATGTACGACGGGATTCTATGGCTACAACTACCACAAAAGTCATCATTGTGGGATTCGCAGACGTCGTTGCACTGGTTGTCACAGCCAAGTACCTGAAGGAAGCAGAGCGGCTATGCAGCGAATCGGCTACGATGGTAAGAAACTCGCTTTCATCGGTAGGTCTTCAGTTGGCGGAACACAAGACCGAGGCTGTCTTGGTAAGCAGCAGGAAAGCAGTGGAGGTCGCTCACGTAAGCCTATGCTTCAGGGAGCACCTAATTTTCGCAGGACGGATGACAGCAGGAGTAGGACAGGCTCTCAGCAGGATTATGCACAACACCCGGTGACCGAAACAAGGGCGCCGGCTTCTATTGCAGGAGGTGACCAAAGCCACTATGCTGTACGGAGCTCCAATATGCGCGCAAGCAATGAAGACGGCGTCGTACAGCAGAGGCCTCAAATCCACATAGCGGTTAGGAGCACTACGAGTGTGCAGTGGTTTCAGGACGATCTCTGAGGACGCGGCTCTAGTCATAGCAGGGATAATACAGATTGACCTGTTGGCCCTGGAGCAGTCCACTAACAATAGATTCAAGGACTGTATCCCACGTTTGGAATACCGGAGAGCAGCGGCGAGGGTAAGGACACATAGCCTAAGGACCTGGCAAACGAGGTGGGACGCATGGTCATGGATGCTTCAGGAGCTATTTGCACCGACTTGGTCCACCCGTGTAGGAGACAGCGGAGCACATTCTAATGGATTGCCGGCGTTTTCGCGTAGAAAGGATTATCTTGGAAGGAAAAATTGGGCCACCATTAACGGTGGACAACATAACGGGAAAAATGATGGCCAGCGACAAATGCTGGTCAACGGTTTGTACATTCGCGACCAGAGCCATGACCCTTCTGCGCTCGCTGGAGCGAGACAGGAGAGCTTCAGTATCTGGCAACTAAAGTCCCGCCCTGGTAGCTAGAGAAGCAATACTTAGCGGCAGTTCCACGAGCTTCCCCAGGGCCACACCTAACCCCCACCCCATTTTCTTGTCTCCCTAGTACTAATTAATATTGCATTATCTATACTCTTGTTTCATTATCTATACTGTTATTTTGAAATAAAAAAAAAAAAAAAAACATTCACATACACACAAAGAGTGCGAATATTTTTGTGTGCGGACGTGTTTTTGACCGGCTCCGCCAAAATTCTGGAATTTAGAAAGAAACATAAGCGATTATCTAATCTGGGTACTACGAGTACTTACACAAAAACGTGGACGCGACGGCATGGCGGAGAGTTCATTTGCCTAGCACTTTTGAGGGCAATTTTAAAGTTTAATTCTGGCATCTTTGCTTTGGCTTTGTGAGTCTGTACTTTTTCTCCTAACAGCTGTGAACGAGGGCTGGATTCTTTCCTATAGCCGCGTCACGCATCTGGGCTCCCCTGGTACGTGACGAACAAGGTTATCGAAAGAGATCTGAAAGTTACCCTTCTTGGGGATCAGATCAATTTCCATTGCAGCCGTTATACCGACAGGCTTGTGGTCTACGCGAACCGACTGGCAAATATGCTAGTTAACCCCATCTCCCTCCGAAGGCTGAAGAGGGTATACCCTGTAAGGATGTTACGCTGGGGTGATACTCAGCCGCCAGGTCGTTTCCGCAAGTTATTTATATTTGTGCAGAAACTGCCTAAATTCAGAGGTGGGAGAATAACCCACAAAGTATACGCCAGTCGTTGTATTTGATTGTAAATTCTTTTATTCTTTATATGCTCTATTCTCGCGACACTCATGCAGGAGAAGAGAACCGCTGTGTAGTTTTGGAGTCTCTTTTACAAAAGTGGACACCTTTTATCTAACCTTTAATCTACTCTAATGTCTATTTAAGGCTGCCGCCGTTAGACTCACTCTAATTATCGCTGGAAATCTCCGGAACTTTCTCTAGTCGTCTTCTTGTCTTCCTTGTCCTCTTGTACACGTGTCGTCAGGGCACTTCACTCGCGTTTCTATTTTTCAGCACTTCGCTACTCCGCGGCCGCTCACTATTATTATGATTTATGTTGCTCAGCGGCGGTCAAAGGTCAGCTTGCTTTGGCGCGCAGTCGCTGCTCTCTCCCGCAACATTTGCCCTGGTCGTCGCGCAGGCGCTCTTAAGTAGAGCTTTTGATGCTGGATGCACTCTCTGCTGCAGCTTCTGTTTGCGCTGTTGCGCTCTTGTGTGCTTTCGCTCTTCGCTACCTCTTATTAACTAGCTTGTTTTAATTCGGTGTCAGGTCACCACCCGTTCTTTTAATTCTCTTTTTTTCCTTATACTATTATTAATATCCTATTCTTATGCTATTGCTATTATCACTAGGGCTTATGCTTATGCTTATTACTATCTCTATGTCTATTATTATATCTATATCTATTATTATTATAATTATAACTATGTGACGGGCTGGCCTCCTACGCCTCGTCACACCCCCCTTTCTCCGCATAGGGTGATCGTCACGCCGCTCCGGCTGTAGGTCACCCTATACGCTATGCCCTCGTGTGTGAGGGTCGACCGCTCTCTCTTCTTCTGGCCCTTCCCGGCTGCTTCCTTCCTCCGTACCTCCTCGACTATGGGCTTTGGCATCCTCGTTGCCTTGGTCCTGTTGGCCCACCTTGTGGGCGGTTTCACCACTGCGAGCCACCTGGTGTCTGTCGGGGTGACGTGCCAGGGGCGACCCATCGCCGCCTTGCCAAGAGGACGTCCCCGTCTAGTTTTGTCCACCCTACTGGGGTGTTCCCGCTGCTCCCGCTGGGCACGGTATCGTCCGGCGATGGCTCCTCCTCCGGCCAGTCGATGTCCGACAAATCGTCGAACATCGACTCGTCGGCGTCGCACTCGAGCACGGGAGATGCGTAGTCGCTCCGCGCGGACGCCGGCTCGGGGTGATCCCCGAGTTCGACGCCCGTCGGGTTTTCCGCTTTCTCCCGGCTCATTATCTCTGCTGCCCTTTTCGCCTCGTGCGCCGCCAGCGCCTCTCTCACGGCGGCCGTGCTCTCTTGGCGCCATATCGCCTCGCGCTCCTTTACCGCGGCGTCCATGTCGCGCTTCTCCATCGCCGCCTCCATCTTCCGCCTCAGCGCCTCCTCGCACCCCTGCATCTGTGCCTCCAACTCTTGTCTCAGCGCATCCTCGCGCTTCTGCATTACCTGCACCATCGCTTGCCTCGCGACCCACTCCGCCGGTGTGCTTGTTGCCCTCGGGCTACCCCTAGGCGGTGACTTCGGCACGCTCACTCCGGTCCAATGGGCACGTGACCTTGGTGCCTCGATTCGCACTGTCGTGATCTTCTGCTCCCGTATCATCACGTACCCATTGTTGTACCGTAAGGTCGTCCTCGCCTCCTCTTCCCACCAGTGTCGGCGTTTGTTGCTGCAGTACTCCCTGCTGCCTCTGGGATCCCTGCCGTTGCTCGGGCCTGCTCTCCCCGTGCTGGATTGCGTTTCCTCCTCCTCCTCCGTTGACCACCCATTGCGGCCCCACTCGGTCCCGGCTTCCTCTTCCGGCTCCTCCGACTCCGTCTTCGACCTTTCGCTCTCGCATGGGTCGTACCCTCCATGCGGGCTGCCGTCCTCCGGATCCTCCCACCCAGTCTCGGACCGGTGATCCGCGCACGGGTCATACCCACTATGCGGGCTGCCGTCCTCCTGTTCCTCCCACGCGGTCTCAGATCGGTGATCCGCGTACGGGTCATACCCACTATGCGGGCTGCCGTCCTCCGAGTCCGAGCTCAGCACAATCACCTCCTGATCTGGCATCATAACAATTTTCCTAGGGACGACAAGAGAATAGAAACAAGTAAGAAAGCTACAGTCGAGTTTGCTCGACTGTGAGATACCCGCCACCCAATTTTACCATCCAAATATTATATTTTTCAAAATATACTGAAAAAATACTAAAAAAAAATATACTAAAAAATACCAAAATAATATATCAACATTTTCTCTGTTCGAAATTATTAGCTTGGCGGCACTTTAGTTGGTTTATTGAACACCATTATTATGTCGCGGAGTGTCATGGCAACTAGCTAGGCAGCACTAGCAGTTGCACGTGGTAACGCCTTATAAAAGTAATATCTTAATAACTTCTGTGTTTTTTATCCGATTGTAACCAAATTTTAAGAGATCATTAAGATGGTGATTAGGTTCTAGGTTTAAAACGTCGCCTGCAATTCGGTTTTATTCGATTTACGGGGGCGGGAGGGGGCGTGGCCAAAATCAAAAACAAACTTGATCTGCGTGCAACAATAAGACATACTGTCGCGAAAAATTTGTTGCTCTATCTCTTATAGTCTCTGAGATCTAGGTGTTCATACGGACAGACGGACGGACGGACAGACGGACATGGCTATATCGTCTCGGCTGTTGACGCTGATCAAGAATATATATACTTTATGGGGTCGGAGATGCTTCCTTCTGCCTGTTACATACATTTTCGGTCGGCATAAAGCCATAATACCCTTCTACCCTTTGGGTAGGCGGGTATAAATATGGAGAGTGGTTAGCGAGTATACAGACTATAGTTGTTTACTTTTATCCTAAATCTCCCGCCGCCGAGGGTGAGGGCGAAAGAGCCCCTGACCGAACCTCTTTTAACTGTGCAATACCTGCCACCTTCGTTTTTCGTTCGCCTTCCTTTCTTAGGCGCACAACGTTTGGAGAGATGAACTTCACCACGCGATATGGCCCATCGAATTTTGGTGCTAGTTTCGCTGCGAATCCTTCCGCCGCGATAGACGGTTGGTGGCGTTTTACCCATACCAGCGTATTCAGCCTGGGACGCCACTCTCGCCTTCTCATGTTGTAGTACCTACTCTGGTCCATTGACGCCTTTTGCAGGTTATTTCGCACTACCTCAAAAACTTCCCGCATACGATCCGCCTTGTCCTTCGGAGATTGAGAACAATTCCCAGAGCCGACCGTCATTACATCGTATAATGACCATGGTAACCGTGGCTCTCTGCCCTGCACTAAAAATGCTGGGGAAAACCCTGTGGAGTCCGATATGTTGGAATTCACTGCCTGGGATATTTCGGGTATCAGCTCGTCCCACGAGTTCTGATGCCCGTCCACGTATTGTGCGATCATGGTTTTAACCGTCCTGTTTGTCCTCTCCGTTGGGCTTTGTTGTGGACAATATGGTGCCGTATGTTGAATCTCAACCCCCATCTCCGTCATGAAGGTTTTAAAAGCTTTGCTGGTGAACTGTGTTCCATTGTCGCATACCAGCATCCTCGGGACTCCGACTTAATATCCATTCTCTGAATGCCAACTGCAGTGTTGCCGATGTCGCTCGTTTTAAGGGGATTAACTCCACCCATTTTGAGAATGTGTCATGGAACACTAGAAGCATGGTGTTGCCGCGTTTTGATTTCGGCAAGGGTCCTACAAAGTCGGCGCATAGCAACGCGAAGGGTTCCTCTGCTTGCCTTGTTAGCATGTGTCCAGCTGGTTTCATTTGATCTGTTTTAAACTTTTGGCATGTATCGCAACTACGCACATATCTTGCTGCGTCTCGATACATACCTAGCCAAAAATAACGTTGTACCAGCCGTGCCACTGTCTTTCTCACGCCCATGTGCCCTGCGGTGGCATTCGTGGCATTCCGTTAACACCCTCGTACGATGTTTTGTTGGCACGCACAGCTTCCAGGGTATGTAATCCTCATCCCCCGCTCGATGCCCCATGTGGCGATATACCTGATCGTTTTCTATGGCGTAGTCCGGGAATTTCCCTGGAGACTCACTTATCTTAGTTCGCATGGCGTCTAACCATCTGCACGAGCTTGTTTCTTCAACTGCTTGTGCGCATTCCTCCAGTGGTTGCCTTGATAACGCGTCTGCAACTACGTTGAGACAACCCTTCCCGTACTTGACGTCGAACCGGTATTGTTGTAACTCTAACGCCCATCGGGCAATCCGTCCGGATGGGCTCTCTATTGAGTTCAACCACTTTAGTGCCATATGATCCGTGATCACTTCGAAGTTGTATCCTTCGAGGTAGCATTTTAGTTTGCGGATAGCCCATACTATTGCGAGACATTCCTTCTCCGTTGCCGAGTAATTTTCTTCCGATTTGCCTAGCTTACGGCTTGCATACGCTATCACACGCTCTTGGCCATCCACGTTTTGTGTCAAGACCGCTCCGATGCCATGGTCGCTTGCGTCTGTTTGGAGGACAAATTTCTTTTCAAAGTCTGGGCACGCCAACACTGGAGCTGACGTAAGGCTCATTTTCAGCTTCTCCATCGCCGTTTGCTGTTCTTCGCCCCATGACCACTTCTTTTCTTTCTTCAGCAATTTGGTCATCGGTTGTACCATTGAGGCGAAGCCGGGTACGAATCGTCTGTACCACGATGCCATCCCATATACGAGCTCGCGCTTACACTTGATTACACTCCGTACCACTTCGTATGGTCTCGACACGCTTCGTATGGTAAACGTTAACCTGTACGAGCTCGCGTACACAGTCGGTTGGTCCTCACGACCTTTCGTTGACCTTTGCCATCAGCGCCGGACCGTATTATCTCGTTTAACACTTTCACTGTATTTTTCTCGATAAAACAACATGGCGTCGCGTCCGACTGTACGCGCGACCGTTACGGTTTTGTACAGTAACGGATGTCGATCTGTGACGAGGCGTAGGAGGCCAGCCCGTCACATAGTTATAAGAAATAATAATAAGTAGAGTTTTTTTTTTTTTTTTTTTTTTTTTTTTTTTTAATTGAAGCGAAGAATCCTTACAATACAAAATTTGTAACATAACAACGCAAATAAACAAATAATTAATAGGACCAAACCTCAACTTAATCGTATGAGGACTAACAACTATAACTTATACTACAATACAAAGGGGACTTTATATTTGTCCAATTGTTTTGGCAAAACCTTTTCTTTTAAGCCTTCTTAGAGGCCTGGCAGGGAGTAGACATCTTGCGAGCCTGCTATGATGTCTTTTTAATCTGTCGGTATATCTGCTAGTATGTCTTGAAATTTGCTCTTCCACAGTGTGCAAATTTAGGTCATGATGAAGAGTAGTCCCACGTACATAAAAAGGGCAGTTGGTTATGGCACGCATAGCTCTATTTTGCAGTACCTGAATACGTTTGTAGTTGCTTTTAGCAGCAATACCCCATATCTGCACTCCATATAGCCAGATCGGGACTATACAGTGAGCATAGACTGCTCTTTTCACTCTGAGCGACATTGTGCTTCTTTTGTTTATTAGCCATCGCAGTTGTTGCATTCTATGACCACATCTACGAGCTATAGCTTTTAGATGTGGGCCGAAGGTCAACCGTTTGTCAAGGCTAATCCCAAGGTACTTAGCCTGCAAAGGTTGACCTAGGGTAACGCCTTCCAATTGAATGGGTGGTGTTTGCGCAATGAGCCTCTTCAGAGTGAAGCAGGGATTGGTGGTCTTCTGTGGATTTATCTTCAAATTCCACCTTTTGCACCATGCAGCTAGTGTGGTGAGGTATTCTTGGAGGCCACGTGCTGCCTCATTGCAACATTTCGCGCTATACAGCAATGCAATATCATCGGCGTACGTGGCAAGTAGGGCCTTCCTGGGAACTTCCATATGGTTTTCATTTGGGCAAGGTAAATCTGAAGTGTATATGGAATAGAGCAACGGCCCAAGGACACTGCCCTGCGGAACTCCAGCTCTCATATAGCAAGGGGTCGAGTACGTATTTCTAACCCTGACCATAAACATCCGTTCTTCCAGATACGCTTTCAGGATTCCATAAAATGGCGCTGGGAACAGGTTTTTAATTTTAAAGAGAAGGCCGTCATGCCAAACTCTGTCAAATGCTTGTTGCATGTCTATGAAGACAGCATTACAATATTCTAGGTCATCAAAGGCCTGTAGAATGTGATTGACTAGTCTGTGCACCTGTTCCACAGTACTGTGTCCCTGTCGGAATCCAAATTGGTGATCCGGAAGGATACGACGCTCCTTAATAATGTCACCTATCCTGTTAGCAATAAGCCTTTCCCATAGCTTAGATATTGAAGACAGTAGACTAATAGGCCGATACGATTCAGCATCCTCTTCAGATTTACCGGGTTTATGGATCATCAAAATTACTGCCATTTTCCACTGTTTAGGGAAGAACTGCACCCTAGATATGGCATTGAATATTAGTGCCATATATAAAATTGCTCGAATAGGTAGAGCTTTTAGAGTGGTATTACAAATATTGTCGATTCCAGGAGTCTTCTTTGACGGTAGTGATTTAATAACTTCGACAATTTCCTCAACCCTAATAGGTTTGATGGGGAGGGACATTTGCAGAGGTGTCTCTAAGCTATCAAGCGTTTCTTGATGCTGCTCCATTGTAGCGAATTGGTAATGGGTGAACCTAGCTTCCAAATGGTGTGCAAAAGAATTTGCCTGCTCCTCCTCATTTTTAGCGAGTTCGCCTCCCGGACACCTGATAGGAACCTGTCTGAACGGTTGTCTTTTAAGGGACTTAGTGCACTTCCAAAGCGAATATCCAGAATCCACTGTATAGTCCATAGAAGCCAGCTTGTGCTCAAAAAAGTTACTTCGTAATTCTCGTAAGACATTTCGTAGTTGCTTAGCAGCACGATTCCATAAAATGCGATCCCAGGGGTCTTGGGATCGGATTGCTCGCCTTCGGAGTCTCCTTTTTTGTAACAGAAGCTCTCTAGCCTCTCTGGTTAGGGCTATTCCATAGTTGGTGCCTGTCCGAGGAACAGGAGGCGTAGAGGCGATTGCAGCCCTAGAAATGCTTTGTGTAAGGTAATCAACAGCAATTTCAATTTCTTCACCAGAATTTAATGTAGTATTCAGCGGAATCAGACTCTCCAATTGTTGACTAAATACAAGTAGGTCAGTGTGTTTGGTGACTAACCGAGGGCTTGGATTGACATAACTCCTATCTGTCACAATGCTGATGATCAAAGGCAGGTGATCAGAGTCCAAGTCCCAGCTTTGTGTAATAGTTGCTAGAGAATCTGGTATACCATGATACACTGCAAAGTCTATGCAGGAAGGCGTATGACTGGGCACATATGGATATCTGGTGGGCGATCCAGTTGCAAGGATCTTAGCTCCAGTGGCAGAGATGGCTTCTGCAAGTTCACGCCCCCGAGGTGAATTGTAATTGTCGCCCCAAAGCCAATGTCGGGCATTCCAGTCACCACCAACCAGATACCTTTGACCGCAAGCACGTATTATGTCGGTAAAGTGTGTTTCCTCAATTCTGGTATTGGGAGGGCAGTAAATGGCGCTGAACTGCACATCACCCAGTCCTGTGGCTACTTTTACCGACGACATTTGTATGCTGTGTGACTCTATGACCCTTTGTGGAAAATGGCGAAGAGATGTCCGAACGAACACCGCTGCTCCACCTACGCTAGTATTATTCCGCGAAGGCCTAAATGCTGGATAGAAGGCATATCCATATATCTTTACAGTATCTCCTCTTTTAATCCTAAGTTCCGTCAGAAGAAGAATGTCTACATTGTTGTTGTGCGCAAACAGTTCAACTTCTTTAGCTTTTCTTGAAATGCCGTTAGCATTCCAAATAAGAATCTTTAGTGGATTCATTGTGAAGCTGAAACGTTGTTGTGGAACTGGGAGTTATGCTCGCTCACAGTCCAAATCTTTAGCATGTTGGCAATTTCGAAAACCATTTTGTCAAGTTTATCAAGTCGTTGATTGACTTGACTTTTATACTGTTGCTGTTCTTGCTGCTGCTGTTGCAACCACATAATAAACTGCTCTTGTTGTTGTTGTTGGATTTGTTGTTGCCACTCCTGAAACTGTTGTTGTTGCTGTTGTAATAATATTTGAACTTCAGATGTATTATTATGCTGAATATTCATTCGTTGCTGGTGCGAAATCTGTTGAGTTTGTGAGTTGTGCAGACGTCTCTGAGATGATCCATCCTTTAAGGGCATTATATTTGAATATTGTCTTGCTACTGTGGCATATGACGCTTTTGTGTTTCCGCCAGTGGCTATTACTGGTTGATGTTGAACTGTGTTTAGCTGTTGTTGTGTTAATTGGTGATGTACTGTTGGTTGTTTGGTACTCTTGCGGCGATTAAGCTGCAATGAAGGATGCTGTTGCAGGTCTCGAGATATGGGAATATGATTATTATTATTTAAATTCTTCGCCTTTCTTGCAGGCCCCATAGATCTGCGGAGAAACTCCTGGTACGTTTGGCAACCTTTATAACTAGCCATATGGTTGTGAGAACAATGGTAGCATGTGGGCTGTTCGTCAACAGGACGTGTGCATTGTGTGGTTTGGTGACTTTCGCCACACCTGGCACAATTTGGGTGTCTACGGCAGTAATTAGCTGTATGTCCATACTCCTGGCAGCGACGACATTGTGCAACGTCTGTGGACTTTCGCATCCTCTCAATCCGTATTTTCTGTCGGCAAATAGTCTTAACCTGATAAATTTCATTAATTTTGGCGCAGGGCCTTAAATTGATGAAAAAAATATTAAGCTTTTCATTTTTATTAATCCTTGAACTAGGGTTGTGGATGTGAAGTACTTCGTAGCCTAAACATTTCAGATCAGCAGTTATGTCTTTATTTGGTGTGCTGTGATGTAAGTCCTTTACTACAATTCTGTGTGCTTTTTCTGTCAGCATTTGATAAGTATGGAACTGCATACCAATCTCTTCCATATGGCTTACAATTTTTCTGTAAGTCTCACTATCTTTGGGAAATATTCTAACAGAATCCCCTTGATTAGCTTTGACGACAACGTTATCTAAATTTGCCTTTTCTTTTATAAGTTCAAATAAATCATTTAAGTTGCTGATATTGACAACAATTTGCGGTGGCTTTTTAGGACCTTTAAGTTGGTTAATAGCGTTATTTGATTCTTGGGATTTTTGGCCAGTGTTGATTCCATCAAGTTGAAGATCATCCATATGGACACTGTCATCATCAGCATCGTCAATCATCGTGTCTTCCACATTTTCTTCATTAGCAGAGGTGTCCGTGTCGAGAATGGCAAACCTATTGCTAGAGCTTATTTTCTGACTAGTTGTGGGGGGCGAGTGCATAACCTGGTTGCTGCTCACTCTTTTTGGGTTATAGATGGGGGACAAAGATTTTAAATTTTTTCTCTTGCCCACTCTCCGATTTTGATCATCCAATACTCTTCTGGCAACCTCGCTTAGGTTTTTTGCTGCAATGTCTGGGCTTATTAATTGGGAGCTCTCCTGACTAGTGAAGCTTATTCCAGGGCAGATGCTGCTAATCGTAGCATTTGCCATTGTGTATGTGGTGCTGTTATTGGCACTAGTAAATGTCACCGTTGTTGTGGTGAAACTACTTCTTAGATTCGCATTGCATGTAATGCGTTGAATTTCTGATCGGCACTCATCTCTAATCTGATGAGGTAATTTTCCTGCTATTGAGAACATTATTTCATGATCATTCTGCTTATTTATAAGCAGAGAGTCATCAAAATTGTTCTCACTCATTGTATTAATACGAAGTCTGAATATTTAGCAAATAATTTGCAGACTTAAAAGTGTCTTAAATGTGCAAAAACAGAGCAGAGACAGATCAACTATGCTGATAAGCTTGCCCTTCTTTTGCGGCTCTGCGCGGGGTGAGGGGAATGTCTTGCCCGAAGGGCAAAGAGCGCCGTTACACCACACTTCTTGTAATGCTTTTTGTTATTGTCCAATTGCCGACACCGCACGAAGCAGCGCCCGAAAGTTACAATTTGTGCTATTTTTAGAGCACAAGAGAATGCACTTTTAAAGCAGAAATAGAAAATCACTTTTGCATCCGCGCGACACAACCGATCTCTATGAATGCAGATTTGCGACTAATAAGTAGAGTAGATATAAACATAATAATAGAGAATAATATAATAATAGACATAGATATAGTGATAAGCGTAGATACAAGCTCTATTACATAAGAATGAAAAGAAACAGAATTAAACGAACGGGTGGTGACCGGACACCAAAATAAAACAAGATAATTAATAAGAGGCGGCGAAGAGCGAAAGCGCATAAGAGCGCAACAGCGCGAACAAAAGCTGCAGCGAAGAGTGCATCCAGCATCAAAAGCTCTACTTAAGAGCGCCTGCGCGACGACCAGAGCGGATGTTGCGGGAGAGAGCAGCGGCGGCGCGCCAAAGCAAGCTGACCTCCGACCGCCGCTGAGCAACGTAGGTTAGCTGAATAAGGCAAGCAAGAGGTAACGTGGGTGACCCGAGGACCATGGACGGCCACTTGGTGAGCGACCGTGAAACGAGACAGTGAAAGATAAGATACGCGAGTGAAGTGCCCTGGCAACGCAGACGTAAAAGAGGAAAAGGAGATCAACAGACAACGAGAGAAAGGTTCCAGAAGTCCCCAGCGTGAAATCACAGTGAGTTTAACGGCGGCAGCCTTAAATAGGTATTAGAGTTAGATTAATAGTCAGATAAGAAGTGTGTGCTTATTGTAATAATAATAACTCGAAAGTACACAAAGGCCTTCTCCTCTCGCACGAGTGTCGCGAGAGTAGAACAGATAAAGAAATAAAAAAAGAATTTTACTACTAAACACAACGACCGGCGTATACTCTGTGGGTTACTTACCCCACTCACCCCAGTGTATCATCCTTACAAGTGGCGCCCGAGCAGGGACCCCAAATTCAAGAGGCGTGACATGGCGACGAATTAAAGCCCCGTCAAAGTGTCACATAACCCATAAAGTGAGAGTAAAGTAGAAGCAAGGCGAGACAAAAAGGACTCAGCACGCGCTAACACGTTGAGTGGAATTCACTCAGCATGCGCCAATGCGTTGAGTGGAATTCGCCGGTAATGCAGAGTGCGCCTGAGAGATAAGCAGGCGAGTAGAGCAGAGGCGGAACTTGCGGTCAAATCAAAGAGTGGGGTCCGCGCGCGTTTTTTTTTAGCAAAGTAAAGTACCGAGAAAGAAAAAAAACGTGTTTTACTTTAGTGTTAAGAAAAGTGGTGGGTAGTACAGTTAAGTTTCTTTTTCCTCTCCTTCATCTTTCTCTTTTACTGTACGAAACCGTAACGGTCATGAGTACAGTCAAACGCGACGCCATATTGTTTTATCGGGAAAAAATACAGTGAAAGTGTTAAACGGGATTGTACGGTCCGGCGCTAACGACAAAGGTCAGCGAAAGGTCGAAAAAGGAAGAAAAAAAAATAACGAATCAAGTGTGAACGCGAACTCGTAAGGGTTAACGGTTACCATACGAAGTGTTACGAAGCATAATAAAGTGTGAACGCGAACTCGTAAGGGTTAACGGTTACCATACGAGGTGTTACGAAGCATAATCAAGCGTGAGCGCGAGTTCGTACAGGTTAAGGATTACCGTACGAAGTGTTACGAAGCATAATCAAGTGTGAGCGTGAGTTCGTATAGGTTACCGACGACCATACGAGGCGTGCCGAGGATAAACGAAGTGTCGCGGGGTTTAACCGAGTGTAAGCGGGAGCTCGTATAGGTTGCCGACTACCATACGAGGCGTGCCGAGGACAAACGAAGTGTCGCGGGGTGTAATCAAGTGCAGGCGGGATCTCGTATAGGTTGCCGACGACCATACGAAGCGTGTCGAGGATAAACGAAGAGTCGCGGAGCGTAACCGAGCGCGAACAGGATCTCGTATAGGTTGCCGACTACCATACGAAGCGCGTCGAGGACGAACGAAGTGTTGCGGAGTGTAGCCGAGTGCGAACAAGAGCTCGTATAGGTTGCCGACTACCATACGAGGCGCGTCGAGAACAAACGAGGTGTCGCGGAGTGGAAAATATAAGCATAAGCTCGTACAGGTTACCGATTACCGAACGAAGCGTATCAAAAGTAACGAAATACCGCGAACGATACCCGGGTGTGAATGAAATATCGTACAGGTTGGCGACAACCATACAAAACAGATTCAGAAGCAACGAAGTGATACGAATCGCACCCGAGTGTGAGCGAGAGCTCGTATTGGTTGCCGATACCGTGCGAAGCGTGATAAGAGTGCGCTGCGGGTGTTTTTTTTATCTTTCCGCGATAACGTAGATTTGAACTAGCATAGGGAACAATGGACGAGAAACAAAGCGACCTCGACTCGACGGTTTTCGGGAAGCCCGTGACATCAACACTGCAGAAGCGGTTGATAAGC
This sequence comes from Drosophila pruinosa, assembly GCA_018150935.1. Taxonomy (NCBI): domain Eukaryota; kingdom Metazoa; phylum Arthropoda; class Insecta; order Diptera; family Drosophilidae; genus Drosophila; species Drosophila pruinosa. Next base: position 187,059 of record JAECWR010000081.1, read on the forward strand.
ACGGACGTCCAATACGGGACCCGGATCGGGCCACCCATAGGATGCGGTGAAGGTACGGCGGACGAATCGTTCACACGCATGGGAATAAACGGAGAAACGGGGTTTGACACAACCGGGCTCCCGTCTGACACGCCCGCGTTTGGGGGGACGTCCCGGCGGGACCCCAGATCCACAGCATCGGTGTCGGAGGTCGTGCGCAAGTGGTGCATTAATTTCGATGGACAGTCAGACCCGTTGGATTTTCTGGAGAACCTGGAAGAACGGGCAATAGCCAACGGAGTGGATTTGGACCAGTTGCCCCGAACGGTGGGCGAAGTATTCACAGGTCGCGCAACCCGATGGTTGACGTCGAGCCGAGCTCGAAACGTTCCGTGGGCGACATTTAAAAGGAAGTTCTTAACCTTTTTTTGCCTCCAAGGTTCTTCGAGTGCCTGGAAGGAGAAATATACCAGAGGCGACAGCGTGAGGGGGAGTCGTTTAAAGATTATTTAATCGAGCTACGATCCCTCACGCATCATGCAGGTTACGACGAGGAGCAGGAACTTCGCCGAGCCTACGATAACATGCTGCCGGACTACAGGAGCTACATTCCACGCATTGATTGTCGCGATATGGAGCAGTTGATGGAACTAGCGGGAGAATATGAGTCGACGAAGAAGGAAAGGCTGGAACAAGAGCGGAGAATAAGCTGGCACGATCGCGGCACAGACCACGCAAGGGATACTCAGTATGGAGCAAAACCCGGTTGGCGCGACAACCCCAAACAGGCTGGAGGAGAGGACTGCGGGCGTCGTATGGGACCCCGATGTCCAGCGGACGGGTCCACCAACTCAACCAACGACAGCACGAACCCCACGGACTAATGGAGGATACAACAGCACGAACCAGTCAGAATCCGTTCAGGAACGCACCACATACAGCGAACGTGACGAACAAGGTGGATACAGCAGAACGTGGAACATCAAGATTCGGTGGCCAGCGGAGATGCTTCCGGTGCTCGCAGGAGGGTCATTTCGCGAGGGAGTGCCCGAATGAACGGGCGTTATGTTGCCAAATATGCGGCAGAACAGAAGTAGGCACTGATGATTGTTGCGGGCCATACAGTGCGGGAAACGACCGGCGGCGCCACCCAGACGGGAATGGAGTGGGCGCCGGACATTAACGGAACAAGATACAGAAAACCCCTTGAGGGTAGAACGGGGTCGCGTTGTGGCGACGGTGAGAGTAGGAGGGCACGTGGTGGCCGCTACCCTAGACACCGGAGCAACGCGGAGCTTCGTGAGCGAGGTTTGCGCAAGAGGACTAGAAGGGTATAAAGATAAAGTGAGTGAGGGAACGGTGGTGAGATTAGCGGACGGATCTCGATTGAAGGTGGAAGATACGCTGCGCTTGCCGATCGAGCTGGCAGGGCAGTCAGTCTCGATGCGTTTGCTGGTGATGCCAACGATGATGGACGAGCTAATACTAGGAATGGACTTCCTAGCCGAAATTGGCTCCACGATAAGCTGCGGATCGGCAGAGCTGGCCCTACAACCAGCGAGGATGAGGGCAGAAGACTGGCAGTTGGAGAAGCCGAGGGCGGCGAGATCCAAGCGGAGGAGATTAAAAGAGATACCGTTGGCATCGATGGAAGAGGCGCCTAGAAGCGTGGAGATACCACGAAGGGTCCCGGTGGAGTACAACGGAGCAGAGTTGCGGGAAGGGGAAATCGGAAGGGAGAAACTAGGAAAAGTGACCGAAGAGGTAGGAGTTGAGGAAAAGAGTCAGTGGCCGTCAGACCTAGAGCCACGTCTGGTAGAGTTCCTCGAAGAGGAACTCGCGCTGTTCGATGACCTGCAAGGGATAACTGACATCGCGGAGCACAAGATTGTGTTAAAGGACGACAGACCCATCAAACAAAGGTATTATCCGAAGAACCCGGCGATGCAACGGATCATTTATGAACAAGTAGACGAGTTGATCAAGAATGATGCGATCGAGCCATCGCGAAGTCCGCACAGCGCCCCGATCGTGCTAGTAAAGAAAAAGACAGGCGATTGGCGGATGTGTGTGGATTACCGCCAACTCAACGCACACTCAATACCCGACGCATATCCTGTGCCGTGGATTAACCACATACTGGAACGTCTGCGAAACGCAAAATACGTGTCAACTATAGACCTTAAACATGGGTATTGGCAAATCCCGATGGAAGCCGGAAGCAGGGAGTGTACCGCATTCACAGTCCCAGGAAGAGGTCTCTTCCAATGGAAGGTGATGCCATTTGGTTTACATTCCGCAGGAGCTACCTTCCAAAGAGCATTAGACACGGTCATCGGTCCGGATATGGAACCACACGCATTCGCATACTTGGACGATATTATCGTCATAGGGACCAGCGTAGGGGAACATGTGCACAACCTCCGCGAAGTATTTCGAAGATTGAGGAAAGCGAAACTACGGCTAAACAAGGAGAAATGTCAATTCTTTCAAAAGGAATTAACATACCTAGGGCATAGGGTGAGTTCGAGAGGCATACACACTGATCCGGGGAAAGTAGCTGCGATACGGGAACTGAAGTCTCCGGAGAATATACGGGAGTTGCGACAGTGCTTAGGGATGGCATCATGGTACAGACGGTTCGTACCCGGTTTCGCCTCGATGGTGCAACCAATGACCAAGCTGTTGAAGAAGGAGAAGAAGTGGTCATGGGGCAAGGAACAGCAAGCGGCGATGGAGAAGCTGAAGACGAGTCTCACGTCTGCTCCAGTGTTAGCGTGCCCGGACTTCGAGAAGAAGTTCGTCCTCCAAACGGACGCAAGCGACCACGGCATCGGAGCGGTTTTGACGCAAAATGTGGATGGCCAGGAGCGGGTGATAGCATACGCACGCTGGAAATTAGGCAAATCGGAGGAAAACTACTCGGCAACAGAGAAGGAGTGTCTCGCCATAGTATGGGCCATCCGCAAACTGAAGTGCTACCACGAAGGATACAACTTCGAGGTGATCACGGATCATATGGCACTAAAGTGGTTGAACTCAATAGAGAGCCCATCCGGACGGATTGCCCGATGGGCATTAGAGTTACAACAGTACCGGTTCGACGTCAAATATAGGAAGGGTTGTCTCAACGTAGTTGCAGACGCGCTGTCAAGGCAGCCACTGGAGGAGTGTGCACAAGCAGTTGAAGAACCAGACTCGTGCAGATGGTTAGACGCCCTGCGAATGAAGATAATGGAGTCGCCGGGGAAGTTCCCGGACTACGCCGTGGAAAACGAACAAGTATATCGACACATGGGACATCGAGCGGGCGATGAGGATTACATACCCTGGAAACTATGCGTGCCGACAAAGCATCGCACGAGGGTGTTAATGGAGTGCCACGATGCACCCACCGCAGGACACATGGGCGTGAGAAAGACAGTGGCACGGCTGGCACAGCGTTACTTTTGGCCAGGCATGTATCGAGACGCGTCAAAGTACGTGCGTAGTTGCGATGCTTGTCAAAAGTTTAAAACGGATCAAATGAAGCCAGCCGGACGCATGCTAACAAGGCAAGCAAAGGAACCCTTTGCGTTGCTATGCGCCGACTTCGTTGGACCCTTGCCGAAGTCAAAACGCGGCAACACCATGCTTCTAGTATTCCATGACACGTTCTCGAAATGGGTGGAGTTAATCCCCTTAAAACGAGCGACATCGGCAACACTACAGTTGGCATTCAGAGAGCGGATACTGAGTCGATTCGGAGTCCCGAGGATGCTGGTGTGCGACAACGGAACGCAGTTCACCAGCAAAGCTTTCAAAACTTTCATGACGGAGATGGGGATTGAAATCCAACATACTGCACCATACTGCCCACAACAAAACCCAACGGAGAGGACCAACAGGACGGTGAAGACTATGATCGCACAATACGTGGACGGACATCAGAACTCGTGGGACGAGCTGATACCCGAAATATCGCTAGCAGTGAACTCCAACGTATCGGACTCCACAGGTTTTTCCCCAGCGTTTTTAGTCCAGGGCAGAGAGCCACGGTTACCAGCGTCATTATACGACGCAATGACAGTCGGCTCTGGTCACTGTTCCCAGTCTCCGAAAGAAAAGGCGGATCGTATGCGGGAAGTTTTTGAGATAGTACGGAATAACCTGCAAAAAGCGTCAATGGACCAGAGTAGGTACTACAACATGAGAAGGCGAAAGTGGCGTCCCAGGCTGAATACGCTGGTATGGGTAAAACGCCACCAACTGTCTAACGCGGTGGAAGGATTCGCAGCAAAACTAGCACCAAAATTCGATGGACCATATCGCGTGGTGATCTTCATCTCTCCAAACGTTGTGCGCCTAAGAAAGGAAGGCGAACGAAAAACGAAGGTGGCGGGTATTGCACAGTTAAAAGAGTATCAAGGTCGCGAATCCGACAACACAGAGGGTCGGTCAGAGGCTCTTTCGCCCACACCCTCTGCGGCGGGAGATTTAGTATAAAAGATAACAACTATAGTCCGTATACTAGCTAACCACTCTCCATATTTTCTATTATCGCCCCTAGGAAAATTTTTACGATGGCAGACCAGGAAGTGATTGTGCTGAGCTCGGACTCGGAGGACGGCAGCCCGCATAGTGGGTATGACCCGTGCGCGGCTCACCGATCCGAGGCCGAATGGGAGGAACAGGAGGACGGCAGCCCGCATAGTGGGTATGACCCGTGCGCGGATCACCGGTCCGAGACCGGTTGGGAGGAGCCGGAGGACGGCAGCCCGCATGGAGGGTACGACCCATGCGAGAGCGAAAGGTCGGAGACGGAGTCGGAGGAGCCGGAAGAGGAAGCCGGGACCGAGTGGGGCCGCAATGGGTGGTCAACGGAGGAGGAGGAGGAAACGCAATCCAGCACGGGGAGAGCAGGCCCGAGCAACGGCAGGGATCCCAGAGGCAGCAGGGAGTACTGAGAGGGAGTACAGGGAGTACAAGAGAGGCGCTGGCAGCGAGCGAGGCGAAAAGGGCGGCCGAGATAATGAGCCGGGAGAAAGCGGAAAACCCGACGGGCGTCGAACTCGGGGATCACCCCGAGCCGGCGTCCGCGCGGAGCGACTACGCATCTCCCGTGCTCGAGTGCGACGCCGACGAGTCGATGTTCGATGACTTATCGGACATCGATTGGCCGGAGGAGGAGCCGTCGCCGGACGATACCGTGCCCAGCGGGAGAAGCGGGGACACCCCAGTAGGGTGGACGAAACTAGACGGGGACGACCTTTTGGCAAGGCGGCGATGGGTCGCCCCTGGCACGTCACCCCGACAGACACCAGGTGGCTCGCAGTGGGTGAAACCGCCCACAAGGTGGGCGAACAGAACCAGGGCAACGAGGATGCCGAAGCCCATCGTCGAGGAGGTGCGGAGGAAGGAAGCAGCCGGGAAGGGCCAGCAGAAGAGAGAACGGTCGACCCTCACGCACGAGGGCATAGCGTATAGGGTGACCTACAGCCGGAGCGGCGTGACGATCACCCTATGCGGAGAAAGGGGGGGTGTGACGAGGCGTAGGAGGCCAGCCCGTCACATAGTTATAAGAAATAATAATAAGTAGAGTAGATATAAACATAATAATAGAGAATAATATAATAATAGACATAGATATAGTGATAAGCGTAAATATAAGCTCTATTACATAAGAATGAAAAGAAACAGAATTAAACGAACGGGTGGTGACCGGACACCAAAATAAAACAAGATAATTAATAAGAGGCGGCGAAGAGCGAAAGCGCATAAGAGCGCAACAGCGCGAACAAAAGCTGCAGCGAAGAGTGCATCCAGCGTCAAAAGCTCTACTTAAGAGCGCCTGCTCGACGACCAGAGCGGATGTTGCGGGAGAGAGCAGCGGCGGCGCGCCAAAGCAAGCTGACCTCCGACCGCCGCTGAGCAACGTAGGTTAGCTGAATAAGGCAAGCAAGAGGTAACGTGGGTGACCCGAGGACCATGGACGGCCACTTGGTGAGCGACCGTGAAACGAGACAGTGAAAGATAAGATACGCGAGTGAAGTGCCCTGGCAACGCAGACGTAAAAGAGGAAAAGGAGATCAACAGACAACGAGAGAAAGGTTCCAGAAGTCCCCAGCGTGAAATCACAGTGAGTTTAACGGCGGCAGCCTTAAATAGGTATTAGAGTTAGATTAATAGTGAGATAAGAAGTGTGTGCTTATTGTAATAATAATAACTCGAAACTACACAAAGGCCTTCTCCTCTCGCACGAGTGTCGCGAGAGTAGAACAGATAAAGAAATAAAAGAATTTTACTACTAAACACAACGACCGGCGTATACTCTGTGGGTTACTTTCCCCCCCCCCCCTCCACCCCCTCTGAATTTGGGTAGTTTCTGCGCAAATACAAATAACTTGCGAGAACGACCTGGCGGCTGAGTATCACCCCAGTGTATCATCCTTACAGATCACGAGACAGAAACCAAAAGAGAAAAATGAAGGAGAGAAGAAAAACTTAACTGTACTAACCACCACTTTGATTAATGTTACAGTAAAAAAAACTTTCCCCCTTTTTTTTCCCTCGGTACTCGACCTAGCTAAAAAAAATTTTCGCGCGCGGAACCCCCTTTTGATCTGCGCGGAGGTGCCGCCTCTGACCTGCTTGTCTGCTTATCTTTCAAGCACACTTTGCACAACCGGCGGACTCCACTCAACGTATTGGTGCGTGTTGAGTGATTTTCGTCTTTGCTTATCTTTCAAGCACGCTTTGCACAACCGGCGAACTCCACTCAACGTGTTGGTGCGTGTTGAGTGATTTTCGTCTTGCCTTGGCTCTCCTCTACTCTTACTTTATGGGTTATGTGACACTTTGACGGTGCTTTAATTCGTCGCCATGTCCTCTTGAATTTAGGGGTCCCTGCTCGGGCGCCACTTGTAAGGATGTTACGCTGGGGTGATACTCAGCCGCCAGGTCGTTTCCGCAAGTTATTTATATTTGTGCAGAAACTGCCTAAATTCAGAGGGGGAGAATAACCCACAGAGCATACGCCAGTCGTTATATTTGATTGTAAGTTATTTTATTCTTTATATGTTCTATTCTCGTGACACTCGTGCACGAGAAGAGAACCGCTGTGTAGTTTTGGGGTTTTTTACAAAAGCGGACACCTTTTATTTAACCTTTATTCCTTTATTCTACTCTAATATCTATTTAAGGCTGCCGCCGTTAAACTCACTTCAGTTATCGCTGGAAATCTCTGGAACCTTCTGTCGTCGTCTTCCTGTCCTCCTTGTCTTCTTGTTCACGTGTCGTCAGGGCACTTCACTCGCGTTTTTATTTTCGGTACTTCGCTACTCCGCGGTCGCTCACCAAGTCCCCGTTCATTGTCCCCGGGTTATCCATGTTACCTCTTGATCTCCTTATTCAGCTGATTTATGTTGCTCAGCGGCGGTCAAAGGTCAGTCCGCTTTGGCGCGCAACCGCTGCTCTCTCCCGCAACATTCGCCCTGGTCGTCGCATAGGCGCTCTTAAGTAGAGCTTTTGATGCTGGATGCACTCTGCGCTGCAGCTTCTGTTCGCGATGTTGCGCTCTTATGCGCTTTCGCTCTTTGCTACACTTTTACGAGATAGTCGTTTTCGTTTGGTGTCCGGTCACCACCCATTCTTTTAGTTCTCTTTTTCCTTATACTATTATTAATATCCTATTCTTATGCTATTGCTATTATCACTAGGGCTTATGCTTATGCTTATTACTATCTCTATGTCTATTATTATATCTATATCTATTATTATTATTATTATAACTATGTGACGGGCTGGCCTCCTACGCCTCGTCACAATATTTAGAAAATTTTTTTTTTTTGGGGCCATAGTTTGGGGGAAAAAAAATGAAGCCATATATGGCTTCCTATGCATTTAGCGTATTTCAAAGATTGCAATATATGGCTTTCTATGCAATCATGTGAAAGTTGGCATAACACTTTTTTTCTCATTATAACATAAAAATACATTGCTTTTCTCTCAAAAGGTGTATTTTCGGAAGGAACAATCGTTTTGGCAGAGTTGCCTATTCTTTTTCCAAGTGGGAAAATGTCCAATTTTGTCCTCTCGAACAGAATTTAAGGGAAAATCCTGGTGCCTCATTCGCTTGCTGGTAGAAGGAGTACCTTCCCTGCTTGTAGTCGGCGATGCAGTTGGAGTCATTCCAGGACGCCCGCGCTTCTTTATTTTTCCTACCTTACACAGGTGCTCAGTTATACAAAGCTTAAAGTCGAACAGTGGCATATATTGATCTGACTTACGACGGTATAAAATCCACGAATTAACCACGCACATATCAATCATGTGGAAAAATATTTTTTTATACAATTTTCTTGAACGCAATTGAATTCTATAAAGTCCCAGTAAAGAATCAAGTAAATCAACGCCACCCATATGGTAATTGTACACATCAACTGCCTTAGGAGACTCGATTTCTATATAGTTTTTGTCTTTCTTACTGTATCGCTTTTTTTTTGTTTTTGCTGTTGTTGATGTTATTGCTGCAGTTGCTGTTGCTGCTGCTAGCGTTGTTATTGGCTAGGAACGTATGCCAGCCAGTGACAGATGAACTGCTGCTGCTGCTTGCAACGCTTATCTCAATGGTCTCATTTGCGCTGGGAATAGGAGGGGAGTTTTTGCTGTTTCCCTTATGCTTCATATTGGCAGTTGAAATTACTATAACTTATAACCGTAACTTAATTGTCTATGGGTTGCTTATGCACAGGCGTAAGCACTTAGACCCGGATATTTTGTACAGGTAACGAAAAGTTTACAAACAATGTTTCAACAAGTAAAACGACGAAGAAACATTCACGTACAATATAAAATAAAATTATAACAAAACACAAGAACAGTACAAAAAGTAAAATTTATAAGTACAAATATAAAGGGACGAAAGACAGTAATGACAGGACAATACAAAGAACATATAATTTACGTTTGAATTTGCATGAGTTTGCCTGGCCTGTATAGCCTGGTAATACTGTAATAGCGTAGTTGGTATTGGCTTCTTGTTAAATGGCTGCGGCTCAGCCGGCGTAGCAAGTGGCAGTTTATGACTCCTAGAGGGCAGAGGGGAGGTATGCTGGGCATATACTGCAATGCAGGCGTCCCGCTTGCAGCTCCCCGATGGATTGTTGGTGTCCGCTCCTCCAGGTGGCAATTTAATGGTTTAGCGTTACTGTTGTTGTTGTTGATGATGATGGTCCAAGTGGAAATTTTGGTGGCGGTGATTTATTGTGCAGTGAGTTGAACACGATTCATGCAGTGATGAGCAGTGATTTGTGAACTGTGACTTGCAGTTCGTGACTTGCGGCAGTGACCAGCCGACAGGAACAGTGACTGGCTTACTGGCTGTTTTTTTTTTTTTTTTCAGACCGTGACTTGTGGATGTGCGAGCGTGACTCAACTAAATGCAGCTGCGAACAGTGACTCGCAATCAGTGACAGGCCTTGCAGAAGAGAAGTGTGGGGCATGACAACCAGCGGCTGTCACTAGTGCACCACAATAATCATCTACAGGTGGCGCGCCCTGGTTCCTGGGCTAATCTTCACTGCACTGGTCACTTAGTGAGGGCAGAGCGGGCACAGATCCTGTCCCAGGCCACAACACTAACACTTGTCACTGATTCACAATGGCTACTGGTTGCGCAGCACTGATCTCGACCCTCAGACGGGGGGTGAGGAGGGCTCTGTCCTGACCCTGGGTGCTGCACTGTCACTAGTCACGATATCACTGCACTGCACTGTTTGCTTGTAACTGGGTTGCGTAGTGCTGGCATCAAACTCACGACAGAGTTGGGAAGGGCTGGCCCTGAGCACTTGCACTTGCACTGGTCACTGATCACTGTTCACTGAGTCACGAGTCACGAGTTTGCGCAGTGCTGATCTCCTGCACTGTTCGCAAAGCACTTCCCCTAGGTACGGGGTTGGGAGACGTATGTTCAGACCCAAAGTGCTGCACTGTCACTGTTCACTAGGCACAATAGCACTGCACCGTGATCACTGCGGATCGGTTCACTTCACTTGCACTTTTCACGAAACGGCGGCACCCGAAATACTTGCGAAACCCGATCTTACCCAAGGATTGGGCGAAACACGAACACGACGACGCGAATACTTAACGACACGAGAGTAGTGGCTGGGTGCGCCGGTCCGGACAACACCAACAACTGGAACACTTGCTATGCAAGTATACAAGGCCAATTTAATGTCCAATACACAATACCCCAGGGATATTCTCCGTGGTTAGAGTCTTGTAATGGCCATTGGCAACTCTAGAAGGCGAACTTAATAGTCTGCTTTTCACACCAGGCTGGCATGAAACAGGATTGCTTCCCACATAAGTAGACAGAATGTTGACTACTTTATTGTCAAACCAAGAGACGAGGCTAAGCTCAATTCCATCGATATTAGCTACTTTTTCGACCATGTTTCCACGTCCTTTCTTTTTTAATTCTTTTTCAGTTGGCATCTTTGAATTAGGTACTCGAATAATCCTTACCGTACCCAAAGCCAATATACCATTTTTCATAAAGTAGACTTCAAGGTTGGGACTATTGAACCAATTGTCGAAAAATAATTTGAAGTTTTTTCCTTTTGGTACGGTTGCCGATAGTCTTGTTACAACATTTCAGCTTACCTCCAAATTAGGTGCTTCTTCCGGATATGTATCACTTTGGGCTCCCGCAAAAATATTAAAATCGTAGATAAAACCTGATACTCCACTCAAAACAAAATTTTTGAAGCCCCATTTGTGAGGCTTTGCTGGATTATATTGTTTTAAGTGGTGCCGGCACTTCGTGGGAATAATTTGCTCATCAGCGGTCATCGGAATTGCTCTCATCGGTCTCCGAAATATATACATCTTCTTCTATAATTTTTTTATTTCCAACCCATTCGTCTTCAGAATCGGACGTGTTGTCGACTTCACTTAACGGGTTATCGATTTCGTTGACGTATTGCAAATTACCGTAAAATGATTGTATATTCATTTCTAAAAAAAAAAATTCATAAGTACATAGAATATAACATATATGTACAGGTTGCTGCATATACAGCCATATATGGCGTCAGCAGTTTCTTACAAAAAATAGTACTTATAATGCTTACCGAATAGTCAAATTATATTAATTATTAAAGAAAACTTTATATTCTTTTCGAAAAAAAATAGATTCAAGCGCTAATGGTGTTTTTTAATATAGTAAATTAATTTTCAAATACACCAATGTTCAATTTCGTTCGTCTGCTTGAGGTGCTTGCACAAAAGTTCTGCACATCGAATTCCAACAGAAAATAGTGCAAAGAAGAATAACTGTTAACAATGAATGAGCGTATGTACCGTTTTATCATCAAAAAAAATTATTGAAAGTGAGAAACCATATATAGCTCTGTATGCGGTAGAGGGTTAACCCTTCGGATACTCCTTGCTTTCAAAACGTTCAGGCTGCTTCATATAAATGTCTTCGCTAAGCTCACTATTCAAATACGCATTTGAAACATCCATTTGATGTAAATATAACCCCTTTTCGGCAGCTACAGCTAACAATAACCTAATATTTTCATAGCGTATAACAGGCGAGAATGTCTCGGAATAATTTATAGCATACTGCTGACTGCATCCCTAAGCGACAAGCCTTGATTTGTATCGATCGATGTTGCCTTGATCGTCTCTCTTGATACGGAATACCCACATGCAACCAATAGCTTTTGCTTTTGCTTTTAGGTGGAAGATTAACCAGCGACCACGGGTTGTTTGCGATGAGAGCCTCGTACTCAGTTGTCATAGACTTTTCCCACTCTGTAAGGATGATACACTGGGGTGATACTCAGCCGCCAGGTCGTTCTCGCAAGTTATTTATATTTGCGCAGAAACTATCCAAATTCAGAGGGGAGAATAACCCAAAGAGTACGCGCCAGTCGTTGTGTTCGAAAGTAAAATTCTTTTATTGCTTTATCTCGAGTTATCGAGTTATTATCATTTCAATAAGCACACACTTCTTATCTGACTATTAATCTACCCCTCTAATACCTATTTAAGGCTGCCGCCGTTAAACTCACTGTGATTCCACGCTGGGGACTTCTGGAACCTTTCTTCTCGCCGTCTGTTGCTTTCCTTTTCCTCTTTCTCGTCTGCGTCGCCAGGGCACTTCACTCGCGTATCTTATTCTTACTGTCGCGCTTCACGGTCGCTCACCAAGTCCCCGTCCATGGTCCTCGGGTCACCCACGTTACCTCTTGCTTCCCTTATTCAGCTAACCTCCGTTGCTCAGCGGCGGTCGGAGGTCAGCTTGCTTTGGCGCGCCGCCGCTGCTCTCTCTCGCAACATCCGCTCCGATCATCGCGCAGGCGCTCTTAAGTAGAGCTTTTGATGCTGTATGCACTCTTTGCTGCAGCTTTTGTTCGCGCTGTTGCGCTCTTATGCGCTTTCGCTCTTCGCCGCCTCTTATTAATGATCTTGCTTTATTTTGGTGTCCGGTCACCACCCGTTCGTTTAATTATATTTCTTTTCATTTCTTATGTACTAGAGCTTATATTTATGCTTATCACTATATCTATGACTATTACTATATTATTCTCTATTATTATGTTTTTACATACTCTACATTATTACTACTTATTACGGCTGTGGGGCTATGTGACGGGCTAGCCTCCTACGCCTCGTCACACCCCCTTTCTCCACAAAGGGTGACCGTAACGCCGCTCCGGCCGTAGGTCACCCGGTATGATGTGCCCTCGTGCGTGAGGGTCGACCGCTCTCTCTTCTGCTGGCCCTTCCCGGCTCCCTCTCTTCTCCTGATCTCCTCTACTACGGGCTTTGGCAACCTCGTTTTCCCTGTCCGGTTTGCCCACCTTGTGGGTGGTTTTACCCACTGCGCGCCGCCTGGCGTTTGACGGGGCGACGTGCCAGGGGCACCGCCGCCTTGCCAACAGGTCGTCCCCGTCCAAATGCGTCCACCCTACCGGGGTGTCCCCGCTGCTCCCACTGGGCACGGTTTCGTCCGGCGACGGCTCCTCCTCAGGCCAGTCGATGTCCGATAGGTCGTCGAACATCGACTCGTCGGCGTCGCACTCGAGCACGGGAGATGCGTAGTCGCTCCGCGCGGACGCCGGCTCGGGGTGATCCCCGAGTTCGACGCCCGTCGGGTTTTCCGCTTTCTCCCGGCTCACTATCTCGGCCGCCCTCTTCGCCTCGCTCGCTGCCAGCGCCTCTCTCACGGCGGCCGCGCTCTCTTGGCGCCATATCGCCTCGCGCTCTCTCACTGCGGCGTCCATCTCGCGCCTCAGCGCCTCCTCGCGCTTCTCCATGGCCGCCTCCATCTTCCGCCTCAGCGCCTCCTCGCGACCCCGCATCTCGGCCTCTAAATCTCGTCTCAGCGCATCCTCGCGCTTCTGCGCTACCTGCGCCATCGCTTGCCCCGCGACCCACTCTGCCGGTGTGTCTGTTTTCCTCGGGCTACCCCTGGGCGGCGACCTCGGGACGCTGACTCCGGTCCAATGGGCACGTGACCTTGGCGCCTCGATTCGCACCGTCGTGATTTTTGCTCCCGAATCATCACGTACCCATTGTAGTATCGCAAGGTCGTCCACGCCTCCTCCTCCCACCAGTGTCGGCGTTTGTTGTTGCAGTACTCCCTGCTGCCTCTGGGATCCCTCCCGTTGCTCGGGCCTGCACTCCCCGTGCTGGATCGCGTTTCCTCCTCTTCCTCCGTGGACCACCCATTGCGGCCCCACTCGGTCCCGGCTTCCTCTTCCGGCTCCTCCGACTCCGCCTCCGACCTTTCGCTCTCGCATGGGTCGTACCCTCCGTGCGGGATGCCGTCATCCGGCTCCTCCCACTCGGTTTCGGATCGGTGATCCGCGCACGGGTCGTACCCACTGTGCGGGCTGCCGTCTTCCGAGTCCGAGCTCAGCACAATTATCTCCTCCTCTGCCATATTGTTTTATTACTCCTATGGATGACACGAGAAAAGAAAATGTTGAGATCGATTAGTGAGTGTACAAGTTATAGTTGTTTCCCTGTCCCGAATCTCCCGCCACGGAGGGCGAGGGCGAAAAAGCCTCTGCTTGCACCCCTGTGTTGTCGGATTCGCGACCTTGATATTCTTTTAATTGTGCTATACCCGCCACCTTCGTTTTTCGTTCGCCTTCCTTTCTTAGGGCGCACCACGTTCGGAGAGATGAACTTCACCACCCGATACGGTCCATCGAATTTTGGTGCTAGCTTCGCTGCGAATCCTTCCGCTGCGTTGGACAATTGATGGCGTTTCACCCATACCAGCGTATTCAGCTTGGGACGCCACTCTCGCCTTCTCAAGTTGTAGTACCTACTCTGATCCATCGACGCTTTCTGCAGGTTATTTCGTACTACCTCGAAAACTTCCCGCATACGATCCGCCTTCTCTTTTGGAGACTGGGAACAATTACCAGAGCCGACTGTCATTGCGTCGTATAATGACGCTGGTAACCGCGGCTCTCTGCCCTGGACTAAAAACGCTGGGGAAAACCCTGTGGAGTCTGATACGTTGGAGTTCACTGCTAGCGATATTTCGGGTATCAGCTCGTCCCACGAGTTCCGATGTCCGTCCACGTATTGTGCGATCATGGTCTTCACCGTCCTGTTGGTCCTCTCCGTCGGGTTTTGTTGTGGGCAGTACGGTGCCGTATGTTGGATTTCAATCCCCATCTCCGTCATGAAAGTTTTGAAAGCTTTGCTGGTGAACTGCGTTCCATTGTCGCACACCAGCATCCTCGGGACCTCGAATCGACTCAGTATCCGCTCTCTGAATGCCAACTGTAGTGTTGCCGATGTCGCTCGTTTTAAGGGGATTAACTCCACCCACTTCGAGAACGTATCGTGGAATACTAGAAGCATTGTGTTGCCGCGTTTTGACTTCGGCAAGGGTCCAACGAAGTCAGCGCATAGTAACGCAAAGGGTTCCTTTGCTTGCCTTGTTAGCATGAGTCCGGCCGGCTTCATTTGATCCGTTTTAAACTTTTGACAAGTATCGCAACTACGCACGCACTTTGACGCGTCTCGATACATGCCTGGCCAAAAGTAACGCTTTGCCAGCCGTGCCACTGTCTTTCTCACGCCCATGTGTCCTGCGGTGGGTGCATCGTGGCACTCCATTAACACCCTCGTGCGATGCTTTGTCGGCACGCATAGTTTCCAGGGTATGTAATCCTTATCGCCCGCTCGATGTCCCATATGTCGATATACTTGTTCGTTTTCCACGGCGTAGTCCGGGAACTTCCCCGGCGACTCCATTATCTTCATTCGCAGGGCGTCTAACCATCTGCACGAGTCTGGTTCTTCAACTGCTTGTGCACACTCCTCCAGTGGCTGCCTTGACAGCGCGTCTGCAACTACGTTGAGACAACCCTTCCTATATTTGACGTCGAACCGGTACTGTTGCAACTCTAATGCCCATCGGGCAATCCGTCCGGATGGACTCTCTATTGAGTTCAACCACTTTAGCGCCATATGATCCGTGATCACCTCGAAGTTGTATCCTTCGAGGTAGCACTTCAGTTTGCGGATGGCCCATACTATGGCGAGACACTCCTTCTCTGTTGCCGAGTAGTTTCCCTCCGATTTGCCTAATTTCCGGCTTGCGTATGCTATCACACGCTCCTGGCCATCCACATTTTGCGTTAAAACTGCCCCGATGCCGTGGTCGCTTGCGTCCGTTTGGAGGACGAACTTCTTCTCGAAGTCCGGGCACGCTAACACTGGAGCAGACGTGAGACTCGTCTTCAGCTTCTCCATCGCCGCTTGCTGTTCCTCGCCCCATGTCCACTTCTTCTCCTTCTTCAATAGCTTGGTCATCGGTTGCACCATCGAGGCGAAGCCGGGTACGAACCGCCTGTACCATGACGCCATCCCTAAGCACTGTCGCAACTCCCGTATATTCTCTGGAGACTTCAGTCCCCGTATTGCAGCTACTTTCTCCGGGTCGGTGTGTATGCCTCTCGAACTCACCATATGCCCTAGGTATGTTAATTCCTTCTGAAAGAATTGGCATTTCTTCTTGTTTAGCCGTAGTTTCGCTTTCCTCAATCTTCGAAATACTTCGCGGAGGTTGCGCACATGCTCCCCTACGCTGGTCCCTATGACAATAATATCGTCCAAGTATGCGAATGCGTGTGGTTCCATATCCGGACCGATGACCGTGTCTAATGCTCTTTGGAAGGTAGCTCCTGCGGAATGTAACCCAAATGGCATCACCTTCCATTGGAAGAGACCTCTTCCTGGGACTGTGAATGCGGTACACTCCCTGCTTCCGGCTTCCATCGGGATTTGCCAATACCCATGTTTAAGGTCTATAGTTGACACGTATTTCGCGTTTCGCAGACGTTCCAGTATGTGGTTAATCCTCGGCACAGGATATGCGTCGGGTATTGAGTGCGTTGAGTTGGCGGTAATCCACACATCCGCCAATCGCCTGTCTTTTTCTTTACTAACACGATCGGGGCGCTGTGCGGACTTCGCGATGGCTCGATCGCATCATTCTTGATCAACTCGTCTACTTGTTCATAAATGATCCGTTGCATCGCCGGGTTCTTCGGATAATACCTTTGTTTGATGGGTCTGTCGTCCTTTAACACAATCTTGTGCTCCGCGATGTCAGTTATCCCTTGCAGGTCATCGAACAGCGCGAGTTCCTCTTCGAGGAACTCTACCAGACGTGGCTCTAGGTCTGACGGCCACTGACTCTTTTCCTCAACTCCTACCTCTTCGGTCACTTTTCCTAGTTTCTCCCTTCCGATTTCCCCTTCCCGCAACTCTGCTCCGTTGTACTCCACCGGGACCCTTCGTGGTGTCTCCACGCTTCTAGGCGCCTCTTCCATCGATGCCAACGGTATCTCTTTTAATCTCCTCCGCTTGGATCTCGCCGCCCTCGGCCTCTCTAACTGCCAATCTTCTGCCCTCATCCTCGCTGGTTGTAGGGCCAGCTCTGCCGAGCCGCAGCTTATCGTGGAGCCAATTTCGGCTAGGAAGTCCATTCCTAGTATTAGCTCGTCCATCATCGTTGGCATCACCAGCAACCGCATCGTGACCGACCGCCCTGCCAGCTCGATAGGCAAGCGCAGCGTATCTTCCACCTTCAATCGAGATCCATCCGCTAATCTCACAACCGTCCCCTCACTCATTTTATCTTTATATCCTTCTAGTCCTCTTGCGCAAACCTCGCTCACGAAGCTCCGCGTTGCTCCGGTGTCTAGGGTAGCGGCCACCACGTGTCCTCCCACCTCACCATCGCCACAACGCGACCCCGTTCTACCCTCAAGGGGTTTTCTGTATCTTGTTCCGTTAATGTCCGGCGCCCACTCCATTCCCGTCTGGGTGGCGCCGCCGGTCGTTTCCCGCACTGTATGGCATGCAACAATCATCAGTGCTTACTTTAGCTCTACTGCATATTCGGCAACATAACGCCCGCTCATTCGGGCACTCCCTCGCGAAATGACCCTCCTGCGAGCACCGGAAGCATCTCCGCTGGCCACCGAATCTTGATGTTCCGCGTTCTGCTGTATCCACCTTGTTCGTCACGTTCGCTGTATGTGGCGCGTCGCTGAACGGATTCTGACTGGTTCGTGTTGTTGTATCCTCCATTAGTCCGTGGGGTTCGTGCTGCCGTTGGTTGAGTTGGTGGACCCGTCCGCTGGACATCGGGGTCCCATACGACGCCCGCATTTCTCTCCTCCAGCCTGTTTGGGGATTGTCGCGCCAACCGGGTCTTGCTCCATACTGAGTATCCCTTGCGTGGTCGGTGCCGCGATCGTGCCAGCTCATTCGCCGCTCTTGCTCCAGCCTTTCCTTCTTCGTCGACTCATATTCTCCCGCTAGTTCCATCAACTGTTCCATATCGCGACAATCAATGCGTCGAATGTAGCTCCTGTAGTCTGGCAGCATGTTGTCGTAGGCTCGGCGAAGTTCCTGCTCCTCGCCATAACCCGCATGATGCGTGAGGGATCGTAGCTCGATTAAATAATCTTTAAACGACTCCCCCTCCCGCTGTCGCCTCTGGTATATCTCCCCTTCCAGGCATTCGAAGAACCTTGGAGGCAAAAAAAAGGTTAAGAACTTCCTTTTTAAATGTCGCCCACGGAACGTTTCGGGCTCGGCTCGACGTCAACCATCGGGTTGCGCGACCTGTGAATACTTCGCCCATCGTTCGGGGCAACTGGTCCAAATCCACTCCGTTGGCTATTGCCCGTTCTTCCAGATTCTCCAAAAAATCCAACGGGTCTGCCTGCCCATCGAAATTGATGCACCACTTGCGCACGACCTCCGACACCGATGCTGTGGGTCTGGGGCCCCCGGGACGTCTCCCCAAACGCGGGCATGTCAGACGGGAGCCCGGTTGCGTCAAACCCCGTTTCTCCGTTTATTCCCATGCGTGTGAACGATTCGGCCGCCGTATCTTCACCGCATCCTATGGTTGGCTCGATCCGGGTCCCGTATTGGATGTCCGTGCTTACCAACCGCTTCTGCAGTGTCGATGTCACGGGCTTCCTGAAAACCGTCGAGTCGAGGTCGCTTTGTTTCTCGTCGCTGTCTTCCTCCTCCTGTACTTCCGGGGCCTTCGCATATTGGGCCTCTCTTGGTCAAGTCCGAACTCGGCCAACAGCGAGATTAACTCTTCCCGGCGTCGCATATGTACCCATCGGGCTCCAACGCCTGGGTTTCGCCTACTCTCCGACTCAGTTACCGGTTTGGTGCCGTCCATTGTTCCCTATGCTAGTTCGAATCTACGTTGTCGCGGAAAGATAAAAAAAACACACCCGCAGCGCACTCTTATCACGCTTCGCACGGTAATCGGTAACCTGTACGAGCTTATACTTATATTTTCCACTTTGTGACACCTCGTTTGTTTTCGACGCGCCTCGTATGGTAGTCGGCAACCTATACGAGCTCTTGTTCGCACTCGGCTACACTCCGCAACACTTCGTTCGTCCTCGACGCGCTTCGTATGGTAGTCGGCAACCTATACGAGATCCTGTTCGCGCTCGGTTACGCTTCGCGACTCTTCGTTTATCCTCGACACGCTTCGTATGGTCGTCGGCAACCTATACGAGATCCTGTTCGCGCTCGGTTACACTCCGCGACCCTTCGTTTATCCTCGACACGCTTCGTATGGTAGTCGGCAACCTATACGAGATCCCGTCTGCACTCGGTTACACCCCGCGACACTTCGTTTATCCTCGACGCGCTTCGTATGGTAGTCGGCAACCTATACGGACTCCCGCCTGCACTCGGTTACACCCCGCGACACTTCGTTTATCCTCGACACACTTCGTATGGTAGTCGGCAACCTATACGAACTCGCGCTCACACTTGATTATGCTTCGTAACACTTCGTATGGTAATCGTTAACCTATACGAACTCGCGCTCACACTTGATTATGCTTCGTAACACTTCGTATGGTAATCGTTAACCTATACGAACTCGCGCTCACACTTGATTATGCTTCGTAACACTGCGTATGGTAATCGTTAACCTATACGAACTCGCGCTCACACTTGATTATGCTTCGTAACACTCCGTATGGTAACCGTTAACCTTTACGAGTTCGCGTTCACACTTGGTTCGTTATTTTTTTTCCACCTTTTCCCCTTCCCTTTTGACCTTTCGCTGACCCTTTGTCGTTAGCGCCGGACCGCACTATCCCGTTTAACACTTTCACTGTCCTTTTCCCGATAAAACAATATGGCGTCGCGTCTGACTGTACTCGCGACCGTTACGGTTTCGTACAGTAACGGATGTCGATCACGAGGCCGAAACCAGAAGAGAAAGATGACTGTACTACCCACCACTTTTCTTAATACTAAAGTAAAACACGTTTTTTTTTTTCCTTTCTCGGTACTTTACTTTGCTAAAAAAAAACGCGCGCGGACCCCACTCTTTGACTTGAGCGCAAGTGCCGCCTCTGCTCTACTCGCCTGCTTATCTTTCAGGCGCACTTTGCATTACATGCGAATTCCACTCAACGCATTGGCGAATGCTGAGTGAACTCCACTCAACGTGTTAGCGCGTGTTGAGTGATTTTCGTCTCGCCTTGCTTCTACTCTACTCTCACTTTATGGGTTATGTGACACTTTGACGGGGCTTTAATTCGTCGCCATGTCACGCCTCTTGAATTTAGGGTCCCTGCTCGGGCGCCACTTGTAAGGATGATACACTGGGGTGATACTCAGCCGCCAGGTCGTTCTCGCAAGTTATTTATATTTGCGCAGAAACTATCCAAATTCAGAGGGGAGAATAACCCAAAGAGTACGCGCCAGTCGTTGTGTTCGAAAGTAAAATTCTTTTATTGCTTTATCTCGAGTTATCGAGTTATTATCATTTCAATAAGCACACACTTCTTATCTGACTATTAATCTACCCCTCTAATACCTATTTAAGGCTGCCGCCGTTAAACTCACTGTGATTCCACGCTGGGGACTTCTGGAACCTTTCTTCTCGCCGTCTGTTGCTTTCCTTTTCCTCTTTCTCGTCTGCGTCGCCAGGGCACTTCACTCGCGTATCTTATTCTTACTGTCGCGCTTCACGGTCGCTCACCAAGTCCCCGTCCATGGTCCTCGGGTCACCCACGTTACCTCTTGCTTCCCTTATTCAGCTAACCTCCGTTGCTCAGCGGCGGTCGGAGGTCAGCTTGCTTTGGCGCGCCGCCGCTGCTCTCTCTCGCAACATCCGCTCCGATCATCGCGCAGGCGCTCTTAAGTAGAGCTTTTGATGCTGTATGCACTCTTTGCTGCAGCTTTTGTTCGCGCTGTTGCGCTCTTATGCGCTTTCGCTCTTCGCCGCCTCTTATTAATGATCTTGCTTTATTTTGGTGTCCGGTCACCACCCGTTCGTTTAATTATATTTCTTTTCATTTCTTATGTACTAGAGCTTATATTTATGCTTATCACTATATCTATGACTATTACTATATTATTCTCTATTATTATGTTTTTACATACTCTACATTATTACTACTTATTACGGCTGTGGGGCTATGTGACGGGCTAGCCTCCTACGCCTCGTCACAACTCAAACGAATGTGTTAGGCGTATCCTCGTCATAATAAGCGACCATATTATGCAACTCTATGTACTGTTTCTTTGGTCTTCCAGGCTGACCAGTTCGAATGAGCTTAGGTCTGTCGGGTGTACGGCGAACAATCATTTCATCATCTTGGCTGCTCGATGCGTCTTCATTGTCCAAACTCTGACATCTACATCTACATCTCTGACTCGCTATCAGAATTATTTTCTGCTCCATCGGCGTCGAAAACAGACTCTTGACCACGCACGTTACTTTGGGCGGCTTGCCCCGCAATGCCTTCTTCTTGATCCGACTCACGGTTGACAGCTTCTTCTGATACTTGCGCTTCACATACATGGCTACGAATGATAAACGAATTAATATCATTGACTGGTGCGGTATGACTCACGACTTGTTGCGTATCTCCTTCGACGAACTTGACGTTACGCCGCTCGACCACTTGCTTTGTTTCCTTATCGAAAAGCCGGTATGCCTTAGCAGTTGAAGAATATCCAACAAACATATATTCTTTACCCTTTGCCTTGAACTTTTTGTGGTGCTTTTTGTCTAACGCATAGACAGGTGACCCAAATATTCGAAAATGTTTTACAGATGGTTTCGGTCCAGTCCAAATTTCATAAGGAGTGACACCATTCAGTGCTTTTGAAGGAGACCTATTTCGAATATATGCTGCATGGCAACAGCCTCGGCCCACATAGATTGTTGCACATTTGCATGAACCATCATACCTCGTGATATTACTACGAGTATGCGGTTGGCTCTCTTAGCCACACCGTTTTGCTGAGGTGTATAAGGTACAGTCAATTGGCCCTTTATACTACATTTCTTTAGTAACGATTCGAATTTGTTGTTTATGTACTCTTTACCATTGTCACTACGTGTTGCTTTTATTTTCGCTAGCATCTGGCACTCAACAAGATTTTTATAACCGCCTACCCAAAGGGTAGAAGGGTATTATGGCTTTGTGCCGACCGAAAATGTATGTAACAGGCAGAAGGAAGCATCTCCGACCCCATAAAGTATATATATTCTTGATCAGCGTCAACAGCCGAGACGATATAGCCATGTCCGTCTGTCCGTCTGTCCGTATGAACACCTAGATCTCAGAGACTACAAGTGATAGAGCAACAAATTTTTCGCGACAGTATGTCTTATTGTTGCACACAGATCAAGTTTGTTTTTGATTTTGGCCACGCCCCCGTAAATCGGAGCTGTAGAAGTCGAACGAGTATTCGGATAAAAATCAAAAAGGAGATAAAGGTCACTGACCCGACCGCATAATAACACCGCAGGAAAATACGGTGCAGTAAAGGAGCTCTGGGTAGTCGAGGCGGTCCATACCCCGCCATTGAATCATGGGAGATCAAGAACCGCCAGAACGAGTGGAAGTCGAGCTACTGGGGAAGTTTCACCTGCAGCCGAGGATGATGCGAACCCCCCAGGTGGCGGACCGGCATCAGCCCCTCCACGGGTATCTGTGCCACAATTTGAGTTTCCCGCATCCGCAGAAGGATTTGACACGCCAAAGCGCGGCAGAGAAGAGTATAGCCCGTGCAACTCGCCAAAGGCAAATAAGAAATCTAAAACTTCTCGTTCCCTGGCTCAAATATCAGAAGACCTAGGCTGCCCCATTGAGCAGCTTATAGAGATCTTTAAGGCCAATGCAGCATGGCACATTAATCAAGAAAGGAGAGACAAATTAACCAGAATGAAGGATCTACACGGAGAGCTTAACTCCACACTAGCCGAGAGCGCCGACTACGACGGAGTAGAAATAACTAAGAGCCCAGAAGCAGAATCTCCACACACACGAAGGAAGCCAGTGAGCCAGAATGCGGGAACTCAAACATCCCCCGGTCCGAGCCAAAAGACCCTCAACAAAGCGGCGGCGGTCAGCGTTATACCAGGACCCAAGGTACCCGATGAAAACCGCACTTTCCGACAGGAGAGAAGGAAGAATGCTCAGTATTTCGTGAAGGGCCCAACTGCAGCCATTGAAAATAGTGGGAAACCAGAAGCTGTGGATACGGTTCCGAAGAAGCCCCAGGGAGCTGGATGAACCAAAGTCCAACGTCCGCCAAATAGGAGAGTCAAACAGGATGCCATCGTACTGACAGGACAAGGTTGCACTTATGCTGACTTACTCAAGTCAGTTAGAGGCGACCCCTCCCTCCAGCACTTGAGTGGAGACGTCCAGGCTGTTCGAAGGACAGCAAAAGGAGACCTGCTGCTTCGACTCAACAAAAATCGGACCCACAGTACTAAGGAGCTAGAGGAAGCCGTTGGCAAGGCAATCGGAGACCGAGCTGCAGTCAAAGCTTTGGCAGATTTGGAAGACATAGTCATCAGGGACCTGGACGAGCTGGTCACAAAGGAAGAAGTCCAATCAGTGGTGGACCTGGCTCTTGAAGAGAACGAGGCCACAATCAGATCCCTGAGATTGACCCAGAATGGGATGCAAATCTCGTTTTTGTCTCTGACAGCAGCAATGGCAAGAAAACTGATTGATCAGGGGAAAATCCGCATTAGGTGGACTGTGTGCCGCATCCAGATGCAACCGAGGCTCAAGCGATGCTACAAATGTTCTGAGTTTGGGCATATCGCAGCCAACTGCAAGAGCCAGATAGACAATTCTGGAAAATGTTATAAGTATGGACTTCCTGGACACAAAGCCAAAGGATGCGAAAATGCACCCAACTGTCTTCTGTGCACGAAGGACACAGTCTCTGGCAACCGTCGGCAAGCCGATCATGTAACAGGCAGCTTCAAATGCCCGGCATATAAGGAGGCTATTAAAAATTTTAAATGCTAAGGCTTCTCCAATTGAACCTCAATCATTGAAGAGCGGCGCAGGATCTCCTAGCCCAAACCGTGAGAGAACACAGGATAGATGTCTGCATTTTAAGTGAGCCCTACCGGAAAACCAGCCCTACAGACACCAACCAGTACGCCATGAACTCTTCAGGAAATGCAGCCGCCTTATGGATTTGCGAAGGAAACAACCTACAGGTGGAATCAGTAAGCCGGGAAGATGGATTCGTCAGGGCAAAAATCGGAAACCTCTGGATTTACAGCTGCTACCTTGCCCCCAGTCTTCCGATGCAGAGGTTCGAAAATATCATGGACAATATAGCCCAGGACGCTGGTGGGAGACACAACGTTGTGATTACAGGAGACTTCAATGCATGGTCCGAGAAATGGGATGCCCAACCACAAACGCGAGAGGCAGAACACTCCTGGAAGCTTTTGCAGCGCTGAACATCGGACTGCTTAACACCGGATCAAGGCACACATTCAGTAGAGGTGGGATTGACTCAGTCATTGACTTGACCTTCACTTCATGTGCACTCGCCAGGCAGGCAAAATGGTGCCTAAGCAAAGCCTACACTGCCAGCGACCACTTGGCCATCGTCGTCGAACTAGGCAATTCCCGGACTCCAAGGACCCGCTTCCAATCACAGACTGGCTATAAATCCGACACCCTGAGGAGGCATGAATTCGAAGAGGCTTTCAACCCTCCCCACATAGCATGCGACGCAAACTCGGCAGCGAACGGTCTAATGGGAGCAATAGAGGTTGCATGCAATAGCAGCATGGTTAAAAAAGAGGGTACAGGAGGCACCATGAACCTGTTTACTGGTGGTCAGATGATATAGCTAATGCCAGGCGAGCCTGCATTGTTGCGAGAAGACGCTACCAAAGAGCAAAGGGCAAACCTGAACTCCCAACGCTACAAGCGGAGTACTCGATCTGTCGTAGGGTACTTAAAAAGGCAATCCGCACCAGTAAGCTAGCCTGTTTCATGGCGCTGTGTGACGCTGCAGATAACGACATCTGGGGATTAGCGTACAAGGTAGCGATTAAGAAGCTACAAGCTGCTAAGCCTGCTCCCCCAATGGAGGCCGACACGATGAAAACCATAATTAATACTTTATTCCCACCGATGCAAGCAATCACTATGTATCCACCCCCAGACAACATTCAGATCCCTATCGGACACGAGGAAGTTGTAGCTGCCGCGAACAAACTTGGAAACGATAAGGCTCCAGGGCCTGATCTCATCCCGAATAAAGCCATCAAGCTAGCCATAGAGCTAAATCCATGCGCGTTCGTGGACCTGTACAATCTGTGCTTGAAGGAAGGCAGGTTCCCGGATAGATGGAAGGTGCAAAAGCTGGTCTTGCTCCCAAGGCCCAATAAGCAAAACGGAGATCCCGCATCGTTCCTGCCTATGTGCCTTATCGATACGGCTGGCAAACTGCTTGAAAAAATAATTGCAAATAGGCTTGAATGGGCCATAGGAGAAGCAGGCGATCTCTCACCGATGCAATTCGGTTTTAGGAAACAGCGATCTACAATAGATACCATCTCAACAGTGGTGGACATTGCTGCTAAAGCCCTCGAAGGAACCAGATGAAAAGGAGGCAAGAAACAATATTGCGTGGTGCTTACCCTGGACATAAAAATGCATTCAATACCGCAAACTGGGCGAAAATTCTCAGCGCAATAACAAACTTTGTGGTACCAGAGTATTTATATTTCATTATCGAAGACTATTTTAGAGACAGAGTCCTGAAATACCGCACACTGGAAGGCGAGGAAACTTACTCCATCACGGGAGGCGTACCCCAAGGCTCAGTTCTCGGACCCATACTGTGGAATGCCATGTATGATGGGATCTTAAGGCTGCAGCTTCCAGAGGATACCAGCATAATAGGATTTGCAGATGATGTAGCTGTAGTTGTGGCGGCTAAACATGTCCATGATATTTGGCGAAATTTAAATTTTTCAAAAAATATCCCAGGCACGATGACAGGATTCATGAAATATTTAAGGCAATTGGGAGTTTCTATAACCCTATGAAGCCCAATACAAAAATAAGAAGTGCTACGTGTTTTTTTTTTCAAAAATTTTTCAATTTTTCATTTTCACAATATTAATAATACATTTTCAATTATAGGATTCGTCAACTGATTCATCAAATGATTCGCTATAATTAAGAAGCTTGGCCTTGTTTAGTATATTAAGTATTATGTTTGCACCAATAAATTTTGTTTAAAAAAGAAATGCACTGTGCCCACTGTATTAAAACGACAACAAGAGAGGGAGAGCCACACAACCCCCGGTACATATAGAAAATATTGCATTGGCATCAACAAAGTGCATGCTAACAGGAACCGGTACATACATACAATATTGTGCTGGCAACAACAAAATGCATGCTATTTTGAATGAGAAGAGAGAGAGAGCCAAACAACGGCCAGTACATACAGAAAATATTGTGCTGGCAACAACAAAATACATGGTATTTTCCTAAACTTTAAAATTCTTTAAAAAAAAAAAACTACGCATTTCCGGGAGAAAAGCTCTTCGTTAAAAATCTGGATAAATCCAGATTTTTTCCAAAAATAAAATTAAAAAAATCAATTCACACGAGTAGCTCTTTAACAATTACCCTCATTGTATATACTATTACTATTATTTAGATTGTTCAATTTCATTGTTAGTTTCACATATATATTTATTGAGTTATTCACAATAAGATTAAAGCATTCTGTAAGTTTATTTTCGTTATTAACATCGTTAAGTAATGGGTGGCTCAATTAGTATCATTATTATTATAATAAGAGAGTCTCCCAGCAGAGAAGAGGCAAGGCACTGCGACCATGGTGATCTTTTGTGCCTGTAAGGCTCTCCCTAACTAGACAAAAGCATCAGCTTTAAAAGCTTACTCTTTTAGAGGAGTGGGCTAATATGGCCGCTGTACTGTCAGAGAAGATGTAGATGTTCACTCCTCTAATCCCCTTCTCAAAGATCAGACGGCAGCAGAACTCGATGGCATGAAAAACAAGTAAGAAAGCTACAGTCGAGTTTGCTCGACTGTGATATACCCGCCACCCAATTTTACCATCAAAATATTATATTTATATAATAGTATAAAAATACTGAAAAAATACTTTAAAAAAATATACTAGAAATAGCAAAATAATATATCAAAATTTTCTTTGTTCGAAATAATTAGCTTGGCGGCACTTTAGTTGGTTTATTGAACACCATTATTATGTCGCGGAGTGTCGAGCAAACTCGACTGTAGCTTTCTTCTTTGTTTAAATAAGGCCAGTTGTGGAGAAACTCAACGCAAGTTTCGGTGAAACACCAATGGAGCAGTTTCTGTGTGTTGATGAGAAAATGTGCTCCACCAAGGCTCGAAACCAAATGAAGAGGTATTTACCCAACAAACCTCAAAAATGGGCATATAAGCTGTTGCTGCTCAGCGGTATTTCAGGCTTTTGTTACAAATTAGAATTTGATACAGGCAAGGAAAGCATCGTATTGTCTCATAAACGTGACCTTGGTGCTGCATCCAATTGCGTTATCAGATTGTCCAGAGATATACCAAGGCACCAAAACTATCGTTTATATTTTGACAATTACTTCACATCCTTGCCCCTTTTGAAATTCTTGTTAGATGGCGGAATTTTGGCCTAAGGAATAATCAAGCAGAATACAATTCCAAATGGAAATATGTCATAAATTACGATGGAGTTGATATATCATTGACATCATGGATCGTCTTTATTCGACTGTCATAGTGAGCAGACGTGTTGTCGGTAGTTCAATCCGCATTGTGTAATTTACTGGTAACTGTTACCTGTTACTGTTATCTGCTTGCAGTTAGTGCGAATAGCGGAATTTGCAGAACGAAAAAGTTCCGTTCGTTCGCTGTTTATCTCTGCTTGCTTATTTACGTGTGCTGTCAATACAGCAGAGGGCATAATTATGCCTGCTTTCAAGAAGCCGACCGTCGCTACTGAAGCTGTGTCTATCGAAGACTTGTCGACAGTAATGCGAAAGGGAGGTGCGGGGTCGAAGCAGAAGATGAAGAAGGCAGCTTCCTTATCTGCTGTTGGCGGCCCCGGTGTACTGAATGAGTACAGTACTGTCGGTGTTGCTAGTGTCGCTGGCAGTGTTGTTAGCATGGATGAAGAGGATCTGACTTCTGCAGATGCTACGCCACTAGGCTCGCTTGAAAGCCTATCTGGTAGTATGAAGGGTGACTTGCCAACCGAGGTTCGTTTTGAGCAAATCGGTGCCGATGAAGGCAGCCCAATGGAGAGGATGAAGGCCATCAGCAAACATGTGGTGATGCACGCTCTAGGTGAGGGCATGAGTGGTAGGTCACTTGGTAGCCTACCTTGGAGATCTAGAGACGCTGCTCTTCAGCCAGATGGCCGAGAACGAGCGACTCAAGAGGCGGCTGGAAGCGAATGGTGGCCAGAAGGGCCCTTTTCGCTTGCTGGCACCGGTTCCGCAGCGGGTTACCGCCACCAACAGTGGCTCCAAGTCGGCAGTGCCGTCTACCCCGGAGACGCCCAAGCCAGTTGAGACGTGGTCCTTGGTGGTCCGGAGCAGAAATGCTGGGAACATCGCAAAGGATGTGGTCGATAAGGTGGTGAAGGAGGTAGGTCCCACTCTTGGTGTACGAGTGCATGAGGTGAAGCCTCTTAAGGACGGCGGCGCGATTTTTTTCACACCTTCTGTTGCCGAGCGGAAGAAGATGGTGGAGAACACTAAGTTTAGTGAAGTTGCATTAGAAGTGAGTGTGAATGATAAGCTTGGGCCAAAGGTGGTCTCCAGGGCGTTCACGCGCAGGTGATGAATTGATGGGTAATCTGTACGAGATGAACCTCAAAGACGCAAACCGTGGAGTATGAATGCTGAAGCGGCTGTCAATGTTGTTCTAGAGGGTGATGGCATTGCCATGCAATCTCTGCTTGACGTTGGCCGCTGCTACATTAAGTAGTTTTCGTTTCGCTTGCGAAACTTTGACCCAGTCATGAGCTGCTTCCGTTGTCTGGGCTTCGACCATAAAGTGGCGGATTACAGGACCAAACACGATGTACGTCATCGCTGCGGCCAAATGGGGCATCACGTGGCTAAGTGCACGAGTGCACTGAATTCGGAGCATCTAATGATATCGTCGGTCTGTCCGATTTACAGTGTGATTCTCGCGAGGGCCAAAGCTAGACATTAATATGGCTAGCAAAATCCTTGAACTGCCAAGTGTCGTACGCAGTTATGTGTGATGTTGGAGCATTAATGTATGAGAGGGGTAGTATTGTGGCCCTGTTGCAGGAACCCTACGCAATCAATGGTTGTGTACGAGGCCTGCCCGCAAATATGCGAGTTTTTTCTGATAGCAGGGCTGCAACCGCTGTAGTTGTGAATGAGGTCGGTATCGAGTGCACTTTAGTGAATTCGACCGATTGGCAAAATTTTAGTAGCGAGTGTGTATTGCAAGTTCGGGGATCCCTTCGAACCGTATATACAATACATCCTTGATATTGATGCGAATGCATCGTCCCCCATGTGGTTCAGCAAGATATCTAGA
The DNA here is from genome assembly GCA_018150935.1 of Drosophila pruinosa. Taxonomy (NCBI): domain Eukaryota; kingdom Metazoa; phylum Arthropoda; class Insecta; order Diptera; family Drosophilidae; genus Drosophila; species Drosophila pruinosa. The sequence goes on from JAECWR010000081.1 coordinate 216,491, forward strand.
CAAGCGTCTGGGTATCAGAATCACGTTAGGGGTGAGGCGGTAGTCGAGTGGGCCGTATCCCAGGATGTGCGGTTTGTTAACGAACCCAGTGAGTGGTACACGTTTGATCGTCCGATGGGCAAAAGTGACATAGATGTCACCCTGGTTAATGAAGCAGCGATGCGTGCGTTTGCTTTTCAATGGTGTGTTCTGGATGGGGTAGGTGTGAGTGATCACTATCCCATCTCTTACACTCCTGCAGTGAATGAAAGTGTTGGGGGTAATTGCTGGCGTACTTGTGGTGTGAATTGGGCTCAATATGAGCTGTTTGTTAGACTGGCGGCATTGAAAGTTCCGTTTGGAACCTTCAGTGCCATGTCTGTGGATGAGCAGGTCGTTTGTGTGAATAGGTGGGTGACGAGTGTGAATGATCGCATGCTTGAGAAACATCGCAAGATGAATCTGAAGCGTAAGAAGTGGTGGACACGTGAGCTCTGCGTTAAGCGGAGGATGCTTCGAACCATGCGGAAGCGATTCCAAAGACCCAGATCATCCAATGCTAGTAGCGTAGACCAACTCAGGGCTTCTTATAGTCAATGTATGATTGAGTACAAGCATATGCTTGTTAGTGTGAAAGAAGCTGAATGGCGTTTATTTGTGGAACGCAATAGGGATGACTACCCTATCGGGTAGTGAGAGGTAGAGGTAGGGAAACTGGTGTGTGTAATCTGAATGTCGAAGACTCACAGCTGACGGCATGGAGTGAATGTACGAATGCATTGCTGATTGAATTTTTCCCTAGGGCGGAGAGACAGGATATGCCGCCTTTGGCGGAGTATGGATGGTTTTACTGGGGAAATGTGTAAGTCAATCTGGAAGGCAATTCCAGAATATATGAGTGCGTTGTATGGAAGACGTGTGAACGATGGGTGCTTCCCCAGTGAATGGAAATGTGCGAGAGTGATTGTGCTCTTGAAGTCGCCGGATAGGGTCAGGAATAATCCTCGCTCTTATCGGGTATCAGTCTCCAGTTCTTGGAAAAGTTCTGGAGCGAGTCATGACAAAAAGGCTTCTGGAAAGAGTGAATGGTGAAGTCAACTTGGCTTTAGGCAGGGTAGATCTACAGAGGAAGCGTGGCGATTTGTTAGAGACTCTGTTGAGTCCAGCAACTCTACGTATGTCGTAGGATTTTTTGTAGATTTTAAGGGTGCGTTTGACTACCTGAGTTGGGTGAGTATTTTAGGTCGACTAGGTGAATGTGACTGCCAGGAGCTAGCTCTTTGGAGGAGTTATTTCTCAGGCAGGAGAGCGATTGCGGTAGGGCAACGTGAGAGTGTCACTGTAGATGTTGTTCGTCGCTGTCCGCAGGGCTCCATCTGTGGTCCATTTATTTGGAACATTATGATGGACACTTTGCTACGGCGGCTCCAATGCAGTTGCTCATGTTGATTGAAGGGCTATCGCGTGCTGAGATTGAGGCAGGTGCGAGGACGTGCCTGCGCACTGCTTGCGAATGGGGCGACAGTGTTGGCGTCAGTTTGGCAATGGATAAGACGGTGACAATGCTACTCAAGTCTGCCAGTCGGCCTCCAGTTGTCCGACTAAATGACGTTAGCTTGAGGTATGTCAGGGTAGTAAAATATCTTGCCATTATCTTTAGTGAGAGGATGTGTTTTACGCCTCATCTCACCGGTCTCAGGGCTCGATTGCTCGTATCCAAAATCTAAAACAAACTTAATCTGTGTGCAATAATAAGACACACTATCCCAAAAATTTGGTTACTCTACCATTTATTGTCTCTGAGATCTAGGTGTTGACGCTGATCAAGAATATATATACTTTATGGTGTCGGAGATGCTTCCTTCTGCCTGTTACATACATTTTCGGTTGGTACAAAGTTATAATACCCTTCTGCCCTTTGAGTAGGCGGGTATAAAAATAGTTATGCCGGGAAAAAATCAGTACAGTGTTGGACATGCGGGAAGAGAGGCCACGTTGCTGCGAAATGCAATGAGCGAAATAATTCAGAAAACAAAGAGAGTGGCGCCAGAGAAACATCATATTCTGCTGTGTACTTAGGCTCGTATAGAAACAAAATTGCCAAAAGCGTGTGGTGCGTTGATAGTGGTGCGACTGCACATTTCTGTCGTGATCGGTCGTGTTTTACCGACTATTCTGAGCACAAGGACCGCATACTGTAAGTCCGAAGGCCGTGGTACAGATTGTATAGTATGGCGTGAGTTCGTGATTAAACTGGTTGACGTTCTCTTCGTAAAATAACTACAGTGTAATTTTATGTCCGTCGCTAAGCAATTTGAAAACGGTTTTAGAGTAGAACTCTCTGGAAAGAAGTTTGTGGGTGAGTGTGCCTCACTGGACGTGGCATTGTGGAAGGCAACGCACCTTCACGAGAGCGGGAATAGGGTCCATCATCGACCTGACATTCCCCAGCTGTTCGCTCTGGCGGCAGGCAGAATGGTAAATCAGCGATGTCTATACGTCTAGTAATCATAATGCCATTGTGGTAAGACTGGGTCACAGCCAGGGACATCCGCAGCCTGAGATTCACGCACGCAATGCGTACAGGGCCAACACCTTAAACCAAGCGGCCTTTATAGAATCATTCGAAGGATTGACATTGGAAGGAAGCGCAGAGCAAGGAGCAGAAGCTCTCATGGATTCCATCACCGGAGTATGCAATGCTAGCATGCAGCAGAGGAGGGCACCAAACCAGTATATGAAACCCGTTTACTGGTGGACGGAGGACATCGCGGAGGCGAGAAGAAGCTGCATCAAGGCGAGGCGTATACTGCAGCGCGCCAGAGTCTGTTCAGACTGGGATGCAAGAAGGCAGGATTACTGTGCCCGAAGACGCGAAATCAAGAAGGCCATGAAGTATAGCAAGACAGCCCGTTTTTTAGAGCTGTGCGACGACGCGGAACACGACGTATGGGACCTAGCGTACAAGCTGGCCATGAAAAAGCTTAGGTCGCTGAAATCGACTGGACGAAAAGACGCGGAAACGATGAGGGTTATAGTCACCGGACTCTTCTTGGGATCGCCATCCCCCTTCGAATCGGACGGAGAAGTTATCCCACAATCATTCAGCGATGCCCCCGAGATATCAATAACGGAGTTAGCGACCGCTGTAGCAGGAATTCAGGATTTAAAAGCCCCGGGGCCGGACAGGATACCAAACAAAGGGCTTAAGCTGGCTGTGCACCTGCGGCCTAGTGACTTTGCGCTGGTCTTTGGAAGATGCATCAGAGAAGGCGTTTTTCCCAGTAGGTGGGAAATCCAGAACCTGGTACTTATTCCTAAACCAGAGAAGCCCCCGGAGCTACCCTCCTCGTATGTCTATACCCATATGCCTCATCGACACGGCAGGCAAGCTATTGGAGAGAATAATTTGCAACAGATTGGAGGAAGCAATTAGGCAAGCTGGTGACCTTTCGCCCAGGCAATTCGGATTTCGGAAGGCTTGTTCTACGGTGGATGCCATCAAAATGGTCACGGACACAGCTAAGGCCGCCATCGAGGGAAGCAGATGGCGTGGCGGAGGTAAGGAATATTGTATAATAATGTTGCTGGACGTCAAAAACGCCTTCCATTCGGCGAAATGGGACCGAATCTTGGACTCTCTGAGGAATTTCGGGATCTCCGCCTACCTTTTGAGCATTGTCTTGACCCACTACTCTGGAACGCTTTGTACGACGGGATTCTATGGCTACAACTACCACAAAAAGTCATCATTGTGGGATTCGCAGACGTCGTTGCACTGGTTGTCACAGCCAAGTACCTGAAGGAAGCAGAGCGGCTATGCAGCGAATCGGCTACGATGGTAAGAAACTCGCTTTCATCGGTAGGTCTTCAGTTGGCGGAACACAAGACCGAGGCTGTCTTGGTAAGCAGCAGGAAAGCAGTGGAGGTCGCTCACGTAAGCCTATGCTTCAGGGAGCACCTAATTTTCGCAGGACGGATGACAGCAGGAGTAGGACAGGCTCTCAGCAGGATTATGCAGAACACCCGGTGACCGAAACAAGGGCGCCGGCTTCTATTGCAGGAGGTGACCAAAGCCACTATGCTGTACGGAGCTCCAATATGCGCGCAAGCAATGAAGACGGCGTCGTACAGCAGAGGCCTCAAATCCACATACCGGTTAGGAGCACTACGAGTGTGCAGTGGCTTCAGGACGATCTCTGAGGACGCGGCTCTAGTCATAGCAGGGATAATACAGATTGACCTGTTGGCCCTGGAGCAGTCCACTAACAATAGATTCAAGGACTGTATCCCACGTTTGGAATACCGGAGAGCAGCGGCGAGGGTAAGGACACATAGCCTAAGGACCTGGCAAACGAGGTGGGACGCATGGTCATGGATGCTTCAGGAGCTATTTGCACCGACTTGGTCCACCCGTGTAGGAGACAGCGGAGCACATTCTAATTGCCGGATTGCCGGCGTTTTCTCGCAGAAAGGAATATCTTGGAAGGAAAAATTGGACCACCATTAACCCTCTAACACTTAAGAGTGCCTAGAGGCACTTATTACATTATTAATTTTAGCGAGTAAACTAAAAGATTTTTCATTTATAAACTACTTTTTAGCGGTTCATAATAAAAGCACCTAAGTAAGTACATAAGCTTTGAAAGCTCTCAGAAGCTTGTAGCATACAACGTATAACGAGTGAGCCGATGGTATGTGGTTGACGGTACGTAAGCACGCGCTGGTCTCCGGCTCAAGTGTGTCGGCAATGGGGTGGGTAAATGAAACAACCGTTTCAACTCAGGCTCAAATAATAAGAATATAAATATAAAAAAATCGCGTGCTATATTGCCTTACGACGATCGCAAAATAGGATTAGAAATCGGGAACAGAATCGGTTGGAGGGAACAGGAACTCCAATCGAAGGCCTGAACCCACTACCGAAGGGGAAGAGGAAGAGAGCAGTAGTTCGGACCTAATGAAACTTTACAGCAGCCTTTTGAGCACGCCTCGCTTACTGAAGCGGCTGTACCCCACCCTTCCATGATCGCCGGTTGCTAGACTTAAATATCGGCGATCCCTTTAGGCCACTATTTTTCAAGGCATAGTTGCCTCATATCCTTCCTCCATGACTCCCGAAAGCAATAGTTCTTTAAACTAAATTCATTTCAAAACAATTTATTTCTTATAACATTAATGCTTCTACTAACCATCTCATTAACCTAGTATTTATTTCAGATATATTCGGAATAATTTTTATTGCGAATACTAGCTATTTCGATTCTAGTGTATCTTAGTATTAGTTCTTAACTTTTATTTATAACAAGCGGTATCCCCTTTCATTATTTATATATTCATTTCATTCGGTGGTCATTTGGTTGCGAATAGATATACATATAGTGACATAATTCATATCTCACAATATACTAATACAATACATTGTATAAACGCTGACATTACAAAGTCGCCTTATTGTACAATATCTCATATTCCAAATTCCTTTTAAAAAACAAACAAACAATAAAATAACCAACTCAAGTGCACAGCGACATGCACAAGCCAGACAACAGCTCATGTTTCCTTAACCAAACAGCCCACTCAGCATAAGTGGACACATACACAAGATCATGTGAACCCTCTGTTCTTAGGCGATAAGCCACAAACCGAAAATCCAAATTGTTAGTCTTAAGCTGATCATTGAATAATAAAGTATAACCGACTATTCGCTCTTGTCTTTATTTTTTCTATCTTCAGTGTCTGCTTTAGTGAAAACGAGCAGTTCATTGGACTCGGTAATTATTATAGCGTTATTTGCATTCATTGTTATCTACGCTATTAATAAATACGTAAGTGGCGCAGCCGGTAGGATGACACTAGTTGATGCGATATTAAACATATTCAATTCTCTATGTATCATCCGCTAAAGAACTACAACTTCAATATCCCGCGTCGGTAAAACGGTACAATTTCCGAAACCACAGAGTGATAGTGAAAGTGAACAACTTAAAATTGTGTAAAAATTTTAAGAAGACGCCTTTGAATTCGCTGGGTAATAAATCCAAAAAAAAAATAAGGTTACCCAAACCAAAGCGAAATAGCAAAGTGTGCAACACATGATAACAACTAAACTAAGTGAAAACTAAATAAACTGTAACTAAAAATTAAGTGAACTACAATAACAACAGTTAACCTAAGTGAAAATTAAATAAACTTAACCAGAAACTAAGTGAAACATTATAATAATAAATCGCAAACCAATAGTGAAAACACAAACCTTATCCAAATTTTGAACCAAAAATAAAGACACAAACCAATAGTGAAAACACAAACCTTATCCAAATCTTGAACCAAAATAAAGACACAAACCAATAGCGAAAACACAAACCTTATCCAAGTCTTGAACCAAAATAAAGACACAAACCAATAGTGAAAACACAAACCTTATCCAAATCTTGAACCAAAATAAAGACACCAACCAATAGTGAAAACACAAACCTTATCCAAATCTTGAACCAAAATAAAGACACAAACCAATAGTGAAAACACAAACCACAATGGCAGTAGCAGCACCAATACAAATAGAACTGTCTGAATCGAATATGATTCAAGTCGAAAGACAAATACACGCAATCGAGTTCTTCAAAGGAGATCCTAACACCCTGTACACTTTCGTCAGTCGCATCGACTTCATCTTGGCTCTTTACCAAACTACAGACGAAAGGCAAAAATTAATAATCTTTGGACACATCGAACGGAACATCAGTGGCGACGTTATCCGCACCCTCGGAGTGACCAACCTCAGCAGCTGGAAAGAACTCAGGAATCAACTTATACTTAACTACAAGCCCCAAACACCGAACCACCAACTTCTGGAAGAATTCAGGAACACACAATATCGAGGTAACATCCGTCAGTTCCTTGAAGAAGCCGAAGGAAAACGACAGATGCTTATAAGTAAGTTAGAACTAGAAAATAATCCCGATGAAACAACTCATTACACTAGATTAATACAAACTAGCATCGAAGATCTAATTCAAAAACTTCCAAGCCACATTTGCCTCAGAATAATTAACTGTAAAATTCCAAATCTGAGATCGTTAATAAACATATTACAAGAAAAAGGTCTTTATGAGGCACCAATCCCAAATAAAGATAATACAAAACCAACTTCAAATAAAGTAACAAACACTCCCCAAAACAGGCAAATGAACAATCAAACCAGACTCCCTACACCCTTCCAACCATTCTATAACAACGTCTATCAACCCTATCACCAAGCATATTCTCATGTACCCAGGTTTAACACAGGTCCGATTCCTCCATATCAAATCAGACCTATCTACCCACAACCTAACATACCCCTGACACAAGCACCCAGACCAAACACAACTTTTAACCGACAGAATATTTTCGACCAAAATCGCTTTAGACCTAGCCACACTCCCATGCCTATAACATATCCACAAACCGGAAATATACAGAATAACAACCCAACGAAAAGACAGAGACCGTCAGACAGCGGACAGTCTAAAATGAGCATAGAAGAGCTAAGATATCAAGAAATAATGTCTAATCAACCCGAATATCCTTATAATTACTATTATCCTTACTATCCAGAATATTTTCAACCTCAACCTTATCCCTATCAACCGAACTATATCCCAGAATTAATTCAGTGTCCCCCAGAACAGGACCACGATAGTTCCGAAACAACAAAAGAAGAAACACCAACAACAAATGACAACGAACCAGATAACCCCGAACAAGCAGAAAATTTTCAGCTAGTAGCCCCGGATCAAGCCAATATATAACGATCAAACATAATAATACCGAATTGAAATGTCTAATTGATACAGGATCGACGATAAATATGCTCACACGAAATATTTTTCAAACACCAACACAAGAAACCAATTACCTAATTCACACCAGTAATGGACCGTTAATAATTAATGAACTTACGAATATACCACCTAACAATTACTTCCCTATTGCCCAAGAGTTCTTGATCCACCAGTTCTCAGATCATTATGACATGCTGATTGGACGAAAATTGTTGTCCGAAGCCAAAGCAATAATCGACTATAAAAAGAAAACTGCCACCCTATTTAACAAAATATACAAGATAAAAGACGGTAACAGCATTACAGAACAGAACCATATTCAAATGGACCCTTCATTTCCACAAAACCCCACTTATTTAGAGACCTCCACACTTCAGGAGAACTTGTTCCGATTAGAACACCTTAACGTAGAAGAAAAACTGAAACTAACTAATCTACTGACAAAATACCAAGACATCCAATTTCGCGAAGGTGACACGCTCACGTTCACAAACCAAGAAAAACATATTATTAATACCACACACAATATCCCCGTCCACTCTAAAGTTTATAGTTTCCAACAGATATATGAAGAGGAAGTAGAAAAACAGATCCAGGACATGTTAGAACAGGGCATTATCCGAGAAAGTAATTCACCATACTGTAGCCCCATTTGGGTCGTACCAAAAAAACTAGATGCTTCCGGACAGCAGAAACTTCGCATCGTAATAGATTATAGGAAATTGAACGATATAACAATAAACGACAGATACCCCATACCAAACATAGACGAAATATTAGGGAAACTAGGGAGGTCAAATTATTTCACAACAATAGATCTTGCAAAAGGCTTTCATCAAATAGAAATGGACTCAGAGTCAATAGCCAAAACTGCCTTCTCTACAAAATATGGACACTACGAGTATACACGAATGCCATTTGGGCTTAAAAACGCCCCCGCTACATTTCAAAGATGCATGAACAATTTACTCCGTCCACTTTTAAATAAATGTTGTCTAGTATACCTAGATGACATCATAGTTTTCTCCACATCCTTAGAAGAACATCTTCAAGCCTTACAAGCTGTTTTCGAAAAATTATCACAGGCAAACTTAAAACTACAACTAGATAAATGCGAGTTCCTAAAACAAGAGACAACTTTCTTAGGACATGTTATTACTAAAGACGGGATTAAACCAAACCCAGATAAAATCAAAGCTATAATTAAATATCCGCTACCAAAAAAAACTAAAGAAATTAAAGCCTTTTAGGACTTACAGGATATTATAGGAAATTTATACCTAACTTTTCAGACATTACCAAACCCCTGACCAAATGCCTAAAGAAAGGAGCAACAATAGACATAAACAGTTTGGAATACTTAGAAGCATTCCAAAAGTTAAAATTATTAATCTCTGAGGATCCGATCCTAAAAATACCAAATTTCGAGAGGAAATTCATATTAACAACAGATGCCAGCAATGTAGCTTTAGGAGCTGTTTTATCACAAGACGGACACCCTATTAGTTACATCAGCAGAACACTAAATGAACATGAAATCAATTATAGTGCCATAGAAAAAGAATTATTAGCAATAGTTTGGGCCACCAAAACCTTCAGACACTATCTATTAGGACGACATTTCGAAGTAGCTTCTGACCATCAACCCTTGTGCTGGCTACACAAATTAAAAGAACCTAATTCAAAACTAACAAGATGGAAAATTAGACTTTCAGAATATGACTTCGACATAAAATATATAAAAGGAAAGGAAAATTACGTAGCAGACGCACTTTCTAGAGTAAAAATAGAAGAAACATTTTTTGGCGAATCTACACAACATAGTGCTGAAGAAGATAGTAGCAATTTGATCGGACTATCAGAGAAAGCTATCAATCAACATAGCAGACAAATCATCTTTACCAAAGGTCCCAATAGTACAGAAATAGAAACTTACTTCAAAAAACAAATTATACACCTTTCATATGAAGAAATGACCCCGAAATAGCCAAACGATACCTACTCGACTACTTCTGTTCAAAGAAAAGCGCTCTGTACATCGAAAGTGATGCAGATTTTGAAGTAATTCAAAAGGCATATAAAGAAACAATGAATCCAAGTTATACAAAGATTATTCGAAGCCTCATCTTACTAAAAAACATTCCTACATACGCAAGTTTCAAAGAACTAGTTCTAAAAACACATGAAAAACTTCTACACCCCGGAATACAGAAAACTGTAAAGCTTTTCGGCGAAACATACTACTTCCCAAATAGCCAACTCCTTATCCAGAATATAATTAACGAATGCCAAGTTTGTAACTTAGCAAAAACCGAACACCGAAATACAAAAATGCCAATGAAAGTCACCCCTAAACCCGGACATTGCCGCGATAAATTTGTAATAGATATCTATTCCTCTGAAAGGAATCACTATTTGAGTTGTATTGACATTTATTCAAAATTCGCCACCCTTGAGCAGATTCAAACAAAAGATTGGATAGAATGCAAAAATGCTCTAATGCGCATATTCAATCAGTTGGGGAAACCCGAAATTCTAAAGGCAGACAGAGACGGCGCATTTTCTAGTTTAGCCCTCAAACGTTGGCTCGAAAGTGAAAATGTAGAATTACAACTCAACACCACAAAAACAGGTGTTGCAGATATAGAAAGGCTCCATAAAACAATAAACGAAAAAATCCGTATCATAAACAATTCCGATGACAACGAAGCTAAACTCAGTAAAATAGAAACGATTCTTTACATTTACAACCACAAAACCAAACATGACACTACTGGACAAACTCCTGCTCACATATTTATTTATGCTGGACAACCAATTCTAGACACACAACACAACAAAGAAATAAAAATTAACGAAATTAACAAAGACCGAACAGAATACAACGTCGACACTAGATATAGAAAAGGACCGTTGCAAAAAGGGAAATTAGAAAACCCTTTTAAATTAACAAAGAACGTCGAACAAACTGACGAAGACCATTATAAAATCACCAATAGGAATAGAGAGACACATTACTACAAAACTCAATTTAAAAAACAGAAAAAAATTAATAAACTCCCCATTCCACAGGCCCCTGGTTCATCATAATACTCCTCCTCACGTCTATAAAAATATGCCAAACTCAACAACTTCAAATCAACAACATTGACACTAACCATGGATACCTCCTATTTTCTGATAAATCGATTCAAATCCCTTCAGAATACGAACATCATTGTCTTCGCGTAAACCTTTCCAATATAGATAACCTAACCCACTATTTTAACAATAAAATAACTAACTACACTAATATTCCCCAAATTAACCTTTTGTACAATAAAATGCGAAGAGAACTTAGCGGAATAACCTTACACCAGACAAATAGACAGAAACGAGGACTAATCAACATAGTAGGATCAGCGTTTAAATACTTATTTGGAACACTAGATAACAATGACCGAACAAAGATTGAAAAACAATTAGAATCAGTAGCAACAAATTCAATAAATCTACACGAAATAAATGATATAATCCAACTCATTAACAGTAACATACAAAGAACTAAAGAATTTTTAGACGAACATAGTAACAGAGAACAGTTAATATACGAACTTATCCAATTTACCGAGTATATAGAAGACATTGCAATGGGAATGCAACTTTCGCGACTAGGACTATTTAATCCCAAATTACTTAATCATGACAGACTAGAGAACGTTGACAGCAGTAACATCTTACAAATTAAAACATCAACCTGGGTTAGTACTAACCAAATACTTATCATAGCACATATCCCTATTAAGCAAAAAACTGTCCATACAATTAACATAATACCTTACCCAGATAATAACGGGTACCAACTCGATCACAACGAAAAAGATACTTATTTTGAAGAACATGACAAAATTTATAATCAAAATTGTAAAGAAATAAGTAACGAATGTATTAAGAACATTATAAAAAGAACTAAACCAATTTGCAATTTTGTCCCTACAACAGTTAACCAGATAATTAAATACGTTGAACCAAACAGTATCCTTACTTGGAACATAAAGAATACTATTATAGAACAAGATTGCCAAGATATAAATAAAAATATAACAATTAACGGCAATAAAATAATAACAATAAAACAATGTAAAATCAAAATAGGAAAAATAACATTAAACGAAAACCAGCTAAATGCAGAAATAAATCTAACCCCATTGTACACACCCATTGAACTAATAAAAATAAAACCAATAGAACATAAGGACATTGTAAAACTAATATCAAATAATAATATTACAGTCTCTATTATTGTATCACTCATTAGCCTTACATTTTGTATAGTTTGTATCTACTTAAAACTAAAAACAAGAAAAACAATTATAGAAACACAAGATACAAACCCAACTGCATTACCAAGATTATATGCGTCAACCCCAATAGAAGCATAAGCTTCCTTTTAAGGGGAGGGTAGTGACATAATTCATATCTCACAATATACTAATACAATACATTGTATAAACGCTGACATTACAAAGTCGCCTTATTGTACAATATCTCATATTCCAAATTCCTTTTAAAAAACAAACAAACAATAAAATAACCAACTCAAGTGCACAGCGACATGCACAAGCCAGACAACAGCTCATGTTTCCTTAACCAAACAGCCCACTCAGCATAAGTGGACACATACACAAGATCATGTGAACCCTCTGTTCTTAGGCGATAAGCCACAAACCGAAAATCCAAATTGTTAGTCTTAAGCTGATCATTGAATAATAAAGTATAACCGACTATTCGCTCTTGTCTTTATTTTTTCTATCTTCAGTGTCTGCTTTAGTGAAAACGAGCAGTTCATTGGACTCGGTAATTATTATAGCGTTATTTGCATTCATTGTTATCTACGCTATTAATAAATACGTAAGTATATATACATAGGCGCAATTATAATATACGTATTAATGGTAGCTGTAAATCAAAGTTGAAAACTCATGCCAAATTAAATCGACCAAAGAAGGCAAATTATCCGAATAAACAAAAAAAAATTTGCGAACTAATATCCAATTAAAGCTTTAGCAATGATAGTACAAAGATTAAGAAATTAAATTCAAATCAAAATCAAAAATAAATAATTAAGCTCAAAAACATGAGTAAACAAAATGAAAATGTGATTGAAATCAAAAATCATAAAACAAAAGTTAGATTTAGAAGAAATCTACTAGTGGCATAAATATCCAACAAAAATAAAAAGAAAAAAAATAAAAAGAAGAGTCCATGCTGGAAGAGCAGTAACTCTCAAAATTAACCAAAGGTGAAACAAAACAAAATAAAGCAATAATGGTCAAACAAATAATTAATAAAAGAAATCACTCACTGTTTTGTTGTTGTTCCATCGACGAAAGATCTTCCGTGGTTTGGTATCATTATGTGTGTGTGTGTAAGGTTTGCATTATATTGAGTTTATTTTGTTTGTCACTGATGATTGGCTTGTTGGCTTTTTGATTTCTATGGGTATTTCTCTAGCTCACGAGTGTCTTATTTTTTTTTTTTTTGCGAAATTAACCTTTTTTGGTCTTTTGCAAACAGTGCAAAAAAAAAATTTACAAAAAAAATTATTGGTCAGTAGCTATTTTTATATATATGTATTGATTCGCACCATTGACCCTAGTATTTATCAATTAATTTGGAAACGTTAGTGTAAACGTTTTACGTAAGTACTTTAGAACTTAGCACTTAGGGATTTTTGGCATCAGCCGAGTTTGAATGAGCTTAAAAGCCTGCAATCTACCACGTTTTTCCCTACACACTTTTGTAAGTCACACACTTCGTTTGGATCGCAATTTAAAGCGAATAACATTATCTGGTGATGGTGTCTGGTTATATGCCACTCACTGCACATTCACTATTCGCAAGTTGCTGTCTACAGTTTAGTAGAAGCAAAATGCGCTGCAATGCTTCCTCTTCGGCTATAGGGCTCCTCGGGCAAATCCGCTTGAATACTGCGGTTATCCAAAATGTGGGGTAGCACGAGGTGAAGAAGGAGGTGCTCCAAACTTTGCGTAGCACCAGGTGAAGAAGGTGGTGCTCCAAACTTGGCGTAGCACAAGGTAACGCAAGGTAACGCAAGGTAGCGCAAGGTAACGCAAGGTGCCAGAATCTGTATAAATATATTATTTATTAGACTCTGCAGGAGACTTAGTTGGTCTTCCAAAGTTACCTGAATCTGGCACCAGTTGGGTTTTCAGCCACTCCACGCGGTTGTCTTAATCTTCAAAAATCTCAGCAATCCTAAGGCATTGGAAAAATTCACCAATTAGAATTTTGTTAAACGCGGTTTGGCTGCACTACTCACTTATTATTTCTAGAATATATTAAATATTATTATATTTAATAATTCCAACAAGAAAAATCTCTTAGTGGTTGGCACCAGGGAACAGAAATATTAGCCACGTCTGGGTTCTTCGGCCGCTCCAATGAAAAACAACGAGCCGACCCAAGTCACCTGCTAGATCGCTAGCCTTGACCTACTTAACGAAGAAACACTCATTGATGCATTTTGAGTGCACTCAGCTGACCTACTTAACGAAGCAATACCCATTGATGCATTTTGATTGCACTCAGCTGAGCCCCAAAAGCTCGGTCACTGAGTCAATGCCGAAATGGTGCATACTTACAGGGGTTACAAGGGAACGTTAGGTTCAAATGTGGGATTTATTAGAAACAACAAAAATCGACAACAACCAGTGACCAGCGCCACTTCAAGCTTTTAACGGTGCTTATTATTTTCGTACGAAATGCAACTTTGTTTTTGTGCGGGTAAATTTTGGTCATTCGCTTGTGTGTTTTGTTTTGTTCATAAAAGTAAGTATATAAAACCAAACTATCCCGTGAATTTTTAAGTGAAAGTTATGTTTATTTACTATTAAAAACAAGTTCCAGACCAGCAATTACATAAAAGATGTGCGTTTTAGTGCGTGAATTTTTTTATTAGATAACTGAATATTGGAAGAAATGGCAGCGCGAATTCGTTTTAAGTTATCAGACTTGTCTGATGAGCAGTTGCTGGAATTGTTTGAGGCAGTCCCATCGGATGAGGAAGTGTCATGCTAATCCAGTGACGACGAGAGCGAAGACTATAATGTGGTTGAAACTCTGAACACTGCATTGGAGGATGCAGACACTATTTCGTTTGTTGTTCAAAATGAACAAACTGTAGTACAGGAGTCTGAGCCTAGCCCGAAACCTGTGAAAAGGGCTCGATCTCCATCGCCAACTATTGAGGATTCTGCGTGTATTTTTTCGCCATCTGCTGGTGGTTTTATTGGTTTTGGTAAGTAAACGTACTTGCGATTTGACAAAAAGAGACTAATTAATTTATACATATGCAGGTATTGAATCAATATCAAAAGAGCGGAGTAAGATTTTGTGGCGACAGCAATATATGCAGTTACATGTCAACAACATAGCCTTTCGAGGAGATTCTTCATTGCCACCCGAAATAAGGCAGCTCGAAACACCATTACAGATATTCTGCTATTGTTTCAATTCTGATGTCATAAATATGATAGTCGAGGAAACCATGCGCTCAGCTTTAAGCCATGATATTTCAACACATTTCAAAGTTAACAATGATGATATTAGCCATTACATTGGTATTCTAATATATATGTATGTCCATTTATCGGTATCCTAATCCTGAAAAGCTATTGGGGAAAAAATGCATTTGAACCTATACGATCCAGCATGACTCAAGCTAAATTTAATGTAATTAAGCATAACTTATCCTTTCGTGATGAGAGCCAGCGGATAAAAAAAGGTGAACCAGACTATGATCCATTGTTTCGCACTCGAAAACTTTCTGACTGCCTCAACAAAAGATTTGACTTCGTGCCAAAGAAGGCCCGTCTTTGCGTTGATGAGCAAATGTGTAGCACAAAAATGAAGCACCACTTGCGCCAGTATATGCCCAATAAGCCACACAAATGGGGGATCAAGTTATTTGTCTTATGTGATTCTTTTGGTTATGCATACCGCTTTGAGATCTACAGCGGTGCAGGTGACAACGTGATCCTTCCTGGTTTCCCCGATCTTGGTGCTGCGGCCAACATAGTTGTACGCTTAACAAAAACCGTACAAAGTTTTAACCACCACATACTTTACTTTGACAATTTTTATACGTCGCTGCCTTTGATGGTCTATTTGCGAGCTAAAGGCATTTATAGCCTTGGAACAGTGCGGGTTAATCGTATCCCCAATTGCAAACTGCCTAACGATAGCACCATCAACAAATTACCCAGGGGTTATTCGACAGAGTACGTAGGCACCTCATATGGTGTCGAAATTAGCAATGTACTGTGGAAAGACAGCAAGGCCGTTCGCTTGTTGTCGACTTATGTGGGTATTAAACCATTTGCAAAGGCAAATTCGCTTGAAGGAGCACCTAAGGCGATTCGGTATGACAGGAAATCGAAGCGACAGATCGAAGTTGATTGCCCACAAATTATTCGAGAGTATAACGCTCACATGGGCGGCGTAGACCTAATGGATGGTCTTATGGGACGGTACCATGTTCGAGCTAAAACTCGAGATGCCGCAACTCGAATTTTTTATCACTTAATCGATATGGCAGCCACAAATTCGTAAATTTTATACAGACGTATAGAAAAGGAGAATGGAAACAATTGCAAATTGCTCGAACTCCCAGATTTTCGGGAATCAATTGCTGCAGGTCTGGTTACATTTCGCAGCCGAAACTTTCCAGGTCGTCCAATTAGTGCTGTTAACAATCGATCTTCTCCAGGACGGGCAATACAGTCACCAACCACCTCTCAGAAGGACGGGACAATGCAGTCTCCACTATCTCAGCGACCGTTACAATTGCAGCTCAAAGTTGGGCAAAAAACGAATCATCCAATAGGAGACTTACGGTTTGACCAACTAAACCATCTTCCGGAATTTTTGGATCGAAATGGTGGAAAAAAATGATGTAAGCACTGCAAAACATCGCAAACGCAATGTTTTTGCACAAAGTGCAAACTGCATTTGTGCTGCACAGTCAAAAAAAATTGTTTTGCTGAATATCATACAAAAAAATAAAATTTAACATACATTTTTGCAAATGACTTTTTTAATACTCAAATCCTCAAAAGTGCCTTGAGGCACTTATACACTTTTTCTCATGTTAAAGCTTAACAAAATTTCCTACATTTTTTCTGATTACATATTTGAGTTTAGGAGCTACAAATTACTATAAAAAAAATGTTTTAAGCATTTTCTTCAATTATTTTGGAAAATAGACTTAGAGGGTTAACGGTGGACAACATAGCGGGAAAAATGATGGCCAGCGACAAATGCTGGTCAACGGTTTGTACATTCGCGACCAGAGCCATGACCCTTCTGCGCTCGCTGGAGCGAGACAGGAGAGCTTCAGTATCTGGCAACTAAAGTCCCGCCCTGGTAGCTAGAGAAGCAATACTTAGCGGCAGTTCCACGAGCTTCCCCAGGGCCACACCTAACCCCCACCCCATTTTCTTGTCTCCCTAGTACTAATTAATATTGCATTATCTATACTCTTGTTTCATTATCTATACTGTTATTTTGAAATAAAAAAAAAAAAAAAAAAACATTCACATACACACAAAGAGTGCGAATATTTTTGTGTGCGGACGTGTTTTTGACCGGCTCCGCCAAAATTCTGAAACTTAGAAAGAAAAATTAGCGATTATCTACTCTGGGTACTGCTAGTACTTACACAAAAAGTGGACGCGACGGCATGGCGGAGAGTTCGTTTGCCTAGCACTTTTGAGGGCAATTTTAAAGTTTAATTCTGGCATCTTTGCTTTGGCTTTGTGAGTCTGTACTTTTTCTCCTAACAGCTGTGAACGAGGGCTGGATTCTTTCCGATAGCCGCGTCACGCATCTGGGCTCCCCTGGTACGTGACGAACAAGGTTATCGAAAGAGATCTGAAAGTTACCCTTCTTGGGGATCAGATCAATTTCCATTGCAGCCGTTATACCGACAGGCTTGTGGTCCACGCGAACCGACTGGCAAATATGCTAGTTAACCCCATCTCCCTCCGAAGGCTGAAGAGGGTATACCCCAGCGATCTCCCTACCCGGAGGATAATATAATACACATTGTTAAGTAATTAATAACTAGATAAATTTTTCTTTTTTGTACATAATAATTAAGAAACCACTTGGTCTCATATACCTTTTATAGACTCATTAGGTTAAGTTCAGAGGAGTTGACTGAACGATTCCATTTGGAACCCAAATAAATAGAAAACATTCCGATAGCCGCAGCTGTCATTAACTTAAGGCGCAACCCCTGCAAAACTTGTTGCATACTTCTAGGAGCATACTTTCAGGAGTAATTCCGCTACCATCCAAGCTTTTAGAAAGGGTTAAAGGCATAAAGGTCGCGGACAGACCGACAATCAACCTCTCACCATTGCGGTACCTAAAAAGAGGCTCTGGTGTCCGAAAAGAGGCGAAATAACCTCCATCTGTCTACGCATAGAAGAAATCCGTGGCCTACGAGAGACCCCCCTTTCTAAAATTTGGTACTCCGCGAGTCGGCAAGAATAACCCGGTGTTGCTAGACCGCAAATGGATAATCCATCGAGGGGCACTGCCCCAACGGTGACGACCCAATCTGGAGGAGCTCCCGAATGTCAAGGTCTCCCAGCTGAAATCCCGGTGCCTGAAATCCCGGTGCCAGCGGTGGTGAGGGGTGAGCAAGCCGGCCCCCAGACGTCGACGTCGTCGCCTACACCCAGCAGTAGCGGTACTGTAGAGGTGGACAGTCTGGCCTCTACGACGCTGAGCCAGAAGAAGATCAGCGATCTAATCAGCGTGCCAACGCAGAAAATAGCGGCTAAATCCCCGCCTGGCTCGCCAATACGGCAATTAGACGTGTCGGCATATAATAACGAGGACCTGCGAAGCATAGTTGGCATGATGAATACCAAATTAAGCATACTGCTGACCACATTCGAAACACAGCGCCACGTAACCAAGGAGACTAAAAGCGCAATCACGGACCTGGTGTTGGCAAAAAGGCCTCTTCCCGGAATACCGCTCCCCAGACGGAGGCTCAGACAAAGAACAAAAAACGTCCCAGCGAGGGCATCCAGTGATGCCTCCTTCTATCAAGCCTACCAAAATGGCGATCCCTAAGGCAAAGGAGCCTAACCCTGCCAGCTACGCGACTGTTGCCAAGGATACGAGTAAGAGGGAGGTGTGGGCTAAGATAATGCCTAAGCGCTTACTTAAGAAGCCGGAGGCACTTATCCTTAAGAAAACCGGCGAAGCTTCGTACGCAGACATGCTCCGTAAGCTTAAAGCGGATCCCAGCTTAAGCAACTTTGGTAAACATTAGAGGTCTGCATGAGTACAGTCAAAGCAGCGTTTGGTACTCTCACTCAAATTCTGACTGACTGAGTGAGACATTGTTTGCAATATTACAACGTTTCTCAGCTATTAAATTTCTAGCATCTGAAAATGCTCTTTTAGATGCCGAGCTGCTTGCGGGAATACTAAAAATTGTGCAGCTAGTAATGGGAAAATATTTTTGTTAATATGCCACCATTCAAGGCAATTAAAATCATCTGAAAAATTTACATTTAAGTTCATGTAGCTGTCAATTTCTTGTTTTAGGGGGTCAATTTCATTGAATTGATGTCTGTCTTGAATGAAATCTGAAAATGCATCGTCACACTGGCTGAAAGAATTATTGGAATTGGAATTAACAGAGGTTAACGAAAATGTATTCATAATTTTTTTGCAAGCTTCTATAATTTCTAATTTTTCATCCGCTGAGCACTGTACAAGTTTATTATTTGGTGGAAAAAGGAAAAGAGCTATTTTATGAAAGTTAGAAATATATGGAAGGATAATTATTGAAATTTGATCGGACAAAGTGGACTTCGGATGTGCGATACAAGCATTATCGTTTGTATCTGCAATGCAACATTTCTGTAATTTTCTAATATATGGAATAGTTAAGTGAATGGTTGGATAGTTACTGCCTTCCAGTTTTTTTTGAGACCTCTTCAAAAACTGAAAGTACACGGACAACTGAGATGATGACATTAATTCCTTCAATTCTGGGTGTTTCGTTTTTTTCAATTGAAATATTTGTTATTTCAACCCAATTGACCTCCACTGACTTAACCAAATAGAAAATAGTATTCCACCTAGTTGGGCAAAGACTTTTTAAGGTAATTCCTAGGTTGGAATTGCTCCCAGACTTCTTAAAGTACTTCACAAGCTTGCTACATTTGACAACAAGATCCGCAACCTCCTGTGCACCTTTAACTGCTTTCTCCACACAATTGTGAATTAAGTGATTCATGCAGTGAATATGCCGGTTATCACGAAAAGCTGCTATCATATTGGAGCCACGGTCCGTCACTATGACAGGCTTTTCCTCCTCCAGGGAGCAACCAAAATCATTTAGTATAACACGCATTTTCTTAAGTATACTGGTACCTTTAAAATAAAATGAAATTTAATTACCAATAAAAAGTTACATATATAGTTTGCTTACCAGTGCAGGCTTCACCTTTCATGGATCTTATTGCCAACAGATGATTTACTAGCGCTCCTTCCTTAATGAAATGTATTGTGCACGAAATATATGACGATCTTAAATAATTATCTGTCCAAATATCGGTAGTCACCGCATATCCAAAGCGTTTAAAAGTAATAACTTCGTCTTTGGTTGTTTCAAAATAAGTATCATAAATTGCTGATATGTTACGCGATATTGTTGTGGGATGCGGCAACAACTTTTCAACATTCACATTTGGGCCAAATGTTGCTCCAACTTTTATCAGGAACGATGCAAATTGTTTTAGGCCGGAATCCTGAATCATTTTAAAGGAGCGGCAATTTTTAACTGCCCATTTTGTTATTATTTCCACGCCCTCTTCTTTCGTTTCCGAGTTCACTTCGACGGACGTAGCATTATCAATATCGGTGTTCATAGTGAAGCATTTGTGCTTTGCTAAGTTTGAAGTGCTTCCAGTAAATTTGTAGACACTGTAGCACTTTTTGCAGGCAACTACACCAGTTAAGTCCTCTCCATCTTTTCCTTTAACATTCGCGAATATTTCCCAAACTCTACTTCTCCCCTTTTTAAGGTTGAAAATATATTCTCCATTTAAAAGTTTGGATTTTATATCTCCATGCGTAGATACTGCTGCATCCGAAAGCTATTAACAAAACACACAGCCACTAATTATAAATTCAAAATTACCAACATAGAAGCTTCATAGACTTACGTGATTACAGACACATGAAAAAGACAGCACATGGTAGAATAAACGTTTTGTTAAAGGAGACAAACACTTCAATTGAGCTAATTATTAATCTGTTATTCTATTTACACATATATTATGTACGAGTATGTACATATATTATGTTGGACATACGAAATTTACTAAAGTACTTACGCTTTCGTCCAAGCTGTCCATTTTTAATAAAAATATTAATATTACGTTTTTTGCTGTTCTGCTACTTCTGCTCTGCAAGCAATGAACGACCAGAATGCCAAAATTTTATCCGAGTACTCGCAACACTTACTCTGAATTTACTCATTTTATCAATTACGCATTGGTTTGATTTTCACTCATTTGGCATACAACGAAAACAACATTTACCAATGCGCAATTTACTTTGTTGAAACCGTTTTGGCACGCCGAATTCCGACTCAGGCTTGTGGTACTCAAATAGCCGAAAATTTTGAATGTACTCATGCAGACCTCTAGTAAACATGTCAAAAAGATACGAAGGACCCAACAGAGGGAGCTACTGCTCGAGGTTGAGGGAAAAGCCTCCGCCAGCGTTCCCAAATACATAGGAACAATAGAAGAGTCACTCAATGAAATGACGGCGGTAAGCACGGGCGCGCAGAGAGCGGCACTAACATGCAATGGTATGGATGAGGCAGCGACAGCTGAGGAACTCCAGAGTTCTCTAGCCTCTCAATACCAATGCATACTGGTGAAACCGGAACACAAACCGCAACAGTGTTGCTAAGCGCCAATGATGCCATCACGGTTTTCTGAAGGGGTTCAGTAACCGTAGGTTGGTCACGGTGTCGCATAGTTCAGGACATACGCCTAACGAGATGCTTTAGGTGCCCGGAATACGATCACCGGGCTTCCAACTGCAAGTCAGTCGATCGCTCGGACTGTTGTCTGCGGTGCGGTGAACATGGGCACAAGGCAAAGGGCTGTGTTGCGCCGCCAAGATGTCTGATCTGCAGCAGCAACGTGTACAAGAACCATGCGACAGGTGGTTTCGCATCATTCAGCTCAACGTCAACCATTGCCCAGCTGCGCAGAACCTTTTAGCTCAAACAGCAAGGGAGCGCAATGCGGATGTGATGCTCCTGAGTGAACCATACCTTCCGGGTATGGGAAACTCAGGGGTGCTCCTCAATGAGTTAGGCAAGGCGGCAATTAAATGCTGCCTACCTATAGAAGAACCAGATACCTTGCCAATGCGCGGCATCGCATACGCGAAAGTCAACGGAGTCCAGCTCTACAGCTGCTATGCTCCACCTATCGACAGCCCGGAGCAATTCGATTACATACTCGGAAAGCTCGTTGACCATGCAAGGGGACGTAGACCGGTAGCCGTAGGAGGTGATCTCAATGCTTGGGCTACAGAATGGGGCAGTCGGGTATCCAATCCTAGAGGACGAGCAGTGATAGATGCCATGATCTGGCTAGACCTCGTATTGCTGAACGACGGCCTCAAGCTGACATTCAATAACGACAGAGGTACGTCATACATAGATGTTACCTTTGTCAGTAGAGCCATAGTGCCTTACGTGAATTGAATGGTGCAAGATGACGTAACGCTGAGCGACCATGCTCTAATCTCCTTCAGTGTCCGAAAGACGAGGCCGATGCCCAGACAGCGGAGAAGTACCGTAGGTCAAGTATGGAACATTCCGAAGCTGGATAGCGAAATGATGAACTACCAAATCGAGCGTATGGAGACAGCGCTCATGGATATGCTCAAATTAACGTGCGATGCAGCGATGCCGAGGAAGAGAAAGTACAATGCGAAGCGTAAGCCCCCTGTCTACTGGTGGAGTGCCTCAGGGCAAGGAGACTAGCGCAGCGAGCCAGAGTGCAACCGCATCACGCCCAATGCATTGAGGCCTACAAAGCAAAGCGCGCTGAGTTTAGAAACGGCATATCTGCAGCCAAAGCGAATGGCAACCCGCGTCAGAATCCCCTGCCTCCGACTTTTCGTGTGTCACAATATGCGAGGTCATGGAAGCAGCAAAGAGGATTAGGCCGAGCAAAGCTCCTGACCTTGATGGTATTCCGGGATTAGTTGTTAAATCAGCTGCTACAGCAAGACCTGAGATCTTCAGGGATACCTTCCAACAGTATCTTCTGAACGGAGTCTTCCCCAAGCGTTGGAAACGAATGAAGTTAGTCCTTCTGCCGAAAGGCAAGGGGCCTGCAAACGCAGCAAGCAGCTATCGCCCCTTATGTATGCTAGACATTGTCGGCAAGCTCTTTGAGCGCATACTTTACGCGCGCATAGAGCTGATCATCGAGAGTTCCACAGGCCTTATGTAGGTCAGCAGTATGGTTTCCGGAAGGGGAAAAGTACGCTCGACGCCCTCTCGGCCGTAACAGACGTAGCCAGGAGCGCACTCGATGGTGACCGATGGTTAGGCGGCAGTAAGGAGTACTGCGCCATCGTCATGCTGGACGTCAGAAATGCATTCAACACGGCGTGATGGCCCAACATCCTCGGCGCAACATGGTCATACCCGGTTATATAATGGTTGCAGTTGGCAGCTACTTCGGGGACTGCTTGTTATGGTACGACACAGAAGCTGGTCCAAGAAGTCACCAAGTCTCTACAGGTGTCCCGCAAGGGTCGGTACTTGGACCGATCCTATGGAACATTATGTATGATGGGTTACAGAGTATCAGCATGCCCAGTGGTGTGAAGCTGCACTGCTTCGCCGACGACGTTGCAATAACAGCTGTTGCTAAGACAATTTCGGAGCTCCAGGTCAACAGCAATGCGGTGATCAGATCGACCATCGACTGGCTCGAGAAAGTCGGGCTAGGAATCGCTGCGCATAAGACCGAAGTTGTCCTGTTGAGTAGCAGAAAGACCGTCGAGAGCATGTAGGTCGCGGTTAAAGATATCCAAATCGTATCTGCCGGAACGGTGAAGTACCTGGGAGTCCTAATAGACCGTAGGCTCTCCTTTAAGGACCACGCAATTTATGCCAGCAGGAAGGCCGCAATGACAGCTGCAGCTTTGGCACGAATCATGCTCAACGTGGGAGGATCCAGATTGCCGGCTAGGAGGCTACTTGTGGCGGTCAGGAAATAAACGCTACTTTACGCTGCGCCTATCTGGAGTAGTGTCACCAGTAAGGTCACTGGCTCTCAGAGTCACCATAGGCTTTAGAACCATATCTGATAACGCAGCGCATGCAATTGCAGGCATTGCACCGATCGACCTGGAGATAAAGGGCCTCTACCTATCAAGAGAAGGGGTTAACCAGGGAGAGATCCGAGAGTGGATCCGAGGTGTCTGGCAGACCAGGTGGCAAGCGTCGCAGCGAGGACGATGGACGTATCAACTTATTCCCGATCTAGCGGAATGGGCAGATCGAGAACGATCCCTCGTCACTTGTTTAACGTGGCATTTACCAATGTAGGTATACAACCACGGTGCCCAGATATGCACAAGTACATATGGCACAAGGGGTCTGGAACAATGCGCCAACTAACGCCCCTTCAGGTTAGCCACCGAAGCAACTTAGCCTTCAGGTACCAAAATAGATACATATTGTCGGATATGCATCCACCCTTGGTGGGGGCCGTGATGTATCTAACCATCTCTGCTGATCTGTGGGATCACAGCACCCGGTTGAGGCCGCAACTCCACGTCGAGGATCCTAAAGATAGGGGCCTCTACCCGCGTTTTGGGTGCAGCCACAGCCATCACGATACTCCCACAAGGGGGCCAACCTCAAATGGGCAGTGCTTGAACAACTGCCCAAACCCGTGGTACCGACTTATGAGCTCGGTGGGCTCTCCCCTTTTAGCCCCGATCGGCTCGGATTTGGGGAAACAATACCGGCACTTTTAGTCGTCTCGTACGACAAGCAGTAGCCTACTGTGGTGGATATTCTAAGACCCGCCACCACACGGTTGAGCCAGTTTTGACCGTGTTCCGGGACTGACAGTCCAGGTGTTCATTTAGTCGCCTCATACGACAAGCAGAAACATACTGTGGTGGATATTCTAAGACCCGCCACCACACGGGTGTGCAAGTTTCAGCTCTCCAAGCTCGGGACTTGCCGCCCACGATCCGCAATTGTGCCCAAGCGCCGTGAGAAAAGGGCATCAGCAAACATGTCCAGTTGACGCATCCTGTCTTCATCCTGTGTAACTGCAGAGACGTTCCACTGTCCATTATCCATTTGGATTCCAAGTTAATCGAGGTTACGCAGATTGGCATACAGTGGGCATTCACACAAAACGTGGAGCCAGTCCTCTGACTCTGCACCGCAAAAACATGCGGCCGTGTCACTGAGGGCTCTTGTATGGAGAAACGCGTTCAGCGAACCATGACCAGTCAGAATAAATGCAGCTTTCATAGAGAAACCAAAGTTTCGATTTTTGAAAACGGCACAGACATCTGGGAGGAAACGGCGAGTCACACTACCGTGAACTTCAGTCCAATTCCATCTGTACTGCCATGCTTCCAGCATGCATTCATCTAGCCACGCCAATCTCAACTTCAATGAAAGATTCGTCAGATCTGCACCATGAAGCCAATCGCTAACCTCCAACGGGTATCCGCGCGTAAGCTTTCTTGGCAACCAAGTCAAGTGGTCAAGTGGTCAAGTCACTGTGCGACATACCGGTAGGCATCCAAGCAAGATTAGCCATTGGGAGCTCAGAAGGCGCTTCTTGGCAACACTCTGGCTTGACGTCATGTAATACCAAACCGAGGCACCATAAAGTGCACAGGGCACCATGAGTCCAGCATATATTGTCCGCTTTGTCGCGAGGACTGACACCCCAGTCAACTCGCAGAACGCGTGCCAATGCTCCGACGACTCCGCTCAGCTTATCCCGTAAAGACGCAATATGCGCATTGAAATTCAGTCGCTCGCTGACTATAATGCCAAGGTAACGGATCATTTTTGCGTACGGCAAGCCAGCTCCAGCAAACCGCACAGACGGGTCCCTCCTGTCGGACAAAAAGCCCTTCAGGAGCATGGTTGCCGTTTTACTGGTTGACACCGCAACACCAGCCTCAGCTCCCCATGCGCCCACGATGGACATTATCTGCTCGCCATTCCTCTCAAGATCAAGGCGTGAGTTTCCCTCGATGATGATAAGCAAGTCATCTGCATACACACAGTGTTGCTCTAAGCGCTGAAGAAGCACGTCCATCATGAGGTTCCAAATAAATGGACCACTGATGGACCCCTGTGGGCAACCTCGTGTCACCGGAACAGTGACTTCTCCATGACTGCTGACCATTTTTGCGCTCCTGTCTGAGAAGAAGCTCCTCCATAAACCGGCTTCTCTGCACTCAAGATCAAGAAGGCGTCGCAGTACTGCGTTCCACTCCACGTGGTCAAAGGCACCCTTGAAATCGACGAAAATGCCGAGCGCATATCGCGTCCTACAGGCAGCGACAGCTTCCTTAACATGATTCCAAGCGTCCTCAGTGCAGCGTCCTGATCGAAACCAAAATTGCCACCTATGACCATCGCCGAGCACATCCTCCAGGCGGTTCACCATGATTCCCTCCAGTATCTTGCCAAACAGGCATATGAACCGATAAGATGAGGGATTATCCCTCACCTTGTCGGGTCCCTTGAGCAACGGAACAACCCGCGGGTATTTCCACTCAATCGGGAAGTATTGCTCAGCTAAGCAGCGAGAATAAAGCGCCATCATGTACCCCGGTTATACCGTCAAGTCCAGGTGAGCACCTGCTCCGTAACTTCTTGACGCGGCTGTTAACCTTCGAGAACTCAAGACTTCTAGGGGCTTCCAGCGGGATCCCGGGTGGTGCAGTCGACTCAGCAGCAGGGAAAAAACTAGTGAGGAGCACTCGTACACAGTCGTTCCAGGTTACAACATGTTGCCCGTTCACACGAAGACATCCAATATCAGTGACTCTCTTGCGACTCCGGACGATCTTATAGACCTGTCCCCAAGGGTCATCTTTGTGCTCTCCCACGAAGCGGCGCCAATCTTCATTTTTGGTTGACAGGATAAGCTTTTTGTACTGTGCTGTAGAAAACCTCAGTTCAGTGGCAAGCTGCTCAGTCTCATCGCCAGCACGGCGATGGGCATCCTGGAGCCGTCGTTTAAGTCTTCTGACCTCTCGGCATTTCGAGATAGCTTGGCAGTCCACTAAACTATACCACGACGACGACCTCTCATGGGTCTTCGGCCGAGCACACTGTCGCACACACCTTGAACAAGGGTGCGCAGTGCTGACGCCTGGTCATCCAGTGACCCAGCGAAAACTGATTGGTCACCTACCTCACGAGCCAACTAATTACTAAACATCTGCCATCTAGCATTTCTGAGATTCCATGACGGCAGGAGCAAAGCTCTCAACTGCATCATCTATGGCACGCGTAATCGTAACAATAATTATGTTATGATCGCTAAGGGCCCAATCGTCCACGCTCCAGTCATACACAGCCCATGTAGATGCAGCTTCGCTGGCAATGGTCACATCGATGTCGCTGTGTCCGTTTGTTCCATCGAACGTGAAATGGCTGCATGGCATGTTTAACACACTGGCGCGAGTACCTACGATCCACTCGGACAGCAGCTCACCCCGGTTGTGGTTTAGATTGTTCCGGTCAGACCGAGCACCCTTACGAAACCACATGGGGGACACTGCATTCGCGTCAAGGCCAAAGATAACAGGAATCCTATCCGCTAGTGATAGGACCTCATCCATATACGTTAGGTACGGCTAAATTTCAGTGTTAAACTGACAATACATGGCACACAGGAAGATTTCTCCGAAATCACTTGTGACACTCACGCATATACCAAAGTCTGTAATGAGCGGCTCAATTGGCATGCAGATGGCATCTAGGTCATTTACAAAGATGGCAGATTTCGAACGGCGATCAGCAAATACACGTATTCCAGATGGAATGCCTTTTTTTTTTTTTTTTATTTAACCGTGTATGGAGGAAAATAAAATCTTCTAAAGATACCATCTACCGTTTATAAATGGCATGCACGATTCATAACCCTCCAAGCAGGGTTATGCCTACGTACTAAACAAAAACCTCCAGTCCTTGCCACGCTCACCGGGACTGCCAGTCAAGGTACGACTTCGGTGAGCAGGATGTGATGCCATTTCGCAGTCCCTTCCTATATCCATGGCCAAGTTGTCGCCTACAACGGCTCCTAAGTCGCCTTCTACGACAAGCCGAGTCCGCTGAGGTGGTATTCTTATCCTGCCACCCCACGGAAATATGTCTCCACTTTTAGAGGCCAGGTCTGTTGTCCATCTCGTCAGCTTGGACCCGCTTCATTATGCTGATTATGATGCGATGTCCTGCCTCCCATGTATCTCTGCTCGCCAGCATTTTGACTGTTCCCTTTCCACCTGGAACCTGCAACAGTGCAGCAGAACATGTTCTGCTGTTTCCACGTCGTCTGTGCAGAATAGGCACTGTGCTGACTCCACGTGGCGGAACTGGAACAAATAATTATGGAAGCATCCATGATCCGTCAAGAATTGGGTCAGGTGGTAGTCCAGGACTTTATGCTCACACTCTGCCCACACTGCTAAATCAGGGACGAGCTGGTAAGTCTACCTCCCCCGTTGAACCGATTGCCATCTGGCCTGCCATTCTCTGAGTCATCGCAGCGTCTTCTGAAACCGTCCGGAAGCCTCTGATGAGCCTGAGGGCCATAGACCGCCACACCGATCGAGCACCTTTAAGATAAGACACTCGCTTGGTGGCAGTGCTCCAGATAGGCGCAGCATACAGCACCGTTGCCTTTACCACAGCCACCAGCAGTTTCCTGGCCGGGTATCTGGGACTCCCCATATTAGGCATAATACGAGAGATTGCAGCAGATGTAATTACTGCTTTCCTACTCGCGTGGTCAGCGTGGTCCTGGAAAGTTAGCCTGCGGTCGATCAGGACTCCCAAGTATTTCAATGAGCCTGCCGAGGTAATTTGTGTTCCGTTTACAGACACCAGCATGCGCTCCACTTTCTTTCTGCTACTTAATAGCACCGCCTCGGTTTTATGCGCCGCAATCCGTAGGCCAGCATTTTCGAGCCAGTCAATTGTAGCTCTAATTGTCTGGTTGCATGTGGCTTGCAGATCATTAATAGTTTTGGCTACAGCTGTTATTGCCACATCATCCGCAAAGCAATGTAGCTCAGCTCCAGTGGGCTTGGAAATGCTCAGTATTCCATCGTACATGATGTTCCACAGGATCGGTCCAAGCACCGAACCTTGGGGAACACCAGCCGAAACTCGGTAGCTTCTTGGGCCCGCCTTTGTGTCGAACCAAAGGACACGGTCCCTAAGGTACCTTCCAACGGTGATCCTCAGGTATTCTGGGATGCTCATCCTGCGCATTGCCTCTAGGATTTTAGGCCATCTTGCCGAGTTAAAAGCGTTTGCCGGCCCCTTACCTTTCGGCAGTAGAACCAGCTTCTGCCTCTTCCACCGCATAGGGAAGACCCCGTCCAGGAGACACTGCTGGAAAGTGTCCCTAAACACTTCCGGTCTGGCTAACGCCATTACCTTGACAACAACAGCCGGGATTCCATCCAAGCCTGGAGCCTTGTTGGGCTTGATCCGCACGGCTGCCTCAGCGACTTCGTCTACGGAGATATCCGGAAAGGGAGAGGTAGGTGTTTCTACCATCGGTTGCCATAGGCTGGTCTGCGTGGGGAAGAGTACTGGACAGTGTTTCCGGATCGTCAGGAGTACTCTCCCTCCTAGTCAGCTTGTTCCGCACAATCTTATACGCCAGAGCCCAGGGGTCGCCATCGACGGATTCCAGTAGGTCCTTGTAGGCCCGCGCTTTGGCAGCCGATATGCCGTGCTTAAATTCCGCGCGCTTAGTTTTGAAAGCAGCTAGTAGTTCCGCGTGATGAGGGGATCCTCTGGCACGTTGCGCACGTCTCCGAGTCGTGAAACATTCCGCCCGCAGCTGATGTAAGGCGGCGCTCCACCAGTATACCGGAGGCTTACGCTTTGCCTTCCTCTTCCGTGGCATAGTTGCATCGCACGTTGCTACTAGCAGCTTCGTAAGCTCATCCGCCATTGATTCTGCTGGTGCGTTAGATATTTCGATTGACTCCATTTGGAACGACAGCATGTCGTAATCGAGTTTTCTCATGTCCCATGCTTGCCGAGGGGAACTACTCCGCTGGATGTGTGTTCTGCACAGTGGACGGACACTGAACGTGATCAGCGCATGCTCAGCGTTGTATCGTTGTGGACCATCCAGTTGGCATTCGACACTAGCCCTCTGCTGACAAAGGTGACGTCTATAAAAGACGTGCCCCTGTCGTTGTTAAACGTAGGTTTACGGCCGTCGTTCAGCAGAACCAGGTCAAGCAGTATCATGGCATCTATTAGTGCGCGCCCTCTGGAGTTAGAGCTACGGCTTCCCCATTCAGATGCCCAGGCATTGAAGTCACCTGCTATGACCGTGGGATTGCGCCCTCTAGCATGACTCACGAGTACGTCGAGCATCTCTTCGAATTGGTCCAGACTGTCGCTAGGAGGAGCATAGCAGCTGTACATATGCACCCCCTTGAGCCTCGCGTATGCAATGCCGCGCATTGGAGTGGTTGCCAGTTCCTGAGCGCTGAGTGGACTGCAACACTTGATGGCCGCTTTGCCCGACTCATCCAGGTACAATGATGAGTTTCCACCACGCGGGTGGTAGGGTTCGCTAAGGAGCATGACGTCTGCATTGCGATCCACCGCTGTCTGGGCCAGGAGGCTTTGGGCAGCAGAGCAATGATTAACATTGAGCTGGATAATGTTAATATGATCCATTTTGTTGGCTCTTAGCTCCCTTTGCACACGCCTTGTAGGTTGGACACGCATAACTACCCGTCATGTGGTTCCTTTCCATCTCGCTGCTGCAGATAAGGCATTTTGGCGCGGCATTACAGTCCTTGGCCTTATGGCCTCGTTCACCGCATCTCAAACAGCAGTCTAAGCGATCAATCGCTTTGCAGCCGGCAGCACGGTGGCCGTAGCCCAGGCACCTGTAGCACTTCGTGGGCCGCACATCCAGGGTGATTCGGCATCGTGACCATCCCACGGTTAGTACCCCATGATTGATGACCGTGATTGATGACCGTGATTGCATCGTTCGCGCTCATTAGCACCGAGGCCACCTGCGTTCCGTCCCTCATTCTGCGCAGACCTCTCACATCATCGGGTTGTAGGTTGATACCCTGGAATTGGGAGACTAGGGAGCCGTGTAGGTCCTCTACTGTATTCGCCTTATCCAGTCCGCTGCAGATTAGCGCTGTTCTTTGCGCACCTGTGCGTACAGAGGCCATATTCTTGAGCGTCGCTTCCAGCTCAGTCCTGAATTTGGGGACTCTTGCCGCAGCTTTCCCCTCTACCTCGAGCAACTATTCACCCTGTTGCGTTCTCCTTATTTTACGAACGTGCTTGCCTAGTTCGTTCGCTGAGGCTCGGATCCGTTTTCATTTGCCGGAGCATATCCGCGTATTATATTTTTTCAATATAAGCGCCTCCGGTTTTTTGCGTAGGCGTTTTGGCTTAACCTTAGCCCACTCTCCGTCCTTGCAATCGTTTTTGGTGACGGACGCGTAGCTCACAGCCTTGGGCTCCTTGCCTGTGGTTGACGCCTTGCCGGACACCTTGACGACTGATGTGGCGTTGATCGGTTTAGGCGCGTGAACACTCGGTTGTGCCTGCTTGGATGCCTCCAGCTGGCTGCGTTTGGTTTTTTGTGCCTCCGTCTGAGTGGCCGTACTCCTGGGGGGAGGCTTATTAGCGGTACCCGCTTGTAGCTCCTTAGCTCTGATGTTGAGAGCCGATAGATCAACTATTACGCCCTTCGTTTCCCTGGTGACGTGCCGTTGAGTCTCAAAAGCGGATAGCAGGGTGCTAATTAAGCCATTCATCCTGGTTAGTATACTCCTCAGGTCCGCATTATGGAGCGCCGAAGTCAAATCCATAGACCGATGAGGCGATAGCGATGGGAACTTCGCTCCCGCCTTCCGTGATGGCACGCTAATAAGACCCATCATCTTCTGGATATTAGCAGGGTCCGCTGCAACTGAGGGAGCCGAACGCTCAACCTCAACCGCTTGGTCGCTGGTCGCTTGGTAACGGCAGCTGAGGGCCTGCTGGCACAGCCTCCGTCACCGTCGGGACTATATCTCCGGCTCCTTGCACCGAAAGTCCAACTCCTTTAGTGGGAGACCTCGATAATCTGGAGCTCCTCCTGAAGGGATCATTGGCATGGGGGGCATTGCCCCCCGATGGGCTATCCATCTAGTATATTATAGACGGCCTACAGGTATCTTAACAGGGACTCCAACTTTTGAAAGGGCTCCCACGTGGGTCAAGGATTTCTCCTTGACTTCGTTGGAGGTTTA
Source organism: Drosophila pruinosa (assembly GCA_018150935.1). NCBI lineage: Eukaryota > Metazoa > Arthropoda > Insecta > Diptera > Drosophilidae > Drosophila > Drosophila pruinosa. Next base: position 248,947 of record JAECWR010000081.1, read on the forward strand.
ATCAGATGGAATGCCTGTAATGCGGTGAAAGGGGAGCCCCTTGAAATGACAGTTTCGGCAGTCCACTGGGTTTGTACATTTCGCAGCTACATGGCCTGTCTGCCCGCACTGGCGGCATACTTCGCTCTTCAAACGGCATTGGGAAACCTTATGGTCGAATCGAACGCAGCGATGACGCGCATACGTACGAACGAGCGACCTACAGCGGAAAGAGAACCACATGATGTAGACCCGGCCGGTCTTATCAAGCACAGCTTGCGCCTTTTCATCACATTCGAGTGTCAGATTGACTCTGGCACCGTCAGTGACCGACCATCGTCTCCAGATGCACCATCTTTGCAAATGCCAACGTCGAGAATTCTTCCTTGAAATGGTTCTCGTAGAGCTCCTCCATGAAAACCCCCGGGAATATGGCAGTGTCAACATCAAACACCGTGATTCTCGACCGGATTCCTCGGTTCTGCTCAACATCAAGGCCGACCTCGTTGAATTTTTTGTTCGCAACGATCTTTTTCATCTCGCTTAGCTTCAGCTTACGCACCTCGTGAACTCGCACACCTAGGACAGGAGCAACTTGGCTCATCACCTTATCGGCGATCTCCTTACCCGAAACCTTTGGGTCCCGACTCGTCACTACTGCCGACCACGTTTCAACGGGTCTCCGGACTGCAGGAGCACTCCTGGGCGCTGCAATGGGGCCAGCGAAGGGGACTTCTGGATGGATGGCAGCGTAGGCTCTTGCCGGCACAACGAACTGTGCAGCTGTGGGACGGGGCATCGCAAGCTTTTCCTCCAGCGCCGCATTCTTAAGCATAAGAGCTGTTGTTAGCTCCTTTACGTTGGCCGCAGCTTCCAGCATTCCTCTTGGGACCGGCGCTATGGGTAGCACCTCCAAGTCGGGCGGCGGCGGACATGCCAGCTGGAGACGGGAGGGCGAAGGCTGCGGGCGCACTAGCGGCGGTTTCTTAGGTTACTTCTTCAAGAGCTGCTGCGATGGCTCATGTGTCTGCAGCGGCTCCAGTGCCTCCAGTGGTGGCAGCGAAAACGGTTCCAGTAATGCCAGCTGCATCGACATTTACATCGATATATGAAGCGGAAGGCCGTTTCGCCGACGTCGCCTCGTCACTGCTCACTGTTGCGGGTGAGCGCATCTTTGATTTACCGCGTCCACGCCGGCTCCTATTACTCATGTTTCGGCCTCCTGAATCACTGGAGTCACTTGCGCAACCCGCAACACTGCTCTGAATGGAAGCCATAGCTCCCCTACCGGAACAAATATGCACTAAACGCTTTTAATAGATCGAGTGTTAGCGAGTACACAATCCAAAGGAAATCAGCTTTTGCAGCGATGCTAGCGAGGTCACATACCAAAAGCAATTAGCTTTTGAAACGATGCTAGCTAGGTCACACACCAAAAGCAATCAACTTTCGTCAGCCACGCGTTCACTCAGCTTTTGTACCGGAGAGTTTACCGTTTTAGTTTACCGCTTGTTGTTTCACCGTTCGAAAATTGCACACGTCTGCTCGCGACAACCGTCTTAAACAAACTAGCGGAATGGGCAGAGTGCGAGCACAGTGTGGTAGACTACCACATGACCCAGTTCCTCACGGATCATGGCTGTTTCCGAGGGTACCTTTTTAGGTTCCGCCATGTAGACTCAGTCCAGTGCCTCTATTGTGCACACGCAATGGAAACAGCAGAGCACATCCTTCTGCACTGCTCAAGGTTCGCCGCGGAGAGGTCCCAGCTCATGACACTCACCGGATCACCACTCAGCCCGAGAGGCTTGCCGCTATGATGGCGGACAAAGGCGTCTGGGGGAAGGCGCACGTGATTATTGTCAACATGATGAAGCGTGTACGTACGGATGAGATGGCCAACCGTAATGAGGGATAAAGAGTACCCCCGTGTGGTGGCGGGGCCACCATAGCGGGCTCGGCTTGTCGTAAAAGGCGACTAAAGAGCAAAGAGGATAGGTCAAAGCGTCATGAAAGTTTTGGCGACTTGCGACCGTCTATTGAAGTTGTAAACCATCTGAAGCCACCCATTGAATATAATTATAAAAATGTTCAAAAATTCTATACTTTTAATTGTGGACAATTATGTTTAAAATATTTATTTAAAACAAGTAGAAACGCAGTCAAGCTTTGACCGTACGAGGTCATGAATTTTTAGTGTACATGCGCAGCGTTTAATAATGTTATCAAAGTATGAAAATTATAATAATTATTGGGTAAAACAAGTAAGAAAGCTACTCTCGAGTTTGCTCGACTGTGAGATACCCGTCACTCAATTTTCCTGAATGGAAGAATAATAAAAAGCGATCACCTAAATATAATATTTTTAAAAAATATATTGAAAAATATACTAAAAATATACCAAAAAATATACCGAAATTAATTTTGTTCTAATTTATTAGCTTGATAGCATTTCGTTATGTTTATTGAACACCATTATTATGTCACTGAGTGACAACTAGCTGAACAGGTGCATCTGCACCCGTCTTCGTCTTATAAACGTAATTCATTAATAATTTCTGGGTTTTTTGTCCGATTGTAACCAAATTTTTATACCCGCCTACCCAAAGGGTAGAAGGGTATTATGGCTTTGTGCCGACCGAAAATGTATGTAACAGGCAGAAGGAAGCATCTCCGACCCCATAAAGTATATATATTCTTGATCAGCGTCAACAGCCAAGACGATATAGCCATGTCCGTCTGTCCGTCTGTCCGTCTGTCTGTCCGTATGAACACCTAGATCTCAGAGACTATAACAGATAGAGAAACAAATTTTTCGGGACAGTGTGTCTTATTGTTGCACGCAGATCAAGTTTGTTTTAGATTTTTGCCACGCCCCCTTCGGCCCACGTAAATAAGAAAAAACAAATTTCAAGCGTAATTTTAAACCTAGAAAGTTCAGTTTTGGTACGCACAATACTAATCACCATCTTAATGATCGCTGAAAATTTGGTTACAATCGGATCAAAAACACAGAAGTTATTAAGAAATTACTTTTATAAGGCGTTACCACGTGCAACTGCTAGTGCTGCCTAGTTAGTTGCTATGACACTCCGCGACATAATAATGATGTTCAATAAACTAAAGTGCCGCCAGGCTAATAATTTCGAACAAAGAAAATGTTGATATATTATTTTAGTATTTTTAGTATATTTTTTTAAGTATTTTTTCAGTATATTTTGGAAAATATAATATTTGGATGGTAAAATTGGGTGGCGGGCATCTCACAGTCGAGCAAACTCGACTGTAGCTTTCTTACTTGTTAGACATCATTAAGATGATTATTATTATTGTGTGTGCCAAAACTGAACATTCTAGCTTTAACATGATGCTTGGAAATAGTTTTTATATTTTTTTTTATATATAAATTTGATCAATGCACCAAGTTTCTACATGTTGTCTCCAAATTTGGTAGCTCTAGCTTTTATAGTTTCTGAGATCTCGATGTTCATACAGACAGACGAACAGACAAAAAGGGCTATATCGACTCGGCTGTTGATGCTGATCAAGAATTTATATAGTTTATGGGGTCTGCCTGTTACGCACATTCGGACAAACGTAAAAGGTCATGATTTTTTTTAAATCCATGACCTAAAAATATATTAACATGTAAAACATTCTTATGGTATATTCTTATGACCCCATGCATAATTGGTTACATTATCATCTTTTACAAATCGTTTGTCATCCAAATAGTTTAATGTAATTTTTCTTGTGTATACATTTGATGTAATAGTGCTTTATATATTATTCCAATTTTTTTCCCTTCTATACAAACATTTGCAAAAATCAGCTGTAGATAATTTAGATGTAACACTTTGTATAACTCCTTTAATTTTTTAGATTTCGTGGTCAGATGCCATATTTACTGAATACATTTTTGCTCCTAATCCAACAAACTTTTTAATTATATTACCTTTACATTCATCTTTCATCGCACCCATTTTTTATACCCGCCTACCCAAAGGGTAGAAGAAAACAACCGTTGGCCCAGGCATCGAAGGGCACAAGACAAATTCTAGATAATTCTGCGAATTGTTTTACATTTCATTATTTTTTTAAATGAACATTAGCATGGTATAATGCTTCAGCATGACAATTATAATATAAACTAGCGACATATAATATAAAGCGGCGACATGTACATATGTCGGTTTTGGTACGCACAATACTAATCGCCATCTTAATGATCTCTGCGAATTTGGTTACAATCGGATAAAAAACACAGAAGTTATTAAGATATTACTTTTATAAGGCGTTACCACGTGCAACTGCTAGTGCTGCCTAGCTAGTTGCTATGACACTCCGCGACATAATAATGGTGTTCAATAAACCAACTAAAGTGCCGCCAAGCTAATAATTTCGAACATAGAAAATGTTGATATATTATTTTGGCATTTTTTAGTAAATTTTTTTAAAAGTATTTTTTCAGTATATTTTGAAAAACATAATATTTTGATGGTAAAATTGGGTGGCGGGTATCTCACAGTAGAGCAAACTCGACTGTAGCTTTCTTACTTGTTTTTATTCAACAATGGCAAATTATATACATTATCATTTGGATATTCTGATGTATCATAATATTGGTCTATATCCACTCGAATGACATTGTAAAAATCAATAGTCTGTATATTATAAATTAATGAATCTGTATCCATATAATTTAAATTGATATTTTCTCGATATTTTGGCTTTATATAATCATAATGAAAAGAATACATTTTATATTTGGATAATTCCAAAACAGTGAAATCAATATACACAGGTTTACTATAAAAAGTATGCTACTTTCGCATTGATATTGATATTAAATTTGCGGCAAATTGTAATGAACTGTGGGCAAGTTAAATCGAGAAATAAATGCTCTTGCACCCAATCTATTCTGTCTACTTTCCCATTCACATACCAATTTAATATTTTTTATTTTCTGTACATTTTTCATTGTCTTGCAGTACAACGCATTATTGAGTAGTTTAAAAAAGTTTTTTTCAAAATCATTTACAGCCAATGTTCGATGATAGTTATTACAATCAATATATTTTTTAAGCCAATCGGATTGATCAAATTGCAATATTCTTTGAATTTTTTTCAGGATTAGACCATGACACTGTTGCAAATTTATATAAATCGGCAATTAATTTCACTTGCTTAATATTTTCATTCTTTTTGTTTTGTGGACAAAATGGTAAATCATTATGATAATATTGTAATTTTTTATTATATTCCAAGTCTACTTCTTAAATACAACCAATAGATGAATCTACTTTAATATCAATGACATTAAAATGTTTAATATGTTTTAACCATTTAAAATTTCGATATGGTACGAGGGTCGTTTGATAAGTCCGTGACTTTTTGAATAAAATATATTTTTTTCGTCAAAGAAGCGTTTTATTTCTCAACATAATCTCCTTTTAGCTCTATACATTTAGTCCAGCGTTTTTCCAATTTTTTTATTCCTTCCAAATAATAGGTTTTCTCAAGGCCCTCAAAATAGTCGTTTGTTTCTGTGATGACCTCTTCATTTGACCCGAATCTCTTACCGCCGAGCCATTTCTTCATGTTTGGAAACAAAAATAGTCACAGGGGGCTAAATCTGGAGAATATGCTGGATGGGGTAGCAGTTCGTAGCCCAATTTATGAAATTTTGCCATGCTGACTACACACGTGTGCACCCGTGCATTGTCCTGATGGAACAGCACTTTTTTTCGCCAAATGCGGTCGTTTCTGCTTCAAATCAATATCGAATCTGTCCAAAAGCTCTGAATAATATTCGCCGGTGATCGTTTTACCCTTTTCAAGGTAATCGATGTGAATGATACCTTGTGCATCCCAAAAAACTGTGGCCATGACCTTGTTGGCCGACAGACCCACCTTGGCCTTCTTTGGTGCACGTTCACCCGGAGAAACCCACTGTCTTGATTGTTCTTTGGTCTCTGGTGTGGTGTGGTGGATCCATGTTTCGTCTACGGTAACGAAACGGCGCAAAAATTCGTTTGGATTGCGGTTGAACATCGCCAAACACTCCTTTGAAATGGTCACACGGTTGCGCTTATGGTCGTGTGTGAGCAATCGCGGCACCCATCGCGCGGAAAGCTTTTTCATGTCCAAATATTCATGTAAAATGTGATGTACCCGTTCAGTTGAGATGCCTACAGCCTCAGCTACCTCACGCACTTTCATTCTCCGATCATCCAATATCATTCCATGGATTTTGTCGACGATTTCTGGCATGACGACCTCTTTTGGGCGACCTGAACGTTCGGCATCACTTGTACTGGTACGACCACAACGGAACTCAGTAAACCATTTCTTAACCATTGAAATTGATGGTGCAGAGTCCCCATAATATTTATCAAGTCTTTCCTTGGTTTCGGTGATGGATTTTTTACGCAAAAAATAATGCTTAATTAGCACACGAAATTCACTTTTTTCCATTTTCGTTAAAATTCACGAGATCGTCTGCTTTCAATGCCTATAAAACGCAAACCAAAAAACGCAGCTTTCTCAAAATTTTACAGTCAGCTGTTAATCGATAACTGCTGACAGGAGCAGTGTTGTATTTAGAGCAGGTGCGCGGCAAATACAAAAAGTCACGGACTTATCAAACGACCCTCGTATATAAAGTGACATGGCATGACCATACAAACTATGTGCATCTAAATATACAAAGTAATTTGATTATTTTTTCATTAAAAATATATGTATGTATATGTTGTAGCGTATTACGTATAAATAGTTAAACTATTTCATCACCAGCGGATGGTCAGTACATTGCAGCACTGCACGCGATAAAACCGGCTAGGCTTCGGGTGAGAGAAGTGGGGGGGATCATCTGATTTGTGCTACATGTACAATAGAGGACAAAAGTATTTTGACAACGCAATACAAGATCAACCACCACTTCTAACTTAAAACTGAGAGGAGTAACGGAAACCAATTTAATTTTATGAGAGAGACCACAAGAAAGGCATTAAGAGAGCAAAAGCTTGCATTGATAGCGGAACATATTTATTTTCTATTAATATTTGTATGACAGCTTTTGATTTTTTGGCTGGACAAAAGTATTTTGACAATTGAAAGATTCTTAAAAAAATGTTAGAATAAGTATGAATTGGTGATGTTTACAAACTTATTAATAAAAAACAAACCCTCCTTTGACATCAGTGACCTTTTGCAAGCGTCCAGGAATAGATTTCACCAAGTTTTTTAATGTTTCCAATGAGATGTTCTGCCAAAGTCCTTGAACCTCAGTGATCGTCTCTTCTCGCGTTCTTGATAAATCTGAGCTTCGTTTTCTTTTTATATAAGCCCACACGTTCTCTATAATATTGAGATCTAATAAATGTGGAGGAATAGTATGGCATTTTATCAAAACATGTGCAATATAATATTAGTATTTAAAAGTTGAAAAGCAATATAAATAAATATATATAATATTATAGTTTAAAGTTTAATTTGTTTTTTTTCTTTATTTACGTTAGGGTATTCTGTGTTCTCGTAGTAGAATAACAAATGAGTAACCAAAGTTAAAATTGCGAATAACGATAGACGTAAAAAAAAAATAACTGAACGCAAGAAGAAGACTGATGACTCACTCAAGAAAGCATTTCGTATTCTTTTGTTCTTTTATTCCTTCGCTAAGAGCGCGCCGTTCAAGAGAACGATCAAAGTGCGAGTGCTTTATGCGTTAGTTTCGTCTGCTCGGTGTAAGCTTTTTTTTTTTAAAGAAATATGAGTCACTTACCCCGTTTGCCGCTATCCATCGACGAAAGAGCTTTCGGCGAAGATGCTACGAAAGAGATTTTTGGTTCTGCAACGGTTGGACAGTGGGTCAAACCATGCTTTTTCTGCACACTTTATATTTTATTTTTCACTTTTGTTGCTTATTGGTTTTAGTTTAGATTAGTATTTGTTTTTGTTCATTATTTTTGCAAAACTTTTATTATTTGGAATTATTTATATTACGTTTTTTTTCTTTTTGATTAATTTCAGTTTGCACTTTGCCTGCACTCCATTCTCATTCTCTCACCATTACAATTATAATTTAAAGTTAACTACACTTCAACAAACAATTAAACATAATTAAAATAATACAAAAAAAAAATAAGAATTTGGCAATTTGGGAATTTCATAGATAGCGGGGAATAAAGGTCGCTTCTTTCCGTTGCCCTGCACCTTGCGCACTTTATGTTGCCTTGCACCTTGCGCTTTACGCACTCTCTGCCTATGTTGCCGACATCACTTTCTTTTCGTAATAGGCGAGTCACTGCACTCCACTTAAAGTTGCATTAGCATTGGCGGTCAAAGATTTTAGCCATAGCTAAGCTTCACACACAAAAAAATGGAATTTGCCTACAGCCCGGGTTAGCTGGGCTTCTGTCCGCTCCGCGTCTCTCGAAAGAACTGAGATCTCCTTGCTCGAAGCGGAGAGAGAGAGGCATATAAAATCTTGCAGAGAACAGCTGTTTGCAAGCCAATCTTGCAAACTCAGCAACTTGCGCTAGATATAAAGAAAAGAAGAGGGGGGAATAATGAGGAAACCTCCGCTCCTCATGGTATTGCTTGCCACGATTGGCAACAGGAAAACTCCTATATATAATTACCTGATATATATGTATATATATATAAATATATTTAATAATAATTTTTGATGAAGGCTGCTCAGGCTTGCTCGTACTTTTGTCCCGCAGAACGATCTGTCCGGTGTAAGGAATGAGTAGGTAATAAGCAGAGCCAAGGCTTGACCTATCCAGGAAACCTTTTTTTTTTTTTGGCGCCTTTTCAAGCCCAAAATGCCGCGGTAATTTTTCCTAGTCATCTTTCCACGGGAAAGCAATGTTGCCAATTGTTTATCGATACCAAGTACCAAATACTAAAACAATTCCTTTTTTCTTATTATATTTTTTTTTCGTTCGCTAAAACAACCAGGAGCAAGGGGTTTATTTTTTTTTTGTTTTATGTATTTATATTTTGCTATTTTTGAAAGGCTTTAACTTGCTACTATTTTAAATCGTCGCAATCTACTACTAAGACTAGAACCAAAGTGTTGCCTCTCACTGCTGCATACTTTTAGGTGTAGCTCACAATTATTTGGAGTGACAAGCGCTCCTACAATGTATGTTGGATCAGGATTATTGTTAGCATTCACTACATCGATACCGTCGACATCACGGGCAGCGCGTTTCCTAGGTAATGACATGCTGAACTTTCAAATCAAGACTGTCCTTATTTCGACACCAAACTCAGTATTTATAGGCTTGTGTCAGATCAGCATAACGTACCCTGGCGCCTCAAATCTACGCGGCTATGTTCTTGCATTTTTGTCGCGTCCAAAACCAGGCGTCGAAGTTTACTTGAATTCAGCTACTCGAAGCTCAAAGCTCGGCGCCACACTTCTTACAGACATGTCGCGCCTAGGCTACGCAAAACAGAAACAACCGTTGGCCCAGGCATCGAACGGCACAAGACAAATTCTAGATAATTCTGCGAATTGTTTTACATTTCATTATTTATTTAAATGAACATTAACATGGTATAATGCTTCAGCATGACAATTATAATATAAACTAGCGACATATATAATAATATAAAGTGGCGACATGTACATATGTCGGTTAATAGTTCTAGTTTTATTTTTGTAGTCTTAAACATTGCATCCTATGACAATCCTAGGTTAGTGAAATATTGTGCTGCATCTAAATTATAAATAGTTTTACATATTTGTCGAAAATTTTCAAAAATATCGCATGGTAATAACACATCTTTTTTTTTAAATATAATAGTAGATAATCATGTAAACTTTTACATTTATATACATTCTTCTCGAATATACAAACTTCTCGATCGGTGGTAATTGCACATCATCAAGCTTTTGAATTGAATTTAAATATACATATGGAAATACGTTTAACAAATTTTGAATATTCAGGATTTGGAAAAAGCTTTTGTATGGATTGCCAATTATTATAATTTAAATAACTAGCTACATTTTATAGACTTGATGGCATACAACGTAATGAATCTAAGAATCGTAGTTCAAAATATTCATTAAATCCAAAACTAATTTTCTTTGATATAGATATGTAAAATTCTAAAAGTGGTATGTTATAATATTAATTGGACCACCAATTGTAGGCAATTCTTTAACAAACAAATGACAATCGTATACCGAAAGATTATGAAAAAAATATGGGTATAAAATTTGGTAATTGATAACTTAAATTACATGAATAATGTGCTGCACCTCTATAGCAGCCAATTAAATGACAATGATCCATAATTTTAATATTCGTTGCGGAAAAAGGTTTAATGCAAATATAACAGTTTTGTGAGCAATTCAATGAATTAATTTGTTCTATTGCTAATGATTTCATTAGTTCACGTACTCTCAAAGAGTTTTTATAAAGCAAAATATAGTCATTACATAAATCTTTGAAAAAACATGTAGTACAATCTTCTCCACTATATATACGAAATGTATTCCAGTTATTATCAAATGAACATTTAATGTAATATATATAATATAGTATAATATATATTATAATATATAATATATAATAGCCATATGTATATAGTATGCATATGGAACATGTTTTTGTATTGATTTTACATTGGTTGAATTTTGAATATTTATATCTTCCAAAATGCATTCAAAATCAGCATAGACAACAAATGGTACATCCAATTGTTTCTTATAATTTTCAAATTTTAAGATATGTTCGCCAATTTCAGGTATTTTAGTTACAATTTTATTGCATTCGGAACGATGATGCTGTAGTCTCTCATTGCCAGGAAAATGTAGTAGACACACGATTGGATTTTTAATAAGGTACGATTATACACTTTACATTATCGCTGATTTGTATACCATCCAATCGTTTGTGTGCATTGGTACGCCAATGGTAGACCATTTATCTCTTTGAATATTTAAACCACATATATCACAATAGCGTCTTTTTATATTTGTTAGTTTATTATAAGATACGCTTGTTTTTGCAAACTATCATTTGTGATTTCACCCTTCCTGCGCCTCTTTATTAAAAAAATATTTATTGCAAACTTACAATACCTGTGCTAGACGTCAGTGTGTTTTGTCACAGTGTAATAATATTTAATATTTTACAATAATTTTGGTGTTTAAATATAACAACAATCAGTGAGGCTTAATTTTCTGTTTGCGAGAGCTTACAGTAAATTTGTGTTCTGTTTTGAACTGTTACATTGATGGTGTATTGTTACATATCGCGCTTTTTCCGCTCTCGCGCTCTTTGTGCTCTTGTGCTGTGTTTTGTTGTTGGCCGTTTTGGTTATTCTTTCCTCTCTTTTCGTCGCGCCCGCGATTGCGATTTCGTGCTTGCTGTTTTTTCTGTAAGTAGATATCAGCGTTCTAATACCCTGTATTAACACAAATTTTATACTTATTTTAATTTTTGATTTCAATAAATTTTTATTTGCATCAAAAATCTGCAGTATGTTTGTCTGCTATAATAAAACAAGTAAGAAAGCTACTGTCGAGTTTGCCCGACTGTGAGATACCCGCAACCCAATTTTTCCATCAAAACATTATATTTTTCAAAAACTTACTGAAAAAATACTAAAAAATAGACTGAAAATATACCAAAATTTTCTTTGTTAGAAATTTTTAGCTTGTCGGTACTGTAGTTGGTTCATAACACCATTATTATGTCACAGAGTGACAAAGCAACTAACCAGGTGCAGCTGCACGTGATTACACCTTATGAAAGTAATTTCTTAAAAAGTAAGAAAGCTACTGTCGAGTTTGCTCGACTGTGAGATACCCGCTATCCAATTTGACCATCAAAATATTATACATTTTTTTCAAAAATATACTGAAAAAACCCTTAAAAAAATATACTAAAAATATACCAAAATAATATACTAAAATTTTCTTTGTTCGAAATTATTAGCTTGGCGGCACTTTAATAGGTTTATTGAATACCAATATTATACACGCCTACCCAAACGGTAGAAGGGTATTATAACTTTGTGCCGACCAAAAATGTATGTAACACGCAGAAGGAAGCTTCTCCGACCCCATAAAGTATATATATTCTTGATCATCGTCAACAGCCGAGATGATATAGCCATGTCCGTCTGTCCGTCCGTATGAACACCTGATCTCAGAGAACGTTCAGTTTTGGCAATACTAATCATTATTTTAATGATCTCTGAAAATTTGGTCACTATTTACTTGCTATGTCACTCCGTGACATAATAATTGTGTACTAAATCGCCGCAAAGCTAATAATTCCGAACAAAGAAAGTTTTGGTATATTTTAGGAAAGTTTTTTAGTATATTTTTCTGTATATTTTTGCAAAATATAATATTTGAATGGTAAAATTGGGTGGCGGGTATCTCACAGTCGAGCAAACTCGTCAGTAGCTTTCTTACTTGTTATATATGTGGATGGTGTGAGGAGTTGTTTGACTTTTAATGATTCCATTTTAATAATTATCATCTTAATGATACACAACTTGAGCCAATAGAGTCAGTAACTGATTTAGGTATCCTTCTTGATTCAAAATGAACGTTTGATAATATATTTTGTCTGCTTTTAATAGAGCCATGGGTGTCCTTGGATTTATTAAACGTTGGTCAACGGAATTTAACGATCCTGCATAACAAAACATCTATACATCTCACTGGTTCGTCCTATTCTTCTAATATCTAGTTTGCCCAGTATAGAGTTCATCAATATAGGCTTGAATCAGTGCAGATACAATTTATTCTTCTTGCTCTTCGTAGTTTAGCTGGAATCCCACTATTAGATTGCCTTCGTATCGTGGTAGACTTTTATTACGAAACCTTCCTTTTATTTCTGACCGTAGAACTATGTCAGGTGTAGTGTTTCTACATAGATTGGTGATATTGATTTCTTGCAGTTGACAAGCCAGATTAGCTTTACCGTTCCGGTCAGAACGACTAGAAATTTTTTTCCCCTCTCTCTTTTCCGTTGTAGTAGTAACTATGCCAGTCATAATCCTTTTCGTATTTTATGTGTAAATTATAATAAAATCTCCAATCTTAATAGCAATACTAACACTACCTTCCAAATAAAAACATTACTTGTACAAACTTTATCTCGTAGTTAAGTATATTTCTTATTATTATTATTAGTATTATTATTTTATTCTTTTTATACCCGCCTACCCAAAGAGTAGAAGGGTATTATGGCTTTGTGCCGACCGAAAATATATGTAACAGGCAGAAGGAAGCATCTCCGACCCCATAAAGTATATATATTCTTGATCAGCGTCAACAGCCGAGACGATATGGCCATGTCCGTCTGTCCGTATGAACACCTAGATCTCAGAGACTATGAGAGATAGAGCAACCAAATTTTCGGGATAGTGTGTCTTATTATTGCACGCAGATCAAGTTTGTTTTAGATTTTTGCCACGCCCCCTTCCGCCCCCGTAAATCGAAAAAAACGAATTTCAAGTGTCATTTAGTACGATTGTAATCAAATCAAATATTATCCGATTGTTATCAAATATTCAGAATCATTGAGATGCTGACTATATTGTGTGTACCAAAACTGAACGATCTGGGCTTAAAATGTAATTTGAACTGCGTGCAAAAATAAGACTATCCAGAAAATTTTGTTATTCTAGCTTTTATAGTCTCAGAGCTCTAGGTGTTCAAAAGCACGTACGGACAGACGGCTATATCGTTTCGGCTGTTGACGGTGATCTATATATATACTTTATGGGGTCAGAGATGCTTGTTAAATAAATTTTCGCTTGGTACAAAGTTATATTACCCTTTGTGTAGGCGGATATAAGAACAGATAAAAAAGTTACAGGCGGGTTTGCTCGAATGTAAGAAGCCACCACACATTTCTACTGAATGCAACAAAAATTAAGAGTGGTCATCGAAATACAGTATTTTTCGAGGTAAGCTGTACTAAACAAATATACGACAAACCGAAATACTCACTCTCAAAATGATTAGCTTGGTTGCAGTTTATTTGGTTTACTGAATACCTTTAAATGTATTCCTTGAATATCCTTGAATATTCCTTGAATATCGATTATTATTGTATGTACAAAAGCATTCAAAGAACTCAATTCGTTAGTTTTTTCGATTGTGACAAATTTTAAAGCAAACTTTATCTGCTTGGAATTATACTACATATTCTACCATATTTGGTCGCTATAGCTTTTATAGTTTGTGAAATCCAGGTTATCGAATAGACGAACAGACGGACAAACTGACAGATGAACATGGCTTTAACGTATCGCCTGACGATCATAAAGAATATATATATGCAATTTATTGTATCGGAAAGGCTTCCTTCTGCTTAAAATTCATATATGTACTTTCATAGGCGAAAAATATAATATAAATTGATACACAGCGAACTTAATAGGATCGTAGATGGTTTCATTTTTAGCTAGTATATAATTAGAGTACCTTTTCAATCTATTGATAACGGCTATACGAATATACTTATATTCGTAATGATTTTGCCATTTATGTATTAAAGTCGAAAAAGAAAACTTATTTAAAGTTTTCGTATAAAACCAGCAAATAATTTGTAATTTTCAATTTTTATTATTAAAAGTAATAATTCTTACACTCCCTGATATTATATATACAGCTTCAATATAATTTATTTCGTAAGTTTGACAAAAGTAAAAAAACTAAAAAAAAAATGAACAGGAAATTGCAAGAAGGGCACCCCAGAAATGTTCACCCTTAAGAGCTACAAGAAAACGCAGCTGGTTTTGAAAGTTTTTTTTTTGTTGTTTTGTACAATTATCTAATATGTTCATTATTTTTTTACTTTAATAAATTATTGTAGAACTGTGTATAAAACTTTTTACAAGGATAGTCTAATATTGAATTTCAATATAACCAGAGTACGAGTAATTTCAATGGAATACACGGATATGAGGGATGAAGCACAACATGGCGTATAATGAATTTCATAAATTCGTTCAGGAATCATAATACCTTGTCGCAATCGGGATTACGATTGCCATTTACTTCTGCCTCTATCCTATAGCTATCCTATAACGAACCTAAAACATTTCACAACAATATATGTTTTACATAAACTTATTTAAACGAAAGGTAAGATGTAATAAAGCGGCAAACTATACGAAACAATGCGCATGGCAGGGGGCTTTGAGGGTTCTGGGGCAGGGCTTATATTCCTTAGCTCGAACTATAAAAGTATGTGCGATTTATTGAATTCCATTGAGATCTATCTCCATGCATGTCCTTGCAATCCTTTCTAGAGTGCGCCATGGGTTAAGTATGGGAGGTTTGGCGGGGTTCAGTGTGCAGGGCAAGTGCTGGGTGGGGGTGCTGGATACTTGTTGTAGTGTAGTCAAAATTAGGTGGTGTTAGCATTGCTTTAACTCGTTGCATAATTCGTCGTAGTGTCCACTGCCCTAGCCAATTAGTCGCTGTCCTTAAGCCTGCCCAACAAACTGTAGATGATGCGGCGCCGAGCTAGTAACTCAGCCCTCATGACGTCCGTGTAGGGATCAAAGGACAGCAGTCGCTTTTTTCTTCTAAAGATACCCTCCTTGCGCATAATGGCGCATCGCATAAGCTGCTCGTTCACGGGAAACTCGAGAAAGTCGAGTATGTTACGCAGTTCGCGCTCGGTATGATGCACCAAGTCGTCGTAGAATACAACCTTGATGTTGCCCGTAAAATTGCGGGCCCAGCTTAGATTCATGAGCTCCCATCCCTTGAGCTTGTTGCTAACAAACTGTTGCCAATCTGTGGAAAAGTGCATTTGCATAAGGAGCAAGGATCAAGGATCAAATATTAGACATTGCCTTACATTTGCCCTTGGTCCGTTTGTAACGATCAGGTGAAGCAAATCCAATGTGTCCGCCACTTTGACGGTTAAACTCGGCTATGATCGCCTTCTCGGGATCCCGCACCAAGAGTATTGCTTTCGAGAATGGTGCCCATGCCTTGGAGCCCCACTCGTGTGTCTTTACCAATAATACTGAGCTATTGCACACATTCTCCGCCGGAAAGCCCGTCTTCAGCAATCCATAGTCCTTATAGATGCTACCCGTCAATATCCCCGTCGCCTGCTGCAGCAGATACCTAAGCCACGTGTTCCCACTGCCCGGAAAGCTGGCCAGGGCTGTCAACATGGGGGCCGAGGGCATGCCCTGCATCGGCATCTGCATCTGCAGGCCGGCGGTCATATCTGAGCTGGGCACGGCAGCTGCAAGGAAGGAAAGCATCATGTCAAACTACATACGTACTTCTGCTTTCACTCTGGACGGTACTTACTGTAGAAATCGCCGGCCTTGTAGTCTGGGTAATTTGGAAGCTCGCGATTTAGGTATTTGAGGTCACGACACCAGCGTATCGTCATCTTGCGGCTGGGCATCGGAAATCGCGGACTATGAAAGCTGGAAAACTGCCAAGAACAGGAAAAGGTTTCAATTAAAGACAACATATCATTAAAGTACCTTTATTAATTACTTATTTTCGCTTATTCGACAATCATCTCTTTAGCTAGATGCTACAGAAACAACAAGTATTGCTAAAACTGATTTAGATTATTAATTTGTGTACCTTTAACTTGATTTGTTATTTTTGAATATTGTTTATATTCCATAATTACATTCACATTCTTTCGAATAATAAAAATATCTAGATATTATATTAAGTAAAATATCTCTGTCGTTAAAATCATATTGTTAAAAGATCTTTGATTCTTACTTAAGCATTTAGGCCTAAAATAATCTCAAGGGAAGGTGCTTCTATTATGAAATGAAAACTACTTCCCAATTGTGGCAGATTTAGTTATTGACATTAATTGTATTTTAATCATTCGGTATCTTATACTCAGAGAGATATTAATATTTGACCCAACATTAGGATCAACATTTTCTTTGTTATTTTAATTTTGGGAAAGTATAAATGAAAAACTTGTCAACTGGTTATATATAAAAGTTTTCTGCTCCTCCTCCGGGCATCATTTTAAAATATACTTAAAAATACAAAAGAGGATACGGTTGATACGGGGGCGCGGGAGGAAAGCGCGCGCGCAGCTCCGTAATAGATAGATTCTATAAAAGTTTCAAAGATTATAATTATTGCATCTTCAAAGCAAGCAAAAACTAAACACTTCCTTTTATTTTTAATGATCATGTTTTAATGATTTGAGTTTGACACTGGAGGGATTTCTTACCTCGGCAAAGCGCTCTATTCGCGTGCGTTTTGGATGCGAACCGGGTATATTGTTCATGGATAGAAATAGCACACCGCCTATATAGATGATGATTGTTGCCGAGACACCGAAAAAGCGCCAGCCTTGCAGTGCCATAACGCCACCTTTGCATTACTGAAAGAAGAGCGTTACAAGCGTAGGACCGAGTTATTAAACATGTATTTCCACATTAATTCGATAAACATACACATCAATCGACATAGATACGATACAGATATAGTTTGTATTCATATTTGGCTGAGGAATGAACTGATAGGTTCTTACTTTAAATGTAAATGCACGCATTTCATTGATGATACCAATTAACTTGTTTAAGGCTGCGGGCCCCTAAAAGCCATGTCCAGGCCCAGTCCAAGTGCAAACCTTAAACCGAACCGAACCAAACCAAACTGAACGCAACTGAAAGTAAACCAAAAGCCGTGCGGCTGAACTTTGTTGATTTTGCTATGACGACGCCACAAAAATGCGCAAGGACTAAGCGACGCCATTGCCTCCGAGCTCTGTTCTCTCTTCTCTGTCCCATGCCCTGCCATGCCCCGTTCCATTGCCTCCGAATCCGAATCCGACCCATTCGCTACCCATGCCCATGCTCATGGTAACCCGGACGACAACAGCCCCCGGAACGGGGTCGTACTTGAACCGCAACAAAAGAGAAGAAGCGAAAAACAAAAAACCAGCTGAAAAGGCTGAACGCCAAGCCAAGTCATTGGCTCGCTACTGAGAGCTATAAAATTCCTCGAGCTGCATAAAACGCGCATGAAATCCACGAAAAGCATTCACTAACACTAACACTAGCACTAATACTAGCAAACACACTCTCGCATATATGACAGCAAGCAAAGGCAACAAAATGCGAAAATTTATGCAACAGCTGGGCATATGTAAGTATTTTACGAGGGTCGCCCAAGTACTTTCCCACTAAAGAGTCGAGAGTTCTAGCATATACATAGTTGTTCGTAAAAATAAATTAATAAGTGAATTAAAAAATATTGAAATACACAACATTAGCAAAAGTTGTGGAGCCATTAAATTGAGAGAGTTTACTAACTCTGTTCTCTCCCAAATTAATCGTAAAAAACTTTGATGAAGGTTACTGGAATTACATAATATAAAATTATCGTTTCTTTTAAGTAATAATTATATCAACATAAATGTAATATATTGCCACATTTTGAAATTATTTGTTACGATGAACAATAAATTTGAATGTTATTAAAAAAATCATATGGGCAGCTTCAGCCTTTTTATTTGCTTTATACCTACAGTCAAGCACTCAAACCTTGAACCGTTCGATTTCATAACCAACGTGGAGCAGGTTGGCTATTAGAAGTGTGAATGAAGAAAGTACTTTAGAGAAAGTGTGGTATGAAAATGCGAAAAGGGTATTCAAGTTAGTATGAACAAGTTAGAAACAAGAAGGAGAAGAAACAAGTTGAATTTGCATGCACGACTAAGTAGCATAGACGGACAGAAAGGAGTTTCGTCCCTCTGCCTATTATATACATTTTAGGGCATAATATCCCGTATACGGGGTATAAATACTATGAATGATGCAGGCTCTAGTATATGTTTATTGAGCTATTTTAATTATTAATAGAAGTACATATTTTTAGAAACTACTTGTATCAATGCTAAAATGGATCTAATTTATACTATATTGGAGTGGGTTTAATGGTTTTGTGTTTATGGATGGCAAATTAGTCCTTGCAGCAGTTAATTGCACGTCTCCTACTATGTACTTAAAAGTAAAAAACACAAACTAACTGCTTCATGTACAAAAGCTAACGGATTTCAAATATAACCATGAAATGTGTCTAAATTGCAAACAAAAGCATAAGCAGCCCTTAAGGCAAGCATTAAGCATTTAACCACTCTCATCACAAAGACTTGAATGCTTGATGAGGAAAAATTAAAAGAGTCTTGAGCAAACGATACGCTGGGAAAGGCTGAAACATCCCTGGGCAGCATTAGGCTGAAAACTAGTTCATATTGAAACAAGACGAAACAGAAGCCAAACCCAACTGGCAATACTCGTATAATGAAATGGCAGGCACTTGGAGGGGCGAATAAAACACTCGACGTCAACAGCAACAGAAACAATGAATATTTGCGGAATAAAAATGAGGAAAAAACAAAAGCGCAAAAGAGGGAATATCATACAATAATTTGATTGTTTTGCGGCATAAATCAGATAGGCCACGCACATTAGCGGCCCCCATAAGTGGACATGCCCCCTTTGCCAGTTCCCTTGCACCCCCGATCGGTTTGGACTGCAGTTGAAGCGACGGCAACGACGTATGTTGAGTAAGTCGAAAAATGGGGCTGACGCCCAAGTTGTATATTCCGCCAATACTTCTATCTCTGCCTCTGCCTCTGCCTTTGCCACGATACAGCTGCAGTTTTAGACATGCGAATGTGAAAATTGAGGTATTTACATAATTATTAAAGCGTCGGAGGGGGCAGTTGCTACGTTTCCAAACGTGTGTGTGGAGAAGAGGAGCAGAAGCGGTTAGCGTAGGGTCGACTATGGAATGACCAAACTGCAAATCAAACAAACAACGCCCCCTGCGACTCATAAAAATCTCAACATTTAACATTTTCCCACAAGCTTTTCGCACACACACGCACATGTGGGCACATACACACATGCGCTCTCGTCAAATGTAAACAAATAATTTGTTGGTGTGCTGTCAGTTTGTGAAATTTCACTTACCGATTCCGATTGCGCGTCCCTCCTCTCCACGCGCACACACACACTCAGATACAAATACAGATACAGCTGCAGATGATGAAGACAACTCACACACACGGACACACAGTTGGGCACGTATCAGCCTTACATGCCAATGCCAGAGCCAGAACGAAAGCCAGAGCCAGAACCACAGCCAGATCCAGAGCACAGAATCCCTGAACAGATGCGGTGCAAATCTGCCACTCACCGCTGCCTGCAGCATTTGAAGCACATTTTACGCATTTCTCTACTTTATTGTTTCTTCGTTTCGTTTATATTATTAACATAAATATAAAAAAAAATCTATTAGTATCTTTTTTTTGCGATTTTTTTTACTGTTTCCCGTTCGACTTTTCGGCTAGTCGACCGTTTGCCGCCGTGTTGAGTGTGTTGTGTGTGTTGAATGTGCTCGTCGTGCCGCCAGCATCGCACTTTGGGGGGATGAAAGCTAAATTAAAGTTGGCGAGCAAACCGAAAGCTTTCCGCTTTTACAGCGTTGCCAGACTGCACAGTGGCGCACGCACCCCTCGTGTAACGGCATTTTTCAGTATTACTTTGGCCAGCTGTTCGCTTAGCTGCTGCCACACGTCTACCCCTGTGCTCTTGAGCATCAGAGAGCTTTTGGGGAAGCAGAAAAGGAATTGTAGGCAGTGAAGCTGACATCTTATACCAGAAGCACAATGATTTAGTTCATTTAGGTATGTTTCACAATATTTTCTAAAAAACATCCGTTGTTCCTTCCATTGTATTGATTTCAGGTATTTGTGGTGATCAAAACAACAGTTGTCTTGCATGCGCAATCTAATTATATTAGTAAAATATTCCAGTCGAGACTACCCAATACCCTACAAGTTTATAAAAATATTTTCTTTTATATTATTTTTATAAATAATATTGCAAATAATTTCTACGATATATCGTTGGGCGAAAAGGGCTATTATAGTTCAGTAATAGGCATATATTCACTTGTCTGTCCATCCATCCGTGTAAGTGCGTGGATCTCAGAGACAACTTATATGAGCTAGATACTCCAGCTTAATGTGGTGGGCTATGCATTCAATGCACAGATCAAGTATACAGTCACTCAACTTTTTGATCACGCTCATGGTGAGTGGGTCTTAGAAATGAGATAACTGTTGAATACGGGCTCTGATCAATGGGTCATTTATTTCAAAAATGCATGAATAGACAACTAATGATATAAAATGCATTTTGTTGAGTTTAGAAATATTTAATAGGAAAAAATAAATTAAAACTAAAAAAATCCGCGTGATCAATTAGTTGACTCACACCAAAATATTGACTAAAGTATTTTTAATATTTTGTATGCCCTCCCTTTGCTTGTAAAACAGCATTTACTCTATTGGGCATACTATTGATAAGGTTTTGGCAGACATTTTGACTTAAATTATTCCAAGTCGTTTCTACCACGCCCCACATCTCATCCATTGTGCAATTTGCATCCATTTTATTGCTCAAGCAGCGCTTGATTTCGATCCAAAGGTGCTCAATGGGGTTTAAGTCTGGTGATTGAGGTGGCCAATCGAGAACATCAAAGTTATTGTCCGCAAGCCATTTTTTAGCCTTCTTAGAGGTGTGCTTGGGATCATTATCCTGCTGGAAAATTACATTTTGGACCTCTTTTCCCCATATACCCAAGCTTCCTTTCAGACCGTTCTCCAAAATAGCAACGTACTGCTCTGCGTCCATCCGTCCGTGAACCCTGACCACTTTGCCTACACCTTCTCGAGTCATACAGCCCCATATCATCATGCTTCCGCCACCAAACTTGACCGTAGGCATGATATGGCGGTCTGTGAGCTGCTCGCCTTTGGTTTTCCAGACCCATTGCCGTCCATCCGAGTTTATTTTATTAATCTTTGTTTCGCCGGACCAAATTACTTTATTCCAGTCATCAGCAGTGAATTTCTGGTACTTTTTCGCAAAATTTAGCCGCAGCAATCGATGGCGATCAGTAAGCAAAGGTTTTTTCACTTTGGCCCGTCCATGGAAATTGTTTTTGCGCAGCATTTTTCGAACCGCTTCCGGAGTTACTTCAATTCCATGATTTTTCCGCAAGTCCTTATTGACTTGCACTGCATTATCATGAACTCCCATTCGAATCTGCCGTAAAACAATTCTTTGAATGGGCTCGGTCAAGACTTGCTTTCGGCCGGGCTTGTTTTTTTCAGCTGGTTCCCTCATATTTTTGCGAATTTTGGACACCATTCCAACTGATATGCCCATCTGCTGTCCAATTTGACGGTGACTCATCTTTAGGTTGATAAGCCGTTCTGTCTCTTCCGTAATAAAACGTGGTATCTTAGACATCTATGAAAAACGTTATAATTTACGGTTTTTCTAATAATTCCTTGATTAATCTCATTATTTGTTATGGATTACCTTTCTAAATATCAGCTTTCACAAATTCAAATGTAAAACAATCAAGAAAAAATGTCACCACAGACTTATTTACGGCTTAAAACACAGAAAGCGTCTAGCGTCAACTAATTGATCACGCCACCTTCTGTACTTAAGCTCTCATTATTCACAAAGTAACGGTACATTCCTAACAAAAATTTGTTTTTTCCATTGCTTGTCTCTGAGTGCATTCCAGGAATGAGCGAGCTTTCGCTCAGCACCTGCATTCAAAAGCTATCTCACTCTAAAGAGCTTTTTAGCATAAGCGTGATCAAAAAGTTGAGTGACTGTATTTCTTCTTTCTGGATGCACTATCCAGTAAAATTCGTCATAATCCGAAAATACACACAAATGTTATTAAAAACAATTTCACACCCAGGGTAAAATGCATATTAAGAAGCGGTATTGTTTATGTATTATGATTGTGTACTAAAGAGTTTTTACTTGTATTATTTCATTTGCTTGGCACCTAATTTTAAAAATAAACTTATTTACAAAAAAAGCCCTACATACCAAATTGGAAATCTCCAGCTCTCATAATCTCTAAAAATGTGTGGCATATTAAGGCAGACGGACGAATAAACTAAATGGTAAGTTGAGTTGGTCAATGATTCTCAATTAGAAGAGAGTCTAGGAGTCCTCTTCTTACAACTGTAACAGTTTAAATGTATAATAGTATAAAATGGTTTCAGGAAGATGCATAATTGCTTCCATGGGTCGGAGCCGCTTAAAGACACCTTATCAAGCAAGACCTTATCAGATGCAAGTTGAGAAACAATGCAATAGTTGGATATATGCATTTGCTTATCATGTGTTTTTTATTTAATATTTTTTTGTAGTAATTCATATTATTTTCTTTCATATTTCACCTATGTATGTTGCATTTGTTTTCGTTCTTTTTCAATAGTTATTTACTTAATAGTTGTATCTGGGACTTGTTTATGATCTGATCTCTTGCCTGCTTGTTGTTTATTTCGGGTTTTCTTATTGTGAAAAAAATTGATATGATGTGAATTTTGTGTTTTTAATAATCTCTTACTTTCGTTTGTTGTTTGTTTTTTTATTGTTTAATTTTGTTTTTGGCACACTAAAAATGAACTTGTAGTTTGTGAACAAGTTTTTAGTTTTGCATATGCAGTTGATCTTTTTTTAGTTATCGTATCATTCGTTTCTTTATTTGCGATTCTTTAACACGTGCTAATCTCATTTTCATGACGTAGTTCATACATTTTACATTGTATATACATACGTATGTACGTATATATTTATATATATATACTTGCTCGTGTCTGTTGATATTTACGAAAATAAGCAAGAGAGAGAGAGGGACATAGATAAAGCGAAGGAAAGAGATAGAGAGAGAGAGAGAGGGGAAGGAATGAGATAGAGTTAATGAGAGAGGAGAAAGTGAGTAAGAATAGACTGGGAAATAAACTAGTGTACAAAAATATTGATAACTTAAGAGCGATTACAATAATTTAAATGTAAAAACAACAACAACAATGACATCAACGTGTATCCTATGCATAGTAAGTACAGAGTGTGGCATGGGTACTGGGTTGATTGGGTGAATGGAGTCTTGGGCTAGATCTAAAATCATTAAAAGTATTCATATACATAATTGACTCACAGAGTTTCTTCGTCCATGCTGTATGTTAAGTGCATGTGTGTGTGTGTATGCAGTCAGTTCCTGTGGCATGCCGCGTGCCCACAATCTGACTCTGGTGGCATGCCGCAAAATGTGTTGCATTTGTGTCAGTGTGTGTTTGCTCTGCTGCAAATCATATTCTAGTTAGATGGTAGATGGAGTTAATAGTATTCCGGTTTATCATAGTTGCGGCCATCAATTCAATTCGATTAGTTAATTTTTATATACTCGTAATTGCTAGTTTCATGTGGTGTCTAAACCTTTTTCCATTTCTGCATATTTCATTTATATTTTTTATTATTATTTATAAAAAGGAAAAAAACCTTTGTGGTCCCTGGCGTATGTATGAGTACAACAATGAATAACCCAAAGTACAACTAATAATTGAAATCATAAAATATATACTATACATAATCATAGTATAATATAATGTATAGTAGGTGTATATATATATATATATGTATATATTCGCTTAACTATATATAATAGATGATTAAGAAATTTGCAATAAGTTGTGCTTGTCGTGGTGTTTGTTTGTTGGTTCGCTTATTAAATTTAGTTGGACTGCTTAGCTGGCTGTGACCCATTTATTGAACCCATTGAAATTGTTCCATTGAATTTGTAATTATCGATAACGATCTATCCATCGATCGGCCATCGCAATCGTTATCGTTATCGTAATCGTTATCGTGGTGCTTTGTACAATGCAAACGGCATAGAACTTAATCGCCGACAAAGTGTTGGCTTAGTTTAGTTTACGTTAGCGTGTAAGTTAGTTAGTTAGTTAGATAGTAATTAGTTGTTAGTACATATTGTTAAATAGTGTATATAGAACATATCTTTTGTAATATAGTATATAGTATTTGAATAGAGTCTCGACTCGTGCGCTAACTACAAGAACAAGCTATGCGATAGTTAACGATAGGTTTTCTCTGCCATAGCTTTTGCATTGAATAAGTACAGTTAGACTCTCGCTACGAAACTCTATAGTAGGCAAAGATGTGGGCGAGGACGTGGTCATACGAGTAGGTGTGGGCGTGGCCATTGTCTTCTGTCACTTCTATCTGGTTTCGAACAGACGGTCGACAGAGGGTCAGAGTGGATAGGGCGGGGTGTAAAAACAGCTCAACGTTTTTATTTAACAGTGTTCATTAAGTGTGCTTGCAGTGTTGTGAAATGCAATGTAGTGTCGTAGTTCTTCTTCATCTTCTTGCGCTTAATTGTAGCAACATGTTTTTGGTAAAATCTTTATCTTAAAAACAGCTTCATAACACAATACGAGTATATCAATTTGTTTCTTCTTTTGAAAATTTGTTTTTAATTTTTTGGCTTTTTAATAATTTGTTTTTCATTTTCTTAGGAGTTACATTTTAAATAGCACTTAGCATATAGATGAAAGATAGATTTTGGTATTTGGTAATTTGTTTGTTTGTTTTTATGTAAGTAACCGTTTGCATTTGCTAAAGACTAAGCTAGAGAGACCTTTTAAAAGCCTTTGTGGGTCTAACAAAATTCGCTGGCAATATGCGAAACGTTTGTTGTACTGCGGGTGGGACTTATGCAATTAGCTCAATAACTAGAACTTAGGAAAAGATCATCCATATGGTACATAAAGGTGATGGGGAATTTTACAAATCGAGAACTGCCAATTGGATTGCTACACTAGTGAAATAATGTGGTATATAGTATAAAGTATTGGGCATTTTTTAACGCATTGCTCTATTCCTTTGGATTCTAGACTAAGATTGCTAAGTTTTAAATAGGTTGACTAACGCTAAGATAGCTCTAATAATACCCAACTGAATGTATGTATGCATGTTTGTTCATCAAATTCATTCAATTCATTTTGTTATGGTAAAAGGCTTGCTACACTAGAGATACTATAATAGTTAATAGTAGTAGTGCAAAGTTCTTCAGAAATAGTATGCATATCTCTGTATGGTTGTATGTATGCACTTGTAATCGTAAACATGTTATGGGCATCTGTGTGTAGATCGTATTCTTTCATTCCATTTAATTTTCTATTTTCTATTTGTAATATTTAATTGTTAATTGTTGTTGTTGTTGTTCGGTTGATTAGTATTTAAAACGTTTCTTAAATAGTTCTCTATATAAGATATTAAAGCTTTCGGTTTTCATTACACTATTTCATATCATATCATATACTATATCATATACTATAATAACATATGGTATATATATTTATGTATATAAGAACATAAGTATATATATATATATATACTTATATATATATATATATATATATATATATATATCTGTGTGTGTATATAACTAATATCTAAGGATAAGAGGTATATACATTTTGTTTTGTTTTAGGTTTGTTTTTCTTCTTCTTGTTCTTGTTTTTGTTCAAAGTTAGCATATCCACCATATTCCGGTAGCCAACGCAAATGAAAGTGGCAGCGACAGGACTCTGAACTACACACCTCAGTCCCCACATCTCACACAAATGTGTATGTTATTATGTTATGTTCAAATAAAAACAATAAATGTGCGCCAATGGCATGGACGCTATATAGGACGGTATAATGTGGGTACTTTCAACACTCATAGACTTGCACTCACACTCTCTCACATACACTCATCGTATTCGTATGTCAAATGTAAAGATAACTTTGTATTTATGGCGCTGCCAGTATTGTTAATGGCCCAAAATTTGTGTATGCCAACGATCAAGATAAAAGATAATAGTAATGATAATGATAACATGAAAGCGACCATGACAAAGTGGCCAATTTAGCGGTTCTTAAGTTAAATTATGTGCCCATATTATAGTCGTTTTCAAAAACAATTTGGAGCATAACTTACTTTTTCAATGTTTTAAAACAGAAACAATTAAACAATATTTAGTAGTCCTTTGAGATGATTTTTTAATCAGATCTAGTAACAATATTTGAAAAATTCATATATAAATAACGTTAAAAATTGAACTACACAAATATACCAAAATAATAAAATAAAATTAAAAATCATACTCAACATACTGAAAATAATAATATTCTTTACCATTTAAAGACTGATTTCCACTTGGAACGGAATTTATGCAAATTACACCTTGTTGAAATTTACGAGACGTAATTTGAATTGAGTTTTATGAAATGGGACAAACTCCTATTTGTATGCAATATTATCATTAATATATTTTGAATTCATGTATTAAAGGAAAATATTTATGTTTAAATAATATTTAATATAAATTTAGCTTTGGTTAAGGAAGATTTCATAAATTTTTAGATACTTAAAAATTCACTTTTAAAAATAATTGGCTAAAAAGTAATAATTGCTATATTAGAGGAATTTTCCTAAATATATTTACATTCTATTCCAATTTGTATTAATCTTTAACAATGACATTAAAATAAAAATTTAAAAACTTTTCTTTGATAGTAAAGATTCAAATTTATTATATAAAAAACTAAAATATTGTTTAAAAAAAAAGGTTTTAATTTTAAAATACTATATAGCAATTGCTGATGATCTTAGTCTCCAATATTATAACTTTAGTTATGGTCCAAATGGAAATGCGATAAAAGATTGAGTTTGGTCTCGCAATTGAAGCTTTGGAATAACAGTGGATAGCTTTGCTTTTTTGTCAATATTTTTGGTATTGTTCTCATCTCTGCTTGACTTTCAAACTATTTGATTTCTAATTCATTTAATTTCTTAAAATCTTATTAAAGTTTTTCATTTACACTTTCATATATACTTTTTGTTTCGTTTACTTTTTATAGAGTTTGTTTTGTTTTGTTGTGGAGATCTCTGGTGCTATGTGTGTGTTGTCTCTGTAGTAAGTCGAAGTGTGTTCGAGTGTGAAATACTATCTTATTGTTAGTCCTTGTCCATTTTAGTTATTGTTACTGCTGCTGATGCGGTTGTTGTTGCTGTTTCTGTTGCTGTGGTCTCGCTCGTTGTGGGCTTGTCGAGCCGATTATCGATTATAGTTCTCAAAGCTTGTCTTTATCACGATCGATGCTCATTGCTTTAAAGATGCCACGCCCGATGCCATAGCGCAGATTGAACTGATCGAGACTCGAGGCACGTGGTCGACTGCTCCCACTATGCTGAGCCCCCAGAGCTGCGAGATCTGTGACGTTGACGTCAGCGGTGCTGCTGCTGCCGCCGGCCACAGATGCCGACATTCGCTCGTCCCCCTCCGTTTCGCTGTACTCGGTCTCGGTGTCGCTGAACTTGCGACGACGTCGCAGGAATGTACTGCAGGTGCGCAGCTCGCCGAGATTGTCGGAAAGGGAATGGCCGCGCTTACGCTCTTGCCGCTCCATCTCGGCTGCCAGCATTTGCACCTCCCAGTCATTGGAACCACTGCTGGCTGTGGCAACGAGCGCTGCGCCACTTAGCTCATCCTCATCTTCATCCTCGGCTTCGGCCTCGGCCTCGTCATCGTCGTCATCGGCGCCGGCAATGTTCATCTTGCTGGAGGATGAGCTCGAACTGGAGCTCTCGCCAATGTCGAGTATGACACTATCCGACAGCCTGGCCAAATTGCCCGTCACATCGGAGACCATAATGCTACTGTATCCTGCTTCGCCAACAGTGCCAGTTGCCGCAACTGACGAGCTGCTGGCCACGACACGTTCATCCCACGGTTGGTCACGGTTGGCGCTACCCATGCCGCTGCGGCTGCTGTAGCGTCCATTGCCATGGGCAGCATAGAAGCTGGGATGGCTCTGGGCATGCCGCGTTGCCAGCGTGCCGGGTCCGCTATAGTAGCTGCTCGGACAGTTCAGTGCATTAGCGGAGGCGGCATGATGCCTG
Organism: Drosophila pruinosa; assembly: GCA_018150935.1. NCBI lineage: Eukaryota > Metazoa > Arthropoda > Insecta > Diptera > Drosophilidae > Drosophila > Drosophila pruinosa. The sequence continues at coordinate 277,799 of JAECWR010000081.1, forward strand.
CTGTGACCAACACCGGGCGATATGCTGCGTCTGCCACCCTGAATGGGAGGCGATGAGGTGAACACCGTGTCCAGTGAGTCGCCACGCTGGATCGAGCAACAAACAAGCCAGTCTTAGACTGAGATTGGGCAAAGAGTCGGCCAACTTACCATGAAGAGTAGCTCGGCAGAAGAGCCCGAGCTACTGTTGTCCTGCTCGCCCGGCTCATCATCGTCCACTGAGATCTGCGAGAGCTTCTCGCGCTTCATGCGGCTGGTCCTTGTCGCTGAGATCGCCGACTTCTGCTCGATGGAGCGCAGTTTGAGCTGCAGCTGGGCAATGATGGCATCGCGGCGTCGCACCTCGCCGGCCATGCTAGAGAACTGCGTCTCGAACTTGGAGTGCATCTCGTTCATGTGCGTCTTGATCACCTGATTGATGCCGCTAAGGATTTGATTGAAGTAATCCTGCGCCTCTGGAAATCCTTGAAGCATAATTTCAAACAATTTGGGCAAAGCGTTAATAAAATCGCCTGGACTTAAAAAACACTCTGTGCAACAGTACAGCATGTGGCGGGGGGCAACACAGAGTGTATGCGAGTGTGTGTGGTTGAGGTTGAGATTGAGATTGAGAGAGATAGAAAGCGACAACTACAACACAATTTGGCTGTAAGAGTCAAATCGTTTTTGGATTGAACTACAAACTTTGCTTGTTGTTGTTGCTTTTGCTGTTGTGGTTGGTTTTGTTTTCGTTTTCGTTCTTGTTATCGAATGATTAAGTATGCATACATACGCAGTTATAGTTATAGTATTTACACACATTCCCATACACAATACAGCGGCCTCCTTGCGACTCGTTCCCAAAATCGAAATCAACCGAAAAATTAACCGAAAAATTATACAAATCTTCCACTTGGAGCAGACAAGACTCGATGGGTTCTTTACAAATACGAGTATGAGTATATTTACAAAAAGCGTTGGCTAAGTGTGTGTTCAGTGTGTATTGTTGTTGTTGTTGTTGTTGTTGTTGTTGTTTATAGTCGCATGCTGTTCCCGTTATTGAGCCTGTTTCATTCCATTGCGTTCCAAAAGCGTGCGTGCGCGTGCACCGATAACCTGGCGATAAATCGAGCTCGAGCTCGATCACGATTACGATTACGAGCTCGAACATCTACTGCTGCAAATGCATTTTTGATGTGGCTGTGCAATGTACTTACAAATCTATTGAATTATCATTAGTATTTGCCAAATTAAGTTAATGTTATCGAAAGAGATGAGGCAAACGAAAACTGAAACAAAATGCATGACAACAAATAAATAATGCGCATGTTCAGAGTAAATAAACCTTTGAATTGTACGAAGTACAACTTTCTTTTGACTTACAACCTAGATAAAATGCTATGCTACCAAATTCTTAACCTAAGTATAAGAAGCATTCATAAGAGGAAATCAATTGATTGAATGATTAAATAGGCCATCATGCGAACGAATTCCGTTAATGTAGTTGAAATATTATATTATTATGAAAAAAATATCAAAGTAGTTCTATAGTGTGAGTTAGAGAGATAGTAAGAGTATAAAGAGATATAGAGATAACGGTTGCAGAAGCAGAAGCAAGTGATACTCATATTAGACGAAAGACGCTGCGAGTGGCATGCAGTGAGTATTCTTAGCGGCATTAGGGGTATTCCATGTATTCCATCAAAATAATACCAAATTGGCATCATCAAATATTCAGATGTTGTTAAAAATTACAATAAATCAAATTAGTATTAAGAAATATTTGTCTGTGATTGTTAAATTCAGTTAATGGTTTATCGATATATATTTTTAACAATAACAGTATCGTTGTTATCGATACATATGGCATCGAAAAAATATCAAATTGGAGTGATCAAATATTAAGCTGAATTAATAATGACAATAAATTGTCAATCCATACCTATGTTATCGAAACTCTATCATTAAATATTCACCTGTAAATATTAATTATAATTTATCAATTATCGATACATGTTTTCAAAATAGTATCAAATTGAATTATTTGATCGTTAAATATATAATTGAGACAATTTTAGAGTGCAATTATAAAATATTAATTTCTAGTTTATCGATACATTTATTATCGCCTCAATATCAGATTGCTATCGATATGTTATCGATAACAATAACTTTCCATTTGTTAGTAACATTTCGATTGGCATATTTAAGTTTAAATATAATTTTCTTTAATTATTTTCCATTTAACTTTAATGTTTTAAAATGCACCTATTGGTTGATTGAAAGTAAATCGGTCTATATGTGTGTTGTACCGATTTTTTAAGGGAATACCGCTAATGCTAACTAGAGATGACACTTTTGACAAAGTTATAAGAGTGGTAAGCTTTACTCTGTCTATATATAAAATTCATAAGTATTGTAAAAGTAAGTTTAACAGTTTATAATGATGTAAGTATTTAAATAAAAATATATTGGATATATACAGTAGCTGGGTTGACATTCGAATATGCTTTGTTCAGAGAGATGGGAATTACCTTCCAGTTTCGGGCCTTGACTCGTCAAATTTGTCGTGTTCTGACGGAGCTGCAAATTCAAATTCAAATCTGTGGATGTTGTGGATTGTGCATGAAATTCGGTGTTCTGAGATAGTATCTTATTCGACGAGGACATCGACGAGCACTCCACCACATACGAAGTGGCTGCAGAGGCTGAGGTCAAGGCAGAAGCGGATGCGGATGCGGAAGCGGAAACCAACGCTGATGAGGACGTTGATGCGTTGACAACGCCACCGATGACGCCACCCAGTTGTTGAGGCTCAAAGGCGAAACTTTCTTGCGGCGAATTCGTTGGCGTTACCAAGGCCAACGTCGGCGACCAGACTGAGGGCGACGACAACGGATCTGTAACCCGAGACGCGGCACCCGTTGGCGTTGTCGATGGCGTATACGTACTATTTTTCGCGTTACCGTTGCCATTACCGTTACCGCTACCGCTACCGTTACCGTGCGCGATCGCGACCGCTAGCTTATTGCTGTTATTAGGGGCGAGGTTCGTTTGTTGGTTACCGCCGGCGGCAGCGCCGAGGGCAGCGAACTGAGCTTCCTCAGTGGCACTAGCGGGCGGGCTAGAAAGAGTTGAATGGAAGGTTACACTCTTCAAGAGCTTACTGTGCCTAGCCACGTACCCTTCCAAGGTCGGCTCCGTGAGCAGGCCCCGCATCACGGCCCCGCTGGATACTGCCTCGTCTTGGCCAACACCATCGCCACCAATACCCATGACGCCGCCACCACCACCCCCCTTCTGCAGCTTCTTTAGTATGCTCTTGAGCTTGCGCCTTTCAACGGTTTCATTCGATTCAGGGCTGAGGGGCATGTACTCCAGCTGTTGCTGCAACTGCGTTGCATGCTGCTTATGGCAATTGCTATCTGAAGCGGATGCGGATGCAGATGCGGATGCCGACGCCGATGCCGATGCCGAGGCTGATGTATTCGTCGATATCGATGTAGAGCTCGTTGTCGACTCGTACGTGCTAAGGAACTGCGAATATATGCCGGATGTGTCGCTGAAACAGCGATACAAGGACTCGCTGATAGGCACTTCGTTGTTGTTGCTCGTCGACTTGGAGCAGTCCAGACTGAAGCTGCGCGTCTGCAGCGCCTTCTCCAGTTCCGCAAGCTTCTGGCGCTCGTTGAGGATTTTCAGGCGCTTCACAAATGGCAGACCGCAATATTCCGGCGACAGATCGAAGACACTCGAATAGAACTTGCGTCCACTGTCGGTCACCTCGCTACCCTCGGGCAATTTATGTTCCGGCTTCTGGAGACGCAAGCACTCCCGGGTCGTGGTCAATGTGCTGCGCGTGCTCGACGAGCAGGTGCTGGAGCTGGAGCCATGATGGGCATGCCCATGTCTGGGCGAGCGGGAGCTGCGCGCACTGTGATACCGAGGTCGTACAGCACTGGACGTGGATGCAGCGCCCTCCATGTGTTGGGGTATATTGCTCAGCGAGTAGTTCTTGAGCGGCGTTTCCAGCTCCGTGTCGGGGGAGCAGTTGGTTAAGCTCGTGTAGCTTGAGGACATGAGTGTGGCCAGTTTCAGCTTCGACCAGGGCTTAATCGGTGTACCATCCGTATCCGTGTCCGATTGCATGGGTGTGCTCAGCTTGTGGCCCGGTCCTGATCCCTGTTTTGTCGCCTTTGCCAGCGATATGTTGGCTATGGGCAAACTAGTTCCCACCGATGCTTCAGGCAAGGCTCCTGCCGTGGCGTGCTTGGCCACTACAGCCAGTGACTTGGGCGGCTCCTTCTTGGCCACAGTTCCCGTGCTGACGAACGATGAGCTTGAGGTTGTGGCCGTGACTGGACCAATGCCCTGTAGCTGCTGGATCTTCTGCTTAAAGGAGACCTTCATCATTGGCTTGATAAGCGGCATGCTTAGCGACTGTCCAGCGGAGCTAGCAACTGGAGTACCACAAGGTGCACCTGCCGCAACTCCGAGTCCGACTCCGACGGTTCCGGAACCTGCAGCAAAGTCCACCTTACTGCTGATGCTAGGAGGCGTGTTGATCTAGACGAAGTGGAGGAAGCAGAAAGGATTAAACATTAGGCATATGTATAGAAAGCAGTGCGCAAAACGAGAGTATGCTTGGAATCTCAAATGACTGAAAAGTTTTGTTGTTTGTTGTGAGGATTAACTGGATTTGGCTTTACCATGGCGACGCTAGAGGATTCGCTAGAGGCGGTCGATTGGGGCTCGTTTTTAATTTTCAACTGTTGCAATCTCTGGATCAGGGGAAAGCCTTCGTTGAACTCGCGTTCGGGCTCTTCCTGTATCGATTCCTGCGGCGATAACGTACACGTTACATGTGAGTGAGGTGGAGATTTCTGTGGTGGTGTGGACTTAACAGCTCGCTCTTCGCGATCCTAGTGCAAGACACATAAAGACAACATACAAAACTACTATTAAGGAGCCGGGGATTCAATGACATACAACACGACAAAAATTTGCTGGATTTTTTAAAATTGGCTTGAAGCTAAGAATTAACGCAAAATACAACATAAATCAGATATGAAATTCAAAACATAAAATTAAAATTCACTCTGGGCAATGCGAAATGCGGAGTGAGTGTGTGTGTATGTGAAAGTGTGAGTGAGACAGTCTCTTTCGTGTGTTCTTGTTGTCGTGTTCTATTGAGTCAAAGAAGGAAAGCAGTTAATATGCAAAGGCAGGCAGCTAATGGAAGGGTTTAAAGGCAACAACCAAGCAATTTCTCTCCCTCTCCCTTTCTCTCTCTCCGCCTTGCTCAAGGAAGCAAGTTAAATACAGTACACAATACAGTAAGATGTTGATCTTCTAAGGAAAATATTTGGAGCAACTAATTCGTTTTATTGACTACCTCTCATTAAACATTTGACTTTTTAAAAGTACCACAAGGACTGAATGCTTGTCCCAGAGGATCACACTGTGTCCTTGTTAAAATTTCCCACCTCATCTCTCATTTGAGATATTATATTATAAATGTTTAATATTAGTTCATATGTCAGTCATGTGGATTTCTATTACGATTGATCCATCGAAACAAAATAGTAGTTGTAAAAGGGTATTATAATTTTTTGCAAAATATATAACAGGCAGAAAAAGGCATCTCCGACTCTATAAGCTATGCATATTCCTGATCAGAATCAGCAGTCGAGTCGCCTTTTTCAAGTATTTGCAAGTATTAATTTTATTCAAATATTTTCGAATTAATGTTTTTCGAGCTTTTCTTTAAAATTTTATATTAAGTTTCCGTCATATAATATTTAATTCGGAGTAGTGTTTCATTGCAAAACGTGCTTTTTCATAACAAGAGGATTAATTGAATTGCATTGCGTGTTAGTTAATATATAGATCGTGTTATTGAAGGTGCACTAAAAAGCGAGACAATATTACGAGTACTGCAAATGAAAAGAGAAACGATAAATAAACATATCTAAATCAATAAACTGGAGAATCGGGTAACAAGAAAAGGAAGCAGCACTCAATGCGATTAAAGTATGCGAAATACGCAAAGAGCGGGTTTTCTTAGTGTTCCAGTGTCTCGTGTCTCGAGTGTTGACTTTGAAGTGTATGTAGTAGAGTGGTATACTCGAGTATTGTTGTTTTTAAGTTCAGACTATAACTGTTCCGTTGAAGGCGGGTTTCTGTGGCGGGAAACAACACCATTTAAAGCTTGTGAATGATGTAATGTATTACATGAATTGCGATTAGAAAATGCTCAATACGAATGCGAATGCAAATTGAAAATAAGGTGTGAGTGTGGGTGTAGTGGTGGTGGTGGTATAGTTGGTGTTGTCGGGTGTAATCTGATGTCAGTTACCAACTCAGCTTTCGGATTCGACTTACCTGCTTCTCCTTTAGCAAACGCAGACGTTGCAGCAATGGCAGACCAGCCCCAATGGGACTAGGCGTCTTATCGTGTAGCTCATCCTTAGCCTCGGCACTGTCCGCATCCTTCTCATCGGAGCGCACACGTGACATCCGTTTTAGCATGATCTTGCTCCCACGCGGTGAGGTATTGTGCAGCGGTTGCATTTCCATCGATTCATCGCTTTTACGCGATGTCCTAATGGATTCGGAAAAGTTAAATAGTTGACCGGCCGAAAATGAAACAAGAAATGCCCTTGATGAATTGTTTGCATAAGGCACAGATATGATTAGAAGAAAAGGTTGCGAGTATTTTTTAGGTCATGGATTTTAAAAAAATCATGACCTTTTGCGTTTGTCCGAATGTGCGTAACAGGCAGACCCCATAAACTATATATATTCTTGATCAGCATCAACAGCCAAGTCGATATAGCCCTGTCTGTTTGTCCGTCTGTCTGTATGAACATCGAGATCTCAGAGACTACATATATGTAGTATATACAATATATATGTATATATATGTAGTATATACAATATATATGTATATATACAAGCTCGAGCTACCGAATTTGGAGACAACATGTAAAAACTCAGTGGACAGATAAAGTTTATTTTAGATATTGGCCACGCCCCCTTACGCCGCCGTAAAGCCAAAAAAACTATTTCCAAGCATATTTTTCGGTATATTTTTTAATATATTTTCAGTATATTTTTGAAAAATATAATATTTCGATGGTCGCTCTTTATTATTCTTCCATTTAGTAAAATTGGGTGACGGGTATCTCACAGTCGAGCAAACTCGACTTTTCATAATTATAACATTATTAAACGCTGTGTTTCAAGAATATATTCTTTTATGCTCTAACTTCCGCATGTACACTTAAAATCCATGACCTCGTACAGTCAAGGCTTGACTGTAGCTGTTCCTATTTGTTCTTTTTGCTTATGATAGAATCAAGAGTAGGAATTCAATGGAATGTCTTTACTTGACAATGCAGCTGCCTTGACTTGCTCTACATTCCGAAGATAGGTAGAGAATTATTGGACTTATTAGAAACGAAGATTAGTAGGAAACGTGCTGGAGACTGTATTAAGTCGTGTTCTATTTTTGAGCAAGCCAAGAAAAGTTTCAAGATAAAACAGATGCTAAAGAACAGTCTTTTTTCTATTGTAGTCCTGCAATGGACTAGACTTTATGAACTTTAGATTTCCTAAAGTCGGTATTACAGACTTCTTGAACATTCCAAATTGATTTGAAGGGTGTTAAAACAACTTTAGACATCTCTTACAAACTTTGTGACTGAGGGAAGCAAAGGTTAAGTTCTCGGGCTTAGAGTGGAAGTGTAGGCCAGCCGGGATCACGATTTAAATTCTGGAGTGCAATTAGAGTTAAGATCTGATTGCAATTGTGATCGAAAAGTCAGCCTTATTGAGGTACTATACTTGCCTGGACTTCTTGAGGACATTGCGAAAGCCCTTCACATCGTGCTTCAGTTTGTCCACGATCTTCTTGGAGGCACTGTTCTCGCTGCTGTCACTCTGATGCACTGAATGATGATGCTGGTGCTGATGCTGATGTTGATGCTGATGATGGGGTTGGGCTGCCGCAAAGGCAGCGTTCTCCTTGTCGCTCTTTGCCTTGGCGTACTTCTTGTTCACACAACGCACCTCCATGAGACGTTTGCGGCCGAGCGTCTGCAAGATCTCCTGAGCATCGGGATAATCCTTCATGGCGGCCAGCACATCCTCGCGCGACAGCGAAAACAACTCCGAGTATCCCACAGAGCGTACATCCGCAGTGCGTCTATAAAGGACAAGTGGAGTTAGATTGAAAAATAGTCGAAAGGAATTGAGCACTCACTTGTTAAGGCCATCCAAGTTGAGTATGCCGATTTCACCGAAAAAATCACCAGCCTTCATGGTGGTCAGCACCTTGCCCGTCTCGCTGAGCACCTCCAGTATGCCATCGGCTATGATAAACATTTCGCGGGCCACTTCCCCCTTTCGGCATATCGAGTCGCCCGGTGTGAAGATATATGCCTTCATTTTCAGCACCAGATCGTGCAGAAATTCGGGCTGGCACTCTTGGAATATGGTCACCTTTTTCAGTACGCTTAGGTTAACATGTAAGGCCAATTCGGTTTTCAGTTTATCGGGCAGCAGGCCCAATGCAGTGTTTATATCACCGCCACCCTGTATGCGACCCCTCGACCAACTATAGTCATACCAACGCAGCACCCGCCGCTTCATGCCCCCGGGCACCTGTAATCCCGCAGTTTGATTAATTAATTGATCCTCAAGTCACATTTCTATGCACGTTTACCTTGTGATGTCTCATGTAGGTCTTGGCGCCATCTAGTAAGCGCTCGAACTCCAGGCGATTGGCGTTCCGATTGGTTATCACATTGCCAACTTGGCCCACAATGGTCGCGAAGATAAAAACGCCAATTAAATAGCTGACGATCGTAAAAATATACCTAGGGGGCGAAAAAGAGAGAGCAAGATGAGCTCAATGAGAGAGAGAAGCATATTTATACGTAAGGGGAGAGACCAGGAAAGCTTTTCCCGTTCTCTCTCTCTCTCTCTGTCTCTGGCATCAATCAAAGTTTTCGAAAGCACATTGCTGTGCTCGCCATACTGGAAAAGAGCTTAAAGCTTTCTTATCAAATCATAATATCATTGGCATTGTCAAAGGCTGTCGCACACTTTCGAAAACTTTGAAACTTTCATTAAGGATTCATTGTTTTGAATGGGAAGCCAAAACTTTGATGATTGCTACAGTTGAGTTGACCCAAAAAAGATTGAGAGTAAACAATATCGAACTGGTGGACAGCCCAGCAAATTGAATGATATACAGATTTGATTAGATTCGAGTTGAGTTGTAAAAGATTGTGATCATACCCATAACTAGAGCCAAACTGTAACAGTCGTGATTTAATGCCACGTCTTGGTATTGATCTTGGGCCGTCCACCGAAAAGTTCGGTCTGATGTTCGATTTGTAAATGCAATTGAGATTGAAATCGGAATTGGAATACAACAAACACAAAAAGTTGCCCCACCCCTTAGTGCATTAAGTATGCTTTATCCTTTGACGATTTGCCACAATTCCATACTCACTCTGCATTCGTCTCCGGCGTGGGCAGATCCCCGATCGTGGTCAGCGTCAGTGTTGACCAGTACAAGCTGCCCAGATATTTACGCGTCAAGGTTGCATAATCTCCCGGTCTATAGGGATACACCCAGTCGCCCTAAAAGATCGCAACATACGGCTTTAGATGATTGATTGATCTGTATAATTGTGAGGATTTGTACCCACCTGAAAGCCTTCCGCCTCGGAGAGCAAAAAATAGAAGCAACCAAACCAATGGGCCAATATTAACAGGATATGAATAAGATTAACAACGCGCCATAAATTTGGCCAAACTGTTCTACTCTCTACGATGTAATAAAATCTCACAGATCGATATACCTGCAATACCAGATGAATCAGTTAGTCCAATACATAGTTGCGGATATTGCTCCACTTACTTTAAAAAAGCGCGTAAAACGCAAAAGCGGGTGTGTGCCCATCTTCAACTGCAGCAGATCGAGTGGTATCAGCGCTATCATATCAAAGATGAACTCACGCGAGTGCACATAATGGCAGGCCAGTTTCCTGTCATCATATACCTGAAAGAGACCAAATATTCAACTGAGTATCTGATTATCCACCATCTAAAAACATTCCCAATAACATTCCCAATAACAATTGTATTCAGAATAAAAATAGATACATTTTCTTTATATGTAATTAAATAGCTAATAATAAATGTACTTTAATATAATTAAAACATACTTAATTAATACTATACGAGTACAATTTTTTCCTAATTTTAAATCTACAATATCTTTACCATTAAAGTAAACTTAACCCAGTATTTATTTTAGCCCTTTTTGCATATATAATTATAACCCGTACCTATAGGGTTGGTCGGCATTAAAGTTACACTTGAAATTCTTTTTTCCAATTTGCTGGGCCAAAAGGGATGTGGACAAATTGTAAAGCAAACTTAACCTTCATGCAGTCCTACATATTGTCAACATTGTTGGTCACTGTAGCGCATAAAGTCTCTAAAATCCAAATATCGTCTCGGCTGTTGATGCTGATCAAGAATATACATACATATAAACTACAACACTCTTTATGGCAACCGAAAATGTATGTAACAGGCAGAAGGAAGCATCTCCGACCCCGTAAAATATTTATATTCTTGAATAGTGTCAACAGCCTGTTTTTCCGTCTGTCTGTCCATTGTATGAACACCTATGTAGACCTCAGAGAATATAAGAGCTAGAGAGACCAAACTTTCGGGATAGTGTGTCTTATTGTTGAACGCAGTTCAAGTTTGTTTTAGATTTTGGCCACGCTCCCTTCCGCCCCCGTAAATCGAAAAAGGCCGAATTGCAAGCGTCATTTTAAAGCTTGAATGTTCAGTTTTGGCACACACAATACAATCGGACGAAAAACACAGAAGTGTTACTTTTATAAGGCCAAATCAGGTGCAGCTGCAACTGTTTAGCTGGTATGTCACTCAGTGACATAATAATGGTGTTCAATAAACATAATAAAGTGCTATCAAGCTAATCATATTGAACAAAGTTAATTTCGGTATATTTTTGGTATGTTTTTTAGTATATTTTCCAGTGTAGTTTTGAAAAATATAATATTTCGTCGCTCTTATTTATTCTTCCATTCGGTAAAATTGGGTGGCGGGTATCTCAGTCGAACAAACTCGACAGTAGCTTTCTTACTTGTTTTTTATTAGAAAAATTACACAAAATGTGAGAAGCGCAAACTTGTTTAATTGCTCTATGTTTATTCTTTAAATATAATAGGTACTTAAATATAAATATACAGTATGCCTATTATTTTCAGTAATAGCTTAAATGTATAGGGGTAACTTACCATAAGACCCTGTTCCAGGTAGCCTGTGCGTAATTGAACTATTATATCTAAGATAAATACAACATCTGTTATTGAATCGCAGATGAGCCAGAAGGTAGGCACAGATTGCTGTCAATAGTCGAAATGAAAAAGTAACCACAAAAATAAGAAAAAAAGGAACACATTTGAATTAGTTGAGATTTTCAATTAGTCGTTCGGTTCGGTTTACATTTAAAATAAAACTCAGGTCAAGGGCATTTATTTTGGCAATGCACTTCGGAATTGCAAATAAGTATGAGATAGGGAATATAAATGCTAATGTGAAATGAGACTGCGGGGGAGGCCATGTCCACTCTTTACCGTGACATAAATGGCAGGCCGACAAAAAGGCTGGCTGGCTGGATAACAACAGCTACAATAGCTACATTATGGGGCTAAAGGTCAACGACGACTAGTGTATCACATAGCATGGCTAAAACCCAAAGCCATCCCATATTGGCCTGCTTTTGTTAACTGTTGGCAACCCTTTCCCAGACTCTAATCTGATGACAAACAATACCTAACAAACATTTGCACAGGTCTCTGTCGAGGCCATGAGCCGTGGGAAGAATCCAACAAACAAGGAACCACCAACCGACCATTTAGCTTATGAGATGGCTGCGTGTCTTTTAATTGAGTCATTACGAGGCAAAGGCCTAAAAAAAGGTAAGATAAAGAATAGGAGCTATCGCGACTAGCACATACCCTTGGAGAGCTGCTCAACGAACTAAATTTATTAAAATATAGTACAATACTCGTTTTCAATTATTATAAATTTCAGCTCAACAAATGATTCATAATTAAGTTCTTAATAAATGGACTTAAAAAAAAAAAAAACATTTCTCTTAGAGATTTTTCGATTCTTTCTATCTAGAAACCATCAAAACACAAGTTTACTGTGGCTGCCTTAAGCAACTTTTGCCGCTGAGTAAACTTAAACACATAATAAACTTCATTGTTTGAGGAAAATTTATGGTTGTTAGGCATTATTACGATAGCGGCAAGTCAACTCGCATTACAAAACTTCGAGCATTATGACGAAAAGTGTTTTCTTTCCAGAACCAAGGGCGACAACAAACAAAAAAAAAAAAAGAAAAGGAGAAGGAGAAGGAACAATGAAGAGAAGTTTCTCATCCACTTTTGATGGGTGCCTTGAGTTGTCCTTTGTTTAGATTCGAGACGAATAGAATAAGAGAGAGAGATAGATGTTTATTCTCACCTGCAGTTCAGGAAAGCTCTGCCTCACAATCAGGGTCCATAGATTATATAGAACACATATAGTTAACATCATTAACCAATAGAAGTAAAAATTTTCATCTGGATTAACAACGGAGCGTCGTTTCTGTAGATAGCGTCGTCTTCGCTTAACTGTTTTATCGACGTCGCCAGAGGCACTTTCTGAACCCGTGTCTTCAACAGTTTCCTGCAACATTTTCGGAGCAATTTTGGTTTACTGAAAGTAATTTGCCGTTAATACCGTTAACTGACCTGTGTTTCGGGTATCTGTCTGGTTGAGAAACGCTTCAGGAATGAGTCTTCGCGCTTGAGCGGTGGTTTCTTCTGTATGGCTGATGATATCTGTACGGTGGTGCGCAATTTCATCCAGCGTTGGTTTGACCGTGTCCTGTACGAGGATACACACATTCAGTGATCACAAGTCATCACATATATTGATTGAGATCTGCTGTTCTAAGTATTATTAAACTACACTACAACTGAGCACTACTGTAGATTAGAAATGAAAATATGAAGCTACAACAGGAAGGTATTGAATTTCTAGAGACAGATATAGAAATTGAATAGAGAAACAGATAAGATAGAAAGATAGAAAGAGAGGAAGGAAGAAAGTAAAAGGCAACAGTAATGCAAAGCGTGCGCTTATGTTTGATTATTGGATCTACGACTATGGCTACGTCTATGTCTAGGTCTAGGTGTGGAGGGTGCTAGGGGGTGTGCTATTATTTTTAGCTATAAGGTCATAACTTACGCAACACGAAACACTTACGCTATGCGTGGTAGGAGCAATAAACATTCATTTAACGCTAAACCCAAAAACCCGTAACGAAAACGCACTCAAATGTCACGCAACGATATGGCAACGCTAACGTCAAACGGGTAACGGGCAACGGGCAACGGGTACGGGTAAACGGTTAACTGGTAACTGGTAACAGTACAGACATAGAAAAGCACGCTCTAAAAACATGTACATAAGTAGATTGTCAGGTGGTGTGTTTCTGCTCTTGTGCCGTGGAAGAGAAGGGGAAGAAGACGTCATCATGGAGAGACTGGAGAGACAACTGACAGCTGCTCCCTTGCCTCTCTAAGGAGTTCAGTTTTTGCATCTTTATCTTCGACTGCGACTGCGACTTCGCCTTCGTCTTCCTTGGCATCTCCATCAACATTTCAACGGCAACTCTAACGACAATCAAGCATGCAATTATTTCTTCTTTTTTTTCGCTCTACTAATTAAAGATAGTATGTGCTATTTATAGTTAGAGGTGCCAAGCAAGATTGTGAATAATATAGTTATTTAATTTGCTTAAGCGTGAATGTCATGAATAATACATTTGGCCATGCAATAGAAACAGTGGAAGGAGCAAAGGAATTTGGGAAATTGAAAAAAAATGAATGAACAAAAACAAACAAAGGACGGAAATTTGAATATCAAAGCAGTTTAAGCATGAGTTTCAGTTTCGGGATAATCAGTAGCTATTCCATTTGTCTGAGAATGCAGACAGAAATTTTAGTAGTTAAATCAAGTAAACTCCAATCAGAGGGGCCAACGAAAAATGGTGAATGGTGGCTATAAATGGGTGTAGTCGAGCGTAATCGACTAAATGATACGCTGCACCACTTACAAATAGAAATGGGAGCGGGCTATGATTGAAATGGAATACTTTAAGGGTATCTGGAGTGTTTGTGCATTCAACTAAGTGGACTAGCATGTCAACGTCAATGGAATATGGGGTATGTGAAAGCTGGAAGATGGAAACTGGAAACTGGTAAAGCAGGAAGGGAGTTTAAGCATTTAAATAATTTGTAGTAGTTTTGGTGAGGATTTTCTTTGTTGCTCAATTTTGCAAGTAAAAGTTGAACTGCCTTTCTACGAATGAAACATACGAGTACGATACATGATTTAACAGTATAGTATCGCTATACATGTATATGCTATATATATTATATTATATTATATATACATTGTTTGCTTTACAATTTGTGCTTGATTATTATGGATATTATTATTTTATTGTATTTACAAAACGAATTTATTGGATACTTATTGTTTGTTTGTTATTTTCATTACTAAATTTAATTTGATGAATGTTTGATTATTTTGCTTTAATTTGGCTTTGATATTATGTCAAGCAAATTACAACAGTTGTTTATATTTGCCTACTATTTACAGCATTTGCTTGGTCTTTTCGTTTTGTATTTTGTTTGCTTGATTGACGCTACCAAAAATAACGCATACGTCAAAAGAAGAACGCAGCTTGCAATGCGGCTAGCAGTAAAAACCAGAACAAAACAATACAGAAAAACAAGAAAAAATAAATAAACAAAAACTAGGCGTGACATGGTTATTTTACACATGTTCTATGTGTGTGTGCTGGTGTATGAATATGTTTGTATGGGTTGCCAAATGCTCAACTGGGGGTTGCATTAAGAGAAGCATTTGGAAACGAGCAACTAATCGTGTTTTGTGGTATATTGGATAACATATGTGAGAGTGAATAAAGGTATCTCTGGTTGTAGGTGTGTGGGTTCGGCTCGCTTTTGGCCTAGTCTAAACTAAAGTTGATACTATTAAAAGTATGTGTGCGTGTCTGTGTGTTCGTTTTGTCTGTTTATTGTCGGTTTCTTCGTGGCCCAACGCAATTGAAAAAAAGCACGCATGCCAATTAGATGCAGCTTAATCAATATCAATATCATTATCATTATCATTATCAATATCATTATCATTATCATTATTATTATCATTATCATTATCATTATCATTATCATTATCATTATCATTATCATTATCATTATCATTATCATTATCATTATCATTATCATTATCATTATCATTATCATTATCATTATCATTATCATTATCATTATCATTATCATTATCATTATCATTATCAATATCATTATCATTATCATTATCATTATCATTATCATGATCATTATCATTATCATTATCATTATCATTATCATTATCAGTATCAGTATCATTATCATTATCATTATCATTATCATTATCATTGTCATTATCATTATCATTATCATTATCATTATCATTATCATTATCATTATCATTATCATTATCATGTTCATTATCATTATCATTTGCATTGTCATCAACAATATCAATATCATATCCAAACGAATTTTGCAGCACAATCAAAAAGCAGCTATATGCGTTTGTTTATTTGTGTGTATGTGTACGTGTGTGTCTGTGTATGAGTGAGTGTGAGTGTGCGTGTTGTGCAGAGAGTAAGAGTTCAACCAAAAATGTAAACAACGCAAGAGACTTACCAATCGGAATCTGGATCTGAAGCTCCATCTCCGATACGCGATTTCCTAAACGAGTTTTTGAATTTTCTTTTATTTAAGTTTTTTATAAAACATCATTTGTTGTTGTTGCTGTTACTATTATTTAATAGTTCTAATTCTTGTTGTCGTTGTTATTACTATTGGTATTGTTTGTCTTTGCCTAATTGGTTGTATGTTCTTAGTTTTGAATAAATATTAACAGAAAGAGAGAGAGACACAGAAAGAATTCTTTTGTACGCAGAAATACGTTTGTAGAGCGAAATGGATGGAGGCATAGTATGAGATATAATTAGATGGAGTTATGCTTGAACAATGTTATAGAGAGCGATAGAAGGATATAGAACAAAAACTACAAATCGATAAAGAAGAGAGACAATGACAAATTCTTGAAAATCGAAGCCCAAACTGCAAGCTGCTTTCATATTTATGTCATAACACTTGACTTAAAAGCATTAGATGAGGCATTGTTGAACACTTTAAGTAACTCAGTATATTATTAACTAGTTATTATTTTCCATCTTTATTTTTTTGTGTTTTCTATCAAATCTCCCACTTTTGTTGACATTAACTCTGTTAATGTTTTTCCCACATACTTAATACATTGGATTAAAATACAGTCAAACTATGTACTTCTTAACCTTCACGTAGTACAATTTATTTATTATATTACATTTAAGTTCTGCTTGAGAGCATTAAATAATGCACTCTGTCTGCCTCTTAATAACAATCTGAATCAGTTGGAATTGAATGACAACAGTTAAGTGCGATAATCGAGTATGAAATAATGTGGAAATCAGATTGTTTTCTCAGCTGTTTTTTCAATTTCAGTGCAGATCGAATTACAGAATTGTCCTTCGAGCTGCCGGTCATATTCAATCCTTCAGTGGTCGTGTAGTCGTCTGCATTTTGGTTCTTGGTTTTTCGCTCATTTTGCTGCACGCATTGCTTAAGGGACCATTTTCACGTATTCCCTTTCGTACTTTGTGCAGACTATCACAATGGGCTATCACACTCACATACATACACAGAGGATGAGAGAGAGAGAGAGAGTGGAGAGAAAGGAGAGAGAGAGTCTGGCATAAAGGCAGGCAATTCATTTAACGGTCAGCTCGTTGACTTGGCTTTTGGCCTTTTCTTTTTTGGGCCACATGCGGGCTGCGTGCCATGGAGCGTAAAAAAGGCTTGCTGTACGATAAGATTACGCTCACATACATTTACATTCACAGACAGGGACACACGCACACACAGGGAGGGGCTGTGGCACAGTTGAGTTCTTTCGATTTGTTATAAATTGAAAATGAGCTTGTTAGTTTGTATGGCTTAAACACAAAAGCTGAGCGAGTTTTAAGCTTTGTGGATTGCTCCACCTATTAAATACCATTTTTTATTGCACCACAAATCATCGACGCATACCCACACACTCACATATACACAGAGCAAATACATACAAGTTGCTTAATGGCTGCATGATGTCGGTTTAAGCTTTGCCTGCGGCTACGGGAACGGCTGCGTCTGCTCCTAAGCTTCAGATTTCAATTAACGCCTCGACACCACACACAGCTGTGCCCCAATGGGTTGCATGGCCGACCATCGACAATTTGGTTGCCACCGCCACTTCGCAACTGTCACGCCGACATGACCATACAAATTAGCTGGCCAACGGAAATGTGAGAATGTGAAACGGCATTTTACAAGCTCCCCCCATTTCGATCTATTACTTGACTTCAGTTGACTCTGACTCTGATTCGCATTCTGACATAACTGCGTGTTCTGAACAACTCTGTCCAGTCATTTGGCTACTATTCCGAGCATCTGCTCAGCTCTTAATTGCCCAGGCCCAAGCCTCAATCTCAAAAACAACAATTGCTAGACAAACATATTCTAAACACATGCACACTCTCATGCTTACATAAACACATATTACCACAAGTAGTTAAAGTAACAGAGCCAAGGCGCTTGACTTGACTTGCTGCACACACATAACGTATACAATGTACTCGTATGTTATGTGTTTCCTTAAAGATCTCACTCTTCTTCAAGAATCTGAAATTAGAGCGTATTAAGCTGATTTTGAGTATATTTTATAATACACTCTACAATTAAACTATAAAGAAGTATGAAGATCACACTCTTTGACTGTTTGCAAGAACAACAAGTAGAAACGACCACAGTCAAGATTTGACTATAAGAGGTCATGGATTTTCTTAGACATAATTTACAAAAAGAAGCTACTGTCGAGTTTGCTCGACTGTAAGAGACGCGCCACCCATTCTTACTGAATGCAACAAAAATTAAGAACGAAATTTTCTATTCTTCGCAAATATACCACAAAATAAACTAAATATTCAATATTATTATTATGTGTATCAACAATGAACATATTTGCGTTTTTTGGGGGCGGAAGGGGGAGTGGCCTAATTCTAAAAGAAATTTGATTTGCACAGTAGGTTTTTGCACGTTGTCTCCAAATTTGATTATTCTAGTTTTTATAGTATCTGAGATTTAGGTGTTCATACAGACAGACATACAGGGCATTATCGACTCGGCTGTTCATGCTTAATATATT
The DNA here is from genome assembly GCA_018150935.1 of Drosophila pruinosa. NCBI lineage: Eukaryota > Metazoa > Arthropoda > Insecta > Diptera > Drosophilidae > Drosophila > Drosophila pruinosa. Next base: position 296,251 of record JAECWR010000081.1, read on the forward strand.
ATATATACTGTATGAGGTCGCAGATGTTTCCTTCTGCCTGTTACGCACATTCGGACTAACGCAATAGGTAATGCATTTTTTTAAAACCCACGGTATATATTAATTGAAATAGTTTGATTGAACATACATATCCTTATGGGATCAAAGATGCCTCATACAATAGCTTTTCACGTCGAAAGACAGGCATTAATTTCATAACATAAAACAAGTAAGAAATCTATGTTTGCTAGCCCACAATTTTGACTAACTAACAACTAACATTAAAAACGATTTCCGGGATAGTATTTTTAACTTTGTGCTAACCGAAAATGTATATAACAGGCAGAAGGAAGCACCTCCGACCCTTGATCAGTGTCAACAGCCTAGACGATATAGCCCTGTCCGTCTGTTCGTATAAACGCCTAGATTTCAGAGACTATAAGAGCTAGAGCAACTAAATTTGGAGACATTATGTAGCATTATTGCCATTGTTGCAAGTTTGTTTTACAATTAGTATATTTTCAAACAACTCAGTAAGCGACTGTCGAGTTTGCTATATCGACTCGGCTATCCGTGCTGATCAAGACTATATATACTTAATGGGCTCTGGGAAGCCCCATTCTACCTGTTACATACATTTTCCGTACGGACAAAGTTATAATACCCTTCTACACTTTGGATAGGCGAGGATGATATGCAAATGATGACGACATGCGATCAAACATGTTGCTATTTTTGGGGGCAATGCTTGACAGGCACTTCTTGCCCCACTCACACACTTGACACAATGACGCAAAAGCAACAAATGCTGGTCAATATGTAAATGTGTGTGTGTGTTTAGTATGTATGTATGTAACTGGTTACGTGGGTAACTGGAAATTCAAGTGACACCGAATTAAAGCGCATTGGGCAATGCGGCGGTAGCAGATCGAACAATGAATGTCGATTGATACAGGGCTGAAGACTCTTGAAACTGAATTACAAGTGCTCATACCTCTCCCTGCAACCCCCCCCCCTCCCCTCCGCCCAAGCCCCCTAGTAGATAAAGTGAGAGAGCGAAAGCGAGATGAGAAAGCAACTACACATGCATGTGTTTCTCAGCTCTTTTGGCAGTTACCAAAGTTGACAGTGCATAAATTAAATTCAAAGGGTAGACGTGAAGGAGGGCGGGCAAAGGGCGAAGGGGAGGTCGAGTGCAATGCATTTGTAGGTCGCCTCCTGCCCCCTGCTCGTTACTTTGCTGCTCTGTTTTGGGGTCTACATAAATTTGCAATTTTCTAAATTCAAATTCTTTGTAAGTTGTCATTCAGAAGGCAATTTCTCATTTGGCATGCACAATGCCAAACTATTCTAGCATATGAATAGGCGCATACACTTCAATATTGCCTGCGTCTCTCTGTGCATGTATGTGTATACGTATTTGTGTCAAAAGTTCGCCTACATTGCAGTTGGGTCAGGCCAGGCCAGGCCAGGGAAGGGAAGGGAAGGGAAGGGGAGACCAGATGAGCAGGCGGGCAAAGCTTAAACATATCGATTCGCTCACATGCCACTTTAACTTTGGCTGTTTGCTGAGATTTTTCATTTCTCCTCAGAGTATACGTGTGTATGTGCGTATGAGTGTGTGCGTGTGTGTGTGTTGCACTTTGGCAAAGTTTCGTAGTTACCCTCTTGCCAAAAACTAAATGAAACGCGCTGTATTGTGGGGAAAAGATGATGTTGTGCAGAAGATATATATGGAGGCACCTGAAGCAGCAGATACCCTGTACAAACACCCTGTAATGATGTCAAGAAGAGCATGGAGTGAAGCAAGATCAGATGAATCTGGCATGGCGGATTGGGGATCAGTAGGAATACGTGAGTGAATGATAACTAGAAAGAGAGAGAGAGAGACAGAGAGTGAAAGCGAGTTGATGAGAGGGAGTGAGAGAGAAGGCTGCATTCGATTTACACATCAATTGATAGACACGATCACAAGTATTTTTATGTGAAGCATACATAAGAGTGGGTAACACATACATCTGGAAAGAAAAAGTTTGAGTCTCTATACAAACGGAGACAGAGACAGAGACAGAGAGATAAAGGCAGACAGAGACAGGAAGTGAGTACACACACTACAAACTGTTTGTTATTGCTTACGGGTTAGTAGAGTTTTAGTTGGCAATTAGAGAGAATGGATTAGTTCTTATTTACCATGGGAGTGGATTCGGATACAAATGGAGTGGGGGTGAGGATGATCGACGGGGTAGGGGGTAAAATACTCTTAAATGGATTTATTACACACACACACACACACAATGCAAGAAAGTAGTAGTACAGTACGATTAGCAATCATAACGTTAGATAGTTGCTTGCTTTAATTAGTTAGTAATTTGAATTAGTTTAGTTAAGTTAAGTTTAGTTTACGATTAGTTTAGTTAGGATTAGCTGCATTTGCATTGTACTCTTAAAACTGTAAAAGCACCGTTCCTCTTAATGCGACGCAAAGAACAGTAATATGCCATAACAGCCCTCAGGCTCTTCCATTTTGTAGTCTGAGTGTTGTTGCTGCTGTTCCCATTCCCATTGTGGTTGCTGTTATTGCTGGCCATGCTAACCAGCTCCTCTGGATGCTCGCTGATGAACGAGGAGAGCGTCTTTACCTGCGTGCAGCTCGCGGAATTTACCAACCTGCCCCCCATGCCACCACCACCCCCGTAGCCCACAGAGCTGCAATCTGAGGACGGACTATTTAAATGCAATCGCACCTGGCGACGCTGGCGGGTGGCAGGCTGTTCTTGCTGTTGCTGTTGCTGTTGCTGTTGCTGCTCCTGCTGAGGATGCTGTGGATGCAGATGCTCCTCATAATTCGATATCAATTGTTGTCGCTCGTGCAGCAGATGTTGAAGTTGTCGCTTCTGCTGCTGCGCCGGCGTTAATATAAGTCTATCCCTCTCTGTGTACAATCTTAATCTATTCACATTTGTGCAGTTGCAGTTGGAACTCTGCCCACTGGTCAGCGATGAGTTGCCCGATCTTCATTTAATTCCAATGAAATCCAACGTATAAAACATATATTCCGAATATCAGCCAAATCACAATTACAGAGAGAGACAGAAAGAGAGGGAAAGAGTGTCTGGGTAGTCGGATATACCCTTGCAGTAACTCTTAACTTTTGTCTACCATTTACCCAGTTTACAATTCCAATATTTTACCTCTTGCCATACCAGACAAATCTATCTATTGTGCTCATAATTACATCACACATCGATTAAGATGCTACAATTGTTTTTTACACTAACTAACTTTTTTCATTATATCAGTTATAGCCGGTAAACTACGCCCTAAATTTTGAAGCCAACTTGATGCATTACAACAGAGACAGCTTTTGCTTTTTTATTGTTTCAGTCAAATCAATAATTATTTATAGCACTAAGACAATATTTGTCACACCAAGTGTTGTCTGGACTTCTAAAGCACAATTTGAAGTGGGGTCCGATAAAAACTGTTTTCAAAATAAGTACAATGTTAATTGCTTTGTCAAGAGTGGCAAATGAGATCTCGAAATGGTCGTGAATCATTAATTTATTCATGGTTGCAATCGAGTTTTGATCTGTCACAAAAGGAGCAGAATTCCCCAATGAGGATGTTTTTACAATAAATACATATTATATTATATTATTGTTAGACTTCTACTTGATTTCTAAAATCGAAAACTATTTCTGCTCTTATCCCTATCGTACACTCCTCTGCAAGGGTATTTGTGTTGTTCGCTTTTAATTTGTTTGGGACCGGGGGGATGTGTGTGCACACACGTCTTGCTGCAATAACCCTAAACCTCAAGAAACAGAAAACAAAAAAAAAAATTAGAAAAACCGAAAAAGAGACAGAGAGACAGAGAGAGAAACAGAAACCGAAACAGAGTCCTTAACCCAATCAAACAATAAGCCAACAACTATTGCTATGCAACGCACAGTGGCAGCTGTTGTTGTTGCTGCTGGTGACCAACATGGCATGAGCATAATTCAGTTAACTAAGCCCATTTTGGATACGCACTTTGCACAGTGGTGGCTCGTAAAGCTACCCACAATTACCACCAAAATGCTGTAGAGGACAGTCCACAGACCACTCGTAACTAGTCTCCATGGGCATCCAGATCGAGTTGGAGCTCGAGAGCCATAAGAGGCTCTGCAAGTTTGGTTAATTAATGAAAAGCAGCAAACAAACTCTCAACACACAACACACAGTGCCTTACTAATTGTCGTTACAACTAAATTACCCTTTTGTCACCACAAATGAAAGACACAATCCGACTCATATGTACAGATCTGTTCTCTGCCATTGGGTACTTTCCAACTGTGCATAATTAAAAGTTTCCGACTTGTGGGACTGCGTATTAAATGATTTCTCTGTTCTGGTTAAATCCTGCAATTCTAGGGAAGCCAAATAATTTGTAGTAATTTAATTGCATTACAAAAATTAACAAAATATAAATTAAAAAGTTTAATCAACTGTTTGTGACAACTCGAGCTCAAATAGGGTAATTTAATTGGATTACATTTCTTCGAAAAAATTAGCCAGCTCAGAAGCCTTAATCAAGCTTAGCTAATTACCTATCAATAATAACTTGCCTAATTATTTTTCCCATTAGCTCCATTATATTTAATCGACGGATGCAGTCAACACACTTACTCGTATAGTAGCAGTTACGTTTCCCCCAATTGCCAGCATAATGGGTCGCTAATTGCTGTTGATTTAACTTGTTGTCGACAGACTTCGGATATACATATGTATGTACATACATTTATATTGTACATACAACATATTTGGATTATGATGGTAAATACACGGAAGATGCATACAAACGATGCGTTTATCACAACAAATCAAAGCGAAAACCAAAAGGAAATCACAAAAAAAGAAAACAAAACCAAACAGGAGATACATACGTATGTATACAAATAGTACGAGTTTGATTTCGACTCAGTATATATATATAAATTTATTTTTTATATGTGCATATTGAGGCACAAGTGTGTGTCAATATGTCAATATACGCAGCGAGTACCAGCAAAAGGGGAGGGGGTGAAAACGAAACGAAACGAAATGAAACGAAACGAAAAAATCAAAAGCAGCGGCGAAGCCCAACAAAGAATGCTACACATTTACCTTTAGCAATCAATTATGCGCTTACTGCTGTACTTATGTATGTACGAGTGTGTGTGTGTGTAATGATGTGTGTATGTGAATGGATTGTATATATTGCTCGGGTTTAACGACAGGTTATGTTTATGCTTTATGGCCGTGTGAACTGTACATTGCAAGCGTATTTCAATTACGGTTTACAAAACGGTTTCTTCATCATCTTCATCTTCATCCTCAGCTTGGTCTTCGTCATTTTCTTCATCGGATTTATAGCTTAATGCCCTTGCAGAGCGAAGTGTGCAGTATTTATAGCGACATAACAATAAGTCATACTATAAATACAAGTATAAGTAACACCATCAAAGGTTATACTCTAACAAGTACAATAAAGGAAGACAGCTTTGCTTTCTATAGACATTCTTGCTTAGAAGCATATTATTTCAAGCTCCATTGAAATTGGTCCGAGTCTTCATTGTCTGTTTAGTTTGTTATATTCAGTCTACAATTTAATACAACTAACATATTTAGATCGCGAATTTTCAATGGTAATTGTACAATTTCACACAATTAAATAACACCAAACTTCTTTCTGATGAATTCTAAATAATACTATCTACGTTGTATCAATTATTTATGCCAATGAATGATAACTTCATTCAGATTTAGAATGAAGAATCTTTCGACAGTCCAATGAATTCGATCATTATATGCCAATTTAATATACGCCTTAAAAACAAACAGCTATTGTTGTTTGTAAACAAACCAGAACAGAAGTGGAAAACAACACTATCATCATTTTTTTGCGTTTAATCGAAATCTATAGCGTGTAGCATCGGGATGAATGGCTTCATTCAGCAGAATGGCTTTTGAATAATCCACTCTGGCCTTTTGCGATTTGTCAGGACCAATCGTTCAATCTGCCAGAATGATAAAAGCGGCTGTCGGAAAACCTTAACTTATAGTCTGTTCAGACACCTGTTCAGACAGGTGCGTTATCCTAATTCTGCAAGGGTATTCGAGCTTCGGCATCCCAAATGTTAAAATTGTTGCTTTATACTGTGTTTTGTGTACACTTTTTGTTGTTGTTGTTGTTGTTGTTGTTGTTGTTGTCGTTGTCGATGTCGATGTCGTTGTCTTGGTTGTTGTTGCAATTATTATTTGTCACGCTTTTAACTTTGCTCAACCCTCGGAGTGAGACACGAGTATATTGTACACCAGTTAATACAGGTGCCAGGTGTGTGTACATATATGGAGATGTTGGGTGTATGGTATCTGGCGTGGGTGTGAGTGTGCGTGTACGTGTGTACGTGTGTACATGTGTGTGTGGTTAGCCAAACTTACCGCTGACTGGGACTCTTGCTATCTGATGAATGCGCCGCACTGTTATTGTCATCATCGTTGGCCAAGGCAGCCGCTGCCGCCGCCGCCGCTGCCGCTGCTGAGGAGCTGCTGCTGCACTTGTGGTGTCTCTTGTGGCTGTGGCTGCAGCAATCCCCTGCATTACCGCCACCGCCACCTCCCCCGCCGCCCCCGGAGCTGCTTGTGCCCGTTGGGCTGATGACGTCCGTGTCGCTGTTGCACTCGATCCGAGCCATATCCTTTGGAAACTTGCCGCCATGCTCGTGCGTTTCCATCTGCCCGAAGTAAAATGCAAAAAGGGAAAGGAAAGTTGTCATCGATCAATCAAACATTGAAGTGGTAAGCAAAGTATATTAATTAATTTAATTATATATATTAATTATTTGCTGCATTTTTGGTTCAAACTCAACGTACTGCTTAAATAATAACTTAATAACTATGAGCCATGCATACACTTCAGATCAAGCATGACCACGCCCTACTCCTGCCCACATTGGCTGCGGATAATAATTAAAATTACATTTTGATTGCTTTTAGCACCAAAGCAAAAATATTGAAATTTCTACACCAGATAACGAGCCGTGGGCGTTAACAACATATTTATAGCCCCGCAAGAAAGAGACAGCGACTAAGTGAGTGAGAGAGTCAAAGAAAATGGACAAGTTTCAAACTTATTAAGTAAGAAATTAACTTGTGCGCTTCGGTTGCCTATGATACAGACTCCGAATCGGACTCACACTCAGACTCATCTAGAGAAAATGAAAATGAAATACTACTCGAAATACTCGCTTTCTTATTTAAAGCTTAAAGTTTCAGCTTTACTGTGAGTTCGTCTTCATTTCGTGTGTACTTTTATTACCTTTGAAATAACAATCCTAATGGCAGGTATTTCATTTGCAAGTGAAGCTGGTAGAACAATGGCTCACCCTAATTTAACCCAGTTAAAATGGGCTAAGAAGAAACTACAAGAAAAAGTAAAAAGGCGTAAATTTCATATATTCTTGATAATTGCAGTAGCCAGTAGTCCGACAGTCAGTCCGCCCGACTCTCCACCAGGCACTATATAATACTCTCAATACGAGTATACCTTCTAATTTTCCAAAAGGTATTAACAAAACTACTTCGTTTCGGATAACCGATTAACTTGTATGTATGTGTTTTGATGCTTGCTCAAGGTGTATCGTAGTCGAGCACTCTCGACTCAAACTTTTGATGTGTGTATAATAAATAAAATCAAGTAAGCAAGCTACATTCGAGTCTGATCGACTGTGAGATGCCCGCTTCCCATTTTTCCACAAAAATTTACTTATTTACGAAAATATACTAAAAATATACTGCAGTTGCCGTGGCCAAGTTAAAAAAAAAACTAGATTTGCATGCAAATATAAGGCATACTGTCAGCAACTTTGGTCGCTGTAGCTCTTATAGTCTCTCATATCTTGGTGTTAATATGGATGAACAGACGGGCACAGTAATGATCAATAATATATATGGTAGCGGGAAAATAGCATACTGCTAAGCTCAATATACGAATATAAGCATAAGCCAACAGAACATATTTACTTAATATTAATATAAATATGTACGAATAAATATATGAAATATATGATATAAATATATGAATCTTCAAAATAAATTAAAATTTGCACGCTCTGTTTGAATTATAACTTGACATCAGTAGTACCGGTTGCAGTCAGTCCTCAGGTATATCAGGGCATGTGTAAAGTCGAGTGGATATGACTGTGCAAGATTCAAACTTAATCTGCTTAAAATACATTTGAGTATTGTTATTGAAAGCTCTCTGACATGTAGTTTCAGAGATCAACTCAATTACTACGACGGACAGACAGACAGACAGACAGACAAACGGATAGGGCTTAATAGTCTTCGCTGTGGAATATAGGGTCGGAGACACTTGCTTCTGACTGATATATGTATTTGCACAACATTTTCAATTACCATATTTTCTTCAATAAGTATGCTACAGTTTTTCCCAAACTCGTTCATTAAATTTGTCGAGTTTACATGACTTGCCTTCAACGCTAGAATTACCATTTGTGCTACTTGAAAAGCATGAAAGATCAAAGCTTCTTTCTGGCATCATTAACTTTTAAAATACGTATTACGTAAATTGAATGATTGCACTTTAAAGCACAGTAATTTTCTAAGGAATGAATTAAAAGATAATAGGCAAACGGCCGCATACGGTTGTCTATTATTATTACTTATAAAATTACTTGAGTTTTCGCTACATTTCATGGAACTCAAACATACGATGCAAACAATGCCAAACAGTTTCCACACAACGTAAGAAGCTATTTATTTGGGTTACTGGAATAAACTTGTAAACAAATAAAATTCAAATGCGTTTTTTTTTTAATGTTATAAGATACGTTTCGATTTCTAAGCTAAAGCGCCAGCAATCCTTGAAGAAAAAAACTAATTTTCATTTTCATAATTCACTAGAAAATATTAATATTGATAATAGAATGCCTATACTTCCTGATGACATCATCTATGCTAAGAAGCTGCCCGAATTTTTAGGACTAGATATAGAGCAATTTAGAAAAAAGGGAAGACGGCTGATTTCTTTGCCACAAATGGCAATTAAAAGTACATACTTAAATGCTTATATGGCCCAAGAGATATATTTGCCATCTTAAGAAATAGCACAAAGTTGTGTTGGATAACTTTCTATGCAGTGGTTTGGAGAGAACAAATTGTCTGCTTAATTGTCAAGCTGACAAATGCAGCAAAGATTCTCCTTTAGGGCAGAGGCAGGAATAGCTTAACCGCATAACATATCCACTGGGATATGAATTGGTATTGAGACCGAGTGTAGCGGCCCCGAATTGGATTGGGATTGAGCCTGAGGCTCAGTTTGTTGGTTTGTCGTGTCGACCAATTAGCCGGCAGCTCTCAAATCTCCGGTCTATGGTAAACAAGCTACATTTGCTAGGAAGAGGGCAAGGGTGAGGCAATTAAATGTGCCACAGAACTTGATTGGAATTCGTTGTGGTTTTTGACACACGAGCGCAATTCAATTCCATAAATATTTATGGCTTCTAGTTGCTAAAAAGGCACTCGCTCACACTTTTCGTTACCGTTTTAGAATTGATTCAATTAAGAGCCGAAGTATGAGTACAACTGTTGTATACTCGTATGTGTGTTGCATTGCAACAATTACAACCACATATCCTTCTTTAATATCCTGAAGCATAAAGCAAAAGTAACCAATTCTAGACGCAATTTCATAGCAAACAACTTCTGCATGACTGCACGCAACAATTTTTATTGTGACTTCGACTCGATCCCGAGCTGAACCTGCAACCGATACCCCAACTATGTCATCTTTATTAGTGAAACATAAACCACAATTGCCCGCACCGGGTCATTGAACCAAAAGTCAAATTCCCTACTAAGCATCAACTAAACAATAAAGCGAAAAGTGCAGCTGAACTTGTTTAGATGCAGAAGCTTTTAAGCTAACTCAGTTACATTGTGAGCTGAGTTGCAATACGAGTCCTTAAAAAAGCACTCTTTATACTACGAGTATACCCGGCACATGTAAGTCCATAATGGCTGTCTGTCCATCGGTATTAACTAAGCTGAAGCTACCAAGATGCTGCCAAGATAATATTAAAGTCTCGAGCTCACAAGACAATTTTAATGCTGATTGTATTACGTTGGATAATAATGTGGCATAAAGACACACTTTGAAGCCCAATAAAACGGTGGAGTTTTGTTGGTCACTCTTGGTCTTATTATCAATATATTGCTATATTTGTTTCAACTAATAGACTCAGCCAGTTAAATAAAAGAATTAAATTGAAAAAGTAGGAACGGCTACAGTCAAGCTTTGACTGTCCGAGGTCATGGATTTTAAGTGTCATGCGTAAGTTAGAGCATAAAAGAAGATATTCTTAAAACGCAGCATTTAATAATGTTATCAAACTATGAATACCAGCTGAATTATATTATTATATTATAGAATTTTAACAAAAACCACTCAAACATCTTGATCAATGACCGCACAAATTGTGTTATTAAATCAAATTGTCATATTCGAATGAAAAAACATGAAACATTTAAATGTTTCGTTGTTATGTCTTGTACAACAACACACTTTTAACAAGTAAGAAAGCTACAGTCGAGTTTGCTCGACTGTGAGATACACGCCACCCAATTTTACCATCAAAATATTATATTTATATAATAGTATAAAAATATACTGAAAAAATACTAAAAAAATATACTAAAACAAGTAAGAAAGCTACAGTCGAGTTTGCTCGACTGTGAGATACCCGCCACCCAATTTTACCATCAAAATATTATATTTATATAATAGTATAAAAATATACTAAAAAAATTATACTAAAAATACCAAAATAATATATCAAAATTTTCTTTGTTCGAAGTTATTAGCTTGGCGGCACTTTAGTTGGTTTATTGAACACCATTATTATGTCGCGGAGTGTCATAGCAACTAGCTAGGCAGCACTAGCAGTTGCACGTGGTAACGCCTTATAAAAGTAATATCTTAATAACTTCTGTGTTTTTTATCCGATTGTAACCAAATTCGCAGAGATCATTAAGATGGTGATTAGTATTGTGCGTACCAAAATTGCACGTTATAGGTTTCAAACGACGCTTGCAATTCGGTTTTATTCGATTTACGGGGGCGGGAGGGGCGTGGCCAAAATAAAAAACAAACTTGATCTGCGTGCAACAATAAGACATACTGTCGCGAAAAATTTGTTGCTCTATCTCTTATAGTCTCTGAGATCTAGGTGTTCATACGGATGGACAGACGGACAGACGGACAGACGGACATGGCTATATCGTCTCGGCTGTTGACGCTGATCAAGAATATATATATACTTTATGGGGTCGGAGATGCTTCCTTCTGCCTGTTACATACATTTTCGGTCGGCACAAAGCCATAATACCCTTCTACCCTTTGGGTAGGCGGGTATAAATACCGAAATAATATATCAAAATTTTCTTTGTTCGAAGTTATTAGCTTGGCGGCACTTTAGTTGGTTTATTGAACACCATTATTATGTCGCGGAGTGTCATAGCAACTAGCTAGGCAGCACTAGCAGTTGCACGTGGTAACGCCTTATAAAAGTAATATCTTAATAACTTCTGTGTTTTTTATCCGATTGTAACCAAATTTGCAGAGATCATTAAGATGGTGATTAGTATTGTGCGTACCAAAATTGCACGTTATAGGTTTCAAACGACGCTTGCAATTCGGTTTTATTCGTTTTACGGGGGCGGGAGGGGGCGTGGCCAAAATAAAAAACAAACTTGATCTGCGTGCAACAATAAGACATACTGTCGCGAAAAATTTGTTGCTCTATCTCTTATAGTCTCTGAGATCTAGGTGTTCATACGGATGGACAGACGGACAGACGGACAATATATTATAGTATTTTTTGAGAATATACTAAACAATATACCTAAGATTATACCGCAATGTACTGCACTGTCAAAATTACTAATTAGTTCTGTTCACTTAAATGACAGAAGAAAATTCAAATTCTTTGTGCCTCGTGCCGACTCACTGTATGTGTAGTAAATTAAAATTCATTCAATGATAGATTCATTTTCAAATTTTAAAAAATAATATATAGTACTTTAAGACTGTGATGGGTTTTTGAATTATTTTAAAAAACCGCAAAGTGTCTTTACGAACACCAAAATAGTGATTACTGTTTACCAGTGAGCAAAATGAGCACAAATAGTGTCAAAGTGTTCTTTTGTTCATTTTGCTCAATTTGTCTGCAATGTAAAGATTTTTGTTTTAACTGCCTTTGAGTGTAATAGAGGTACACTTTTTGGGACCACTGGTTTAAATATCGAATACATTCAGTCGACTGCTACTTGAAGAGCGAAAGGGTCAGCTGAGTATAAGATCAGCACATGGAGAAGTGAAGCGTTTAACAATGAAAACTTGCAAGACAATAAAGCAACTGATGAGCGAGAGAGCGAGAAGCGAGAAGCGAGAAGCAAGAGCAAAGCAATGTGAGCAGGTAAATAAAAAGAGAAGTAAAGCAAGAAGTAAAACAGAGAAGCGATAAGTGTAGAGTGTTGCTCGCTTTACCTTCGCTGGGACAGCTTTCGCGCGATCCTGAGACTTTTGAAGCTTCCTAATGGAACCTGACTCCAAATAAAAGACAATAGAAGAGAATACTGTTAACTACTTGTGAACTGAGGTCAGTGGACCCAGAAACACGCCCAAGCCCAAGCAGGCTATAGACAGACAACTGTAGAAAGTGTGCCCAGATGCATTCAAATAACATATCGAATCAACCACAGCAAGGAGTAGGAAAGGTACTCACCGTATATAGGCCCGGTGCAGTGGCCGCCGCTGCTGCCGACGATGAGGAGGAGGATGCTGCGGCGGCGCCAGTGCTGCCGTAATTGAGCTGGGAATGATAGCCGCTGGAGAGGATCTTCTTGTGTGCGGATGCATGCGCCCGATACGCGCTGACGCTCAGTTTCATTGTCACATCAACTCAAAGCGGCCACACGGGCGCCTCTTGCTCCGGCTCCGACTCCGGCTCTTGTTCTGGCTCTGGCTCTGGCTCTGGCTTTGTCTCTAGCGCTATCTCGCTCACACACTGAGTGGGCGTGGCAAGCTGTCGTTTTCAACGTTTTGTGCGTGTGCTTTTGAATTGGGGCTTAATTGAGTGGCCAAAGGCGTTGGATGACGACGACAGTGTTGACACCGTTACAAGCCCAGCCAGAGATGCTTTAAGTGTTTGCTGCGACTATGTGTGTGCATGTATGTGTGTGTGTGTGTGTAAGCGTAAGTGTACGAAGGCAGTTGAATGACAAAAACAATGGCCAAAACAATGCGCACTTTTTATTGCCGCTTTGTTTGTTTTGTCTTTGTGGCTGCTGCTGCTGCTGCTGCTGCTGATGATGATGTTGCCGCTGGTGTGAGACGCTGCTGAAGTTGAAGCTGCAGCTAGCAAACGGGCGTGCCAGACGGTAGGGGGGACTGCTCCTTCTGGCTAGCTTCTGGGCCCGACTGCGGCCTCTGTTCAGTGTTTAGGTGTCCATAAATGTTGCTGTTGTTTTTGTTTACTGCTGCTGTGCCGTCACCTTTTGTTTTTGCTGCTGCTGCTGATGTGACTGTGTATGTGTGTGTGGGCGTATCAGTATCCCTATGTTATTTTTTCGAGCGCCTTTGAAGATTCTTGCGTTGTGCTCGTTTTTAATTGTTTGTAATTTGGGTTTTTAGTGCTCTACAGTTGCTGTTGCTGTTGCTGTTATTGTTGTTAAGGCCTCATGTCACTTTAGTTGCAAGTTGCTGCCGCTTCTGAGCTTTGTTGTTCTTGCCATTGTTCGTCGCCTGTGGCAGAAAAAGCATTTAAAAACAGTTTAGTTGAAAGTTTATATTAATTCAGCTGCTCGTCATTTCACTTTCCTAAACAGACAATTATAAAATGCTCACTCATAAACACATACACCCATAAACCGAAAGAGAGAGAGAGAGAGAGGGAGAGAGAGAGAGAGACCGCACACGGGGCAAGTTTAAAGCCAGCGAGCTGCTTCCACATCTGTCTCAATTATGCTGAAGTGTTGCCCATTTAAATTAATATAATGGCTGCACACCCACACAGATACACACACACACAGAGACAGCCAACACTTACCTCTACACTCTCTTCCCGCCTGTAAAGATCATAAATATGCAGTTGAATACGCAACTTTTGGTCCAATTAAATACTGCCCCATGGCACGCACCCAGTGTGTATCTGTATGTGTTTGTGTACGTGTCTGTGTCTGTGTCTGTGTGTGTGTGTTGACGTGTTTATGGCAAGTTGGTAGAACTTTCGCTGCCAAATTGATTTGTGTGCAATTGAACAAAAACCAAATTCGCAAATTAGTCAATGACTCAATGAATAAATGTGCTTAATTGTCGCTTACCCACATCTGATTGATTGAGTTAGTCCATCAATTGAGCAATCTGACCATAAACTACATAACTAATTATGCAAGTTTAATGACTGTCAATTACGCAACGCATCGGAAATATTGATCACAGTTCAACGCACTTCGATCAATCAACATGCTCTCGTCTCATTTCAATCAGTTGTCAAATAAAGCATTTGAGTCAATTATCTGTGATCCCATACAGCTGGTCAATCAGTATCAAGATATGAAATCTATACCATATCAATCAGTGTGTCAATCGTTTATTGCAGCATTCAATAATTAAAGCAATCGCCTTTCATTTCATATATTATTTCAGATTGCATATTTCAAATTGGAATGACAGTCAATTAATAGCCAGTTAAGCAGTTAATCCTGAAATGTTTGACTTTCGATTGAATAATACAATTGAAATTGTCAATATAATAAATTTGTCAATGATTCGAGATAACTGCATGATTGATAGATATTTTGGGTGCTTTGTTTGTAGTAGATTAACCATTAAACTACACCAAGGTAGTTGTTATTCAATTAGAAGAATTCAGTTATCAATCATTCAAGTAACACATTCTGTGAAATGTAATTTGTAATTACATCAAATATTATCGTTTAACGGCTTTAACATAGCATTATCTTTAGGCAAGCACGGGAAGTTCAATCAAATAATCGAAAGCCAATCAAATTGTTTTGAATTTAAATCAACAAGTTGCAAGATTGAAAAAGCATTCAAAGGGCAACGCTGCTAACAATGGAGCTAACTGCATCAGTGATTATCAATCCGATTACCATTCAAAACAATCAGGCATTCAGCTCAATCAGCTAACGCACAGATAGAGAGAGGGAGAGACATATTTGGAGAGACAGATAGATAGGTGGAGAGGGAGACAGGGGAATAGAAACAATAGGCAAGGGATTGGTAAAATGTAAACTGGAAATTGTAAGCCGCATTCATAACATGCCTTTCATTTTATACCCAACACATTTCACATTTGTTAAGCAGACATCGAGATTTATTACGGTTGCGTTTAGTCTCCCTCTCTCTATAAATATATACACAGCATGTACTATATCATATATGTAGATGGAGTTGGAGGTGCAGCTCAGAAAGGAGAGTCGCAATGAGACCAAATACTTAATAGAATAAGCAAGAGGAGAAATCGCTGCTGGCCAACCTGTAAACATATCGCTGTGTCGCTAGATAAGATTAGGATCAACATTTTTACTGGGGTTTTGTTTGATTTATGCGCATTGACATAAGAGCGGACCAAAGGCTTAGAAGTGTCTTAAGGATGTTGCCATTAAACAACAGCAAGTCGCACATAAAACTCCTGCAATTACAAAACGAAAATCCATTACTTATACGCACCGACATTCAATAAAACTCGAAACTAAATATGCTGCTGCGCTGGGCAAACAAAGGCAGATAGCAGATAGGAGGTCCTGGTCCAGCACAGGACCCTCTACACCTGTTGGCATTGCACACGCACACACATACACACACACCAACACACAAAAGGTATACAATATAAACGAGAGAATACGGACAGCTCTGGCACATAAAATGTAATTATAAAGCATTCAAAGACACCCGAGTCAGTCGCTTGTTGGAGGGCATGTAAGGGGAGAAGAGAAGAGGAGAAGAGGGGAGAAGAGAGGCGTGCTTGGCAACAGACTTAACACTTTGTGACCAGCCGCTTAAACGGCTTAGGCCAAGCGGCCACCGCTACAAGTTTTATGAGTTTTAGCCTCGGCATTTCCTGGCTCAGGTTTGCTGGAGGATGACTTGATGAGCATGAGTTTATGCCCCGTTATATTACATATACATATATACAGATCCCAGAATATATACTATATATACCGAGTGCACAGTTATTGACATAGTAAGTATCTGCACACTTTTCCTCTTTGGCATTTCTCTTTATGTTATTTTATATTTCGTTTTCTTTTTTTTGTTTTCTGCTTGTATACATAAAACTCAATGAAGCATCCATCGAGAGTAGGCAGCAAGGAAGATAAACAGTCAGGCAGCAGGCCACTCACTTGCTCAACCTGCTGGAATTTATCCCTCCCGACTCCCTCGGCAGTTCAATATCTGCTCTTGCTACTCATGATTTCAATTTCAAAATTTACGCTTCATTGGTCAGTGAAACCACTTTACCTCCTCTCACCACTCACCATTCTCCTCTCTTCTGTCTTCCCCTGCGACTCGTTGCGTGGCCACAAAATGTGACATTAAAAAATGGTAACCACTTGTCAAAGTCGTTGTGCCTCTCTCCCCTCTCCCCTCTCCCCTCTCCACACTTCAAGCCAGCTTGTGACCCCTCCACAAATTTCAAGAACACAAACAAAAAAAACAACTTGCCATCATATTGTTATCGAGGCGAAAAGTAAGTACCGGCACACGCGGCGTATGCGCAATTCCCAGAACGACACTTGCTGAGATTGTGGTTAATTAGAGCGCTGGGCAGTGCATAATAAGTGGCAAGTGGCAAGTGGTAAGTGGCAAGCAGCAAGCAGCCACTTCTAATCGGTCTCATCAGCTGACCAATGGCCCTCACGCCCCCCTGGGCACGACACTTCAGTTGCTCAACTAATAAGTCAATTCAAAGATGCCTGCGGCTTGCTTATTAAACGCTAGAAATTACGTTAAGCTCAGCCTAAAATGGGCTCATTAAAATCAAATCCCCTTAAGACACATTCACCACGCAGCATGCGACATTCGGAATGCCTCATAGATTGATTTTCGCATTGTCATCGACATTTTATTATTTTTAAGTGCCTGCCTTCCCGTTACTGATGTCAACTAATTAAATAAATTAAGGTAATCAATTCGTCGATAAGTTGCGGCTGAGTATAAGCTGATTTACATAGGTATTTAATTTATTTGTGTTTTCATTATAAGTATTTCTCATAACAATAAACCTAGCTGACAAAATATAAATTTACCAAACGTTAGTTTCAACTAATTTTAATACAAAACAAGTAAGAAAGCTACTGTCGAATTTGCTCGCCTGTGAGATACCCGCCGACCAATTTTACCATCGAAATATAATATTTTTAAAAAATATACCGGAAAATATACTAAAAATATACCTAAATAATATACCAACATTTTTTTTGTTAGAAATTATTATATTAGCTTGGCGTCACTTAAGTAGGTTTATTGAACACCATTATTATATAAAGTAAAGGGTATAAAGACAAAAAGCTAATTAATATCTTATATTATCTGGGTTAGTCTAGTTCTACTACTATTCTATTCCATACTATTTACTATTATTCCCGCTCACACAAAGGGTAGAAGTCGGGTATCTTATAGTCGCACCAACTCGATAGTAGCTTTCTTACTTTTTTAACAATTAGACAAAGTTGATCTTAATAATTGTTCTA
The DNA here is from genome assembly GCA_018150935.1 of Drosophila pruinosa. Taxonomy (NCBI): domain Eukaryota; kingdom Metazoa; phylum Arthropoda; class Insecta; order Diptera; family Drosophilidae; genus Drosophila; species Drosophila pruinosa. The sequence goes on from JAECWR010000081.1 coordinate 314,050, forward strand.
ATCACAATGAATTTGGAAACAATAAATCAAATGAAAACAGATACAACTCTCTTGTTGAAAATCATTAGAAGAAATTGAATTTTCGTGCTATCGATACCGAATACCACAATCGCTATCTTCGTCTGTTGATTGTGCTTTTTTTGTTAGGGGAATAGGAACAATCCCTCATCAGCGATTATGTCAAACGCTTGGCCAATAAGTAGCCTGTTTCGAGCTGCTGCTGTTACCCTTGTCTAGTTGTCTTTTCCCATCCATTTGTGCTCTGGTTTTATGTTCCTATTGTCGTTTATATTTCAGGGAGCTTGTCTCCCTCTGAGACTGAGACTGAGACTGAGACTGAGACCGAGACTGAGACTGAGACTGAGACTGAGACTGAGACTGAGACTGAGACTGAGACTGAGACTGAGACTGAGACTGAGACTGAGACTGAGACTGAGACTGAGACTGAGACTGAGACCGAGACTGAGACTGAGACTGAGACTGAGACTGAGACTGAGACTGAGACTGAGACTGAGACTGAGACTGAGACTGAGACTGAGACTGAGACTGAGACTGAGACTGAGACTGAGACTGAGACTGAGACTGAGACTGAGACTGAGACTGAGACTGAGACTGAGACTGAGACTGAGACTGAGACTGAGACTGAGACTGAGACTGAGACTGAGACTGAGACTGAGACTGAGACTGAGACTGAGACTGAGACTGAGACTGAGACTGAGACTGAGACTGAGACTGAGACTGAGACTGAGACTGAGACTGAGACTGAGACTGAGACTGAGACTGAGACTGAGACTGAGACTGAGACTGAGACTGAGACTGGCCCGCTACCCCAAGTGAGCTCCATGGAAATGAGTAACCGAACCGCAGCATAAATTTGGAGCGTCATTTGCATGAGCTCAGGGACAGGGAGTGGCCAACATACAAGGACGGCTGTTGGTTTTTGCTGATACTTGACGCCGGGTCAACCGAAGCCCTTAACCATCCAACCATCCAACCATGCAACCATGTAACCACAAACAGAAGCAACCATCCAGCTAGCCACCTTTGCCGACTCTTTCAATTTATCAACAAGCATTTTATACAATATCAAAAGTCGCGGACAGCACAAAATAATTGTGACGAAAGAGTGCGCGATTTACATATACCTCGCACCTTATGTTAATCAAGTTGTGTATGCCTGTAATGGTCGAGGTCGCTGTCCAGGGTATTGGGAATGCGTATACATTACTGCCAAGCTCATGCATAAACATGACAACATTTTTGTCAGCTCTTTTTGCCTGGCACTTACAGCTTCCTACTTCCAGCTTCCAACCACCATCTCGGCGATAAAGCAATTTGCACAAATTGTGGCCATGATTTTGTATCAATTGCTTTACCAGCGGCAGTCCTCAAGACAAATCGCTCATACGCCGCGTAAGCCTCCCTTATTGCTATCTCACTCGCTCCGTCGCTTCCGCGCGTAATCAATTTTGGAACTTGAAAAAGGCTTTTGGCAAAAATCATTCGCTAAGGCCCACTAACTCACATTTATACGCTTATTTCGAGCTATATATCTTTAATACTCTTCTTGTCTCTCAACGCAATGGCGGAACTGCAGGGATGTTATGATTTTATCATCAAATCTGTAATGCATCCATAGAAAATCCCATCAAATAAATATTATGCCTTTGCCTACAGCATCAACTTACTGAGAAAAAATCCCCTCGTTTTAGAATAGCTGCGTGTTGAGTTTGCTGACAAATACTTAAGAAGTTGCAAATAATAATAATAATAATAATAATAATAATAATAATAATAATAATAATAATAATAATAATAATAATAATAATAATAATAATAATAATAATAATAATAATAATAATAATAATAATAATAATAATAATAATAATAATAGTAATAATAATAATAATAATAATAATAGTAATAATAATAATACAAAAATTTATAATAATAACAATAGCAATATCGTTTGTTTGGTATTTTCTAAAGTTGTAATAAAATAATCTGTCATTTCCAATTTTACTTTTCTGTATCCTTTTATAGATTTTTCCCACGCCCTGGTGATATAACACGCAGTCCTTTAAAGGGCATTCAGTTTGCTGGCAGTGGAAGGATGAAGGATTCATCAACTGTTTAGACTGCTCTTTTGTTTTAGTGCTTCGAATCGAATCGCATTGAGTAATATTTAGTTACAACTGAGTTCAGGTTGATTTATGTGCTGTCTCTCTCTCTCTTTGTCTACATAGGTCTGAGGAGTGGGTGTGAGTGAGTGTGTGTATGTTTGTGGCATTTCATCCCTATTTGCATGTAAATAAGTAAATACCGTCTACTATACATGGGGAAATTCAATTAAAAAACTTTTTTTGCTTGCGTGCGGAGGCAAAGATTAATGCAATTACTTGATCCCGAGGCATTGCACATCCTTCAGCCAGACAACGCGATAACCAGGCAGTCCGACAGTTAAACAGACAAACCTGCCAGCGTAACTGAGCACAATACAATTATTATTATCTCCGAAAATAAAGTGAACTCTGGGGAAATCGCATGTCCCTCATTTAAGTCTGTGTTTCTGTTTCGATTCGCGTTGCTGCTTGCAACATAATGATGCAAGAAACTGTGTAGTGGCAAGTGTGGCACGGGGCATTACTTAAGTATCAACGCTTCCATGTGGGGTGGGGAGAAGAGAGACTTTTTTTTTGCAAAAAGGCGTTTGAATTTTTAATGCACTTTCCGCTCCGATTTGTGGCTGGCAACTTTAACACGCTGCCTCAAGGATTTCAAAGGATTAATGACACTCCTGTGACTGTAGCTCTCACTACAGCTCTGACTGGGGCTGTGGTTGAAGCTGTGGCTGTGGCTCTGACTATAGATGAAGCAGTGTCGCTTTAAGTACCGTTCTTTGTGCTATGTGTGTGTGTGTGTGTGTGTTTCCCAAAGGATGCCAATGGAATGTTTATGGCCAATCGCCGACTGGCTTTCCTTGAGTGCCGCTAGCCACACTGGGCGTATACTTAATATCGCAATTGAGCCAAATGGCTAAATTAATTCTACCCTATAAAATGCAGCTTTCGTCAAAAAAAGTGTATAAAAATGTACAGCAAGAAGAGCGCTTTAACTCAAAGACTGTTGACGCCCATAAATTGTACTATATTTAATTCCTTCTCAGCATATGCCAATCTCAGCTTTTGTATAACTCGGCGAATACATAATTGTTATATGGATTTTATTAATACACAGCACCTGCAACTATTTACAACAAGAAGGCCACAGTCAAAATAATCAGAACGAGGATTTCAACCACAGTAGGTGACATACTTAGCGTATACTTAATAAGAACATCAAAGCTAAAAATACTTTACAAATATTGTTAAGGAATAAACCGTAAAGGATATTCTTGCTAATCAACATATGACCACAACTCGTACACTGAAAAATGATTCATCACTTTAAAAATATACAGGAAAGCACTGTTATACTGGGCGTATACACAATACATTATTAAACAACTGCTGGTCGAGCAATCGAAAAGAGCTATATTCATATACATGCTATGAGCAGATGCAAAAATTATTTAAACAAAGCCTTTAACACCTGCTCAATGAATCGCAGCAATCGTGGAGACTCTTCAAAATTCATTAAATATAGGTCAAGTTGCTTTTGAAATCATAAATAATCCACGTCAAGCCTTCGTCTTTCACTCGAATTTCAAATTTGATTCCGAAATGAGTTGACTGCAGTTGAAGCAGGACTCCATTTCATTTTGCACAGCATAGTCTTGAGCGCAGCTATTTAAGTTTTCTAGTTCGCTAAATAATTGAGTAAAGCGAATGCTGTAAAAAGCTCATAACGCATAGGGAACTCAAGGGAATGTAACGATACCGCAGTCCCTCTAACGATGGACTCAGTGGGGGTGAAGGAGACTCTCATTTCAAGTATCTGAACAGCTGCGCTTTCTCTGGTCAGCTCAAATCTCGCTCGATAGCCGATAGCCTGAGGATGGCTGGGCTGGGTTTGGTTTAATTTACCTATCATCGGGTCGGGCAGCTCTTTGGCACTTTGACCCCCTCATTAGGGCGCGACTTTGCACGAGGCGTTTGGGGTCAGACTAAATTACAGATACAGTTCGAGGCCGCCGCTTGGCAAATTATCTTTTTTTCACTCAGCTGTTGTTTTTCTTCTTCTTTTCATCTCCTATTTGCTTCACGTGCTGCATGCTCAGTCTATCGGTTGTCCCACTGTCCATTCTATCCCTTGCCCGGATAATTTTTCAATGTCAGAAATTTGCGCCACCTTTTGAAAAATTGAAAAGTGTTTTAATGGCAACGAGCGGCAATGAAAATTAATGGCTGCTCGTTTCCATTGCCATTGCCAGCACTGTCCACCATTTTCCTCATCAGAGGACCTTTAATGCAATCGCCGCTTGCAGCAGGCGACTTAAATTTATTTAAATTATCGTCGCTTCAGCTTGCGTCAACTGATAACGTTAGCTGAAGTACCGAAGCACCAAAGCACCACTGAGAAGTCAGCTGAGAAATGGCCAGCAGTCACAATTAAGATTGAATTCAGCTTAAAGCAATCAATTGCGGCTTGTTTGCAGAGCATTTCAATGATTGTTCGATTGTGCTTGATTGCACACTTTCCAAAATCGATAGACACACAAGTAGAATGACATTTATTTTCCAGTGTCCAGTCCAAATATAATGATTAGTAGTGGTTTTTAATTGGGTATGAGAGATACTATGCCACTATGAGTGTAGCTAGATTGTCAAAGAGTGATTAATAAATAATTTGCACATATGTATGTTTACCTTTAATGAATGATATTTACCTATGCAGAATATTCACTCTCAATCAATTCAAAAATAGAGAGTATTTATGTAATAAACTATATATTCAAGTCATTTAAATCTTGAAATTATCTATCTTATTCATTTACTTCTACAAGTATCATTTATTTTATCGACAAAATATTCATAAAATGATGCCGTAATTAATAGCATTCTTGAGCTGGCAATTGCAAATGTGGTAATGAGATTGTGAATGACACTGACTCGTGCGCTCAGTATTCATCAAATTTCAATCGAATCATTTGAGAGTATCGAGAATCGAGCATCGAGCATGGCCCATTCAGCGCCTACAAAAGTCAACATAAATCAGCAAATCACTCACTCAAAGGCGAGAACCATGGGTATTTGTCTGCCATTCAATTGGAATTTGTAAAAAATTCGTACTCCACGCGCTTCATTTGCAAGTCAGGGGTATAAGAGTGCGAACAGATTTGCATTTCAGACACAAGCGACTCAATGGCAGACTGGCTGGCTGGCTGGCTGGCTGGCTGGCTGGCTGGCTGGCTGGCTGGCTGGCTGACTGACTGACAGACTGACTAGGTGACTATGTTACTGGGAGACTGACATAATTATTTAACGCTTCACATCAATCATGCGCAGGGCATGTGAATGTAAAGTGTAAGCTAATTAGCTGAAATATTTAACTGAGGCAAATAAAATCTGAACGACGCCTGAAAGTATAGAGGACTAAATGCTCTGGCTAAAAGCTGCCAATGAGCGCACATATGTTCTGTATGTGTGCATAAATGTGTGGCACTTAGCAGCTGGCGCGCACTGTGGCACGCACATAATTGGCAGCATCCCATTCAGCAGTTAGTCAGTTCCTCAATACGTCAGTTCCGAGTGCCAACAGTTGGCGCTGCCTGTCAATTCGCATTCAAAATGATGAACGTGGCCTGCTTGGTTGCCTTTTTGCAAAGTATTACAAGTGTTTCTGTATGTGGGCGCTGCAATTTGGGGTCACGGGGTGTCACCTCCCCTATCCCCTTCCCCCTCCTTTTCGCGTGTGCGTCAAATTATTTCCGCTGGATTTGAATTTTGTTGTTGAGACTGCCAACAAAAAGGTAACGCGCTTCTCAGTCCGAGCCGCTTGAAATGGCACACACACACACACACACACAGACACACAATTACGCGAGTGACATGAAAAGCGCGCACAATGGGCATTTGAAAGCATAAAAAGTGGCAAGGAGCGGAAATGTGTATGCAATTCGAGGCGCAAAGAAATGGCAAAATTATAAAATACACACACTCACACACACACTCATGCAACGTTGAATCCTGAATGCCAATTAAGCCAATGCTTGAACCCAGCACGACAAGGACAACGCTTGCTCCGTCGCAATCAACAAAAGACGCGCAGCCAAATAATAAATTTAAAAAAAAATACAAAAAAAAAATAAATACAGATAGAGGCGTAGAGACGGAGGAGGCGTGCCCATAAAAAGTCAAGTCGAGGCGCAAACACACACAAAAGGAAAATTGTAATAAAAATAATTGACAACTATTTGACATGCCTCATGTCCGTCGCACGCACAGCAAAAAGACCGTGCAAGATGGTCCCGGACCCGGAGACGGAGACGGAGACAGAGACGCAGATGGAGTCGAGTCCCAAGTGTGCATTTACCATGACTTTAATATGCGCCTCCACATGTGTGGCAAGGGGGCTGGCGTGTATGTGTATTTTATATATATGCACAATACATACATATGTACATGTACATACATATGTAGTCAAGTTTGAAATTTTATATTTTCGTGCCTTTCATTTTGGGTCCAGCTGATAACCGGTTTCAGTTCCGACCCACACCCGGCTCGAGACTAAAATCAATGTGATTGATTGCAGACCAGATACAACAACATTGAAAAGGGGTAGTATGTAATGTAAAGGGCCAAGCTAGTCAGTCGAGTACAATCAATTTGCCGTTGCCGTTGCCGTTGCCGTTGCATGCTCTCAATGCTCATAATTAAATGAGAATTCACCAAAAATTTCATGACAACACCAACAAGAACACATTTTACAATGAAAAGGGACGGAAAAATTGAAATTTGATTGATTTGCTGCCGTCCCAATTGATTTACTTAGGACAGCCTCAACAAGAGGAGTTCGAGTCCTTGAGACACCCAAACACACAATCTTATTCATTATTAGCGGCAGTGCACTTATTGAGCCTGCTGTGCGACCATCTGAATTTTTCAGAATACATAAATAGCCTGATCAATTTTATAATACAAATTGTTCAAATGTTGTAGCTTGCAAATTGTTCACGTCATAGAGTGCCCAGAGTAAGAGCAAAGATAGATAGCGTTAAGAAATAACCAACCTCTATCGCACTGTCTTATTATGTTCAATATTGATTTATAAATTTCAAAGAGCAAGCGCATTCGACACAACCAGCGAACTTCTCGAAAATGTCTTTTCAATCCTGAAAAGAACGCCAAGTAACATATCATGCGAACCTGATCCCCAAGAGAACTTGAGGGCAAGTACTTACTATAATGGAAGTAAAATTCAATGAAATAAAATGGAATGTTAGAGAAGGAACCATTCCAACTACATAAAGACTCGTATGAACTCTTACTCGTCTACTCATTGTATTGTGCGTTACGTTTTCAAGAGCACACTAATCAGAATCAGTTGAGAATTGCAAGCCCATTGGCATGCTCATTTGGGCATACTCATTGGACACTCCACGAGTCGAAGAGTCTAGGAGTCTAGGACTCGAGGAGTCGAGGAGTCGAGGAGTCGTGAAGTCGAGGAGACAGAAATGAGACACGTTCCAGCTAATAGGCACGTACATCAGCAACGACAGCGGCAACGACCAATGGCAAATAAAGATGGCAATAAAGCAACGTGGCAAATGAGCTACGTTGTGAAACGCAATGTTGCCACACGCGGTAGAGCCACGCGGTTGAGCATCGCCACCCGGAAACGGGCAGAACGTGCGAATAACCCTCGGACCACCTTACCCCCTCCCCTCCTCTTCACACACACACACACATACAAAATCAAGCCGAGCATTGCAGAACAGAGCTCATCCAAATGATTAGTGGATTAGAGCGCAAGCAGCTCGAAATCATCTTATGATGTCACAGCTCGAATCGCGATTACTCATCCTGGTCGCAGTCCCAATCCCAATCCCAAGGTCATTAGCTTTTATTCACACCTTACCAGATAGTTCCACGGTAAACCAAAGGTTCCTCCCAACAAATATCAAAACAATACTTCAATGGACAACAAGTGGAACGTTGGAATGGAACAAAAATTAAGTCGTAAGCTTCGATTTCATAAAGTATATATATTCTTGATCTGCATCAACAGCCGAGGCGATGTAACCTTGTCCGCCTATCGAACTAGAACACCTAGATCTCAGAGACTATAAGAGATAGAACAACAACATTTTCGGGATAGTATGGGTGGCGAATATCTCACAGTCCACAGTTAAATATAACGAATGATGAAAACAAGAGATACGATTATTTTTAAATGATTTTAGCAATATCTATTGTTTACAATTCACCAGCAATATCATGCTTGTACTTATTTTTTTAATTTAGATGTTTAATTGGAACGATGAAACAATCCAATGGTAATGAATAATTAATTCAATGTACTCGTACTAGTGTAAGGTAAATGTGTTGTTAAAGGGAGCACTGGAATAGTGTGATATTAATAAATTTTTGATTTAATTGACTTTTGCATCATAATCTGAAAAAAAAACATAAACTATCAATACAAATTGCATTGCATAATATACTTATGACCTACTAAGCTATCTATTGTATTAAGAGCTATCCAAAACCGAACCATACGTACCATACCAAAGCAGGCAGGACTGAATGCATTTGGAAAAGTTTCAGCTTTTCGAGATTTATAACCCAAAAATTTGAAAACTCAGGCAGAAAAGATGGCAAGTCAAATATTTTAAGGTCAGTTCAAGTTTCTTAAGCAAGTACTTGAGCAGTAAAAATGTTGCGGTCGTTGAAACCATGAAAATATGAAACACATGCAATAAAAGGTCAGCTTGGCGTATAGTATATTACGTTACGTTGCGTTACGTTATGGTATGTTACGAGCACAGTTTGTTATGAAGGCACTTAAAAAGTTTGAAGAATAAATATACAAGTAGCTCTACATAACAAATTACCCAGCTTTAACTCATACAGCTTATGAGATGGACACAGGAATGAAGAGACAGACAGATGGACTTTGTTATACACGTAGATGATGCTTATTAAATATATATGCGGCTCAAAAGATTTGACACATTTCCATGCGCAGGACCATGGCCAACTTTTGGTTATTAATTTACTAAAGTATGCTTTATGTTTTCTCTCGTTGGTTGCTCGCATTTGTATGAGTTGAGAACAAGTAACTCCGTGTAAAAGACAGAGCGAGAGAGAGGAAGAGAGAGAGAGAGAGAGAGATGGAGCAAGAAAAAGCACCAATTGGGTCAACTTTCACTCAACTAACTCTCAACTGCAAGTGCATTACAAACCATTTGTCCAACTTACATTGTAGCGTGTGTACACTCAGGCTCACACTCACACCATCACATTCGTCAGCTATACGTGCAGCCCTGGTCCCGAATCCCCCCGAAGCGCACCGCAACTCACCCATCAAATGAAAACCAAATCAACTCAAAGTGTCAAAAACTTTGCTAGCTAAATGCAATTTATGAAAATGCACACCAGACCAACAAAAATGTTCGAGAATCGACTAGAGGGGCGAACAAATGCGTTGTATGCAGTGCGACAGCTTCTATCCGCATGTGTGCACTTACAGTGAGAGCTCAGTACAGCAGACAAGCGGATAAATCCATTGACATCACCTAGCTTATGCCAAGCAAAAGTAATACTTCGAGTATATGCCCTTATCGTAAATCCATTTGTCTAGGTACCTTAATACCATGACCTTTCTGAATTTTAAGTTTCTCACAAAATGTAGCTAAATTCTTAATAAAAACAAACAGAAGTTGATCGCAGGAAGATCGAACTGCTTATTGTGCTTTTTAGCATATCGAAACAATTAATCGGGTTGGATATGTTTTTATACTACAAGCCTGAAAGTAGGCAATGGAATGTTTGGTTCGCCGATCTCCATTTCTCAATTGGAACTACTACTGTACACACATACACCAAGTTGCCAAGTGTGTGTCAGTATCTGTGTGTTTACAAAATTTCAGTAATGCGCGGCGTCCTTCTGCCACTCGCTGCTGCTGCCGCTGTTTGAGCATACATACATAGGGAGGTATGTACATACACGTATGTACAATATGTGTGTCGTACAGAAGTGTAAGTGCTGCCTGAAGTGGCTCTGGTGCATTTTGAGCGGGTGGCCAGTTTGTCGGGGTGTGCATGTAATTTCATTAGGGCAGTAGGACAAACTGACACTCGCCGTCTTATGGGAGCATATAAAGAACTATACTCACACAAACATACATATGTACACACATATGCAGACATACACAGCGTTTCGAACGCTCCTCTCGCTTTCATTTGACGCTACAATTATTACAAAAGTCGAAGCATCAAGGATTCAGTGCAAAATAATTGCGAAAATGAAGCATAAATTAAGAAAATATCCAATAAATTGGTGAATTCGAAGGAAAGGCTTTAACAATTCCGTTGGTGGCTTCAACTATGCGCGGCGCATATTATGTAATTGTGGGACACACATACACAGCGCAAACAGCACATATGTATGTATGTTTGTGAACGTGGGAGTGTGTGTGTGTGAGGGCGCGCCGCACACTCAGAGGCATAGCGTAGAATGCTAACTCAGGCGAAAAGACGACACCGCATAACAGAGAAAGAAGAGAGACACTTAATTTCTTGGCATTTTCTTTTGCTTTGCAAAGTCACAAACACACACAGACATACAAACACACATCGAGAAGACATACATACTTATGCATGGACATGTATTTTGCCTGCTGCTGGCACTGCTGCTACATTTTTTTATTATCGTTTGCTAGCACACAGACACAGAAACTGACACAGACACACAAGCACGAGTTACGCACACAGGCACAACAAGAGAACGCGCAGCAGCCGCACTAACACACAGACACACACACGCATACATGTCGCCGCCTTTGTCCAACTCATCGTTGGCGCTAGCGTCTTCTCCTGCTGCGACGCCGCCGTCGCTTTCGCCACTGCTTTGCTTTGCCATTTTTCTTTTACGCCTGTGTCTCAGTGTCTATGTCTGTGTCTGTGTCTGTGTCTGTGTCAGTGTCTGCGTGTGTTACTTTTGCCGCTTCTGCTTCAGTGTTTATTTTCCATCATTTCGAATGTTACTGCGAGTGTCATTTTGGGCAATTTTTTTTGCTTCCTTCTGCCTCTGTCTCTGCCTCTGCCCCTGGCTCTGTCTCTCTGCAGCGCTGCCTCACTTGTTTTTGTTTGTGTGCCATTGGCATTAATTATACTCATTTATGGAGTGGACACAGCAGCCGCCAGAGGACGGACACGCAGCGAACATTTTCAGCATTCAATTATCGATTATGACATTCATTCGCAGCACACAGCTAGCAGCTAGGACGAAAATAGGAAAGCAAAGCCGCCACTTGCCACTGGCCGCTTGGCACTTACCACTTGCCACTTGCCACTCGCCTCTTGTCCATCATCCAAGTATTTGCCATCAAAGTCACAAAACGAGCAGCGAACGAGCCAGCAAACAAACAAACACAGACAGACGGACAGGCTGACTGACGGTGAGGCGAAAGGGCGGAAAGGCGGTCTGGCAAACATTAACTCTGCTGCTTGGACTGATTGGGCCAAGAGTCGCAGCTTACGAGGCGTATGTGTAACACTCTGTGGGTGGTGTCAGTTGTCACTCAGCGAACCAGTCAATTGACTCTCTCACTCTCTCTTTATCCCTCTCTCTCTCTCTCTCTCTCTATCTCTCTCTGTCTATCTATCTCTTTCTTTCTCTTCTTGTTCTAAAATCTCGGCGGTTGTGAATGCTTTAAGAACTCATCACAAAATTGCAATACTTCCTTCTGCTTTTCCTTAGTGTATTTATCGTTTATCGATCAGCATTGTCATCGACAATGGAGCATTATGTGAAATTGATATAAATTTGCCAGTCAGCTGTCCCAGATTGTTTTTTGTACCAAAGGCGAGCAATAACCCGAGCATATCGTCACTACTTATCACTAACCCTTGTTGCCATCGCTAGACATTTATCAGAACAAATATTGCTATTGGGTTGGTCAATTGCTTGTGTGTGTGGTTGTGTGAGTGAGGACATGTGTCGCTATGAGCTTGGCAAAACAATTACCAGAATCAAAATATTGTATATCCTTTTATTCAGCAGGGATAACAAATGGTTTCGTTTTCTACAAACACCAGCTCGGATGTATTATTTTCTACAAATGTTAACAATTATTTATTCATCAGATGGACTACATTCATTTTAAATATAGCACATATTCAGTCACATTCCAATGGAAACAAACGCTGAAGAACATATTGGTCAATTATACTTTCAGTTTCACATAATGAGATAAAAGGAAATGTAATTAATTGAAAATTAATTAAACTATATACAAGAGTTGCTTTTTTAATTTTCTTTATTATCATGGAAGGTAGAAAGTCAAACTGTTTTTATTGAAATAAACTATAAACAGATTATATTCGTGAGAAATAAAATATTTCGAAATATTTATCGATTTATTCAATTTTTGATTTTCAAGTAAGTATAAGTACATATTTCAATTTGCATATTTGAAATTGCACATTAAGTAATTTAAATTTAATCCAAATTCTGGTGGCTTGACTTTTCAATTTATTTTATTTGTTGCTCAATTTAATTTAATTTTGTTTTATTGCATTAATGTTTTACTGCATTAATGGAAATGGATCGATTTGAGATTAAATGGAAATTAACAGACACTTTAGGTTTGAAATGCATTATTAATAAGTGGACTGTAAATGTCGAAGTGGTCAAACACTATCAAATCTACTGATAACAAACGCTGAATGTTCAATCATGGTCGTATCAATAAAAGTACCGATAACTCAATAAGAGGACAAGCCACGTTTAACCTTTTCCCCTTTGTGAAGTAAGCCCCGCTTACTGTTTGTTGACCACAATAAATTGAGATTCACTGATGCAGGCGAGAAATCAGAAATGGAAAAGCCAATCAAATACACGGCAATAATTGTATTCTGGTCACTAGCTCCAGCAAGGACCTATTCTGGTAGCTGGTAGCCGTGCCATGGCATCCCATGCCCCTTCACTGCTGCTCCCGCTCCGTCTACTGGCCAGAGGCTTTGCTGCTGCCGCAGCGAAAAATAACAAGGCGCAGACAAGAGGCCGCTTTAACAACAACAGCAATAACCACGACTAGAGCGGCAGCATCCACATTCATATCCTTGGAGGCGGCAAATTCCTAGCCCAAGGGTGGCACACACACAAGCACACTATACATACAAACACACACAGAGAGAGTCAAAACGATTGAGTAATTTTTTTTTGTTTGCTGGGTTTGCTGCTTCTGTTTCTTCTTCTGCTTCGGCTTCTTCTTCTTGAGTTTGTGCTTGTGTTTGTGCTTGCGCTTGTCTTGCTGCTGCTGGCACTTCTTGCTGCGGACACACACAACTTCATTAGATGAAGCGAGAATGTGAGTGGTAGGAGGGGAAGAGAGGGAATAAGAATTGCAAGGGGAATGGGTTTCGAACTGCTCTTAGCAGCAGCTTTGCCGCTGCTCCGGCTGCTACTGGCTCGCAGCGCTTTGTTACATAAAAAAATATATAAAAAAAATAAAAAAAATAAAATAGAAAATGGCACACAATATGCTGAAGAGCTGCTAACGTTGCTGCTGTGACTGGGGCTGTTAAATTTAGTTGTTGGCATTAGTTTTGCGTAATTTGTCAACTAATTTGCACACACACAGCCAAACACACACATTCACACTCGCACGCCCGCTTGGTAAGCAGAGAGCATTTGCCTTGACTTGATTTCATGTGTGGCAAATGCGTGTGCGTGTGGGTGTGTGTGTGTGTGTATGTCATACAAATTGGATTAACGGTACAACACAAAGGCAACTAGAGAAGGCACGTTTACATCCCAGACCAGTGCAGGTCCCTCTTTGTTGTCCCCCGTCTCTCACACACCAGAACCAGCATCAGCACCACCACCAGCACCAACACCAACACCACATCATATCACATCAAATGAAAGCTTTGCATAATTCGCGCGATTTCAGCTTTGTCTTGCACCTCAACACTCGCACACACATGCAAAAAAATGAAATAGAAAGCTAGTTGAATAAACTCGTACGTACTCGTACATACACATACATATACATATGCACATGACATACATATACATCTATATATATCTATATATGTATCCATTTTTAGAAGGTTTTTTTTCAGTTGGCTGTTGTTGGTCACACACTTTACACGCACATTTGCAGCAGCTCATCATCATATTTGGCTGGGATCCCCTTTTGCGCCCTTCTCTTCTACTCTTCCCCGCTTTGAATTTGTGGCTGCTCTTTAAAACCACGTTTTAAAAAGAACAACAAGAAAAAAAATATAACACAGGCACACACACATTTAATAAAATGATTTTGGAATTGAAAATTGAAATCAAACACAAGTGTCAATTATTTGTTTCAATATTACTTTTCTTTTTTGTTAAAGGACATTCGAGTACGCACTGTTATTGTACACTTTATTGTTGTTGTTGTTGTCGTTGTTGTAGGCAGCATTAGGTGTCGTGTTGTTGCTGTTGTTGTTGTTGTTGTTGTTGATGCTGTTGTTATTGTTGTTGACGTTTACGTTGCAAACAAACAAAAAAGAATAGTTGGACTCTGGCTTTGCTTTCATCAGCTGCTGCTGCTTCTTGATGCTGCCACTGCCACTGCGGATGCTGCTGCTGCTGTCGGTTTCAACTTTAACAAACTACTCAAAAAAACAATTGGAGAGCGCACGAAACAGCTCCGCTCCACATGACCGCACTACACGATTGACAGTTTGGCACTGAAGGAACTCGCGAGGTTATCAGCCAGAGCCAGCGGCAGCCGAACGAGCAACCGAAAGGAAAGCAGCGAGCGACAACAAAAAAACACAGCGAAAGCGAACACGAACTGTGTTGTATGTGTGATGGTCGTGGTATTGGTGAGAGCGCCGCGTCACTATCTCTCTGCATTTGGGTATGTCTAACTGTGTGCGTGTGTCAGACAGGAGATGTTACAAAAGTTGTAGCCAAACGCCCAAGCAGGCACTTTAGACATGTTCTATGTTCATTGAAGAAAGCACCAAGCAGCCGACGACCCATTGGGAAATAGCGCGCAAGTGTTGATGGGTTTGTGTCCAGAATAACTTATCAAGCACGCACCCACATCCCAAAGTGAGCGAGAGAGTAAGAGCAACTGATCATTGCCACATTATGGCACACTTGTTCGCACATCAAAAGCAAGTGGGATCAAGTGTTTAAGTGAACATTCGGAAAAACTGTGGGTTTTTGCACTTTCTTTGCACTTCTGTTAAGAACTCTTCTTAAATTCGCCGCAGTTTACAGAGTGCATAAACAAGAACAATTTCCTAATAAAATTAAAATCCTGAATATTCGAAATATTTATGTACATATTAAAAAATTTTACAAGAATAAAATAGCAATTAATATCTTTATAGGCACATGGTTGGTTTATGGTTATGGTTTTTTTTCTAAATACTGAAATGTAAATTGTTCAAACTTATTTAACATAAGTAAATTTGGGTATTTTAATTTGATTAAATTATTCCCTCACCCTACTTCACTGGTCTGTTGTCATTCATGTTTATATTAAATTCTCACAGTTACTTTACGCTCGATTAATTTTAATGAAGCCACATTTTGAGCAGATTCCGCAAAAATCAAACATAATCCCAAAGTTTGCCAATGCGGCCGGCAGAAACTCTTGAGAAATCGCAAACACAAAAATTAAATATTATTTGAGCGCTGCTGGCGCTGCGCATTTCCCATTGGGGCCAAAAGTGCCCAAAAACAATAACAATAACAACAACAATAACAACAACAGCAGCGGTGGCGACGTCGGCAGCAGCAGCCAGTGGCCCAAAGGAAACGCCAAGTGCCATGTGCGCCGCTTGAATCTGAATCTCAATCTGACTGCAAATGTGTGAGTGTGCTTGCACACACATACACTCACGACAATGGTGCCAATCCAATGCCGAGCAGTGTGCGGCCTTGCGGCCATGCTGTTTCTCTCTCGGTCTCTCACTCCCTCCCTCTCTCAATGCCACTCTGTCACTCTCTTTGCGTATGTGTGCTTGTGAGCTTTGCAAAGCTGCGAATGCGACATACAGTGGGATAAGGCTATCAAAAATACTTAATTTATTCAAATTATAATATCAACCCTGCAAAATTATCATATGCGAAACTAACTAACATAATTACACTGTAGAGCGAATATGTCAGATTTTGTCAAATATTCAATGTTGAAAAAAAAAAAATCCGGCAAACTTTGATCAACTTTTATTTTTTTCACATTAACCTTTTTGGAGATGCTATTAATAATAAACATCGTGGACACAAATTTTATATATACATTTTTGCATGGATATATCACGAATTAATACCGTTATAATAATATTCCATTTCGCAAAATAAGCTTTCAAAGAAAAACTCGAATTGGAAACAATGTTTCTAAAAAAAACATTATCCAAATATTATTTTATTTAATATTAGTAATACATGTACGCTTCTAGATAAATGTTTAAAAATAAAATGCGTATAATTTGGGTAAATATATAAAGATTCATAATCTGTCAATTCAACCACTTAATATGTCCAGTAAATGTATGTATGTGGTTACGAATGCGTGTTCGGATACACAATGGATGGGCACAGGGTATGCCGCACTCACGACTCCATTGTTATTATACCCGCCTACCCAAAGGGTAGAAGGGTATTATGGCTTTGTGCCGACCGAAAATGTATGTAACAGGCAGAAGGAAGCATCTCCGACCCCATAAAGTATATATATTCTTGATCAGCGTCAACAGCCGAGACGATATAGCCATGTCCGTCTGTCCGTCTGTCCGTCTGTCCGTCCGTATGAACACCTAGATCTCAGAGACTATAAGAGATAGAGCAACAAATTTTTCGTGACAGTATGTCTCATTGTTGCACGCAGATCAAGTTTGTTTTTGATTTTGGCCACGCCCCCTCCCGCCCCCGTAAATCGAATAAAACCGAATTGCAGACGTCGTTTTAAACTTAGATCGTTCAATTTTGGTACACACAATACTAATCACCATCTTAATGATCTCTGCGAATTTGGTTACAATCGGATAAAAAACACAGAAGTTATTAAGATATTACTTTTATAAGGCGTTACCACGTGCAACTGCTAGTGCTGCCTAGTTAGTTGCTATGACACTCCGCGACATAATAATGGTGTTCAATAAACCAACTAAAGTGCCGCCAAGCTAATAATTTCGAACAAAGAAAATGTTGATATATTATTTTGGTATTTTTTAGTATATTTTTTTTAGTATATTTTCAGTATATTTTGAAAAATATAATATTTGGATGGTAAAATTGGGTGGCGGGTATCTCACAGTCGAGCAAACTCGACTGTAGCTTTCTTACTTGTTTTTTAAATATATGTTAACTCGTATTTTTTGCAAAAGAAAAAATGTGCCTAGCATTTGCTATGCAATTTTAATTATTTTATTTAATCATTTACAAATAGTACATCCACTTTATGTTTTCCGAACAACATGAAACGAAGAGGCCATGACAATAAACTTATACTGCATATTGAATGTAAGCACCTACATGCCAAATTTGACATGGCTAAATCGACATGAATGTTTATGCTGATTATACTTTCTATAAAACTATAATATTATACCCATTTGTGCCCCTTTTCAATGGACACAGGGCATAAAAATCGATCGACACATTGGGTATTAAAAATATAGAAGTAGTAATGCCATTACTTAATTTCTTAAACGGTAGACCCTGGAAAGCAATACGGTTCCTTCAAAGGCTGCCAAATGGATAAACATTACAGAGCAATACTACATAGTGAAATCTGTTAAGGAAGACTTTATTTATCAATTAAAGGCAATCAAATCTGATTACGTCCACTGTGCAACGCTGAGAAGAGCAAACGGCAACAGAACGAACAAGCCAAACAGAAACAAAAACCGAAACAGAAACTGAAACAGAAACACAGAGACAGAAACACCACAAACGGTAAACGTGATGCGCGCATGTGTTTTATCTTTAATCTCAGCTGAAATCATCTGGCCTGGCCAGGCCGCTGACGAAATAGCAGCAATACAGCGATAGTAGGAGGTGCTTGAACACCTCCGCATTCATCCCAGCAGCAACGACTCGCACTATACTTAGGAGCACTACCTTGGCATTATAAAGGGCAATAGGTTGTGCTGTCGGGTACGGTTCATGTTCGTGTTCATGCTCGGCTGCGATTCGGCTTTGCTTGAAGTCAGCAAGCCAACGCCGCCGTCTGTGAGATGAGGAAAAGGAATAAGCAGAACGATAGTGGGTTAAAATGATGTGCTCCCTACCGAAAAGCGGGTAGTGGACAGCGGGTGAGGGTCGAGAGGCTACCCGCCTGTGGGGCACACTTTTTTGCGCTTTGTAACGGCAAGAAATTAGTACTTCCGACCGGCGTCGACGGCCGTAGAAGATTTTAATTAAAAGCAGCAGGAAATGTGACCTAAATAATACTTCCGTATAGTGTGAAAAATTGCCCCAACTTAGCGTTGCAGCATCCAGCATCCATCGGCGCGTCGCCACTCTGCCTCGATTTGTTTCGCCATGCCCCTAAGCTATACACTCATTGCTCATTTGCAGCCTAATTTGACGCCCAGCAAGCGGTGATCAGGAAGCAGGGGCAGCAGCAGGAGTTGAGTGTTGCACAGAAGTTGGTCAGCTCATGCCGTAGGTTGCAAGCAGGAGAGAGTGCACGGATTGTGTACATACTTCTTTCAGTTGAGCAACGTTTAAATTTGACTCACATATCCTGAGGAGTCAGCATTGTGTTGCGACCATATGATATATGGAACATGAACGAATGCATGCATTACCATCTTTAGTTAGCAGTTTCTTCCGCTCATAAACTCGCTCTTCATATCCAGTCCCACCGCCATTTCCATTCCTATCTCGCACCTCTAATATGAGTCGCAGCCTGTTGCTTCAGCTCCTTGCCCAGGATATCGGCATGTTGATCAACTTGACATTATATTTATATTAATTTTATATGTCTACTAAGTCGACTTCGAACTTCATTGTTAACTGAATTTCACACCAAATACCAAGAATTTTATTATATATTATACTAAGCATCAAATCATCATTATAAATATCATTTAGTATATTATTTGGATTAGCAGTTACTTGATTTCACTCAAATGTATTTTATTATTTATTATCTTTATTATTAATCGTTTGAAATATTCAAAGCTAACTTATCGATAGTTAAAAAATTGTTAAACTGAATGAGTTATTAATTCAGTTATGTTTCAATAGATGCTGCTCACATTAGTTTGTATTTCATTTTCATTTATAAAGGCAAACGGGGAAATCCAGAAACCCCTTTGTGTCCTCGGCTAACTATAGTTAGCTGTATCGGCTTACCTACATACATAAGTGAGCTGGCAGTCTTGCTTGTCCTAAAAAGTATACTATAAAAATCCAATATTTTCAGACTAGTTTTTTGCGAATGTACTGTTTATTATTTAAATTCTTTTATTTATAGCAAATTAGGTTGAATGTTGTGAATAATATGAAAATTGCATCTGAAATGCAAATCCAGAATTAATACTTAATTAATTTGCGTGAACTAAACTAGAGCAAGAGCTGACCGAAACTGTACAACATGATGCAATTACTTTAAGTCAATAGATCAAATTTTGACTTGCCTTTAATTAATCACTTTAAATTACAAATTCTAAGTTTGAATATACTAATATAGACAATGCAAAACTGGGAGCAGGTTAAAATTAAATTTAATTAGAAATTTAAAGTTCTGAAAACATTAATTTATATCTTAAACAAGTAAGAAAGCTACTGTCGAGTTTACTCGACTGTGAGATACCCTCCACCAAATTATACTGAATGGAAGAATAAATAAGAGTGACCATCGAAACATTTTTTTTTTAATATACTGAAAAACATACTAAAATATACCAAAACATACCTAAGTTAACTTTGTTGAAAATGATTAGCTTGGTAGCACTTTATTATGTTTATTGAACACCATTATTATGTCACTGAGTGACATACCAGCTGAACAGGTACAGCTGCACCTGATTTCGCCTTATAAAAGTAATTCTTTAATAACTTATGTGATTTTTGTCCGACTGTAACCAAATTTTTAGAGACCATTAGGATGATGATTAGTATTGTGTGTATTTTTATTTACGGGGGCGGAAGGGGACCAAAATCTAAAACAAACTTGACCTGTTTGTTTTATCTCTTATAGTCTCTGAGATCTAGGTATTCATACGGACGGACAGACGGACATGGCTATATATATATCAAGAATATATATACTTTATGGGGTCGGAGATGCTTCCTTCTGCCTGTTACATACATTTTCGGTCGGCACAAAGTTATAATACCCTTCTGACCTTTGGGTAGGCGGGTATAAAAATGACTTAAAATCCTGCCATGTGATGTAAAACTTTGCTTAATATTTGTAGCTTGCTAGTTTAAAAAAAGGCTGAATCTTTCCATCGAGTGGTTTACAAAGCAATTAAGCAACTTGTAACTACTGTTTTCGAATTGCAATTAAAACGAGCCTAAGACGGATATCTTGCTACGGCAAAGGCAACGCTCAGTCTTAGCTTGGTTATGGCCATGGATGGGCTACAGCAATGCAGCTATTCTTGGCATGCAACTTGAGTTGGTTGGACATTAAATCGATATGCGGGGACTTGATTTTCGTTCTCGTTATAGCGTTGGTTTAAAGCTCCTGCTGCCTGCCGTCTATCCATTTCATGTCCTTCGCACGTAAGCAACCTGAAAATGCAATCAATAGCAAATCGTCATCAGCAATTAGTGGCGAAAGCTAGCTGCTAGCAGCCACCTGCCACCTGCCACATGGCACCTGCTGCTTGCTGCATGCTGCAACACGTGACCCCGTGGCACAATCATTTGGTTCAAGTGTGGGCCAAAAAGGGATTTACCGCTAACAACGACGACCAGCACACTCGAGTGTATTTGCTCAACAATTACATATGCCGTATTCATCCAGCCATATATCCATTCATCCATTCATCCATCCATCTATCCATCCTTCCATGCGAGCATTCTATACATAGATGCCCTGATGCTCTGGCTGCAACAAACAATCGTTCGACATGGCGTAGGCGCAATTTTTGTCAAGTTGCCCTGACTACCGCCGTTGGCCCAGCCCCGCCTTGATGGACACTCCTTCGCATGGGAAAGGCATGACAAATGCCAGATTGTAAATATTTCGAATCTCATACACACTCACACACTACGCAGGCGGGCGAATCATTTTATAGAATTTTTTAAACCCGCATCGAGTTATATAGAACATCAGCATTAGCAGAGGAAACTTCAGGGTGTTTGCAGGAAGCGGCATCGAGGAGTGCGGGGCGCATCCTTAGATGCTGAGCTAATGCAATGCATTGACAAAATCATTTGCTGTTGATTTAATTTGCATTTCATATCCACCACAAGCAAGGGCAAAATGCTTTTAACGAGCGCTTTTACTATAAATACTCGTATACCAATCTCTTTCAACGCCCACCCAATCCCATCTAATCCCAAGTCAATTGCTGCAATCAAAACATTTGTCACAGAGCTCTGAGCGACTTCAAACCATGGAAGACAGTTATTGGAAAACTTAATTTGTTGCAATCTAAAATTGAAAATAACCCCGATATGTGTATTGAATACCGGAGCCGGCATACCGTATTAGAGTGTCTAGCTCCTATAGTTTCTAAAATTCATACACTTAATCGGAAAGACGGGTGGACCCGGCAAAATCAAGTCGACTGTTGATACTCATCAACAGTTATATACTTTACTCTCATTTTGATTAATACCAAAAATATTAAATACTAGCGAACCCGGAGGACGTTGTCCCTCCCTTGACGGTTAGCATGAAATTATCTTCAATAATATTAGTAGCGCCGAAAGAAGTCATTTGGAAGCAATTATTATACGAGTACCTCTAAATGTTAGCTAAGAAATGTTTTGAAACTGGACCATCACAAGACAGAAGAAATTGCAATGGCTTTATTTATTTATTTATTTATTTATTTATATAGATTATTTATTTATTTATTTATATAGATTATTTATTTATTTATGTATTTATTTATTTTTATATTTATTTATTTATTTTTATTTTTATATTTATTTATAAAGATTATATATATATTTATGTATTTAAGTATTTATGTGTTTATGTAGTTATGTATTTATGCATTTATGTATTTATATATTTATGTATTTATGTATTTATGTATTTATGTATTTATGTATAAATGTATCTATTTATTTATTTATTTATTTATAAAACATACCATATAATAACACAAAATATCGATTTTGGTCTTCAGAGCCTACTGTGATGTTGGCGTTTGTTGCTAAAAACGATTTTTTTTTATTTAAATTCAGAGCCTCCTTTGGTGTTGGCGTTTGTTGCCAAAAACGATTTTTTCTGTTTTCCGGTTTTTGTAAAGATTCTGCGGAATTTTCTCATAGCCTGTTCTTTAATCCAAGAAAATACGAATCCAACAAAAAAAAACTCATCGAAATCGGACATCTGGAAGTCGAGTTATAAGTGTTCTAACATTTACCAACTTTATTTTATTTATATAGATGAACATAAAATTAATATACAAATTTTACTTAACTAGCTTCAATGTAATCAAATTTATAACAACCGTTCGCAATATGGTATAATTATGAAAACCAGTCTTCAATGTAGTCTCTAAATTAACAAGTAGGAACGGCTACAGTCGAGCTTTGACTGTAGGAGGTCATGGATTTCAAGTGTATATGCGGAAGTTAGAGCATAAAAGAAGCTATTCTTAAAACGCTGCATTTTATAATGTTATAAAATTATGAATACTATAATAATTATTGGGTAAAACAAGTAAGAAAGCTACTCTCGAGTTTGCTCGACTGTGAGATACCCGTCATTTTACTGAATTTTACTGAATGGAAGAATAATAAAGAGCGACCATCGAAATATTATATTTTTCATAAATATACTGGAAAATATACTAAAATGTACCAAAAAATATACTGGAATAAATTTTGTTCAAAATGATTAGCTTAGTAGCACTTCATTATGTTTATTGAACACCATTATTATGTAATTGAGTGACAACTAGCTGAACAGGTGCGGCTGCACCCAATTCGTTATAACCTTCTTTTGTTTTTTGTCCGATTGTAACCAAATTTTCAGAGATCATTAAGATGTTGATTAGTATTGTGTGTGCCAAAACTTTAACTTTAACTTTAACACAATGCTTGGAAAAAGTTTTTTCGATTTACGGGGGCGGAAGGGGGCGTGGCCAACATCTAAAATAAACTTCATCTGCCTACCGAGTTTTTACATGTTGTCTCCAAATTTGGTAGCTCTACCTTTAATAGTCTCTGAGATCTTGATGTTCATACAGACAGACGGACAGACAGACAGGCTGTTGATGCTGATCAAGAATATATAGTTTATGGGGTCGCAGACGTCTCCTTCTGCCTGTTACGCACATTCGGACAATTGCAAAAGGTCATGATTTTTTTAAAATCCATGACATAAAAATTAGATTGTTTAAATCACTTAAATAGTACATTTGGCTTATTGACACGATACCCAAACATAATCATACATCAGTTGCATAGATATATGATAAGCACTTTTGCTTCCTTTTATAAATATTTGCATAGCTTGTTAGTTTTTTTTTATATAATTTAATAATTTTTCCGATCAATCGCTACTAGTGCGATTTTGGGAGGATGAGAGTAGGCGGAAGCCATAACGTTTGTTCACGTTTCGACTTATGAAGTTTCTATCCAGGCAGCCCATTGTGCAAAGTCAGTTAAAAACTGGCAAATGGCAGTAAGGAAACCCTGGTTCCTTCCTTCGGCAAGGGGATTGTGAATATGCACACTACTATCTCTTTGCCTGCCCTGGTTGACTAAGCCATACCATGTGGGGTGATAACTTCACACATTGTTTAATGGGTATGAATCTTTTTCCAGTTTCAAAGAGTCGGGTCCCGATAGACCTGTGTATTTTCAAAGCCTGTTTCCGCAAGTTCGACATCCCAATTTCATGGAGGAGATCTAGATATGTGCCCCAATGATTTTTTGGGAAGAAAATGCTGGAGTTGGAAAGCACGAGCAGCCCAAACTTCAAATTGGCTGCCAATGAGCATGCAACTACGAAATGGAAGTCCATCAATACTGTTCTTCATAGACGAAGTATGCACTTGGAGCATCTCAAGTCAAATCACTCAATCGAGTGCCTATTAAGCACAAGACGAACAGATGCACAGTGAAGAACACAGTGGAGAACCGCCTTATTATCAAAGGAGGCGCAAAGAGGAACGCCCCAGGGCGAGGTTCTACCAGCTCTCATATGGTATGTATGTGTAATGAGAGAAATTTCACTCACTGCCTTTTCAGTCGACATAAGCGTCTTGATCAACGGGAAGTGTCCATCGACTCTAAACTTGTTAAAAAACTCTCCGAAAAATCAACGCCTGGGCTATCGAGGCCGGGCTCTATATTCTCTGTACTAAGAGGTACAAGTTTTCGCGATGATCTCCCCTGGAGGCTGATTGATGCTATTATAAACCGGAGCGTCTGAAAAAATATTGAACAGCACTTGAGCTTACGTCTAATCACACTGCCACTGTATATCACAGGAGCGCCAAGATCGACCACAACAAAAACTTTTAAGGCTCGATAAGATACACATACACCTTCCTAAGAAGGACTGCACGTTCATGCCTGAGGCGTCATAGGAACGCTGGAAGATCTTCTTCCCAGTCATCGACTTATACATCATGGAACTTCTCTACCAACCTTAGTACATGAGACCTCAACATGAGCCCCAAAATCGGTGGTGATCTTCGCCAAGAAAACAGCGATTCTCAAAGATTTCTCTATAGACTAATTGAACCACTTACCGGCACAGCCAAGGACCACTCCAGGTCTATACTTAGCACTTTCTCTTAGGGAAGCAATTCCGATCTGTAGTAAGTTCTCGTGTGATACACACTTAGTGACCAAACTTGCTCATAGATTACAGAAAAGAAAGAATCCATATTGGCATAGCTGTGTATATCGATCAGCAATTAAAAGTTATATCCAATTAATGACATCATTCCCAATTAAGTACATATCATAGACCAAGTTCGTAAACTTCATAGTACATATCATAGACCAAGTTCGTAAACTTCATACAATATTTTAAAGTACATACCTGCAAGTGAACTAGGAAAACTGTATGGCAATTGATTTGAAAAGATTCAAGTTACGTCTATAAATATTAATATTTATTTGCATTAATTGTAATGGTTTTGTTTGAATTTCAAATACACAATAATGACTGATCAATGTAAGTAATAAAAACTTCCGAGGCAATGAGTCCAACAAAACAAAACAAGAAGAACACAATTTAGTTGGTAATATTTATATGCTGTATTCATAGAAATTAGTATATATGTTTATATATACTATATGTATGCATATATTTGTATAACAATTACAATTACAAAATTCACGACACGACATTACATGTAAGGCGGGGACACGGCAACGGGGAGGGACGCGGGACGAGGGACGGGGAAACAACGGCAAAGATAATAATAATAACTCATTCATATGTGGAGAGACAGACTACGCGCATTCTTTTTGCTATATAGTAGTATAAAGATAAAAGTTTTTATAATTTATGCTTTAAATACATTTAGGTGTAGAGATGTATGTATGTATGTATATTGTATGTGGTATATGGTATATGCATATCATAAATGTTTCGACTTAAAGAACTAGAAAACATCATTATCAGCAGCATTTATCATAATCCTTATCTGCATCATTATCATTATCGTTATCATCAGTATCAGTATCATTATTTTCATTTTCATTTTACATACAAATAGCATTAATTTTATTAAACTTTATACTCTTTGCGCTCGAGCAGCGATCATAATTTGGGAGGGGAAGCAGCATGGTTCTCTCTAGAGTTCCTTTTCGATCCACGACTTTGATAAAGTTGAATAAAGCATTTATTAAATTTATAACTTATAAATTTCTTAGGACACTTTTCGCAAAACACAAAATCCGTAAGCTTCTCTCATTTTTCATTTAGCATATTTATAAGTACTTAGAATGTATTCATTTATGTTTTAATTAATTTAACATACTTTGCTTGCGTTTAAGTGCTTTATCTATGCGTTTCAGCAATATTAGGCCAGAATGTCTACGAAGGCAACGTGCACCGTTTCTTGTTTGTTTTTCCTCTTTGTTAAGATTCAATTTTCTTCTTTTAGTTGAAGTATCAGTTGCAGATTACTGTACTGTTTCGGTTTCTCTTGCGGATTAATTTCATTAAAATCAGTTGCTAAGAGTTTTAGAGCTCTACATCATTAGATTAGATTAATTATTACAGTATCTAATTGTATTAAGGACGACGGCATCGTAGGAATTATTTACGCATAAAGCAATTAGTTATTAGTTTCTGCTTTAATTTTCGCTTTTAAGCCTATATATATATAAATATATATATGTATGTGTATATATTTATCAATATTAATTTATACGTGTCTGTGTGTGTCGCTGTTTCTATCATTAGTGTGTAAATGAGTTATTGACTTGGCTCAACTTGGTCTGGTTAGCTTCCCGATTACTTCAGTGCGCTTGCTGTGCTTTTGTTTGGTTGGTTGATTGATTGATTCATTGATCAGATTGATTATTGCTGCTTGCTGCTGCTGTTTAGTATCTGCTGTTGTTAAACTGTGAATTCACCGCCGAGCTGACGGCAGAAGAGGCCGCCTCCTGGACATGCTGATTGCGCAGAAACTCTGTGGTAAACTCAGCCTTGGCCTTATCCATGCTGGCGCCGGTGCTGCGATAAATTGAATGGATTTTCATGATCATCAGCACATTGGCGCCCGCGGTAATGGCGAAGCAGGACGCAATGATCAGCAGCAACAGGCCAACAATGATACCACTTGCTGAGCTATTGAACTGCGTGATAGCCGTAATGAAGCCACAGTAGCCAAGCTGCTTGAAGCCAATGGCCTGGATAACCGAGTATACCGTTTGAAAGAAGTACACAAAAAAGAAGACCATAAAATTGAAGCTTGAATCGTTTCGGAATGCCTTATAAGCTGGACGAAACCTAAGCGCACCAACATAAAAGAGATGGAGATTCGTAACAGTTTGAGCGAGAAAGAGAGAGAGGACGCATTGTCGACTTACCAGCACACGTACGAGGCGGGCGTGAAGAGCACAGTGTAGAAGATGGCCAAGAACAGATTGGCAATGTTGCTATCATGAAAGAGCAGTATGAGACCTCCGATTATATTGGCGCACAGCGTCATAGTGTAAACTGTCAAAATAGACGAGAGGTCAAATTGTTAAAATAAGATACATCTATGTATTAAATCAATATACTAAGTGTCCTAATTCTTGATTAGTTTTATAAATAACATAAACAGAAGCAAGTCCTTGGTTTGTCCAGCGAATATTGCCATTAACATTTTTAAGCTGCAATCAACATCATATAGGGGTCGCCGAGTGTAGAAAAGCTTTACGACTATGACCGCTATGACTAATGCAGCTTATCACGCCTTGCGTCTCAATATAACAATAACATGTCGATAATAAATTGCGTTCAAAGCAAAATGCTTACACATCCAAATGTAGTACAAATGCTTGACCAACTTTTGAAATTCGGGTGGTATTTCGACCTCAAAGTCTTGGTAGAAGCACGGCTTCAAGCAGAAATTATCCGGCAAAGGTGGCCAATTGTTCAACTGTGGCACGTTGCCCTGCAGCTGTTGCTCACGTCGATCCAGCTCGGCAGCCTTGCGGTCGAGCTCCTCCTGGCGACGCTACATATATATGAAAAATTAAAAAATAATATTCCGTTTATTAATATCATAGTTGAGTCAACTGTCAACAATGCGAATGCATGTGTGTGGGTGTCATTCAATAGACACCCACATGACGAGGGACAAACAGAAGACAGAACTTGCCTTTGTGGCAACTGCAGCCGCAGCAATGCAGCAAACCGCATACAAATATTTGTAATGCGAGTCGCCGTGCAGCCGGTTGGTAACTGGAGCATACGCACCAGAGCTGGCAGTGGTACTGGCACTAACCCAAGCATGATCTGAATTTTACATATGACTGATTTACCTGCAGTTCCTCCGAGGTGATCTGTATACTGGTGCTTGGCGCCGATGCACCCAACGAGCTCGGCTGCGGGGGCGGAACATTCTGTGACAGAGGCTGCACAACGGCCGCCGTATTGGTTGAGTTTATTTGGAGTTGAGGCTTTGCCTGCTCCTCGAATGGATTGTAATCTTCCAGTGACACATTGGTCGACATACGTGTCGCCTGCTGTATGGCGGGGTCCTAATCACCCAAAAACAGAAAACAAGAAAAGTTTACTCATTTAGCCAAAGCTTCAACAGTGTGGGCGACTCACAAGCACTCACACACACACACACACACACTTGCATACACGCTTAGACACATATGCATACGTTGTGTCGTCGTTGCACCTATCAACACACACCAACTTACAAGCACAAATATAAACTTAAAAGTGTGTGTGTGTGTGTGTGTGTCGGGTTTTCATCAGCAGAATTTTGTTGACGGCTTACCGCAAATGGATTATCCAAATCAAAATTGGGCTCGCCAAAAAGGTTTTTATCGGGACGGTTGCCTGACATATTGTTGTCGTTGCTGTTGTTCTTGTTTAGTGCCAAATTGAGCGCACACGACTTTTGCACTTTTTCGCCTAAATACTTTCTGCTGCTCTTACTTCTTTCTTTTTTTGCTTTTGAGTGACGATTTTTCGGAATTTGATGTGACCAGTTGTGCGATTGTGTGTGACCAAATGCAACTTGCAAGACTTTTTGTGACCAATTATACAATTGGGTGTGACCGCATGCGATGAGTGGTTCAATAAATAAATTTATTCGATATCAGACTGTTGCGCATCGATAAATTATAATATCGGCATGACCATGGGTCTACAAATTCATCGGATTGTTTTTATCGATATTTGTCAATAATAATAAAATTTAAATTCGATTTTTAAAACGTAAAGAAACTTTTATTCATTAAAGTATAGCTTAACACTTGCACACGCACTTGATGTACTTGGAAGACACAATGACGCTTGCTGCGCATTTGTAAAGATATACTCATTACATTCATATACATATACAAAATATTATACTTAGATACAATATTATTATTACATACATATTATAAGCTACACATGTACGTTACATGCTACAATAATTTAAATCTTTATTGTTTTCTCTATTACACTCTTGCTCCTGCTACGTGTGTGTGTATGTAAGTACTTTCAATTTATGCTGCATTCGCAATTGGTGCACCAAATACTCGCACATTGGTGCATTCTGACTCAAGACCCACGATTTCTATACAATTGTATGTATATGTGTGAATGTATGTATATATAAGTATGTATAGCGCTATATTGACTACAAGCTAATGTTTTTTTTTATAAAGTAAAAAAAAATTAATATATATATATATATATATATTTATGTTATGTTTAATTGTTGCATGGGTGTGAGTTTAGCTTAAGATTGAAACAAACTACAAAAATATACAGTATAAATATATTTTTGTGATTTACCTCGTTTCTCATTCGCTAATTCTAAGGTTGACAGTACAGTTAGTTGAAACTGGAAGGGAGACATTTGAAATTTGACCTAACCCGATGTCCGATGTCCGATGTGTATTGTCTTTCTTTCTGTTGAGCTTTTGTGATTTCTAAACGATTTTGCTTTTAAGTTATTTTTGTTGTGTACATTTCTGATCTGCTTTCCTCGCTTCTTTCGTTATGCTGCATTTCGTTGTCGTCGTCGTCGTCGTCGTCGTCGTCGCCGTCTTCGCTCCACTGACTGCCTGTTTAGTAATTATACGGTCCGTATTGGGAGCCATGGTAGTAGGGACCTGGGTAGATTTGGGGCTGTGCATAGTTGGCGTAGGGTGGATACGGCGGCTGCTTTTGCGAGTACACTGCAATAGAAAGTTGACAATTGGCATTGAGTTCGATGCAGTTATTCTCAGTGGGTCAATCACTTTACCTGGCATCAAATACTGCAAATTCAGCTGCTCCTCCTTCTCGCGCTCGTTACGCAGACAGACAGCGGCGCCTGACAACAGAATGGCAGCCAGCAGACAAGTGCCAATGCCTGTCCAGGCCACAATGTAAGACCAATCATAAACGACCTTTGTGTTGTCCCGCAGCACCTGCCGATTGCGAAGAGATTAATTAAACAAATGATCAAACTAATAGCTTACACTAAGTAATTCCCACCGTATTCCATTGCTGGAAGTAATCTTCGCCAACGACTTTCTCTTTCTCGAAGAACTCAACGGTGTGCCAGAGGCCCATGGCGCCGGCAGCCAGAAGACAGGTGACCAGCAGCAGTATCGATGTGGCCGTTATGGCGCCCGATGAGCGCTTCCAACAGCCCGATAGTCCCGTCCAGAAGGCACAGAAGATGGTCACAAAACTGATGATGAACAGCGCAATGCAGGAACGTGCCAAATGCAATCTCGATGTGGCATCCTCATTTGAAATCTTGTCATCCTCCACTTGTGGGAAATAGTCAATGTTCGAGCAGTGCGTCTCAATTGGCGACAAATACGTGGGAACTATTCAAGCAGAATAATAATAAATTAATAAATTAATAGGTGAATCTGACCAGTTCCGACAGTGAGGGGCTTACCTGATGTTGCTGGCGGTCGCTCCTTGGGATAGCATATCCTGAACAGTCCGCGGGTTCTCGTATAGTAGTAGTACTTCATATTCATATTCTGCAGAAGCGACTCCGCATCCGAGTGCTTGGCAGCAAAGTTCTAGGAAGGAGAAGAAGCCAAGGAAACGAGTTTAGCCATCATGTTAACCTTATCCAAAGACAAAACATTATCTCTACACAATGAGAAGCAGACGAGAGAGGCACAAATAATGCCCATCATTGCCACCTGCTTCAGCTTTAGCTTCAGCATCAAGTGCTGCTTTGTTTATCTTCGAACTGGTATCTCACACAATCTTGATCTGAGCGAGAACCAGTTCCGCATGTGGGCGTCTGTCGCAACAAAAGATTTGAGTTCGCTTGCGATTGCAACTAGACATTAGTAGTATTATTACTGTTGTTATGATTGTGGACTGTCGATCGAATCCGGTCATCTGTCGTCTTAACAACACACGGATGTACTATAACTACAGCTTTCTGACAATGTGTGCTTGTCTGTATTTGTGATCAGATCACGTTCCGATGTTTTCATACGTCATTACATGCAACACTCATTGCGGATTGAGAAATTGCAAGGTTCTCTCGCCATTGTGAAGTAGCCAAGTTGAAAGCTCAGCTAATCATTTTGGCGGTCAACTTGGCTCGTTCCTCCATCCAGCAGATGCAAAGTGAAATCACCCTAGATCTTTCAATAAACCCAAACACGGCAAACTTTCGTTATCGCTCGCAGACATTGATGAAGGTCGGGCTAAGACCATTTCATAAATATAGAGCAAATTAGCGATATCTCATTGATATCTTAACGACAATTCTCATCGGAAAACTTGCCAACTTCTTCAAAATGTAGGCTCGTTGGATTTTAAGAGATTTTCGCCTATTGATCGCTTTCACGATTCAACACAGCTAAGCGGTAATTGTTAATGTAATAATATTTGTAATCTTAAGACAACCAATGTTGTTCTTTAAATAAAAGTAACATCGATTAGCCAAGAAACGACTAGCGCTATGTTCCAATAAAGAACGCATGAAATAAAGATCGTTTTTAATTTAATTAGTACAGTTCAAACGATAAGACTTTCGTTGTTTTTGATCGACCTTCGAGTCTCCATTGGACCATTCGACTTGCCCACTTGTCTGTAACTTCGCCTCAGCAAATTACCGGATTGTATCAAGAAGATGAGCCAGCCCAATTGGTACTCTCGAGTGATTCCATGATGTCGCTATATAGCTATAGCTGAATGGTTTGCTGGCTTTCAACTGCAACAAACGATTCAAAGTGGCAGGGCAACGAAGGAGGCGGCAGTCTGAGCCCTTAATTGACAAGACTTTCATAAGAAAGTTACCAAATGAATGCAATGGGGAGACTGGCAAGGCAATGCGCTAATAAAAGACCCGGCCAGACATGTTCAGCAGGCCAAGCGGAGCGCGTCAAGCATTTCATAAGAGATCTCTTGGGCGGCGGGCAACACCTTCCAGTTGCCAGTTGCCAGTTGCCAGTTCGGGTTTGTTGTCTTTTCTTTTCGTCTCGTTTCTTTTCTTTTCTTTTGCCACTTTTATTTTTTCTTTGTAGCTTTAAGTTCAGCCCTGTGTTGCGCAACCAAAAAGCATTTTCACATGCATCCAATTTATACAATTTACATATGTAAGTCCAGTTCTCCAGTTCCGATGCCAGTTTTCAATACGAGACTTTGCGCGTGTCGATCAAAATTTGTTAGTTTTTCTTTCGTTTCGTTTCATTGTTGTTTAAGTAGCGGACATAAAGCAAACACGTTTTGCGTTTTTTGATGGCAGACAAAACACTTTTCTCTTTTCACAGACAGCCAGATGGACGGGGAAGGGGGTAGGAGAAGCATTATGTTGCTACTGGAGTAGCTGATTAACATTTTCCCAAAATGAAGCACACCAAAGGTAGAATTTCATGTGGCAGACGTGTGAAACGTGCTTCCATTTCAAATTTCCGGATATTTGGTGATTGAGTCACAAGCCGCTCACAAGGGAAGGGATAGATACAGATACATGTGCCCAGAGACATGCTCAAGATTAGCTTGCCTACTCCTCATGCTCTCAACGAAGCTAATAGTTCATAATTCTTCCATGTAAGCCATATAATTGAAGAGGCGTGATCTTCACCGATCTCGCCTCTGCATCGTTTTTAATTTAATTAGAAGAGAGTGTCTTCTGTTGAATTGCATTCGCATTGATAAGTCGAACTGGTAGTTTGGCTTCAATATAACAAAGAATCTTGCAACTACTGATCAAGCTAGATCATTTGAGTTGTCCAACATTCAAGAAGCGATCTTTTAGCTTACACATTACGATCTTCCACTTTACTGATCAACTTATCTGATATGCAATTTGGTAATATAAGCTGATATTCTCCATTCTAATTAATTGTTAGGTATCCTTATATTCAGCTTTCTTTCAGAATATATTGTGAATATTATCCAATAGATGATTTGCATGCAACAAAAGAAAGATAAGGCTTACAGTTTAATCGATCTTCAAAGAGTTTTCTTGTCTTCATGCACGAGTCTGCCACAATCTAGCGATGATCGCGCTGATCATCTAGCTATAGTCTGCAGCTAAGCATTGCATTCCGTTTTGGATCAACTTACGTATGGCGCGATCAGGAAATGATCATTTCTAGACAAGTTCCAGACACTGGACACTGCCCACTGGACACTGGACAGACCCTACCATAGTTGTCGGGGGTCTACTGTTACCAGTTTGCAGTTTCCAGATCATAGACGACAAGCACATGGCGCCAGGGCAGCAGCTGCTACTCCAGCTCAGTCTATGTTTCTGTATCTGTATCTATATCTGAGTGTGTCTGTGTCTATTTCTGTCTCTGTCTCTGTCTCTGTATCTGTCTCTGTCTCTGGCTCTAGCTTTAGCTCTAGCTGATATTAATAAGGTATAGGTATTTTTATGAGACAGCCAAACGAGTTTCTTGACCAAGAGCGTGAGAGGAGGGGGAGATGAGCGGATGTTGGTGATTAGCCAATCGACAGCATGTGCAGTGTATGGCGGCGATAAAAACCCAGTCTGGCCAAGTGGTAAACTGGATCAGTTCTACGCTACAGGATGCCAAGCAACTAAAGTTGTGTACGGATCCAAGGCCGCCATCCGATCCGGTAAAAGACATGGTATGACACCAACAGCAACAAATCGATATAACTCTAACAACGATACTGAAAGATAGAGGGAGAGGAGGGAAAAGAGAGAGGGAGAGGGAGAGGGAGCTATATGCAGGCGACACATTTTTTGGGTGCGGCAAATTAGAAAACTCCACAAAAAACAGACAGAAAAGAGCGAAAAAACAAAAATGAGCAACACTCCCAATATTGTCACTGGCTTCGTCTGTGAATAATTTATTTGGTTTGGAATGCAAGGCAATTATTTGTGTTGCAGATATTTCAGCTTGTTTTCTTAACTCAACTCAACTCGACTTGACTTTGTTTTATTTTTATAACTTTGCCACTCAAAAGTCTGGTCGAGGTGGCACTGCAAAGGTCGTGGGAGCGCGACATTGACAATAGATCTTCCACTTCAATCTCAAAACTCGATCTCGATCTCGAATCTCTTCATTTCCACACACACGCACGCACACACACACACACACACCCAATGTGCGTAGCACTTTGGACTCGAGTTCGACAGATACCAAATTCCAAAGTCTAAGCTGTGTATCGAAGCAATAATGGCCATAATTATTGTAAGTTAACAGCTCCTCCGACACGGAAGTCGACGCCAAATTTTGTGCAAATTTGAAACAAATCAAAAAATAAATAAGAGGCCGCTCATTAAACTCGACTTCAAAATGATTCAATTTTCATCATTTGTTTGTTCAACCCACAAACAAAAAAAAGCAAAGCAGAAGCCAAAGAAAAACCAAAATAAATAAAATGCTTATCGAGGCATGTTGGTTTTTATTTATTTTTTTTTTTGGTGGTAGGAAGCGAAAGCGTTTGAAATCGCACACTCAAGTGGCCAAAATAATTACAGATTGAAGTGAACCGCAGAGATGTGTGAGAAAGATTGGAATCTGGGGAATCTGGAATCTTGAGAACATCGCATGCTTATGATAATGACCATAGCGAAAGCTCAAAACGTGCGAAAAAACAAGTAAGAAAGCTACTGTCGAGTTTACTCGACAGCAAGATACCCGCCACCCATCAACCATCCAAGTATGCATTTTTTTTTATAAAAACTATTAGCACACTTCTTTTTTTATTTTTTTGGCATGCTTGCAAAGATTTGAAATCAAAATAAGATTTTACTCAGGAAATAATAACCGTAAGTTAAAAGAGTTGTTAATTAATAGTAATAACCGCTACTCGCCTTAGAGCATGGGCGTGGTCATGGGACTTGGCCAAGAATCAAGCCAGATACCAGGTGCCAGGTGCTGATTAAGCCAGTCAGCTGTCAGTTGGCAATTGTCAGCTGAAACCCAACGCCAAATGCAATTCGCGTTATGCAAATGTATTTTGTTTCTCGTTGAGACAGAGACTGGGACTGAGAGTGAGCGACTAATACGGTAGTGGAATTTATAGAGGTGATATACCATTCTGGAATTTCACATGATGTCAGCAAATAAAATACAATTTAACCAGTTAGGGATGCTCTTTGCTTGGTTGATGGTTGACGCTTCACTTATGACTATACGAGACTTATTAATAACCAATTAGTGCGGGGATTAGTTGAGGCACAAATACCCTGCAAAAAGTCATTTTCTATTATTATATTGATGATGTATTCGTAAGAGGTCTGAGCTTGATTTGCGGTTCCTCTGGTTGGGCCGTCGCAGTTATTGCTGGTCACACATGGCGTTTGCGCAATTTGGCAAAAGCTTAATTAATCTCCAGTCTCAAATTAACATGTGTTTCTACTCTCGTCTTGACAAATCAAAGTGCTTACTAAGCGTAAAAATACGACACGACAATTCATTCATTGAAAAGCAAAAGAAAGATGAAAGAGAAAAGAGAAAAAACAATGCGCCAATCCGAAAACAACATAAAATTTCAAGTAAAAATGAGAGAAGCAAGAAAATTACAAAGACCAAAAAACCTCATGTGGAAAAAGGCAAAAACAACAAGTCGGCAAGTACAACAGCAGCTTTTCATTTCTATTCATTTCATTACATTTCTTTGCGGTTTTTCCCCCCGAGGCCAACACAAACTTGACGCTCGGTGCAGCTCCAAAAGCGAGATGCAGCAGAAACAAAGCGAATCGAATCGAAATGAAAGAAAAGAAAAAAGAAAACTAGACAATAAGTGCAATGGATAGAAGGGTTTTCTCTTTTAACAAGCCAACGAACGAGCCGAACAGGCGGACCAAACGAGCCAAACAAAGCTGGCCAAAAGCGCAGTTTCATCAATTGGATTGGCGGATCGGATCGTGGATCGTGGATCGTGGATCATGGATCGTATCGTGGACTCAACTGCGACTTGGCTTTGACAAAATGAGAAGCAGACAAGTAAAAAGCAAAAGTTAACTGTGCTCAGCTTCATGATACCCGGTATCCACTTTTAATAATGTCCACAATTTGATTTAAGCGAAAATGACAAAAATAAAAAATTACGGAATATGATAATACTAGATTTATAGTCTCATCTCATCTTTAATTGGCAGATCGCATCATAGCCGTTCATCCTAGGGGGACCGGGTATAAAAACAATGGAGACGGCGACGAAAAGCTTCGTCTGTCTTAGGGCTGGCGATCCGTTGCTGTACATCGAGTCGGGTTAGGAGGCGACTCGAGGGGAGGCGAGGCGAGGCGACGGGTACCGCATACCAATTTTGAGCAACTTGAAAACGTGAAACGAATGAACACTCAAAACCTGTTTGCCAGATATACACCACATGGGCGTGTGATAGCGTCGACCCCCTGCCTGCCTCCTCCACATACTATAGCTCCCGACAACCTCCCCACTCAGTTAAGTCAGCCAAATGGCTTTGGCTTTGGCTTCGGCTTTGGCTTTGGCTAACGCTAAAGCAGAAAAACAAACCAAACACACACTGCAACAATTTTTACTTTGGCACGCTGACAGGTACTAAAATCAAAAAGAAACGGAGGAGGCAGAAGAAGCAGCAGCAGAAGTTGAAGAAGAAGCAGAACCAATAGGCAATCAGACAACAACAAGAAGTGGTTGCTGTAGTTGAAGTTCTTGTTTTCCATGAAGCGCTTGAACTTTGCTTCAACGCAGAACAGAGTAAGAGCGCGCGCGCGAGAGAGAGAGAGAGAGAGCGAGAGAGAGAGAGAGATAGAGACACCAAGAGAGCGCAAGCAATTCTAATGCTGATAACAGTAATCCGCCAAGATGGAGTTCTAAGAAAGCAAAGAAATGAAGCAACCGAACAAAGCACAAAACAAAACGAAAAACTTCTGTTATTTCAGGCAAAACTTAGACTGCGTTCTGCTTAAGATAATCATCAACTAAGCAATAATGCTAAAAATAGTACTAAGTGCATACATATACTCGTAAAAAACATATTATGATTCATAACCAAATCCATTAGTTATGGGGCGGATCGCTCTGTCGGCGCATTTCAAAAAGACTAATGCATTGACCATTAACGTAATTAAGAACAATTCACAGCGAAACAATTGATTTGACATGGATAAAGTTGATCAGAATCAAAGCAGTGTAACAAATGGGTAGCCCAATTGTTAATTAGCACTTTCTCTCAATGTTCTAAAATGGCTGTGCATATACCCATCCCATAAAAGCGAGATACATCGTATCATAATTATCTATACTAATGCATTTATGAAAACTCAGCAGCTTCCGCTCTCTTGGTGTCTAAGCCTTGCTCTCTCGCTCTCACAACACTTCGGTATGCAGCTGTCGACTTCGGTGGAAAGGATTAACCTTTAAGTGGGCGCGCCAAGTAGCCCAAACGTCAAACACCAAAGTCTAAAACGTGCAAATATTTTCAGCTTGCTAGGTATGCGAAGTATGTTCGTAAATTGTGCACAGTTAATGTTGTCGCTCTCCTTTGCTTCACTCTCTTAATGGCTGGTTAAAGCACTATCGCTTGGTCTCTCTCTATCTATCTTGGTCTCTTTTGTACTCTGTCTAAGTTACTTCCTCGCCGCATTAGTGCACCTACAAGTTGTTTTTTGTGTGTATTACATGCAAAATGAGAAATTGCCGCTGCTTATGCTGCTTCTTCTATGTCTCCCTCAACGTCGTCTTCATTCCAACTCGCCCCGCAACACCCCGCCCGGCCACCCACCGACCACTCCACGCCGCGTCGTATCGCTTGGCTTGGCTAAGCGCTCGCGTAGAAAGTTTTAGCGTTAACGGCCAAGCAACCGCCCAACCGCCTGGTTGCCGCTTTGATCGTGCTGCGCTTGGCTCTGTGATTGCTGTTATTGTTATTGTTGCTGTTTGCTTTCGACCTTTCTTCTTTTCATATGCTTCACACGCTGCGCCATGCCCTTATTTCTTCGTTCGCTAAGCAACAACTGGCGCGTCTGTTACTGTTACTGCTCTTGCTGTCTGCTTCTGCCTCTGTCTCTGCCGTAGTCGCCGTCGCTGTCCACGTCGACGTTAGCGTTGGCTTCAAGCATTGCAGCAACTAAGTCTCAAGGCACAGTGGGACAAAATTTAGACATAATTTAGGCAACTTTGAAATGCTCCAATGCCCGCCAAACTGGCGTAATTGGTGCTACCAACTCGGCAATTTGTACAACCGATTGTAACGTGTTTGGACATGTTCAGTTAAAGCAGGTGTCTGCAACGCATAGATCAAAACAATTTGATAGTGTCTCAAGTTGTACAAACTGCAAGTGGGCTGTAATTGCTGTTCTGTTGTCGTTTTCAATTGTCTCTGTTGAGATTATCGTGAAATAATAATAATAATAAATCTATAGAGGAATACACAGCAATTAATAAAATAAATTATAAAAATAAAAAACAACATTGCCAAACAAAAATCAATTTGAATTCCAAATTTAGCCAAGCCTTGTGGGCACATGTTAGGAACAGTTGATAAAATATCAAACAATAACAATGTGTATGACAAGAATATCAATTAATTCACTGTTTTTATGAAAGATAATAAATATATTTTATATGAAACTATCCTATAATAAGCTGTGCTTCATAAACTAAACCATACATTAAATAGCGCCTTTCTGGTTAAAATTCTAGGTATGTATTTAAAATGGCAAATTTATTGCATGTACTATTATCAGCCTATGATAATTTTCCTTTAATTTTAAGTAACTTGTTAATTTTGAATTTGATCATTTGTTTGGCCCAATGATATGGTATCTCAGAATTTGTAACTTCCATTTTGGCTTCTGCTTCGACATCTTCTTTGTCTTTGCTTTTGGCTTCTTCTTTGACTGTGGCCTGTGCTCTTCTATGAAGCCGGAGACGAACCCAAAACCAAGGCCTTGATTCGACTTGAGCCTATTGCTGTTAGCCTTTGTCAGGGGTGTAAGATACATACACACATGTATGACATGTACACACATGTATGACATGTACACACATGTGGGCATGTGTATATGGAATAGTTTTGTATGCATAACGAGATAATGAAAGATTGGAGATCCGATATTTAAGATATGAGAGCTGTGTCTGCTATGATTTGTTGAGGTTTTACACCAACTAACCTGTATCTGTAAGCGTCTGACATCATAATGCAACCAATTATCTGTGGAGAAGGCGATCGCGAGCAACGCTGTGGCGATAATAGCACAGATTGTCGCTATCGATAGCGTTACAGCCGAGCAGGGCATTTTGTTTGATCTGTTCACTCGCTGCTCCTTTTGCACTGTTACTGTTAGTGTGGCTTCGGCTACCACTGCTGCTGTTATTGCTGATGCTACAGGTACTGTTAATTAGAGCTCCTTCTTGTTCTACTACTGTGTGTGCTACTGCCGTTAAACGGTTATTTTTGTTGTTGTGTCTTGGAAGATTTTCCGAACGAATAAAATCAACCACAACGAAAAAATACAGTTGATGCTTTTGTTGTTTTTTTTATTATTATTATTATGTTTAGTGCTGTTGTTGTTGCTCTTCTGTTCACAGCTAGCTTCTGCCTGCTTCTTATGCCAAGCAACCAGTTATCTGCCGCTCTGCTGCAGCGGCGACGACACAGAAAAAAACACGAAAAAAATAATTTAGCAAGCAGCGGCAACGGCAACGGCAAACGGGAATGAGCCAGCCGAAGTAAGACGCGCACAGTAACCGACCGACACACACACACCAGTGCGAATACGCGTACACAAAACAGAAACAGAAACACACGCACACTCGTTAAGATGTTGTCAATGCGACAAACGGCAACGACAAACTGTGCTCAAGACAACGTTCACTAGCGGACTGAACGCCAAATCTCTGAGCCAAGTTTCAACAGCTTAGCTCAAAACGATATGTACGCGACGACGTCGGTGGTTGCGTTGACGTCGACGTTGGCGTCGACTGGGATCACAGCAGCGACAGCACTGAAAATGCAACTCGGCTCTTCTACCTGCTGGTTAAGACCGCGATACAACAGCCAGCTATACGGCTGACAAACAAGAAGAAAATCACAAAAACAATGTTCATTCGATCGATGTTGCTGTTTTTGTTGTTATTGTCGACGATGATGGCGTTTTATACCTTGGCTTATCAAAAATCGGCATAATGGGGAATATTGTTGTGTACGAATACATATCTCTTTAAATTATATACAATAAATATACATATAATATATTATTATCTTCGGCAAATTTCTAGTTTTCTTAAATTTATTTTAAAGTTTTCGATTTTGACAATTACAATTTTCTCCCCGCTTAGGATACATCTGATTCTGACTGAATTAAATTATTCACCATCATCGTTAAATCGCCAAAAATGTCAAGAAGAGTTGTTATTTTTAAAGAGTTTAAAGCAACACTTTAGTGCTGTTATCTCATTGAGACTGCCGAAAAAACTAGAAAACTCCCGAAGATAAATCTGGATAAATGGAGCTTAATCCATAAAAATAAGATGAAAAAATCGGACGAAATTGTAGATATCGAACAATTACCTTATTTATTATGAACGAGATTGTCAATAACAGAGTATTTCGTAGTCGAGCTTGGCCTTAGTTTTGTTATAATAGCCTGTTGATATTTTTACCTTACCTTCGAAAGACAAACGCAGAAACAGGAGCAGGGTGAACTATGAAATACACGTCAACAAATTTCAGCTACTATTTTTCCTTATATAAAACATTTATATTTATTTAAATTTCTTAATTGAATTACGTAACAGTTTTTATATTAACGAAAAAATAAAATGTTTGAGCGGAAATGTATGTATGAAATAATAATTTAATATATTTGTATATTAAATGCGACTATGATTTATTGTTAACTTTCATATTATTTATTGACCAGTATTTATTGAATACTATGTACATATATGCGACTTAGATTTTTGGATAATTAATTTTATATTTATATGACGAATGCTTTTAAACGCGTTGTTATAAATTACTTTTGCTAAAATCCATGATTTATTTCCAAAATGTTCATTTGTTTTGTTTATACAATGTTAGATGCTCATCTATTATTTAGCATTAGAAATTATTTAAAAATCTTTATTTATTTATATCAACATATACACACACACAAATATAAAGTAAAGTGTTAAAAATATTTTTAATTTGTTTTCAATTCGATTAAGCAAATATTCCAACTTCTTTGATATCGCTGCTCTTTTAATCAACCCTCTTTTGCCGCATATAACTCATTTTTATTTTCATATATACATATATTGATTGATTAACTGATTCATTTGATCCATTTCTTTTTGCGCATTTAATATAGTATTGTTTCTTGCAGTGTAATGCCAAATAATGTTATGTCGTTGCAGCTGTGTCCAGCAAGAGATTCTGCGGTTGCTCAGTTGACGTCGACGTCGACGTCTCTACCATTCGGTGCAGGTAAGCAACATACAGCACAGCAAGTGGTATGCGTTTCTTTAAGTACATGTGTATATGCATGCATGTGTGTGTGTTTGGCATTGGCATGCCGTTTCGTTGTTGTTTTCGTCAGTCTTATAGTTTTCTTCTATTTTGGGTTTTTAGTTATTGCGTGGGTTTTTTCTCAATTGCATTTTTAGGAGCGCTCCCCTCAATATCAGCAGCACAGCATCAGGCGACTGTAATGTGTATTTGTGTGAGTGTATTCTTGTTCAAATACCAGAATTATAATTATGTCCATACAAACATATCTACATATGTACATACATAGATACATATGTACATATGTATGTATGTACATATTTGCCTACAACATGACACAGGACAGGCTTAATTCTCATTTGGTATTGTTTCTTTTTGGGAGGCCAAAACATGTTCAAACGTTTGTACATACACATACATATGTACATACATTCATATGTCTATATGTATTTGTCTGTCAGTTAGTCAGCCAAACTGTCTGTCAGCTGTCGTTTATCAATTTGTCCATACTTCGTTTTCTTTTCGAATGCCGTTTGCATTCCACAGCGTCAAGTTTGTGGTAAGTATGTTGTACATACATACATACGTATACGTATGTACATATGTATATACATCCATACATATTTGATATTGTTGCTGCTACTGCAGTTTTGGCTGGTTGCTGCTGCCACTTGATTATTATGTATGCGATGGGGGCAGCAATTAATTCACATTTTAGCACAAATATTATTAAACACATACATACATATGTACGTATGTACATATTTGACAGCAACATTAACGCCAACGAAAGTGAGAGCGACAAGTGAAAATACTTCCGCTGACCACGCTGCACAGAGAATCGCTAATCTATGCGATTATTGGTAAGCTTTGCGCCATCCAAAAAGAGCTCCCGGCCTGGTTGCCCTGTCGCCATCTCACCGTTGCCATCACTGTGTAGACGCGTTTTTGTAATTTTAATCATTTTGCATTGTTTGGCCAATGTGCAAACACAAAACGTGTTCGTTGTTGCCTTTGGCTTTGCCATTGCCGTTGCCGTTGCGCATGCCACAGTGAAAGTAACAGGTGACCGCAACGGTCAACGCCGAAAACGTCGCGTCGCTGTCAACGCTTCCAATATCAACGCATCCAAAAAGTACAAATGCAAACTTATGACACATATACACACCATTGCTAGGTGTGTGTGTGTGTGCGTAGTGTTGACCCACAGTGAGACCCTTGCGCATGAAAGTCGTCAAAAAGCCAAGCGTGTGAAAGAGAGAATGTTTGCGTCATGTCGCAAAGCAAATTTCTACAGATTTCAGACGATCAATGTCAAAAAAGCACATAGAAAACCATAAATAAATAAGACAATTATTCAAGATTTAACTGCAACATTTATCAAGCCCATGTAATTTATTTGAACTCGTCATCTCTAATAACATGATCAGACAAAAATATAATAAATATAATAAATATTAAAATGTTAAATTTAAAATTAATTTATTGAATAAATGGCGCAAAGTATCGATAAATACACTTTGATTTGTTTTCATATTTTATCAGCTGCGAATTAAATCGGAATTTTTTCTTATCGATTTTTTATGTTCCACTCAGAGTAACGTTTTTGTTATCCAACAGCCATACATCAACCACATGTAGTCCATTTTTTTTTTTAAATAAAACTACGTTACACGATTTCAGTTTTACAATTTGACAGAAATATATGAAAGTAATTTAAAATCATCGTCCTAGCCTAGTAAAGTGTTACCAGATTAGTAGTTGTGGATCTGGAATATGTGGTATATTTTTGTACTAAAATAGTATATATTGAAATTCAATATTTGTTAAGTTTACTTTATATCAATAAGATCGGATATTGTTTGGTGTTTTAAATATCATC
Source organism: Drosophila pruinosa (assembly GCA_018150935.1). NCBI lineage: Eukaryota > Metazoa > Arthropoda > Insecta > Diptera > Drosophilidae > Drosophila > Drosophila pruinosa. Next base: position 357,748 of record JAECWR010000081.1, read on the forward strand.
ATGCCTCCCCACTATGAACGCTGTGGAGATATCGTATGGCAGTGCAAGAAGCAAACACGCAGCTTTGCCTTCAAATGTATCTTCTGTGAGCATCAATCGAACGCTTTCAGAAATTTTAAACAACATTTGGAGACTGAGCATGCGGGGCTGGTGGAAATGAATGTGAAAGAAAAACCCCCAATTAGACTAGCACTGCGTAGCCACTGCGAAAAGCCAGAAGCCGTTATAACTGCAACACAGATCGACAGAATCCAAATAGATCCATTGGAAAAAACCGAAGTCAAGCAAGAGTCTGAAATAGAGTTTGGATCAGAGCCTGATTCTGAGCCTCTGCTAGATATGCCCAGCAGTATCGGCAGTGATAGCGACATATTGCGAGACAGCGCTGTTGAGAAGCTGGAAACTGTGGTGAGCGCCAGCAAAATAAAAATCCTGCAATGCACATTGAATTCAGAGTAATTTGAATTATGCAGTCCACAGATATGTCTTACTTTTGGTTGCGACAGCATCCTATAATGCTGTCGTTCATTACACAGTTCAAAGAGACACGACTCCTTTGGGACAGAGGCATGCTGGAATATCGTAACTACAAAAAGCGCAGCGAAGCCTGTGAGCAGATTGCACGCGATCTCAACAGCAAATTCGCGCTGCAGCTCAAAGCGCCTGAGATTGCTAACTACACGAAAAAGCTACGTGCGGCATACGCAGAAGAGCAGCGACGTCTGGAGGCAAAGGAAGATGCATCAACTGTCAGATGGTACTACGACCACCTCAGCTTTCTGGGCCACTATACGCGCAGAACGCGGCAAATGTCTAGCAATAAGAGGGGCGTCATTGTTGATGCGACGTTACCTGTGCCGCAACTAACAGAAAATCAGAACGTAAAGTTTATAGAGCTATATCAACGCTGTAATCGTTTGTGGGACATGCGGGACTTAACTTGCCGACTGCGTCATGTGCGTGTGGAAGCCAAGAAATTGCTGCTGCAACTGTGCCGTAGTGAGATGCAGATGCAGCTGGAGCCGTCGCAGTTGCAGCGCTACATTAAACATATGCGCAAAGCCTATGGTCAGGAAAAGTCGCGTAGATTTGAATGTAAGCGCGAGGGAATAGTGTACTCCCCACGAACTCGCTACCAGCAGCAGCTGCAGTTTCTTGATGAGCACATAGCGCCCTTCCAGTGCAAGGAGTGCGACCAATTGCTAAGCAGTATAGATCAGTTCAAGGTGCACTGCGCCGAGCATGATGGCAGTCTGCCATTTATATGTCCCTTCTGCAAACGAGGCTTTACGCGCAGCGACAACTGCATCATCCATGTTAAGCGACACACTCAGGACTTTACACAGTCATGCGGCGAGTGCGGCAAGCGCTTTGCCAACACTACGGAGCTAAAGGTGCATCGGCGTCAACACACGGGCGAGAAACCCTATTGCTGTGACGTTTGTGGTAGTCGCTTTTCCACTTGCTCATTCTTCGAGCGCCATAAGCGCCGTCACGAGAAGCGACCCATGGGCAAGTGCCATCTGTGCGGCAAGGTGTTCTATGAAAAGACGCTACTCAATGATCACATCAAGGCCCATTTGAATGTCCGGGACAAGGTCTGCGATGTTTGCAATAAATCCTTTACAAGTGCCAAATATCTGCGCCAGCACAAGGAGATCCATGCAAAGCACAAGCGTTACATCTGCAAGATCTGCGGCAAAGGATTTGCCCAATACGCTGGCCTCAGCGGCCACATGAAGTCGCATGGTACTACGATACGTAGCGTTCCCAAGGAGGAAGCCGGCGTCAGGTTAATTCCGCAAAAATCCCACATATTTCAAGCCGATTCTACACTTACTAGTTAATGCCTAAGTAGATATGCCTTCGCATAGACAAGCCTTACAAACCAAATTCTTCAAAACATGAAATAATTTTGTGACGAACTACATAGGAGTGTGATGTTTAATTGAATTCGTATTCTTCTCATCATAGCATATCTTGTAGAGAATAAACGATCAATTTATTAATTAAATAAAATTTAATTATACCCGTCTACCCAAAGGGTAGAAGGGTATTATGACTTTGTGCCGACCGAAAATGTATGTAACAGGCAGAAGGAAGCATCTCCGACCCCATAAAGTATATATATTCTTGATCAGCGTCAACAGCCGAGACGATATAGCCATGTCCGTCTGTCTGTCCGTATGAACACCTAGATCTCAGAGACTAGAGCAACAAATTTTTCGGGACAGTGTGTCTTATTGTTGCACGCAGATCAAGCTGGTTTTAGATTTTTGCCACGCCCCCGTAAATCGAAAAAAACTAATTTCAAGCGTAATAAACCTAGAACGTTCAGTTTTGGCACGCACAATACTAATCACCATCTTAACGATCTCTGAAAATTACAATGGTTACAATCGGATAAAAAACACAGAAGTTATTAAGAAAATACTTTTATAAGGCGTTACCACGTGCAGCTGCACCTGGTTAGTTGCTATGTCACTCCGTGACATAATAATGGTGTTCAATAAACCTACTAAAGTGCCGCAAAGCTAAGAATTTCGAACAAAGAAAATTTTGGTATATTTTTAGTATATTTTTGCAGCTTATTTTTCAGTATATTTCTGAAAAATATAACATTTCGATGGTGAAATTGGGTGGCGGGTATCTCACTGTCGAGCACACTCGACAGTAGCTTTCTTACTTGTTTTAAAATAAAACCTTAATAGATGGTATTAAAGAACAAATTCCTACAATATCTTTGGTATCATTTTATTGCGAAATATATTATTAATCTTCAACTGCAATAAAATGCAAACATTTATAATTTATTTATGCAAATACATTGATAAGCCAATTGTTTAAACAAAAATAAATAAATAGAGTTACATTAGTCACATGTCATCAACAACTAAAAAGTGAGAAAGCTAAAGTCAAGTTTGCTCGACTGTGAGATACCCGCCACCCTGAATGCAATAAAACTTAAAACCAAGCTCCGCAACATAGTATTTTTTGAGAAAATACTAAAATACCACTGCCAAAATGATTGGCATGGTTAAATTTTACTAGGTTTATTAAATGCCTTTATTACATCACAGAGTGCCTTAGCCACTGAACAGGAGCAGTAGTTGATTTCACCCTTTAAAAGTATTTCGTGAATAACTTCTGTGTGTTTTATCCGATCATAACTAAACTTACAGAAATCATTAAGATAGCGATTACGACTGTGTGTAAGACTGTTGCTTCAACACATGTATCCAAATTCTAAAACAAACTTGTAACAGTCGCTATATAACTACATATTGTCATCAAATTTGGTTGCTGTACGAGTAGCTCTTATAGTCTCTGAAATCCAAGTTTTTATACAGACAGACGGACTGACGGACATGGCTATATATATCGTCACTTTGTGTGGTCGGAGATGTCTCTTTCTGCCTGTTATATATATTTTCGGTTGGCATAAAATTATAATACTCTTCTACCCCTTGGAGTAGACGGGTATAAAAATAGTTAAAATGTTGCTCATATCCCTTTTAATAATAATAATTAAACTGAAAACTTAATTTATAGCCTTATTCTTTACTATGTTCTCTATCTATCTCTATCACAAAAGTGTGACAACATAGCACAACCGAGGATGTTATACTACTTAGCGCCATCTAGCGGTCGTTGCTCGAAAGGTGCCTGAACAAATGTTAAATCAGTGTCGATGTGTATTAGAGTGATTGCAGGAGATTTCACTATTGCTAAACATATTGTGGTATATGTAGTCTCTCCATTTTATAGAAAATCGCTAGATTGCTATATTATTCTTCTTATTATTATTTATGAATGTCCTTAAAATATAAATTATACTTCGCTACGAAGTATCGGCTGGCCAAGCATTTTTTTTCAACTTTGATATAGTATGTAGTACTCGTATGCGTAGGGTTTTTATCTTATCACATTGGCAACCGGGACCCAACCGTTGCCGATAAGAGCCCACAGAGAACTACGAACTTTATAAACAATTGCCATTCAGTCGAGGGCGAGTGGCGACGGAGACAGAGACAAAAACAGAGACGGATTGAAATGCGAGCTGCCTGTGAAATACAGGCATGACAGCTCCCACTGCGTCATAGTTTGGAATATTTCTGGAATTTGATTAAACCATTAATGCAATAACAAACGAAGAATATAAAAATAAAACAAAAAAACAATCACTCAGTGTAATAGGCTCAGGCATCGGTATTGGCGTCGGCACCAGCATCGACTTGTGGTCAATCAAGCCAACTAACTAGTAGCAGAAACAACAACAACAACAACTAAATCGGCAATTGTAATTTGCACAGTGGTGCAAAGTTACACACATAACGATCAACGCTTAACGATCAACGGAAATTGGCACTTGGTAAAGGCAACGGGAGCTTTTGAGGTATGCACGTGGAATAATACATTTATGTATGTAATACATACTAGAACCTACAGTGAAGACCCATATAACTCAAACAAAAACCATCCTGGGATTTGTCAGTCAAAATTCCACACAAAAGTTCGAACCCACCAATAGAAACAAATCTCATAACATATCGCTAAAAGAATTAAGTGTCTCAGGCTCTGACCAGATTGGGGTGATAGTTTAAATGAATTTATCTGAAAGAAGGAAAGAGGAGAATTTTTAGATTTTCCAATCTAAATATTTGAACGAAAGAAAGAAAACATTGCTTACGACAAAAAAAGAAATATTTCAAAGCCTAAAATATATTTGAAGTTCCAAAGAATTTATTGAACTGAAAGAAATTGTATTTTAAAGGGAAAATTGATTTAAAATCAAATATATTTTTTGGGACTACGCGTATATTATTAGTTAAGTATTATATCAAGAAACGATTTATAACATAAATATGGATCTTTTAATGTAAATTGTTTTCGAAAACTTTCTCGACTTGAATAGTTAATTTGCTTGAATAAAAAAACATTTAATTGGTAGGTTCATGAGTTTTAGTTTCTAAAACTTTCCAGAGCGATAAAGACAACATAGGCTGGCTTCACTGTAGCGAATATAGCGAATGAGCATATACTCAAATGTATTTATATGGTTGCCTTTTCCGCACAGCTCGCAGCACGGCGCGACGATAAGTGCATCGTTTGTCGTTTGTCGTTTGTCGTCTGTCTGACGTCATCGACACTGGCAACTGGATAATTGAAAGTCGAAGCAGGAGGCGAAGCGGAACGAAGACAACGAGTGGGAAAAGTGGGAGGAGCTGTCACACATGCTCAGCTCACACTTAACCACAGCAGCACATCGATAACGATAAGCCGAGCGGTGTCCAAGCCGAGCTAGACTCCAAGTCCGAGTGCACAGAGCGCGGGAGATAAACAAACAATGCAGGCGAAGGCCAGTGCCAGCTATGGGACGCCAGTGACGCCTGGCACGCCGGACTCGGCGCATCTCATAATTGGAGCAGCGGGTTACGTGGCCCACGAGCGGAGACAACCGACAAAGACCTTGATGAACTGTTTTCGCGATCGATCGACGCCATCCTCATCAACGGCGATGGCGACCACGGGCTCCCACTATGTGCGCTCGCATAGCTCCACATCGACGGCGCTGTTGCGCCTAGAGGGAGCCGCCGGTTCCAGTCATGCCCTGGACACGGCTGGCCTCTCTGCTGGCGCTGGACGACCCGAGGCTGTGGTGCTGCTGCGTGAGCTGCGCACCAAGCCCAACAAGCTGACGCTGCTGAAGAGCAGTAGCACCAGGGATCTGACACGTTTGCTGCTAGATGATAACACAGTGCTGGTGTCCAACAGCATCCTGGACGTGGGCTCCTCCAACTCGAACTCGTCTTCTGCCGGCAGTCCGGCACAAGCGCGGGAGCGGAGTGGTAGTCGAGAGTGCTGCGCTGTCTGCTCCAAGCGCTGGCACAGTCTCAAGCAGCGCACGGATACGCTGGAGCAGGATCTGTTGGCCCAGGCCAGCTACAGCCAGGAGCTGGAGGCCAAGTTGGCCGAAATGAGCCGGCAGCTGAGCGAACTGCTGCAGGACCGACGTGCCACAGCGGCTCCCGTTGGAGGAAAGCGCAGCGTTGCGACGCCAGTACGACCCTCGAGATTAGCGGCCTGGATGAATCTCGCCAACTGGTGGAAGAGTCGTCCCAGCGTCGAGACGCTGCGCGAGCAACGCATCTTCTTCGACGAGCCCTGCTTCGATACGGAACTGGAGCTAGTGCTGAAACACGACCAGCATCGCACTGTGCCACGGATCGTTGTTGATTGCTGTGATCTTATCGAGCACAGGTATCGACGCTCCACTCAGCCCGTCGAGGGCATCTACCGCCAGTGCGGTGACTACAATAAGATCCAGACATTGCGCTTCAATATCGATGCTAACGACTATGACGCACTGCGTCAGAATGGCGTCGATATACACACATTAACTGGCGTGCTCAAGTTGTTTCTGCGCGAGATCAAAAGCCCCCTAGTGAGCGTTAACGAGGCCAAAACATTTATTGGTCCGCCCAATCAATGGCGTAAGTTAAAATCACATTTCGCACCATCACTTGACCTTCTCATGCGTCTCACACTCCTCTCGCCCCGTCCAGTGCTCACCGATCTCAACCAAAAGCTGGATGCCCTCAAAAGACTGATACGCTCACTGCCAGAGATCAACCGCGACACTATGGATTACATCTTTGCCCACTTTAATCGGTATGTAGATTGTTAAATGTCGCTCAAGTAAAAGTAAAGGGTGAATTGAAAAGTGACTGGTCCAAGTTTCATTAAGATAGATTTTAAATTGAGAGAGGCTTCTCGGATAAGCCACTGCATCCAGATGGGCAGATACCATGACTATTTAAACTTGTTTTGTCCTCCTAATCAATAGCATACTTAACCACAACATAGTATATACTTCAAATGAGTCGCATACAACTAAACCAAATGAAACAAGTAAGAAAGCTACAGTCGAGTGTGCTCGACTACTTGATACCCGCTACCCATTTCTACTGAATGCAGCAAACATTAAGAGCCAGAATCAAAATATAGTATTTTTTCAGAAAATACTTAACAATATATCAAAAAAATATTTCGCAATGTACCACTCTCAAAATTAAAAGCGTGCACTTTTTAGGTTTATTGAATATCGTTATTTGATCAAAGAATGACATAGCAACTGAACAGGTGCAACTGCACCTGACTTCAGCCAGTACAACTATTTCTTGAATAACTTCTGTATTTGTTGCCTGTTTGATGATACTTATGATTGCGTGTAAAAATTGTCTCGGCTTTTGCCGCTGATCATAAATATGTTTAGGGTCGGAGATGCCTCCTTCTGCCTGCTGCATACATTTTCGTTCGGTATAAAGTTATAGTACCCTTCTAACCTATGGGTAGGCAGGTATAAAAATATATGCATATAATTACTTTATACAAATTGAGAAATAGTGACCTAAGTAGGGGTTACCCGACTTTTGGTGAATAATTTTAATAATTCATAGCAATTGCGGTGAACTATTTCTGGTTTTATTTAAATTTGTCATGATGTGCTTTAAAATCAACAGTTGTCAAGCCAGTGAAGAATTACAATTCTAATTTCAGATGTTATTCAAAATTGTTCTTTTCAACTCTCTCACCGTTACTTTTCACCTTCTGATATTCGCAGGCTCACCAAAGTGCCACTGCAGCAAATTAGCGCTGAGACTTTATCAATATCGATAACACCTTCGATATTCCACACTGTGCCACAGGGTGTTCACATGAATGACATACAGGAGCTGCTGCGGGAAACCGAAACTCTGGCTGATTGTGTGAAGCTAATGATTGAGTACCAGGGCCGCATATTCGAGTAAGTGGCGGGTCCAAAACTTATGTACCTGGTGCTGGTGTTGGTTTTGGATGTATTGGTGTTGGTTGCCAAGCGCTTTAATGCTCATCAATTAGCTGGCTTTAAGCTGCCTCAAATCAACTTGTCTCGAAATCGTTGCTAATAACTCAATCCCCAAAAAAATCCTGTATCCAATCCAACCTGCCCCTTGTTCCCATGCTCTGCTCCTCATCTCCTTACACAGATGCACGGCCGATCGTCGCATAAAGCGCCTCAGCATGCGCAATTTGAAGAAGACGCTATCCCAACCGGACTTACTATTTCATAACCTTTTCTGATTCTGATTCCACCGATGCCAGAGCTGAAAGTGACTAATTCGCATTAAGTATGAGTATTGTACATATTGCACTACATATATTTTACGATTTTATACTGTACTATATATATATATATTATTCTGTAATAATAATTTCTTTTTCAAATTTAACGTGTTCGGATGTAAAATGTTTATGCGATGTACCTTTTCATGATTTTATATAATTTCATTCATTGATTATTAGGCTTTGCGGCATAAAATAAATGTATGATAAATCGAAATACATTTTATTTTTATTGGCCTTGGTCACATTTTATTCCCCAGCGTATGGAAGAACTGCCACTATATCTTTTTAAGAAAAGAGAAATACTGTAGAATCCGGTTATAGCGACTTTCAAAGGACCGACGATTTTACGTCGTTATACCCGGAAGACGCACTAACCGGAGGTCCTTTCATACATAACTTTGTATGGGGACCAACCAAGCCATAGAGTTTCCGTCGCAATAACCGGACTAACGCTATAAGCGGAGTCGTTATAACCGGTTTCTACTGTAACTTAATAATAAATATTTAATTTATTTATTTGCAGTTCTCTCCATTAATTCAATTTAAACTACACTGGAAATATTTTAAATTTTAACATCATATTTTATTAAAAGATAGACAATTAAAAACGGCGAGAGTGATCGAATAATACATATGAAACATGTTTTCTTAATACATAAACATCAAGACAATTAAACTTTAGTATGTAACTTACCACGGATTAGTTAACTTCAACAATTCATCGAGTTATGTGATTTTACTTACGCAGTCAAGTTATACAGTCCATTACGTTACATTGTTGTAAAATTGTAACCTCATAATATGTTAAAAAATCTAAAGTCGAGTTGTCACGACTATAAGATACCCGCTAACCATTATCAAAGAACACAAAAAAAGGTTGTGTGAACCATGTAGAAGATGCATCTGATTTTCACCTTCTATATTCATTTAATTTGGTTGTTATTCTCTATATCTATTTAAGTGTACAGAATTCATGTTTGAACGTGGCCAAATTGTAAAACAAAATCGTCCTGTTCGCTATTGATGTTAATCAAGAATTTCGACAATCTTAAAAGTAAATTTTTTATTAAATACGTGGCCTAAGAACAATATCTTTTAATATGCAAAAATTCAATAATTTGAATATCTGTTTCTTGTTTAGTCTTTAACAGACAGTTGTGCCATCTGCTGTTACTTGGCCAAATGCCCTTATAGGGAAAGCAGGATTGAATGGTAATACTTGTTATTTTATATAATAATTTGACGAAGCGATAGAAATATAATATTATCAATAAAAAGATAAAACTGTTTGCAAAATAAATAATTTAAATTATATATTTAGATTTGAAGTTGGAGGCTGCGTTTTATTTTAAAGTTAGACGCCTGTGCAAGCACAAGCAAGAAAGAGAGAGAATGAGAAAAGATACCACGATAGCATATATAAGACAGTCTATAGTTAAGTATTTTGTAAGTATGTATATCATTTTATTTCAAACATCTGCATAACATTGTAATATTTGTTTTTGTTGCTTGAGAGGGGGTGTTGGAGGGACAAGGCGTGCCGATGGGAGGAAGAGCCAATGATTTGTTTAACATAGTTACAGTAGTACAGTCTACGCGTCTCTAGAACTACCATACAATATTTAAAATATAAACTGGCGTTACAGTGCTAGGTGACTTATATCGTAATTGTGTAATTGAAATTGTTTATGCAAATATATATGTATGTCTATATCTGTATTTGTATTTGTAATTGTATATATATGTATATGTCTATATTTGTAAATGTACTTGTATGTATATATGCAATGCCAGATACGCTTGCGATTTGTTTATTGTTTAATGCAATACTTTCGCTTGACTTGTTCATCTTTAACATTAGAGTAAGTAACTAAATGACTAAATATTCTAGTTTGTATTCATTTGTTATTATTATAATACTTGTTAACAGTATTTGAGTGATGTATTTTTATTATATTTGTGTACGGGTTGTACATGGTATATAGATTAGTTGAAGAAATTATAAAAATCAATGAGTTCAATTTAAAAGTAAAAATTACAATGATAAACATTCGTTCACGATCACAATGCTGGGTAATTTATTTGTATTTATGTCTACATGTATATATATTTGTATGATTATAAATTATTCAGATAACTGAATGCATATGGTAAATATATACTACATATATGTTTAATGAAATTAATAGCTACATATCATCAAAGGCACAGGAATCTATACACACATATGGGCTGAGGTCTTTTAAGATATGATATATCATAATAAAATTTGAATCCGAACCGAGCTAAGCTGATGTTAATGAATATACGTATGTACATTGATTTTCACATTTACATTCATGCTGTAGTTTTAGCTGCTGCTTGGCAGTGTTATTCATGATATTCAATACATACACATAACACATAACGTAAGTACATTTCGATTAGTTAACGCTAATTAAACACAATTTTTATTTATGTAGATTATTGCTTAGCTCTTGAAATGGGTGCGGGGGAGAGGGACCAAACTACTTGAAGAATGGATTCTTTGAGGCCGACGATTTCATGGTACACAAGATTTGGCGCTCCAGCTGAAAGTCATAGTCCAATGTTTTCAGCAGCGAAGATATTTCGGGCAGTGTGGGTAACTATTTGATAAGACATTTGATTAGATTTGACATAAGGCGCAGTGCTTTAAGATTCATACTCACATCAGTCATTGGCTGGCTACGCTGTAGCATGGCATGCATAGCAAATGGCACGCCTTCCAGTTCGGTATAGGTGCCTAGAGTTCCAGTGCCGCCATAGATGGCACTTCGGCCGGTGCAGTTTACTGCTGCTGTTGTTGCCGTAGTTGGACGTGGTGGTGCTGGACGCTGTGGAGAATTGATTTGATAGTGTGCCTGAATCTCTTCATAGTCATGATGTTCAGTTCCTGGAGGCACCTGTGGAAGCTGATACAGGTCGTCGACATCAATTCTAATTAAATAAAAAGCAACTACTTACCGGTCCTCGTGAGCCACGTTGACCGTGCAAATTAAGGCGGTTCAGCGCCTGTTCTACCTCACAGCTGCTGCTTGCTACGGACTGGTGCACGGGAACGGGTGGTGGCAAGCGCACCGGAATGGCGCCAGTTTTGTAACAAATCAGTACGCCATTTATATCGCCAGCCAGCTTGAAGCCATCGGGCGCTATCTTCAGCTTGGAGCATAGTATTACATCAGTGACCGCGTGCGTGACTGTGCCGCGTTTTGACAACTTGTACGCTATTTGGCGCTTGCGCCAGGCCTTCTGGTCGCTGTCTGCGGTGCGCGACAGCAGTGAGAACTCCTTTGGTGGTGCCACTTTCTCGGCAATGACTCTACGCATGGAGAAAACTTTAATGTATAAACTTGGATAGCTTGCACAGTTATTGCTGACTTACTTGAGCGTCTCCACAACGTACTCGGGCAGACCCTCGGACTTGGACAAGCAGAGATAGCGTGTGGTCTGCCGGCCAAATAGTATGTTGTAGTCCCGCCACAGATCCGCATCGGAATCCTGATCATAAGTGCGATGTATGGCACTAAAGTTCTTCGGACAGCTGAGAATAAAGCACAATAAGTGTTATATTAATGGGACTTGGTAGTTCGACTTTGCACTTACCGCTCAAAGTCCTCGACAATGTGCAGAGAGGTGATGGGTCGATTGTCCGGCAGAAAGCTCATTATGGAATTGAATACATTCATGGGACTGGTGGCATTACCATTGGCAGTTCCAGGTGCACCCACTCCACTGGCTGCTGCTGCAGCTGTTGTTGCATTTGTGGCTGGCGGTGAGCCGAGTAATGCAGTGGCGCTGGCCAGTGCCGAGGTGCCGCCACCGATAGCTGTGGTGCCGCTTTGAATGTGCTTCCCGGCTTTGTTCATGTTGCGTACGTAGTGGTCGACTATCACCTGCCTCTTGCCTCGTTTCGTTACTTCCGTGCACACAACACTATGATCATAGAAATGTGCACATAAATTATTAGTATATTTTGGTGTTTTGACACATTACTCATACGCCTTGAAGCCGCAGTGTTACGTTTGCTTTTCAATCAACAAGATCAGCAATTTCAATTAAAAGGCCTTTACGGCAATTCCCAAAGTGTGATTCATGCGCAGCCCAAGAAACAACAACTGCACTCTGTTCGCATATTAGTGGCTCTCTTGGGACAAGTAATAAAATTTGCTTACATATTTTTCATGGGCCAGTGCGAAACGCTCGGTTTCTCTTTTCCAAAAAAAACAACAAGATGAACTAAGAAAACAACTGTGACAGACCCGGTACTTATAGCCGGACAAAACGTTAAGTTAAATAGAAATGAAATTGATCAAGAAATGGAAATCAATAACCAATTGCTAAAACAAGCTGCAACCTATAAAAGACTTGTCACCAAATTTGGTAACTCTAGCACTCGTGTGGTTACTGAGCTATAAATTTGTATAGTGACTGCAGGCAGTCGTATAATCATCATACCCATTGCTCCTCAATGGGTGCCGGGTACAACAATACCACACTAGCGCATGCAAATATAATGCATTTAAGTGCGATTCATTGTTGTTATAATATTTATGTATGTTATTGTTATATGTACAATACATATGTACATACTTAAAGCCCTTCAACCATTCACTGCCTTTGCAACTTTCTTATCTTTCTCGACCAAGTTAGCAATTTATAACGCCGGCACGACCCACATTAAATTCTCTTTCCGGTTATATTTTTAGAATTCGCCAACAAAGTCTGAAACTTAAGATTGTGAATAAAAAATATCAAGAATGCTGCTTGCAATTTTCCAAAAGAATCTCAAATCTCGAAACAACTAACCGACCTCCGGTGACCACTCATTAGAAAAAATGACCAAGAGATCACGCTAGACGACAATTAATTGAGTCATGTTTTGTTCACACACGTTCTCGTCTACGATTGAGAAATGGCTTGGGGTGTATTGACCCCAAGGGAGGTTCGTACATCAATTAATCAAGGCAATAAACTAAGAATGTTTTTCCACAAATAACTGATATAAACAAAGAAGGGCATGTGCACTTTCGTGCTACTTAATCTTCAATAGCTTAGGTAAATCGACAAAATTAAACAACAATTTGCCATTTTGTTTAGATAACAAATGATAATATGTCAAACTGTCATTGCTGCCAACTATTTGAAAAATCGAATACAAGTATAATTAAAATATGACACGCTTTTTGTTACATATGTATGTATGTACATTCAAAGACTACCTAGAGAAGAACTAGATAATACATTTTTGAGCAGCAGCAGCATCGCTTTGATTGTGCGCGTCTTGAAGTGTGTATATTATTTATTTTATAGCTGATAATAGGCAGGAGTCAAGGTGCTAATAAAACAAGTGATAAGCACACACATATCCACACGTTTATGCACAATACACAATACAAATGCAGTATTTCATTCATAGAGCAGCAGCTTTGAGTCACCGCAAAGAAACTGAAATCGCAAACGCAATCGCAACAAAAGCAACCTTAAAAGTCACAGATGGACAGCATAAAGAAGACTTTACCAAATATGAGTGATGGGAGAGGAGGAGTTTTGGCATCCAGAGGCGAGTGCGAAACAAAGAAGACAATACGACAAAAATAAATAAACTGCAGTACGTGACAAGGGCCGAGAAATGAAGGCAGACAGAAAATACAAACAGAGCCACAACAGCGGCAGTTACAAAAGCAAATAGTACATAACCAACTCACTCGCACACCAGTTTAGTCGTTTCATCCGCTCTCCAATTATGAATACGCACACACACAACATACATAAACCCTGCGAGACCAACTCTCCAATATTTCAAGTTTTGAGAGAAAAACAGAATTAGGCGCATTTCGCAATAGGTGCAACACGAAAATAGAAACTTTTTTTATATACACATAGTTTTTAGTGCCGGTTGGGGCGAATACAAATCACATTATAAGAGCAAATTGCATGCCACTTAATTGAAAATGCAGCCTAGCTGAAACGCATTAAGAATCTACATTGTTGGCGGCAGCATCAGAACTTTGTTTTATATACATATATACACACACACATACGAACTGCATATTTATATACTCATAATTAGAATAAGTTTCTTTTGCTGTAACTCATGCTTACATGTCTGGAGCTAAATTTAAAGTGCCTAATGCAAGAGAACTTTGCGTTTGGGTGCGTCGCGAAGGAAAACAATTGCATTAACTACGCCAATACAATTAATTCAATTGATGAATATATTTGTTGTGCCGTACAATTTGTACATACCTTTTGCAATGTTTGTACCGGCATACAAATTGCGATCAATAGTACACTTATATTTGGCCTTGTTGCTATTTTAAATTTACAATAGCTGTTGTTAGAATATTAAAAAAAAACGGATTTCTCCACAGCACCCACCGCCCGCACAAACCGTCAGCTGTGGATAATTAAAATTAACTAATGTCAGTGTTACCACATTCAATGCAAAATGTTTGCCATAATCTGATCTGTTTGGCATTCTCGTTCGATAAGAATATTTCGTTCAGTTTCAGTTCAGTGTTCAAACCAAGCCAAGTCGATATTTATCGAGCATCAATTTTAAAAATTTCAACTTATATTGTACTTACTCAAATATAAAACACGCTATGAAAGAGAGAGAGAGAAAAAAAACAAAAAGGTTTTTAAAAATCTGGCCATTTTTACATACAATAATTGCCCTATAATGTTAAATGTATTTTTGGAAGTAGGCTAGCTTATTTTGAAATTTAGTATTTGGTCACACTATTCCCATCTCTAATTGAATTCGTCGCTTCAAACACAATTTTTTTGTTTTGACACAAAATTCAAGTATAATGGAGAAAACAGAAGCAATAGCTATACCTAACGTCGACTCATATCGACGCCTACTTAACAAAGCTGTATCTCAAGCGCTGATTGATAAAGGTGCCGCCACGGCTAGTAATCAATGTCTTGAGACATTGACGCAAATGATGCAGGCGCGTATGTGACAACAATTTTAAATTAATAAGAGCTTATTAAAATGATTATTAATTTGCAGTAATCGTGGAAATTGGAAATTCATCGCACAATTATTGTGAACTAGCTGGTCGCACCATGCCTACGGTTGGCGACGTCAGCATTGCGCTTATTAATATGGGTATAAATATAAGCAGCTTAGAGACTTATGCGCGACGTACAAATCCTGTGCCTATTCCACTGCCGGCACAACAAACGCAGCAGCGTCAATTGAGTTTATTGCAAGCTGGTAGTAAGGCGGCACATCCACATTATGTGCCCAGCTATTTCCCTGCGATGCCGGATCCCCATGCGTACATTCGTACGCCCACCCATAAACAGCCCGTAACAGAGTATGAGGCGATTCGAGAGAAAGCTGCCAGCCAGAAGCGAGATGTTGAGAAGGCGCTGACAAAATTTTTGTGCAAAACATCTGAAACAGTTAATCTGTTTCCCACCGAGGACAATATGTTCCCACGTAAGCGTCACACATATCACAAATTAATGTAGCCATTGACTAAATTTTGTATATTTTTAAACCATTAGTAATTGCCTGTGGGGCAAGATTCCCGCCTTACTTAGCTGCCTTGAATCCTACTGATCAAGTGTTTGACTTTGAGGAGCTCGAGTATCATTATTTGGTGGCTAATCGCACTGAAGATGCGCCCAGCAAAGGTATATTTGTATGAGACTCACTGAAACTTTCTTTTATATACCTTATTCTGTTTTCAGAGGATGGCGATGAAGGTGACAGCGAAAATGAGGACGATGTAGACAAATCTAAGGAAGAGAAGCTAGAATTGGAAATAAAGCCCAATTCAACAACGAACAAAGCAATTTTGGAAAATCCAAATATTGACAATCCCTACTTGCGTGCTGCTACTCTTCCCAAGCGAGCTAAATTGAACCCTGAATCTGCCGATGTACGCAGCATTTTGCCTGCCCGACAACAGGGGTCTTCTGAATCGCCTTTAATAGCGACAGCTTCTACTCCAACTCCCTCAACTTTAGAAATGACCAAAACATAATGCTTAATATAAAACATGTATATTAAGTAGCCTAAATTTTCGTTTTCTTAATAAATATATCGATAACACATTTAGTTGTCTCATTCATCGATAGGTTGTCTCATTCATCGTTGTGTACACAATCAGCTGTTCAATAGGTCGCAAACAGCATGCCTTTAAATTATACATTGGCTGATAAGTTTTCTTATTATTGTTAAAAACTAGGTTCTTATAACAGAAGCATAATTTAAACTATTGTTGTTTCTTAAAGAACTAAAAAAACGGGTAACCCTTAACATACGGAAGTGCACACAACATTAGCAAAATGAATTTCCTGCGGCAAACATTTAGCGTTACGAAACAATTCACGGCACAGGGTAAGTTTAAACTAAAACGAATTTATATTCATGTAGTTTCTATGTTGCAGCCGGAAAAGCGCACACGCCTTGTTTATTTACTCTCCGATGGCCAAAAATACGTCCGCAGCGGTATCAACATAGCCACATATACTCGTCTTCAGTGGCAGCCACCCGCGCATGTTTTCACAATCAATGACTGTGCTCGTTTCATATTTATCTAACGAACCTTTCTCCCAATGTAGACAATGATTTGTATAATGTGTTTGCATTCGATTTCAACTCTTTCCCTCCACGAAGGAGTAGTGCGCGTGGTTGGCTTGCTCATGGCACACTTATACGACACTCAGTCCTGTGAATATTTTCATAGGCGTTTTCTCATGTTTTCTGAATTCCAATCGGGATTTTTAATTAAAATTCGGCCACATAATATGCTGTCAATTGCGATGTACATGCGAATCACTAGACAACAATAGGAATTTGCATGACACAAAAAGGACACACAGGTGTGCTGCCATGGGCCAGTTTGCGTATCACGATGCACAATGGGCTAGCTGTTATTGAAATGCTTTGTTCGTCTGCCCCACTATTGTCATACCTTATGGTAATTATTACCTGAGTGCGCGGGTGTGCGTGCGTGTGGTATTTAATTAAAATTTCTGTCATTTTAGTTTTTAACATGCAAACTGGTGTGCGCAGTACAGTTGGGTTGTAGCCCCTCCGCTGCCAATGGTCAATCAGAGCATAGGGGAGTATAGTAAAGTAGAGAAGACAACGACAACCCCTGTCAGCTGTGAAAGGCCTTGTGAATGCATCTTGCACACTCTTTCAATCATAAAAGGCTTGAGAGCGCAGCGTTTGCGTTAACTGACCCAAAGCCACATCCTTTGTCCATTGCGCGTCATTTGGCTGCAATTATTTGGCAAGCAATGCACGATGTACACACCGACTGCAGCATAACAATTATTTTGCGATTTTCACAGAGATTAGCCACAACAAAAGACCAATAGGCATTGTGAGTGCCAACTGTCCTGGCTGACCCTTTTGTGTTAGCAACCTTCACTCTTTCTGTCCATCTGTCTGTCAAATGTTTTAAGCTGCCCGCAATGTGTGTGCCTCATATGTGAACAACGTTATATAGATACAGAATAGGTACAGTTGTGCTGGCTTCTAATAATCGATCAAATTTTGCATTTCAGCTCTCCAGAGCAGCTTTTTGGGCGCTGCTGCCTTGCGAGGCATGGCATCGTTGAACCAAATGCATCGAACGGGTCCACATATTAAGACACGACCGCCACGTCAGCCGTTGGACGGTAAGCCCTTTGCCAAGGGTGTTGTGCTCAAGACGCTGATCAAGAAGCCAAAAAAACCTAATTCGGCAAACCGAAAGTGCGTGCTGGTACGATTGTCCACCGGCAAGGAGATGGTGGCCTATGTACCAGGCATTGGACATAATTTGCAGGAGCATAATATAGTGCTGTGTCGCGTTGGTCGGCTGCAGGATGTACCCGGAGTAAAACTAAAGGCTGTGCGCGGTGTCTACGATCTGGCACATGTTATCAAGAAGTAGACTCTCCTAGTGTGTAATTCGCCTTCATAACTTTGTATAAATTATGTATGAAAAAAACAAACAAATGTTCAATTATTCAATCGCTACACACAGTTGTTATTGTTATTTGAAAGTACTATTATTTTTTTATGGAAAATTATGCAGCTCAGCCGGATTAGTGTAAGTAGCCCGAGACAATATCTACACACATACACGCTCATGAAGAGTGAGGACTCACTTCATCTAGCCTTGTCGTAATCTTAAGTCAACAGTGCAAGGGCGGGCTGAGCCGAGTTTCATGTAAAAGCAAGTTGTAACAGCATTTTTACGCTTTAACAGGCAAATCCCTTTTGAGAATTGTTTTGGGATTCCATTCTTCACTCTTTACTGTTTTAAGAAAATCGCACAAATTTTATGCCAAATAATCGTTAACTGAAATGGGCGTCATTTAGCCTCACCGCCTTTTCACAGTGTGGCAAGAGAAACTTGTCATCGAACTTGGTACTTTTAATAATTTCAAACTGTTTATTAATAGTCATTGTCAACATTTAGACTTAAGTTGCCTTTTAATCTATTAAAAACATTCCAACCTAACAGTCTAGAGTTTGAAAAAGCTGCAGGCTTATTAGGAAACATTACGATGACTTTATAAAGATGGTTCCAAGGTATTTGTTTACAATCCTTGTCTTCAAAGAGCTGTTTATTATTGTGTCATCAGAATTTTATAGATTTACTTACCATAGCGTAAAAGGGTATTATAATTGAGTGCCAATTTAAAATTTACGGAGTCATCGCGGTTCCCATAAGTTTCAGATTTGAGTAAAAGTTGATCAAAATTGTGGCAAAATTGACGGAAAAAAATGGTACAAAAGTGTTATCAAACAAAAAAGAAACGTGACTTATTAAAAATAATCCCAATTGCTTTTCAACCGTCAACTTTAATCTTATATCGTTAATTGAATCACAGAGACTTGTGTACCTTCGAAGTTTTGAGACATGCTCACTTAAATGGAACATTGGAGTCAAGTACAGCAAATATGCTATGTTAACTGTTACTTTTCGACAAAGGTGGACAGGAGTGTCCAATGATAACCCAACTTGCGTTAGCCCTAGAGCTATGGCAACATTGCTTACAGCTATGGCAACATTTTCCATGTAGCACAAATCGGTTAAAGTTATTAAATTTGTACAATTCAAAACTAATCATTCAAAACTTGTGCGATCTTTTGAAAAAAAGTAGACACAAAGGCCGGATTGATAAAAGTTGCTAAACAAAATATACGAGTATGATTCCTTAACTTATTTATTTTTACTATGAACGTTAAATGTAAAACCAATCGATTAACTACCACAAACCAGAAGAAGTTCGTTTATTCAGTTAATCAATATTTCTCTCAGCCGCAAAATAAGTTACGAGTACCTTACTATCTTAAATTTGTTATATTTATAGGGTAGAAGGATATTATAACTTTGTACCAACCCAAAATGTATGTAACAGGCAGAAGGAGGCATCTCTGATCCCACAATGTATTTTCTATTGATCGGCATTTTTGGTACACACAATAATAATCACAATCGTAATGAGTTCTGAAATGTAGTTACAATCGGACAATAAACACAAAAGTTGTTCATGAAATACTTTAACAGTGTAAAATCTTAATTGTTTTATACATATGTTTATCTGGTGTATGCCTATATAAATATTGAGTAGATAATAATTCATGTCGATTTCTTAAGAATGTCGCTTTCAGTAAGAATGGCAGTACAAATGCTGCTGGACCAATCAATTCAATTCATTGTCAAAGTTAAAAACTTTGAAGCCATCACATCCAATGATCTTAGGATATGATTACATTGTAAAATATACCTCTAGTTCGGTGTCCTGGATACTACAACTCTTTTGCAATTTTCCTTTTGGGTAAGTGAGATTTAAAATCTCTTTTATGTCGGCGCCGATCAAAACGAATGCTAACGGTTAACCGTTACTCAGACATGCGGAAACAGTTTAACAAACACATTGATCGATCGTTTTATGTGAGCCGACAAAATAGCGGTCTCTGCAGCAATCGCAGTTTCAATCCCACGACAACATTCCCAGTGTTGACCACGTGAAAACCCTTTTGGTCAAAGTCCAGGCGACAGTTGGTCAACAATGGCCAGGCTCAGGCCAAGCAGCTCCTGCCTGATTGAGACATTATGACAGCAACGTCGGAAGAAGCAGACAAAGATGAAGATGAAGACGAAGACAAGAACGAGGACGAGGCGAGGACGAACACAGTGACAGTTTACTTTTCTTGTGTGATGTTCAGTTCTTGTGGTGCTGGCCATTGTTTTAGAGTTGTTCGCTGATTTTCTGCTGAGTCAAGTTGGCTAACATGAAGTCAAATCCCTTTGTCCTTAAGCGTGCATAATTTTTTATCAATCGAAATGGACAATGTCAATGCACACATACATACATACATTCATATACATATATAATATGTATGTATGTATATATGCACCTAGGATAAGCACTAATCATGCCAGAAGACACGTTGGCACTTCCGTTGAACCCGACCAGCGTTGCGGCTTTGTATTTTCGTAATAACTGTAAAATTTGTTAAATGATAAATGATTATCTCGAAATGGTATGGTAAATGGTCAACCGAAGTCTCACACATCTGACAGCAGTGTCGTCTACTGGCAATAAATTATTCACTTTCAAATTCAATATTCATATTGTTCACGACATGTGCTTGATCGTCCTGTTGAGTTGGACGAAAGAAGGCATTTTAAATCTATTTTATAAAATTGCATTTAACGACTTGAATGTATTAATTTCATGAGAAGCAAGAATTGTTTTTTTTTCTATAAATAAATAATAATAATCAATGCAGAAGATAAAGAAACCTAACCTTGATTAAAGGACAAAATAATCGAAAATAAATTGTATATTATTTAATATAATTTATTACATTTACTATTTTCTTTACCATACATAAATTCTACTACAGTCGCAATAAAAATGTATTAGTATTCCATTCCATGTTCACCCCAACATTGTAAATTATAGTTATGATTTCAGTTCTCCAATCAAAAAAGGTGTATTATTTTGGTAAAATAATAATTAATATTAAAATCAATTTCAGCTTACTCGGCAGAGGTCAATCCAAACAACATTAGAGATCTTTTATCAAACTTACTAATAAGTTAAAGGTAAAAAAATAAACAAGCGAAAACTCCTCTCGATCCCCTTATAATTAATAAAAATAATAAATAGAGTTAAATTTCTTGCATTAGAAAATGAAGATAAAATTTGTTATCTATTAAAAATTATACTTTTATATTTTCTTTGTTTCACGAGGTTTTTGAGGAAATTAAACTGGAACGTTTTCTAACAAGTGAACAATTTATTTATTCTATACCTCTAAAAGTATTAGCAATAAGGCCTCTTTTAAGCTTTTGAGAAACTGCTTTATCATTCATGTGCAATTCTAGAAACCTTAATTGTCTTTGTGGGCTTACGAAGTAGATAGTCAGAGCATGGTTCTGGGGTCTGGGGAAGACTGTCAAACATTTTGTTTAATTTTTGACACGTGCGCTAGACTTAGGGGTTGGTTGCATAAATACTTATGAAAAGGAAATGCAACCCCGTTGGCCGGTTCAGCGCCAATTCCAACCCCCTTCGACAGTTGTACAGTTGTACAACCCTTGGCGCAATCGTATCTCATCAATGGTTAACCACAAAATGGAGTTACTCTGCTAAATTGTGATATCCAAATGGAAATGGCGTTGGTTTTCAAGTATGGTTATGTATTGTGTGGTCCGTTCCATGAGGAACGATCGTTAAGAGGAAAAAACAAAACCCATTTAATTACGAGTGAACTCTGATTGTTTTGTGTTTTACAAGAATCGATCGGAGTCCGAATGTCAAGTCAAATAATGATGCATAACCCTCGAAGCAAGTGCGAGGTGCGAGATGCGGCAACTAAGATAATCCTCATTTTCTTGTAATCATTTTGGCGAAGAACAATGGACGACACAATGTGTGTAGTTTGCAGTCTTAAAAAAGAGATCAAACTGGCATTCATCTGGAATGTCAAGAGATCTCTGAAGATGGCCAACAAACAACGGGCGGGCGTTAACCGCACAAAGGGTCGATCAGTGCCAGCAGCCAATCGTGTGTATCCTTCTCTCTCTCGCTCTCTCTCCTCTTACTCTGTTCATGTGCATTGTTGGCCACGTGTAGAGCACACTCCAATGGCAGCGTATCAAGGGACATGACCAGGTGAAAATGATGCGAGTTCAATGCGAATGGGGCTTGATTTCAACCCCTTTGAACATGCCTGCTGGTCGTGCCGATCGATGATCCTGATTTCATCCTGATTCGCCAGCAGCGATACAAACCTTTATCGCTGTTGACATATCTCAAAACCGTCAAACTGGGATTTGGAATTTTGATTGCTCATCGCTATAATCCTTTATGTGGCGGCACGATCGATCAGTCGTTCGATGATCACACTCTAAGAGTTTGCCCAGCACGTGCCTAACTTTGATGACATTTTTTGCGGAGACTTAATAGATTTGATTCATATCTTAATTATAATTTTCATCGATTCACAACAATTTAGATTATATGTATATAGTAGATCACTCTCGTTCTGATTGATCAAGTTTATTATTATTATTATTATTATCGTCATTAAAATAATGTTTTCTTATAAAAGGAGGCACCTTCAGCTTCCTTTCGTTGAATTTGAAAGCTAGTTAGTTAGGTGACAAACAAGGCAACATCGCCTAGACTGTTGAAGATGCGGTTGGCGAAAAAGGGTATTATAGATTTGTTCGAAAGGATTTATGATTTAGACAAGTCCATCTGTCTGTCTGGTCTGTGTAATTGCGTGTCTCTCAGAAACTTCAAGACACTCGAATTGGCAAAGAGTATATCGTGGTCGAGCACACAGCGTTTGTTTTTGTATTACATTTTTAATTGTACCGCAGTCTGCGAACCTTAGGAATCTTCTAATCATAGAGGCAACGTCGCGCCCTACACACAGATAACATACAAACAAAACTTCTTCTGGCTTTGAGGGAGCTTGAGGAAGAGGGAGAAGCAGAGCAAGAGGTAGAGAGAGCGAGAGAGAGCTTGCCTAGCCCTAGCTAAAATGTACGGCTGATAATCTCGATGATCAGGCTGCTTAAGTAATTTTACAATTGACCTACAAATTTGCCTAAGCTGGGAGGAATGAGTGAGTACATGGTCTGATATTGTAGCTGCAACAATTGTAGTAACTGTTACTGTAACTGTTACTGTTAGCGGTAATCGCCGGATTTCGGTTAAACTTTTGCAATAAGCAGTGCAGCGTATGACAATAAATTGAAACTTACACTCGCACTCGCAGTCGCATTTTGCCGAGTATTTGGCAATATACGAGCAAAACTGGTGGCCTAATCTTAAGTACTCGCTTGATCCGGGGCTCGCTCCCCGGTTGTCTTGAGCGTAATCTGAGATTAAATTAAAATGTCGCAGGCGCGCATTCATAATCGGGGCAAGCGTGGCAATTTCAATGGCAATGGCAATGGCAAAGACAGAGGGCAATTGCACTCGCGTAAATCCTGCCGTCTTGGGCTAATCCTTTCGCTACCTGCGTAGAGCAGAGGCAGAGGCAAGGCGAGACGAGAAGCATGCAACAGGCGCGGTACACACGAATTAACCTGATTAAAATTGTATTTTTCCCAAATTTATGGGATTAAGTTCCGTTCAAGTTCCTTTAACTCGTTTAAGCTACCGGATTTAGTTCAAGTGCTCGGAGTTCGCGGCCTGCGACAAACATGTATCGCAACCATGTCCAGTTCAAGGCTCACAATCTTCTGGCCAACTCACTGAGCTGCCTATGAGCCGATTTTTATTGGGCTGGCTTAATTAGCACAATTGTTTACAAAATTTACCTTTCGTCATGCTGTGACCCATTGCCGTGTCGTTGAATCCCTGATCTACATGGATGGATGAAATCCATAGCTCTCACACGCCCACAGCTCGAGACAGGCCAACGTGTGAACCGAGCAGATTGAAATTCTATTTAAAAATTAGTCTAATCCACAGCCAAGAAACTACCGAATACTCTATCAACGGACTGACCTGTCTGACCTAGTACTGCTGATTCCCATTCCTATTTCTTGCTCCGTCCCTTCTCTTGTCTACTCCTCCATTCCCGTTAACTGCTGTGCAATTAGCTTATGCAAGTATCGCTGAACCACAGAACCCGCAGCAGACACAAAGGGTTCTCTCTCCCTACATACAAAAGGAGCGTAGTCTTTTTTATTGGCCCTACTCCTTTTTTATGGTTCCTCCTCTCTTATGCAACATTTGGCAATATGAATTGAGTTTCTTGGCAACAAAATGTAAACTATACAAACAAGTTGCCATTTACTAACTCAATTCATGACTACTCTCTGTTCAGTCCATGAGCTTTGCTGCACATATAATATTCAGAACTTATCATACTTAGAGCTTTCAAGTATCAATCAAGCGCTTTAATCAAAAATGATGGGAATATATTTTTACTTTTCAAACACTAAAGACACGCAACATTTTTATACCCGCCTTTTCAAAGATTATAAGGGTATTATGACTTTGTGCTAACCGAGAATGTATGTAACAGACAGAAGGAAGCTTCTCCGACCCCACAAAGTATATATATATTCTTGATCAGCGTCAACAGCCTAGATGATACCGCCATGTCAGTCTGTCCGTCTGTATAAACACCAATGTAGATCTCAGAGACTATAAGAGTGAGAGTAACCAAATTTGGGGACGACACATCTTATTTTTGCTCGCAGATAAAGTTTGTTTCAGATTTTGGCCAAGCTCCTTTCGTCCCACAAATCGAATTAACCGAATTGCAATCGTAAACCAAAACTTGAATTTTACATAATACTCTCTTAATGATCTCTGAAAATTGGGTTAGAGTTGGACAATATACACAGATGTTATTCAAGAAATACTTTTATAGGGCGAAATCAGGAGCACGAACAGGTGCACCTGTTCAGTTGCTATGTCATTCAGTGACATAATAATGGTGTTCAATATACCAAATAAAGTGCTAAAGAGATAATAATTTTCGGTATATATTTCGAATGTATTTAGTGTATTTTTTTAGTCTATTTTCGAAATGGCCGCTCTTAATTTTTGTGAATTCTGTCAAAATGAGTGGCGTGTATCTCAGAGTCGAGCAAACTCGACAATAGCCTTTTTACTTGTTATGTACTATTTTTATTTTCATATTTATGATTTATATATGATTTAATATCTTTCGTATTGCAGTACCATTGTAACATCTCGGCACCCTCTTTTAATTTCACATGTTTGTAATTTATATCATTAATATATTTTATTAATAATCCTTTAGCTAAATTTAATAAATAAAATTAGAATATCCAAATCTCGACGAGTAAATCAAATATCCTTATCATAAGGAAACCCAGCATTGTTCATTCCTGAATAACCATAATAGAATAAATTCCTAAGTTATATAAAATGTAATATATTATATTATACATATATTAATTCTCTGTTTGCGTTTTTTTTAATCCTTGCAACATATGTATGTACGATCAGCACGCAATTTTGACTTCCCCCGTTTTGAAATTTTCCAGATTTTCATATTTAAAATTTTATTGATTTATTTATTATGTATTAATATTAAACATTTTTATTTTCAATTCTTAAACTGTTAACTTTTCAAATTTAATAAAATTTGTTTTAATCTAATCATAAATTATTTTCTCCTCCATCGGCTACTATTAGTTAATGCAAAATAAAATAATATAATAAATTAAACAAGTAGAAACTGCTACAGTGAAGATTTGACTGTACGAGGTCATGGATTTTAAGCCAACATGCGGAAGTTAGAGCATTAAAGAAGATATCCTTAAAACGCAGCGTTTAATAATTATGAAAATTATAATAATTATTGGGTAAAACAAGTAAGAAAGCTACTCTCGAGTTTGCTCGACTGTGAGATACCCGTCACTCAATTTTACTGAATAAAAGAATAATAAAGAGCGACCATCGAAATATTATATTTTTCAGCGACCATCGAAATATTATATTTTTCAAAAATGTACTGGAAAATATACTAAAAATGTACCAAAAAATATACTGAAAAAAATGTTGTTCAAAATGATTAGCTTGGTAGCACTTCATTATGTTTATTGAACACCATTATTATGTCACTGAGGGACAACTAGCTGAACAGGTGCAGCTGCACCCGATTTCGCCTTATAAAAGTAATTCGTTAATAACTTCTATGTTTTTTGTCCGATTGTAATCAAATTGCCAGAAATCATTAAGATAATGATTAGTATGCCAAAACGTTATATCTTTAACATGATGTTTGGAATCTATTTTTCGATTTACGGGAAGGGGGTGTGGCCAATATTTAAAATAAACTTCATCTGCCTACCGAGTTTTTACATGTTCTCTCCAAATTTGGTAGCTCTAGCTCTTATAGTCTCTGAGATCTCGATGTTCATATAGACAGACGGACAGACAGACAGGGCCATATCGACTCGGCTCTTGATGCTGGTCAAGAATATATATAGTTTATGGGGTCGGAGACGCCTCCTTCTGCCTGTTACGCATATTCCGACAAACGCAAAAGGTCATGATTTTTTTTAAATCCATGACCTAAAAATGATTTACTTTTGCAAAAACAAGATTTGTCTTAGACTCGAGTAAGATTTGTCTTAGACTCGAGTACGCATAATATTCATACTTGTCTATTGCTAGACAACAGTCGACAACTAAGGGACTGGTAAAATACTATTCACTACTAAAGTAGTAAATGCAATTTCCAAATCATAATTTAACCGTCATCAGTGCATATATACAAATAATTTATTAATTGTCTACCTTAAATATAGATTCTAAATAGAAAATGAAAACACATTAGCCCGCTTATAAAGGCAGTCCTGACGGACTTGATTTGAGTGCCATTAAAGTTCGTTGGAAGATCTCGTGGCGCATGTTTTGGTAAGCTTCGCTTGTTGGCGCTTGTAGAGAGAGTCAGTTATTTGTGTGAGTCATGTACATGTGATTAGATGTAAGTGTGTGTGCGGGGAATGAGCAGCTGTGAAGGCTTAGAGGTCAAAGAGTGAGGCACACGGGGCATGCACTGGGCATAGACTAGGTATGCACATGGGCAAGCGCATTGGCGCCTCTGTGGTTCTATGGTTCTATAGTACCAGGAAGACTGGACTGGCCACAATCATTTTGTGCTTAAGCAAATACAAATAAATATTTATTTTGAAAAACGAAAAGCAAACGCAGTCAGTGAATTTCCAAGCCGACTATGCTAGCCTAGCCCGAAGGTCCTGTTGGTCATAGAAAAACAAATCGGTTGTACGCATATGCATTGTTGATCCATCGTTGAGAAACACGTGCCCACTTAATATCAATAGATGACCATGTTAGTTTTTGGTCAAAAAATCGGAAACTCTTCATTCACATTAGAAAAGCAACAACAATAACACAACCACGCCGAGTATCTCAAGTTGTTCAATTTCTTCTCTTGCCTCGCCTCGCCTCGCTTCGTCCTGTCTCGAATTGTTTTCGTTTTCCCCTACATAAAGTTACAATATGTTGTGTATTAGAACCCATTCCCAATCCCAATCCCAAAGAGCCCATTCGGGCGCAGAGCAGCGCGTGCGCGAGTACTGAATACGCCCCCTCGAGATTAATGAGGATATGTGTGTTTGCGGCGTTTGTTTATTCACAGCAGACGAATAACGAATACTGAATAACGAATTCTGAATCCACATCCGAATCCTTTCACTGGGCACAAACACATGTCTATGGCCAGAGTTTCAGCTGCTGACCACACTGGACATTGGGCTCATTAAGCTACATTCCACTTAACCATGAGTCGTCCTTTTTTTCCCATCTATGATAAATGACTCGTGGTCGTATGCCAAGTAACTCGGCTCCTACTGCAGCGATTGAGCGGAAATTTGACATAAACTCGGGACCATTTATGTAGTAGAGCATATTAGGAAATCGGAGCAATCGGAGAAGCGGTTAGAGCTGGGAAGCAACTGAAGCTAACTGTTCTTCAGCGCGACAATTAGTGACAGTACCCATGTGGCTATGGCAGTTGTGGCCGTGGCCGTGGCTGTGTCCGTGTCCGTGTCCGTGGCTCGTGTGCCTCTAACAATTCCACAGTAAGTGGTCCCAGACCCATTTCTTTTCTCATTTCCATTTGCAGTTCTTTTCTAATTATGTGTTGTAAAATTGAGTGCCTCAAATAACAAAGAACGCAACATGAAGCGAACAGATTTAGTTGGCAAATGCAAATGTATTGTGAGATTAATTAATCAACTTATGCCTGGTAACTGGCAAATTGTAGGCAAGGACTAACTAATGCAGGATAGATGGTCCGGAACCAATGATCATTAGCAGCAGAGAAAGGCAGTGAAAGATGAGGAGAAAGAGACAGTTAGATTTTGTTATAGTAGCGAGTACTCGTAGAACCCAAAGCTAATTATCCTTCTTGACAATCCCCTCCACAATTCTACACATACACATATCTCAGTCCAGTTACTCTCTTTCTACTTACGAGCACTTGATACACATATCTCAGTCAAAGTTACTCTCTTTCTTCTTACGAGCACTTGATTCGCATCGTGAGTCCTGAGTCCAATATCGAATCATATCCATCGGCAAACTGCAACTCTTTCTCTGCTTCTCGGCTGATACGCCTCAGTGCTTCCTTTTGGGCAAGCAAATAATGCATTTGATATCGATTATGACACAAAGATAAGCCAAAGGAAACCAAAGCAAGTGAAAGGGAAACGACAGCACAAAAAGGAAAAACAGGAAGTGCGGACATAGATCTATCTAAAAGAACCACAAATAAGAACAATAACAACTACAAAGGCAAACAAACGTCCAGCCGCATCAATTCCACTTGCTTGGCCACATAATTCTGATTATTTTATCATATTGACCAGATACTCGACCAGATACCTTACTCGAATTTCTAACTTATTGACAAGTATTTCTAGAGCATTTTGTGACTCTCATTCACTTGTGAATGTTAACAAAACCATCCGGACGAAGGCCAAGGCTAGCAAGGCTCCTTTACAGCTTCACAATCAAGAGACATTCACATTAAAGAACTTTAGAAACTTGAATTGTTTATCAATCTAAACAGAGATAATTCTTGAATATTTAATTGCCATTTTACAATATTTTATAATTGAATGATTTTATAATACTTAACTATATTTTCTACATTACAACTGATTTCGTTTTAAAACCCCGAGGTCGTTTATAAAAACACAAACTAACTGATGTGGAATTACGTATTAATATTATTAGACTTTTCAAAAATAATAATTCTTAAAAACTAACATTATATTTATTACTTATCTACTAAGCACTGGATACAATGTAAAGCTTAAATATTATTCACATAAATGTATAACATAACTATTGAAAGCCAATTATCAGAAAAATTGTTTAGCTTTAAAGCCTAAATTTCCATTCGATAAGTTGACTTTAATGTTTGCTCTAAGAATGACAAAAATGGGATTCATATAACTTGTATATTTATATATATATATAAATGTTTGATGTGACTGACAGGAATAGCATGTGAAATATTGGGCATTTCATATGCATGAGTTGTTGTTGCTGATTCATTTCATTTCGGTTGTTCTGCTCTGTCCCATACTCGCACTTTAATATTAACAGATCATGCACATATGTTTCTTTTAAACTTAAAATTGGTCAGAAATAAGCTGTAAGACAAGTAAGAAAGCTAGTCGTTTACGAGTAAAATTGTGCCCAACATCTAAACCAACAAGCTTGATCTGTATCTTAGGTGTTCATATATGGCTGGTGTGGAAGAAAGCGATTAAAATACCCTTCTACTCTAAGAGAAGCAGATATACAATAAGACATATCAGCTTCTTAGTTAGAGCTCTATTGAATAACATTGCGTGACAAGATGCAGATACCTAATTTCTTATTACCTTAGCTGATAGAAGTGTACGTTGATATAAGGACAAACAAAAAAAAAGTAAATGAAAAACCAAAACTTTTTTTTTAAGTATGGCTAGTACGAATAAATTTGAAAAGAATGTGTGGCTGGAATACTCTCTCAGTTGATAGATACTAAGAGAAAAAAGTTGTATGTATGTATGCCACTGAGCTCCATATTGTCGATCCAGGAAAACCCAAACAAGATATCTAGGCCAAAAGGCCCCCAAGGAGCTATCCTCATTGCCAGGAGCCTAGGAGCCAGCAGAGCAGACATGTCTGCGCACAAATCGATTTGCACTCGTCTATATCTGTCGTGTTATTTTGGGATGTGGAGGGTGTCAGGATTTGAGTGGGGGTTGCTAGACGAGTTGCTGGTGTGGGCAACCCAATTTTGGACAACTAATTCTATGGCTGTCTGCGCTATAAATGTGTCAACGCACCAAATTGATGAATGCGTTCATGGTGTCCACGCGGACAATAAATGGTCAACCACAACATTCTCTGGCACCCGCCAGCCCGCCATCCGCCACCCGCCACCCGCCACCCGCAACTCGCATAACCCAAAAGCCAATTCCCGCCTACCGATGGCCACCCCTAAAGCGCTATAACTGCGGACTTAATGCATGAGTGGCAAAAAGGGTTGTAGCTGGGAATTGACAACAATTGTTGGCAATTGCCAAAAGTGACCAAAACAGCGGTCAGCATTGCGGCTGCCTGCTCACATCACACAACACGCCTTGTTATACCCTGTGCTTATTAACAATCGGTTGGAGGGGATGTACTATATTAACATTGTTGTTATAGTTTGTTCTCACATTTATAGGTTAACTTTCTACACTTCCCAAAAATAAACAAATAATTAAATAAATTGTAAAGCAAATCAAATTAATATAGTTGTCAGCTCCTTTAAGTGAAACAATATAACATTTTCTCATAAATGCGCTGCATAAAGAAGTACTGTATTTGTTTTTGCATACATGACACGTAGTCCCTGGCCAGGGTAATCTTTAGTCGAGAAGAGTTAAAGATCCAAGGCATTCTTACTTGTTAATCATGACACTGGCATCCGGTTTGTTACCATTAAGCAACAAACCGAAGCAGGCGCAACCCTTACAGCCCCTCTGCCTCTGGCAGGCTTCTGTGGGATCTGGGACAGGGGTCTAACTCTTTGACTGGGCTTGCGTCTGTCTGTCTCACAATCAAAAAATGCCTCCGTTGTGATGCGATGCTGTCTCCTGCTATTTATTTATTAAATGTGAGCCCAACAGCTCCCCCACACATTGCTGGGCAATGGACAATGGACAATGGACAGGGGAGAGCAAGATGCAGAAGCAGAGGGTCAGCTGGCACAGCTGTCACATTTTCTCTAAGCCTTTTGCCCCTCATCCCGTTCGCAGCGTATCTTTAATAAACTCGCTGATGAAACTCCAGTTCTCACTTGCCACAAAATGAAGTTATAGTGGAGACTGCTGTTGCTCTTGATAGTGGTGGTGGTGGTTGCGGCTGCAGCCACGCTGATTGGTTGCTCTTGCGCTCATTGATTGCGTTTGCCAGTTCGAGTTACGATATTCCAATTACGATCCTCTCAGCAGAAACTCAGCGCAAAATGGCGCAACAATCGATAATTCGACTATCGAAGTAGAGTTGTCCCCTCCCTTTTAACATGACCCATTTCAGCAATTACTTAACCGCATACGACTAGAACTGTTAACTAGGTTAATACAAATGATATACAAAGATGCTTCAGATTTTTAAATACTTTGAATTAACTTAGTTAATAGTTCTATTCTGCTAAAGAATTGCAAACTTTGCTCAATTACTTGAGCTCGTTTCAAAGTACTAGTAGTACAAATGATCTAGTTGCTATTTAACATATTTTATATTTGTTTTATTAAGTACAAAGCATTTTTTTACATTTTTATTCATTCAAGCTCTGAATTAAAGCTTAGAAGCTGGTTGCAAAATTAAAGCTGTATTAAATTGTTTGACAAAATATATTTTTCCTACTAACAAAACGTCTTGGATGAAGCTACAGTATGAATGAATCAGCTTTATGAATCAAATGAACGGAATTTGTTGTTTTCATTGAGTATCATTCAACAAATATGTTCAATCCTTTTATTACGATAATAATAATCTATTATCTATTATTAAAGGCTCTCTGGCTGAAACATTTTGGATTTATTCTTTTAATCGCAAATAAATATTATTAAATTTCATACTTGCTAATTTATACTAAATATAACTTAAAAATATTTAACATAATCAATATGTATTAGTTTTTAAATATATTATTTATTATATTATTTATTATATTTTAATAAAGATTTATTACCAGTTATGTGTATAATGTCTCTAAACGACAAATATTTCCATAATTTCCAATAGAGTAAGCCCTGCCCAGGTAGCTTTTGTAAAGCTTTCACACATACATATGCAACTCGTACTGAGTTGAGAAAAGCTTTCACTGACGCCTGAAAGCTCACCAATAAAAGCCAACCTTTTTGACAGTATACGATTACACTGGTATTTGTAGTTGGCTTTGTGATGAAAGTCAGAACGGCAGGGCAGAGTTGCCTGCCATTTTGCAAGTCTACACCTAATCACTAGGGGCTTAAGGTGCCGGCTAAGTCGGGGACAGAAGCAAGAGGTCTGGCTTGGGCTCAAGCGCAGCGGATTGAAGAGCACTTGTTCGTGGATTACGCGGCAACTTCACGTAATATTATGCGAGATTAACTCTACGTCGAGACTGTCGAAGATGTACCTGTAGCTGTACCTCTGTCTTGACCAAATATTTGCTTTTGACTTCCACGAACAGATTGCACTACTGCAGAGAGACACATAGGGAAGAGGAAGAGTGCCAAAAATATGATCAAATCATATTTTTCCATCAATTTTGCGAGAATCATGAACAATACCAAGCAGTTGTTGAGTTGTTGATACTGACGCACATTTTGCCACCTACAAAACTCGGCTGACAAAAGGCTTAAACCGCTTAAAGACCGTTTAATCTTGTGGATTTCAGTTACACGCTTCGAGTTTTTAGTTTCAAGTGTAAAGTGAAATGTTGTGAAATGAAAAAAAAGAAGCAACGGGTGAAAGAAAGGAAGGAAGCAAAGAAGCGGAACTCGGCTAAACTCTATTTCTCTCATAAGCATACAATGGAGACATGGGCAGAAGTTGGCCAGCGGCTTTTGAGGGTTAATGCTCATATTACGAAGAACACTCACTGCCAGTTGACAGTTAACAGTTAACAGTTAACAGTTGACAATTGACAGTTGACAGTGGCCAGGAGTCAGTCAAATGGGCAAAAAGAGTTATAAGGAACGGAACTTAATTCCTTAACCTTAACCTTTCTTTGCATTCCGTTTTCGATTTTTATCGCACGCTTCCGCTAAAAGGACAGAGATGCAAGGAGATCAAGATGCACTCAATGGGGCTGAGTATAGTGCGAATTGACAATTGAAACAATTTCCAAAAGGACTCTGGTAACCAGGAACCGTAATCGTGCTACGGTAAACCGCTTCCCTATCACATTGACAAAACAATTGTCTTGGCCGGCAATTGTCCGACTCCTACTCCTACTCCGACTCCGACTTCGACTCCTACGGTTACTCCTTCCCCCGTTCAAGTAACGGGGTTTTGTAGGCGGCTTTGCAACGTTGACAACAATGCATCCAGACAAAAAAAGGTGTTAAAGGTTTTTGAGAGCCGCTTGATAGATTGATTTTGCTAGGGAATTCGCGTTCAGCCAACGATTCCCATACCCATCTCCACCTCCATTTCCATTTACATTTCCATTTCCATTCCCTATTCCTAGACCTATTCAGAGTCGAATTTAGCTTCATAAAACTACTCAATAACTCTTTTTATGTGGGCCAGGGCACACTCCTACTTTGATTAACTCTGTTGCCCTTTCCTACCGCTTTCCTCTCCCTTTCGCCCGAACCCTTGCCCCGTCTGCCTGGCTTCCTGACACCCCGAGATCTAACGGCTCATGACAATGGCTGCTGGCAGCTAATCAACGTCGAAATGCATAAAATTAAGTGAGCCACCGCAAAGGAAGAACAGCAAATGGGAGAAGAGCGAGGGCCGAGGGGAGAGCGGTCTACGAGTATTCTATTCTATTCCATTATATTCTGTGCTGAGTTATTAGAAATATTTCACATTTGATTTGGAATTACAGTTGCAATTGCAATTGCAGCTCGAACCATTCGCATAACTGTATCCCTCTCACCCGATCTCTTTCTACCTCTTCCTCTCCCGCTCACACTCTTCTGAGTTCTGAGTCTTCCGTTTTCAATTCTCACACACATTGGCGACAGACAATGCCCCTTAACGTTGACAGTTCATCAAAACGAATGATGCATGCAAAATGCATATTACTCATACAAATCCAACAAATACCCTACACCCTCGGGCACTTTAGCACACGGAGAAAATATGAAGAGCTCGCAATTATAAGTGATATAAATAAATAAACTCTTGCTACAAAATTGAAATCAAAATCGCATCCAATTCAACTAGATTTAAATATCTATATACCTGAATTTAATTATTATGCTTATTTTCTAATTTATGTATTCTTAAATAACAGTGTTAATTATATTCAATAAATTTTGTAACTATTTGTAGTGGTAAATAACAATTTTGGGGATTTTCTCGGTAAAACCAAATGTATTACATTTTTAAAAATGTTAACCTAATTATTATATTAATTAATAAGTTCAATTGATGCATGAAATTGGCAACTATAATATAATTCAGTAGTATAATGCAGTGCATTTGCCCGTCGGTTAAGTCGAAGCCAACCCGTTGCCACAGTCTCAACCTCAGCCTCAGCCTCTGCGTGCATCTCTTGTGGAAACTTTGAATTTGTCATTGATGCACCATGAAATGTTGCATTTCTTTCTGGCTTTGTGCGTGCATTTCCAACAAATGTGTGTCCGATGGGCGTTGACACACACACAAACTGCTACTCCTTCCATGCCGAGCCGTGATCCCTGCAAAAGGATGACTCTGAATACCTTGTGCAGGGGGAGAGGCGTCACAGTTGGCAAACAACAGTTACAATGCGTCTGGCGTAAGGAAGTAGCCAGTTAGATGTGCCCATTTAAATAGTGCTCAAAAACTATTTAGACTTGTTGTTTAGAGACTCTCGCATTGACTTGCCTATGCTATGCTGGGTGGGCCGCCCATCCGTCAAGCTGATGGGAAAGAGGGAAGCCAGAGAGACTCATTTGATGTCATGCGAGTGCGATTGGCATTGAACTGCCTCTTATCGGCTGAGAAAGTAAAACTCTTTCTCAATATTTACTTGAACTGTGTCGATTAGAAGCCATTGTCTGGCTGAGTTCTGTTTGTGCGCAAACTTGAACTTGTATAGATAATAATGAGTAAGGTCATTAGATCTGTAATGTGCAGCGTCTAGACCCTTTAGGCTCTAACATTCCGTCTCGAAATCGAAATGTCATCAAAACCACAATAATTGACATTGTAATGCAATACCTCCATTAGACATTAGACTGGCAGTATATTGCAGTATCTAGCAGCATCTGGCTGGACATCTAGGATCTCCATCCATTTCACTGTACAACGAACTCATGAATGAAACCATCGACTGGACTTTCGTAGACCATTTGTCCGTCTGACTGGCTGCTGTCAATTAAAAAATGCAATAATTGAGCAGCATTTTTCTAGGATTATGCAGAAATCTCCTCTCGCTCCTCTGTATAGGATAACAATTAGCCAAAGGATTTGGTGAGGACGGAAGCTAACGCTGCACCGTACTTAACTTGTGTCTTTTTGGTTCTACTTGTTTTTCTCTTCCCATTCAAGCTGTCCACTTCCGCCACGGAAGTGTTCTCGACCAGAGACGAACCCTTAGCCTTAGCCTTAGCCTTAGCCATAGACATAGACATAGACATAGACTTAACCTGTGTGTATCGTCCAGCCTCGATCTGTTTGCCTCTTGTCTGTGCAATCATCTGCCGCAAGTGATGCCTGTTGTCTGTTGCCTTTTTTCTCTGTTTGTGCACTTTGCATATGAAAACAAATAACAAGTGAATGACTGGATGTTTGAACCAGGCTTGGGGTGGGGATTGCACCGGTTAGTATTTTGCCACTGCACAAAACACAAAACACAAAATACACACACTCCACTCCACTCAACAGCGCTTTTGTGCTCGGACACGTGTAATCCTCGGTCACTTCCTTGACCCGTTACAAGCACCTGAGCCGAGTACCCGAGTAACTACTTCCTCATTAGCATGCAAGCTGTGCCCTTCAACTGAATTGCCTTATAGGCTTAGACTGCCAAATGCCTTTAAATGCAGAACCATTATGAGTTGAGCAGTCCTTAAGAATGCTGAAACTTCTTAAGTCTGATTGAATCTGCTTCAAGAGTATAAAAAATGAATGCATTATTTTTCAATTTCAGTTGTTTTATATGTTCGTTATTCCATTTTGAATGGTTTTAGGGGAACGAAAGAGTTTGTCACAATATGTATAGTATCACAAACGCATTAATATTAAACATGTTGTTAGCTTCTAATGATAAAACTGAAGATCTTCTTTTTAAATATATAATATAAGTTAACGTCAAGGATCTAAGTAAATTTAAAGTAAACAGATACTGTTAGATTAAATAAATTACAAAATTATTATTTCTCTTCAATTGTTGACTATGACTGCTTTATAAAATGGCAATCCAACTGAACAAATTTCAAATTGATAGACGGACTGAGCCAGACGAAATACGAGAGTAAGGGGAATAAGCTATAATGCAATAAAAAATTAGTGATTTAAATACAAGTTCGACTCTGGCTGACTTGATAAACTCTAAGCAGGTTTCAGGTACTGTGCTGCAACCCTACGAAAGGATTTGGAATTGCAAAAAGTCAACCCATTGGGCTTGCCGTGGACCATAATAAAGGAATTGACAAACTATTAAGGCATTCAAATAGAAGGCAAGGAGTTAAAGTAACATCTTTGGCAAGTTCCTAGAAGTTGGAAAGTTACAGGAGGACTCGAGGAATCGCACCAAACATTTAATACCAATAACCAATAACCAATAACTGAAAACCCCTTTCAGTCAATTAGTCGCTGATTTTCTTTGTGCTATTTTGCTGCTTTTTGGCCGAAATTATAAAAACGCATCCACAATGAAAAGGGCGCAAGGCAAGAACCCTTTTCTTTTTCAAATACACTGCCAGGCTGCCAGACAATCACGACGATGTTTTACGATGCGCTTAAAAAATGAAAGTTGAGAGAAACAGCATTCGCAGTGCGCAGTTCGGCGAAGTGTCCATTATGCAATAAAAAGAGAACGTTTCATGGTTATTTTTATTTTTCACTTTTTTGGGCAATAGAGGCTAATGTGCAAGCAAATATGTATAGCAACCCCTTTCGGAGCGCCTTACCTGCTGCCTAACTTACCGCGACCCTTCTGCTCGTTTTTTGTGCATAAAAAACGCTCAAGGACATGAGAGGTAAAGGATTGCACAAATATTGCATCTTTGTTCGCGGCAAAAAAGCGGCGGCCAGCTCATTATATTATCAACGGCAATCCATAGTTTATGGCATCAGTTTCTATTTTTTAAAATGCGACCCGTTGAGGGATAGCGCGGGGCGGGCAGTGGAGGGGTTGGCTATACGGCTATACGGTAGGTTCGGTTTCGTTTTTCGCTGAATCTGGATTTTAAACCGAAAACTGCAACTCTTTGGCTTTTTATGGCACTCAGGTAAATGCACACTCAATGAGGCATTTTTCTCTGCTTATGTGTGCGTGTGTGTGTGTGCAAGTGTGTGGGTGAGCGTGAATGTGAATTGTGTGTTTTATCTTAATCCACCATTTTTACGGTTGGATTAGCATCGGATAAACATAAGTTCGCGGTTTTTTCTTTTATTTTGGCAGCCAGATGAGACATTATTATGAACCAAATTTGTTTTTTTTTTGCCACTTTTTTTCAATGGACCACTGCAAAGTGAATGAGAACTCTTCTTCAATAATTTCCAAGTTCATAATTAAATCTATGTTTTAGAAATGTTATCGGCAATATAGGAGGAAGGATATGTGACACAAAACTGCATCCAGCTCTAACTCCTATAGACTCTGAGATTTGTTGTTTATAGTGGCAGACAGATGGATAGGCGGACATGAATATATATTGTCTTGGCTACTCTTGACTCTTCGGCGAAGACATTTTAAGATTATAAGAATATGTTTCACATATTCCCAAATGATGAAAAAACCGTGTTTTATTACAACCTGAGCCGATCGATCTATTTGCTCTCTTGAGGTTGGGCATAAGGCACTTCCTCTGCACTCTCGCGACATTGTATAAATGTTTAATCCTTACTCAAGCGAACCCACATCGAGTGGCAAGCAAGCAAAGTGGCCGTTAGGACAACATTTAAGTAAAGTTAAACAAACGCTTAGAATATCCCACGCTCAACTGATCACTGATCATTGGGAAAGGGAGGTAAAGGCGGGAAGGATGTGCCGAATGAGTAAGTAAATACGGCAAAGACTTGTCGTCGTCAATTCGAGCCATGTTTGGCGACATCGACATCGATAATCAAAACCGGCAAAAGGAGGCCTTAGACCTTGAAATGAGACACATTCGCTTCCAGGAACGCTTTTTGATATTTCTGGGCTGCGTCAGCAGAAGAAAGAAAGCGAAATCAAATGCGATGCCAAAGGATGCAAAAGGATGCGCTAACGCGCGAAAGGCTCGCTAACCTAATTTTCATAATTTGTCACGCACAATCATTTGTGCAAGATCAGCACAAGATTCGCAAACACATACACACACACCTACACACATGTGGACTGAGGCAATGTCGGGGCTGGTCAGCAAAAGGATTTGATGACAAAAGCGCAAAACAAACGGATTTAACTATTCCTAACCCTTGTTCTCAGCACCCTATCTAGCCTCCCTATCTAGCATGCCTCGCCCTTACCCTTACCTCAGTCCCTCTTCCTCACCCATTTGGCACTACGAGCCCTAGCTGCAACTCCCTGCTGTGACCAGGTTTGAGCCTGAAGAATGATTTGCCGTAATTACTAGTTATTTTGCAACTAATATACATATTGGCGACCAACTCTATTGCTAAACCAAATGTGACACTTTCAGTTTTAAACATATTTCGAATTATGCACTAATTTACTCACACTATTTTCGTTAAGAAAAAGTGTTTTTTTAAGCTGTAAAATATTGTGAAAATTCTTAATTTGCTACATCCATGAATAGATTACAGAAATTGTCTGAAACTCAAGAGAGGTAATGTTTGCATTTAGTGCAACAAATATATTATTATTTACCAGATTTATTATTTACAAGTTTTATAACTTTTTAAATAAAAATAAATATGTGATGTATTATTATATAAATATACATTAACTGTACAATGAGAAAACTCTTGGTGCTGCTAGACTGTAAAATAATGAAGTTTTCATGCGGTTTTCATAAGAAAGTCCAACCAAGTCTTCGGTGGT
Source organism: Drosophila pruinosa (assembly GCA_018150935.1). Taxonomy (NCBI): domain Eukaryota; kingdom Metazoa; phylum Arthropoda; class Insecta; order Diptera; family Drosophilidae; genus Drosophila; species Drosophila pruinosa. The sequence continues at coordinate 397,349 of JAECWR010000081.1, forward strand.
TATATAGATTATCAATGCCATGTCTATATGTATCTTCGTATGCTCTAGAATCTACATAATTAAATCTAAAGAAAGGAACATAGATATAAATTTAATGAATAATTCTTATCAATACGAGTACAATAGACCATCAATTACAAGTAGTATAACAACTACTTACGAACAATGGCATATGAACTAAATTGAGCAATTTATATCCAGATTATGTTTAGGAAACTGCAAAAACTGAAAATCATTACATTTGCCTTTCCCAAAACAAACGTCGCGTTTTTTTTATAAAGAATGAAAAACCTTTCGAAACTACTCGTCTAATGTCCCAAATAGACTATGAACAATGCAAGAGCCTATAACAAAAATATTCGCGAAAAATGCATAAATCTAATGCAAAAAAAGTGGTGTATGTAGGAGAAAATAAAGGAAAAGGGTCTGGTCATATCCGCGTCGTGGACAAACCTCAACAACCCTCGTAAAACCCTTTGATGGCAGCAAGGCTGAGAGACAAGGAGATAGAGAGAGAGCAACTAGAGGGAGACGTTGAGAGCGACTCACCCCTTTGCCATTATGTGCACGGAGTGTGAGAATGTGTGTGTGTGTGTTAGACTGACTACCTGACCCTTGTCCGCCATTGCGATTCGTCCAAACGAGATTGTGGTTGACTGCAACGGGAAATGAATGAAGCGAGCGACAAGAGGCTGCTGCGTCGGCGTATAAAAGGCGACCGGAATGTGCAGTTGAAATCAGTTTACGTTCGACAACGTCAGCGAACAGACAAGCTACTTGCCACAAGCCACTTGCCACTTGCCACATATACGATAAGCATTTGCCAACTGTTTGAGCTACGCTTTGGATTAGCCGCAGCAACATAAACACAAACAACAACAATCATGCTGATGCACGAGAAACTCATGGCCGGACAGTTCTTCGATCTCAAGACTGGTAAGTTTAGCCACGCCCCCTTTTTACAACTTGCAGCACACTTAACACGACCAAATGTTCATCCTCTCAACAGATCGCAAGCCACTCCTGCATCATCATCTCCACCACCAGCATCATCATCAGCTGCAGCACAGCCAATTGCAGCAGCCGCATCAGTTGCACCACCACCATCAGCACCAGCAGCAACAACAACAACACCATCATCAGCAGCAACAGCAACACCAATTGTCGCTGCCCAAAATGGATTTGTATACCGCCTATGCCTATCAGCAGCAGTTGCTGGGCAGCGCAGCAGCCGCTGCAGCACTCAGCCAACAGCAGCAGCAGCAGCAGCAGCAACAACAGCAGCAACACACAGCTGCTGCTGCTGCCGCTGAGGTGCTGGATTTGTCGCGTCGCTGTGACAGCGTGGAGACTCCACGCAAGACGCCTTCGCCTTATCAGACCAACTACAGCTACGGCAGCGTTTCGCCCTCTGCCTCTCCTACAGCCATACCTAGCAATCTGCTATACTCTGCCCAGGCAGCAGTCGCACAGCAGCAACAGCAGCAGCAGCAACAACAGCAGCAACTGGCCACACTCTATCCTGCGCTGTACTACGGCGCCAACATCAAGCAGGAGCCCATTACCACCCCAAAGATCAGCAGCAGCAATGCCACCGCCAGCCTGCTGCAGACCTTTGCCGCCGCCTCAGCTGCCGCAGCAGCTGCTGCCGTCTCAGCCAGTGCAGCATTGTCACCACGACCGGCCAGCAATGCCAGCACCATGCAAATCGATGTGTTGGAGGCACCACAATCGCCGCCTGCTGCTACAACTGATGGCATGCAGTTCAACAACAACAACCAGAGCAACAGCACCGCAAGTACACCAACCAGCAGCACACATCCTGGGCAGCTGGGCACGGCTTTGAGCGCCACTGGCGGAGATGTGGGCAAGAATACCCGGCCGTTTAAGGCGTTTCCGCGCGATCCGCTGGTGATTGCAGCCAACTTTGCCGCCACCGATGTGCTGCTCGATAATCCGCGCGTGGAACGCTATACGGAGTATCGCAAGCGTGTGCTCGAGCAGATTCGCAACTCCAATGGCGGCTCACGAACTGTGACCAATCCCAAGATGCGACGCACCAATTCGCGGAGCGGCAGCGTCAACGAGGGCAGCTCATCGAACAACAACAGCGAGAGTGAGGACCGTGCCGCCGCTGAGGAGTCCAGTGACTGCGACTCTCATGCCGGCAACTTTGAGAAGCTATCAGCCAACGGCAATGGCAACGGCCTATCGACGAGCTCAGGAGCAGCAGCAGCTGCCGCCAGCGCTGCTCTTAGCGGACCTGGTCAGGTCAAGGATGCGGCCTACTACGAACGGCGGCGCAAAAACAATGCGGCGGCCAAGAAATCCCGTGATCGTCGTCGCATCAAGGAGGATGAAATTGCCATTCGAGCTGCCTACTTAGAACGGCAGAACATAGAGCTATTGTGCCAAATAGACGCACTTAAGGCGCAGCTGGCCGCATTCACAGCCAAGGTGACTGTTTAGGCAGCGATAACAATATCGATAACACTGCCATACGCTACGCTGCTTGTTGCGTTGAACGCGTGCGAGTCTCAGTTCCGTTTGGTTTCCCTAACTACCTGGTTAGCATTATATTAACTTTTTTTTTGTCATCGTCGTAGTCGTTTCGAAGGGGCAGCTCATCTGTGAATACTTACAATCTGTTTCTTCTACTCACCCCCCATATAAAACTTCATTATAGTATACCTTTTTTTTCATTTACAATTTGCATCTAAGTAATATAAGTTATTGGGTTTGTAAAATTTAGTCATAGGCGATTCTCGCAAATCTCACCAGTTAATTAATATGTATGTATATGCGAAACTCTGAATATGTAATTATCCTTTGTATAGTACAAGCTAGTAAGTAAGAAACATTTTTTTCATATCCGTAAGAATTAATAAAAAAAATTTGAATAGAAAACATATCCAGGAATATACAATATTTTGGCAATCACAAATTGCCATTAAATAAGTTTATTCAGTAAGTTAAAATATAATGAAATGTGTTGAATATGATGTAATGGAATTGAGTGTGTTGAAGACAATCCGGAGAATCTCTCGTGGTGGTGGTGGAAGACGTTTATAATATCTATTGATAGGCATTTCGATACATACGATGCGATACGATCGTCTATGATGATATTGCGGGTGCTGCCACAATATAACGATCAGTGGCGTCATCTATCTGCAAATAGCTAAACAATCAATGGTTTCGTAGCAGTCAGCTTTGTTTGTGGCTGCAACAACGTTGCAGCTTTATTTCTGAAAATTTGTGAGCCATATATTATCTGGAATTAAATATTTGTATACCCGCCTACCCAAAAGGTAGAAGGGTATTATAACTTTGTGCCAACCAAAAATGTACAAATGTAACATGCAGAAGAAAACACCTCCAACCCCATAAATATTCTTGATCATTGTCAGCAGCCGAGACAATGGACAATGGCCCTTTTTGCCCTTTTTTTAAGATAAATCACTTTTTCAAAATTAATCAATTTCTCAAATTATTAGTGGTGCAGGTTTATTAAATATTCAAACTTTAATGTGACATAACAGAAATGTAAACTTAAAAGACTTATGTTAAAAAAAAACTGTTAAAGTTAGCTGATTGCGGTGACGCGCACGTGTTTTAAAAATGAGTTAAGTTTCGAAACACTCAAACTCCAAAAAATATAATTTGAAACAAAAAATTTGAAATAGGAATTTATAAATAGGCTTTGTACTATATGTTTGTTATTTGTTATGTGTGTTTTCTTACTGTTTTGTAAATAGTATTAGCTTTATTAAAGTGTATTTTTGTTAAGATATTCCAACTTTCCGTAGAGCTACAAAAAAGTTGATCAGTATTTGTCTTTATCCATGTTCTAGAGACAAAAATTGACTTTTCAGAGCATATACCTTAATGATCACAAATCGCCTCATTTGGCGTAATTTGATTGTTTAGCAGCTAACCTCAACATTTTTCATATACATACATATGTATGTATGTATGTAGATGTGTTGGTTACGTGCCATAGAGAATCTGACCACTTTTTCAGGTTTTAATTAATAACACCTGAACTAAACAAGATTTTTTCATAATTTTTTTTTATAGTATTTTACAAACCTTAAGAAGTATTTTGGAAAAGGGGGCGGTACACCACCCACGTCAACTTTTCTTTTTAGTTTTTTATATCTTTAATTTATTTATTTTAAAATGTAAAATAAATATAGATATGATTAAAATAAATAAAACAATAAATATTATTAACAAATAAATAAAAAATAATATACAAATGTAAAAGATTTCCTTTTTTATACCCAAAACAAATCAAAATCATGGCGGTGCCATGCCCACTTTCCCAAAATACTTCTAGAGGTTCAAATATTACTTTAAAAAACACATCATGAAAAAATATTGTTTAGTATAGAAGTTATTAATTTATCTCATAAAAGTGGCAAAAAGGGCTATAGTGCGATTAGCCATATCCTTTAGGAAAACCTGGATTTCAAAGAATATTAAAGCTAACTCAAGCAAATATGATGACAATATGTAGTAATAAAGTAGTAGTAAAAATACCATATTTCGGAGCTTTCTTTTAATGTTTGTTGCATGTAGTAAAAATGGGTGGGGGATATCCCACAATCGAGCAAACTCGACTGTAGCTTTTTTACTTGTTTTTTATACATATGTACATATGTATGTATGTATGTATATTTGCAATTATCCTACACTGGTGTATCGTATGTAATGTTGTGTCAATCATAGGCCAACATACATATTTCTAAATCTACATATACTTGTATGTGCGTATTTCTAAACATAAATTTCAAAGTCGTGTATGAAACAGCTGATCTCGAAATAAAAATTCGAAAATTTACTTAAAGAGTGCAAAGCTACTACTGGCAACGAAAATGAACATAATACAATTTGATGATTCCATTGATGTTCAAGATTGAAATAAACTGTTTCGCAATGAAAATGTGTAATGAATACATATGTACATATGTATGTACATCTTAAGATCAAATTGGTGCCCCATTTATTCTTTTTAAATTTATTTTTTTTGGAAAGTTTTAAAAATGAAAAGTGACACATGTTTATATTTTCAGTTTTTTATTTTCTGGTTCGTTTTTGTTCTTTTTCCTTTGTTGCTTTCGTCCGTTCGACTCGTTCATTCTCACATTAATACTAAGTGTACGCATTAAAGATAAAATATGAGTTAAGTGTTAATTCATTTCATTCATTAATTATAGGTTTACTAAAAGTTGTATGCTTTTGTTTTAATTTTGCATTCATTCCCTTCAATTATATAATTATACATACTAATATTACTGAACGCTTACATCTTGATAAATTTTTTTTCATTTATTTTAGTTTACATAATTAGTATATACTTGTGTGTATGTGGTTCCGTTTAGCTTTTAAATAGTATTTATGTATTTTGTTACTTGTTTTTGTTTTGTTATATAAGGCTAAATCGTTTACTAAATTGATTTTTCGCTATTTGTGTATGTGTATGCATGTATGTTACATGGGATCTGTCGACCTCCAATCTTCTCTTCTCTTCTCAAACGTTATTTAACTAAACGTTGTCAACAATTAAGTGCTAAAAAAAATGCCAGCCCAGCGGTTGGCCCATGGACAAGGCGACAATTTTGCATTTATTTCACGCAGATCCGTCTTATATATATATACGAGTATGTGTACGTATGTATGCATGCATCTGTGTTAAAATACAATGTAGTATAATAGCTTATGCATAAATTGTTTGTAATGTATGTATGTATGTATGAATGGTTAGTAAGGAAAACTGTTTTCGTTTATTTGTTTTTTTCTTGTATCTTTATTTTTTAATTTTTTTTCAATATATATGTATATATATATATATGTATATATTATTTTCTTGGTATTTTTTTAATTCTCAATTAAATGCTAAAATTAATGATACAAAAAAAAAGATATATTTATGTATATGTATGAAGGTGTACATAATACACATAATATGTATATATAAGTATGTATGTTTAGGTATAGATAGGGTGTACATATGTATATATATCTAAAAAAGCTAATTTACACAAATATAAGTGACATTTTTAGGGAAAACAACATTAAACATACATATGTGGACATGTGTACTAGGGATCGTCAATGTCTGCCCTTCGTGTGTATGGGCGAAGCCGGGAAAAGCGGGGATGTCACTCACACGTACGCACGCACACAGACAAATATGTAGCTATCTACCGACCGCTTTGTGAATATATACAAACACACATGCATTTTAGCAAAATCAACAACAAAAGGACACAACAACAAAGCAGCTGTAGGCAAAAAACATATACATATGTACATAAAGTACACTCAAAAAATGTGTGTGCAATTTGTCGTAAGCCCACGTCTGATTTTGAACCCTAAACACTATAAGTGTAATTTAAGATAATTATAAAAATTGAATTTTACTTAAACATATGCACAAAAAAAAAAAAACTTGACTCGCGTTGCGTTGCATTGCGACAATTCTATTAATTTTGTTGAATTTAATTTTCAAATTATATTTTTCATTTGGTCTTGGTGCTGCTGATCGCGCCACTAAGCCACACAATGGTTGCATTACCTAAATACAAAATAAACAGTATATCTGTATATCTCTATGTAAGGGATCAAATGGGATTGATATTGGTGTTTGCTATTGAATGGGGCGGTTATCGTTTGGTATTGCTATTCATATTATGTATGTACATGTCACATGTACATATAACATAAGAGCGTAATGGAAGTACATTCACAAACACATACCCATTCACGTACGCCAGGAGCTAAGGTATAAATTGTAGTATAAGAAAAAAGCGCTCATCGCCTTTAACTTATGCGTTGGTTAAGATAAAAGGCAACTACTTCGATATTGCTGATCCTAAATTTAAGATTGCAAATGTAGAAAAATAAGTATTTGGGTTTAAAGCAATCCCCTAGGTGATTTGAGTTGAAGCTATTGTTATTGTTATTTAAAGAAATTCTCTAATTTGAGCTACACCTACGTATGTTTGTTTCTGCAGATACGATACACTCAAGTTGCTATGATCACGATGAAAACGATTACAGTGTACAGAAATATTTACATATTGCATGCGCTTGAAAAGGCAACAAATTAAGCACATTTGTATGTACATCTAAGGATTGCCTTCTGATTTCACAAATGGTCCATTGATCCGCATACTTGGGGACGCGAGTTTGGGAGGAGTTTAACAAAAAATTATAAGAGAAAGAGTATTGCTACACAGATATTATCGCTCTTTTGTTTCGCTTCTTTCAATTGGATGTGATGTTTTGTTTCTTTTGATTCTAGTTTTATTACTATCACACACACGTGCACGCAAACCGTCAAAAGAAAAAATATGTGTTGCTTGTAAATGTATGAACTTTTTGACTTTGCTGCTGGCAATAATATAAATATAACATTTTGCTGTTACTTAAGGACTAAATTTGTATTGCATTTAGTTACTCTTTTCTTTCTTTTTTGTGTGTTGTCTGGGTGGGTGTGTGTGCTGCGTATTAATTACAAGTGATAAATTACAAATTTGTTGTTGTCTAATGCAGTCATAATATAATTTATTTTCTTTCTGTGTGACATGTGGCATGTGGGAACGCGACAGCCAAGTTTTCCCCCTCGCATGCATACTTACACACTAGTATATGTATGCATGTGTAAAAGTTGTTGCATATTAAATTAAATTATGATTATTGGATTTCTCTGTGTTGTTTGTTGTTGTATATGCACTTAAAATTTTAAATTAGTTAACAATTCTAAAAAAAAATATTAAAGTATATTGGTTGTTCTTTATCATAGAATTAGAACTTAAACGCCTAAAAATCAATAATCAATATTACAATTTATATCAATATAATTAATTAAGATCTAAAAAAACTACTTGTTTTTTTCTCTTATTTTGTGTTTTGTTTTTGTATAACCAAAGGAAAAAAGCCTTCTTAATTAAGGTTGTTTTTTCAGTTATGCTTCCGCGCCCTCAACTTGTTTATTGCTGTTTTTACGCCGTTGTATATTTTATGTTGTCTGTGTGCGCGCTCTTTACATGACACATAATACAGATAGAATTGTTGTTGTGTTGTTGCTGGTGTATACTCGCTAATTGTGGTACATACGAATGTGTATGTATGCATGCATCGTTAATCGTAATTGTAATTGTAAGTGTAATTACTCTTAGAACATTGCTTATGTTTAACAATTGTTAAATTGTCGTCGTTGTTGCCTGTTGTTCTTGTGGTTGTTGGTTCTCGTCTAATATAAGTTGTTGCTGTCGCTGCAGTTGTAGTGCCAGTCTAGCCTTATGGCTACACTGTTGTCTTGCCAAGGCTCTTGTTCCCCGAGTTGCTTGCGCCTGCTACTGTTATTGTTACTCTTACTCTCACTTTTACTTTCCTTTCCGATGAGATTGATTCTCCGTGCCATGCGATCGACGCTTAAGTAAATGCGAGTGCGGTTTTGTAGATGAGTTGCTGCTGCATTTGGATTTGATTTTGTTGTTGTTGCTGTTGCTGTTGATTGTTGTTGTGGTGGTGGAGGTTGTGGTAGACGACACAGCCGTCGCGGCCGTTGCCTACAGGGTCTCCTCAAAGGCAGCCATCAAATCACTTTGCATGTTCATGTCAATTTGGCCAGCCAGCTGTAAAAGATCGAGCGGAAAAGTCAATGTAAAAATCGAAAATGCAAAACGAAGAATTAAGCAAGTGCTCGATATACTAGATGTCGATCAAGCTCTTGCTCTATGCTTGTATATCGATAGCCATATATATATATATAATTTGTATTTACCGCCTCGCGCCTGCGTCTTTCCTGCTCCGCTCGTCGCTGCTCTGCACGTTTAGCAGCCGCACGATCCTGCGGCGATTGCTGTGCCGGCGAATTCTGACCCTGAGGCGACGCCTTTATGTCCTCCAGCCGTGATAACTGCTGCTGTGAGTCGTGCACGCTTTTCCTAACCCGAGGAAAGAAAATGCAATAAAAGTCAGTTGATACTTTTGAGAGATCGGAGTTAGAATTGACTTACCGTCCACTTTCCATGGCGCCTAACGGCGAGGCAGCCAGCGCAGCAGCTGTTGCGGCTGCTGTGGCTTGTGCCGCGGCAGCTGCGGCCGCAGCGGCTGCATGTTGTGCCTGGGCATTGCTGGTCGCCTGATGACCATTGCCGGGAGCAGTGCCACCAATTGTGGCGGCACCAATACCTATGCTAGTCCCGCCACCGCCACCGCCACCCCCAATCCCACCGCCACCACCACTGCCACTGTTGCCACCTTGGCTATTGGAGCCGGTGATGATGCCGCCGCCCAAACTGCTATTGCTGTTACTGCTGGCCGCGCCGCTGCCGACGCCGCTGTTGCTGTTGCTGCTGACATTGATGAGAGCGCTGCTGCTTAGACTGCCGCCACTATTGGTGCCACCTAGTGTGCCACCACTGCCACTGCCTGCACTGCCTGGCCCATTGCTGTTAATTGAGTTGCTGCTGTTGTTGCCACCACTACCGCTGCCAATGCGAGATGCATCCGTTGCACTGCTACCACGATCTCGGTCGCCACTGCTCTGCGTCACCGACTGCGCTGAAGCATTGCCGCCAATATTGTTGCAGCTGCTGTTGATGCTACTGTTGTTGTTGCCACTACCACCGCTAGCAGCAGTGGCAGCCGCTGCAGCTGCGGCGGCCACAGCTGCCGCCTGCGTTGCAGCCGCAACGGCCGCTGCTGCCGAGGACGAAGAAGATGATGAGGAGGATTTGTGATGCTTGCGCTGCTGTTGCTCCTTTTCGGCAGCCTCCTTCTGGTGTTTCTTTTCCTTTTCGGCAGCCTCGAGCAGCTTGAGGCGATCACGTTCTTTGGCTTTGTTGCGGAATTGCTGGAATGAGTCCATCGCTGGTTTGGCCTTGCTCGACGTCGTTGCCGTATTCTGTGGCGAGCTCGCCGATGCCAGCGACGACCATGAACTGGCATTCTTCAGATTTGGCTCGACGGCTGTCTTAAAGCCCTGCGCAAAACCAGCAGCAGCTGCGGCAGCAGCATGGGCATTGCCACCAGCACTACTGCCACCGCCCACATGCATCTTAAGATCGGAGGGAGATTGCTGTGGCGGCAACACTTTCTGATGCTGCTGCAACTGCTGTTTATCGGGCGGACTGGGCATCATAGACTCAATGGGTTTCGGTATGATAAGCATTTTATTGGCCGCCTGGCTGCCCTGTAGCTGCTGGACCAGTTGCTGCTGTTGCTGTTGATGCTGCTGCTGTTGGTGGTGATGTTGCTGCTGTTGTTGGTGCTGCTGCAAATGCTGTTGCTGCTGCTGCTGCAAGTGTTGATGATGCTGTTGCTGTTGATCAGCATCCTTATGCTTGCTCGACACATTGCCCATCATCATGGGCACCATCTGGTCCAGCAGGGACGCAGACATTGTGAGATTATCAAAGACTTGCATGCCTCCAAAGTCGGGTACATTATAGCCATTATTGTGCGTTTGTTGTTGTTGTTGCTGCTGCTGCTGTTGTTGCTGCTGCTGTGACTGGTGAGCGTGCTGCCCGTGCGTCTGCTGCTGCTGTTGTTGCTGCTGATGCTGCTTCTGCTGGTAGGCTGCGGACGCAATGTCCAGATTGTATATGGTGTTATTGAGCAAGTGATTGCCATTGATGCCAGCCATATTCTCGGCACCCTTCGTCAGCAGCTCCGTCATGTAGTCTATGTGCTGCTGCTGCTGTTGTTGATGCTGCTGCTGTAGACCAAACTGTTGCGACTGCTGCTGTTGCTGTTGGTTGCCAGGTTGTTGCATAAGATGCGCCTGGTGGGACATTAAAAAGTTATCCGCCAGCGAAGATTTGCCGGTAGAGAAGGCACTGCTCTCCATCGAAGCCAGCGACTCCTCCACGGGATCATCAAACTGCGGTATCTGCTTAAGGCCCGCTGCAAGCGAATCGCTTGACAAGGCATCATTTCCAACCACACCTAATGTACCCGCCGCCGTGTTGTGTGTGCCAGTGTTGTTGTTGTTATTATTACTGTTGTTGTTGTTGTTGTTGTTATTGTTGCTATTATTATTATTATTATTGTTGTTGTTGTTGTTGTTGCTATTGTTATTGTTGTTGCCAACAGCACCGGTCGAGGTTAAGGCAGCGGTAAGCGCCGCATGATGATCACCCAGCTCCGGCTGCTTATGCAGATTACTAGCAATGCGTATGCCACCAATGCTGCCTGACGCCGCTGCAGCCGCTGCCCCACCATAAGCATGCGAGGGCAATCCAGCAGCAGCAGCCGCAGCACTCGCGAACTTGCCACCGCTGGCAAGCAGCTCATTGGCGCCGCCTGCTCCACTTGCAAGCCCGTTCTTATGATGGACCTGTTGCGAGTGCAGCATGTTGCTGCCACTGCCGTAACCGCCCGCCGGCGCTGTCTTATTGTTGTTGTTCAGCATGGCTGCCGCAGCCATGGGATTGACATTGCCTAGTAGGTTAGCTAGACACATGCACAACAGAGGACAAAGTTAGTCACAGCTTGAATTGCATCCCCGCCTCAATTGAATACCCTAGCAGAGGTCATCATTTTGTTCTTGCAGTTATCCGTCTGACAAATCCCTATTTTTGTCATGCCCATCTTAGATGTGACCGGATATATGTACACAAATATAGCTCACATAGACACGATCAGGCTTTCATCTGCTAGGATATTCAATTTTCAGCCCATTCAGCGCTCCTTGCTTGTCGTACTTACTCATTTGTGATGTGGGCGTATTGGCCGCCACTCCGCCGCTCACAGCCGACAGCATCTGATCCACCTGATCCATCTGCATTTGCATTTGACCACTTGACGCCATGTTGCTGCCACCGGCCAGATTGCCGAGCAAGTTACTGCTCAAGCTGGTATTATTATTTACCTGCATGTGTTCACCCACCATCGATAGGACAAGCACAACACAAACACACGAGACAAGACAAAATTGTAATTAAAATTTGAGGGAACAAATATTTAAGATACCGCGGCATAGTGTTAATGTGAATCTTCTAGTCGGAACATGCCACAAACAAAAGCAACACACATAACATAATCTATGCGATTAGAAGTATTGATCTATCTCTTCTCAATACTTCGGTTATCGATTTTCTATCGATATATTTCTTTCAATATTTCTAATCCTATTTTTCAAAGGCTAACCTTGGACTGAACGAAATAAGTCGGTCTGTATGAAAGCTACAGTCGAGTTTAGTTTAGCTCTATAGTCGTTGAACACTAAGTTTTCATTTGGACGGCAAACGAACACGGCTAGATCATCTCGTCTGTTAACGCTGATCAAGAATACCCTCATTTTCGGTAATTACGATCGGATAACAGGATATTCACGAAATTATTGAATGTGGAGGCTTGACTAGATCAGAGACAACACATAATGTTATCGCACTTCAGGTCGGTGCCCGAATTAATATAGTAATATAATATTCTTGTGGTATTGTTGTATGTATTATTTTTGTTTCTTAGAAAAGGTACTCAGTACTCACATTGCTTCCATTTGAGTCACGTGACTTTTTCTTGCGAGGAGGCCGCTCGTCACCATCGCCTAAGAATTTCGAAAATTACAATTGAACTATTAGTAAATGTTCACATAAAAGAATTTCAAAGAAAGTGTTAGGCAAAAATAAATATAAAAAAAGTTTAAGAATAAAAAAAGTGCAAATTATACTGAAAAATTATGGATGAATAAGATAATTGATGATGCGGAAAGATGACATAGCTAGTTAATTGAAATTTATGATGCACTTATGGCTATATATAGTATAACATTTAAAATGTAAGTTAATAACGTGTTCTTGATTCAAAAATACCTCTTATATCTGTGGATCGCTGAAACCAATGTGAAGCAATTGTGGTACTGGAGGACAACGTGTAGGTTGGTGGTTACCGTTTTTTGCAATCCCTCTCCCTTCTTACCCTTTACCAATTCCCGCCTCTCTCCCTCACTTTCTCCCTCTTTCTCTCTCACTCACAAATTGCTGTAAAAGTAAGAAAAACTGCACGACAAAATTCCTTTTGGGAAAATGGAAACAACCGTAGCCAGTGGGGAACTTACGAAGAGTGAGGGGGGGAGGCCCAACCAACCTTTTGCCGAAATGCATCTCATTTTTTGTTAACAATTATAATATATATGTTATATACATATTTATTTTTGTGATACTTTTCTTCGTCTCTGGTTAATAAGTTAATTTTGTTTTATGTATTTTGCATTTTATGTTTATAATTTAGGAGTATTTGTTTGGCTTCTTCTGTAAAATTAGGGCAAGGGAACTAAATATTTTGGAATGAAGAAAGACGCAGATGTTTTTAATTTTTTTTTTGTTTCTTTTTAATAATCGTATCTTTGTTGTTGCTGAATCATTGCCTTTTGTTGTGCAACTTTTTTGTTGTATTTCTTTCTCATTCGTTAATTTTTTCGTGTTCTTTCTTAGCAGCTGCTTTTTAATATTAAATATTATTTTTACTATAAATATTTATATATAGGTATAATGCCTGTGTAAATGTTTCATATTTTTTGCGACTTTATGCTATTTGAGTGTGTCTGTAAGTGTTTCTTCTGTATGAGTGGTCAATTTCCAGACCTTTTCGTGTCTTGTGTCGCTTTTAGCTACGATTTTCTACTTTATTTGATTTTATTTTATTTTATATTTATTTTTATAATTCGGCTTTTATTCTTTCTTGTGTGTGTCTGAAAGCGATGCTGTCGGTCTGTATGTATGTGTGTGCAGAGCAATTAAAACAAAGGAACTCCACTTGTAAACCGTCTTTAGATTTTTGTTGAAACCAAAAATGCGATTTTTTTTTAATTTTTTAAGTATTTTTTTTTTATTTTTACAAGACTTTGAGCGTGTTTACATGTATGTGTATGTTGTTTTGGTTTTCCTCTCTCTTTCTCTCTCTCTCTCTCGCTATCATTCTTTTATATATTTTGTTGCTGTGGTTGATGTTCTTTAAGTCTTCTTTCAACTAGTTTAAAACAAAAGTGACTTATGGGAAATATAAAACAGTTTAAATGTGTTGTAAACAGGAGGGGGTTCAATTGGAGGGTAGAGGCTCTTGGCTCTGGCACATAACGACGCGAATGAATAAATCAATTACAAATTAAATTGTTTGCGCTTTTTTTCATTGCCTGTCAGAATAAATAGCAAACAGCAAAAGTAAAAAAAAAGAAAAAATAAAATCAAAATACCCAAAGAAAAACACTAAAAAGAGCATAAGACAGTTATAAACATAAGTGTGTGTGTGTGTGTGTGTGTGTGAGCTTGTGGCTGTGCATGTGTGTGTGTCATTTGATCAGCTAAATACAAAGCACTCGCTCCAAAAAGAGTTTAAATTTTGTGTTCATTTTTTAGCGTTGATTTTTGTTTTTTCGTTTTTTTTTTTTGTTGCTGTTGTATTTAAAATTAATGTTGAAACATGGTGTTTTTTGCTGTTTATTTGTATTTGTATTTATATTATTATTATTGTTGCTGTTGTTTTTTTCTTTCCTTTTTTTTGCTGTTTATTTAATTTAATATTAAAAAATTTATATATTTAAATTTATTTAATGCAATTTGTTGTTTAATTTTTAATCATTTCTATATTTTTTATATATATATTTTTTTTTTTGAAAAAACGTGCAAACAATGTGTAAAGGGGAAAGCCGACAGCCGAAAAATAAATAATAAAATGCTTGAAAATACATTTAATTATTCGCTTTCATTATACCTTTCTCTCACTCTCTCTCTCTCTCAAGCTAGCTATATTTACACATATGTATATGTATGCAAGATATGGACATTCATAGCGCCAAAAACAAACTCAATACATGTGTCGTCTAGAACTCTTCTCTCCCTCTCTCTGTATCCCTCTCTTCCTATGTGTGTATGATAATCTTTGCTTTCCTTTTCTTTTGCTTCCATTTGTATCTTGTTGCAGTCTGTATGTACGGTCGGTCATCTACATTTTTTTTTCAGTTTATTTTGTTTGTGTTTTTTTTTTGTTTGGTTAGCTTGTTGTTGGTTCCGCAGAGTTGAAGAGTTGACATCTCATTAAGAAGTATTACGTAGTTGTTGTTGATGTTGCTCATCGCTTGTTCTTGATTTAGTTTTATGGATATTATTGGTTTATAATATATAAGAACATACATAAGATAAATGCATCCCTAAGCGCCACGTTTGAACTGCCTGTCTATCCGTCTATCTGATCTGCTAGTTTCTATTCATTTCTACTCGTAGTAATAGTTTATAGTTGTGTTGTGTATGTGTGTGTGTGTTTTATGTTTTTTATATCATTGTGCTTTTTTTACTAAAGGACATTGTAAGTTCTCTTCTCTTTCACATTTTGGAAGCGTTCATATTAAAGTTTGCATAATAGTTTACTGAAAATTAATTACGAAAATAAACAACACGAAAAAAAAGATGAGTAAATACACATGTACTATAAGAGACGACATTAGCGAAATGAAAAAATACATTTGGTCCGTTCCGTTATATTTCATTCCAGTGTTCCCTCCTTATGACAGCTTGTCGGAAAATGTTGCACTGCTTACAGGCAAGGCAGTTTAAGGCAAAGGTTAACAAAGGAAGCAGTGTACAGGGCGCAGTTTATAATTTTAAAGAAAATAAATTATAAATGTACTTGGTTGTTGTTAAAACAATACAGAAATAGAGAGCCCGTATACTCCACTTTCGACTTAGCGATATTACGTACATATATGGCGCGAAGGAGATGGGTGTGTGGGGTTTGTGTTTAATATGCATTTCTGAATGTAACTCGCAAACTATTTAATTATCACCCTCACCCCAGAACTCCTTACTCTTTAACCACGCCAACTAAACTGTCTGTCTCTCCCGCTCTCGGTTAACGATGTGTCGTCGATGTCGTTGTTGTTGTTGTTGGTGGTGTTGTTGTTGTCGTTGTGCATCTTACAATTCAATAGATTGTAATTTACGTATTCGCTTTTTGTTAGAATATATATTTTGGTTGGTTGTTGGGTTTTTGATTCTTGTTTTTCTTTCTATTTCATAATCATACCTTCTTATTTTCACACATTGTCTGCAAGTGTATTTTAATATCTAATTCAATTTAGATTTTTGTTTTCTTATATGGTCATAGGTCATATTGCTTATTTCTTCATTTATTTCTATTATTTTAATGCACATTGGAATTGAGTGTGATTTGTTTTATTTCACTAGTGTTTTGATTTCCATATTTCTATTATTTATTTGTTGGATTGCTTTTAAGGTTTGGTTTGCTTTTAAGTTATAAGATATAAATATCCTAAGCATGAATGTATGTATGTATATAGTATACAGTATATATTTTTCTATATATGTACAATATATGTATATGCCGCTTTCATTTCTATCTCCCTTTTAGCTGTCCCTATGCGAATACACAACGGTGCCATATAAACAAGTACGATGGGCATAAGCATGAGAATGATTAAGACCAGCTTGCCCGTTGAAGTACGCTAGAAATAAATCTAGTGGTAGGTGCTGGAGACTGAAACAGACCAATTCATTGAATGACGTAAACCTAACAGTGATCGAGTATGCGGACACGGGGCTGATAATATTATTATGGCATTGCGTGCTTGTATCTATTGTTTAGGTGAAAGTGTGGTTGAATGAAAAATTTTTACAATAACTATAATAATAAACAAATATATTGATCGGAACAGCTTCACTGAGTACTTTAATCTATAGTTTTGCACTAGTTTCTGAATACGAACCATTCCTGTGTTCGGGTTCCCTTTATAGTGAGCATTGGTGTAAAAGTTTGTATACTCGAACGAACGAATAAAATATTTAAATTGAAGACAATAAGCTAAAGCCTAGATAACTAAGGTTTTGTACACGAGGTGATAAGAGTGAATATCAATCCATTAGATCCACTAAAATGTTACATTAATTTTTCAGGTCATTTGTATCGGATAATTTTGACACCTAAGGATGCAAAGCATTGCTGAACGTTTGTTCAAAGATCATTTGTTACCAAGCAATAATATTAAGAGGTTTCCCCCAACTTATTGAGTATGCATTTTAGCGTAAATGTCAGCTTTAAATTTACTTAAGAGATGTACTCAAACATCTGATCGAAAAATAATGTATTCGAAGAGGCATAGAATCTACTAAAGTGAAAACTCTCTTAACGGATACCCATTTTAAATCACCAATACAAAAACCGTTTCTGATACTGAACAAAAAACTTGTTTATTTTTGTTGGGCATGCAAAAGTTTCCCTTATCATTTTACCAAACATTTCACTCGCAATGTGAATTTAAAAAGATATATAATCCTAACCGAACAAGTTCCTTGGTCGATCAACAGTTAGCTAAGAGTGCTTTCACTGTAAATGTTCTATTGATTAAATATGTATCTATTGATGGAAGTATGGTTATTGACTTAGTTTCGGAGCCACGCATATTCTTATGCTACTTTTTTTTTATCGTTTATATATGGACAGTGATAGGGCTCGTTAACGCAAATCGAAATCTGATCAGGAACTGCAACCGAATAGTGATCGGCTTAGTTAAACATGAGCCGAAGTCGGGACCGGTACCGGCATAGAAAGATAATCGTTTTAGTACATACAATACATACATTGATGTGATTGCCAATTATTTTACAGATAGATAGACGATGGAGTTTGTTCTATTAAATTATTGATTATATGATTCGAGTGAGCGTGTGTGGATTTGTAAGTGTAAGTGTGTAGTTCTTCGCAGTACTATTCACTACTGATGAATGCATAGACGTACATATGTCCTATATATACTCATATAAACATATACATATAGGAATATATCTGTATATATACAATATATTGTGGTCAGTCATGCATTCTAGTCGCTGTGAAGTTTTTTCCCAAGATAAATGGATTTTTCTTTTTTTTTCGTCTTGTTATACATATAAATATTTGTTTTCATTTAGATTGATTACTTGGTTGGTTAGTTGATAGATTGATTGATTGATTGATTGGTTGGTTGGTTGGTTGGTTGGTTGGTTGGTAGAGTGGTTGGTTCATTACTTTCTTTTTCAGATTGGCTGCCCCCAATACACAATTGCTTCACGATTTTTTTCAGCATATTCTCATAATAATCATAATAATAATATTGGTAATAATAATTGTTTTTTCATATTGTTTTTTCAAAAGACTTAAAAATTATTAGAGCTTCCATTCGTAAGCTTCTATTTCTTTTCATGAATATTCTTCTTTTTTTTTTTAAGATAGTACGTAAAACTTGTTGGTTGATGTTGTTGCTTAACTCTCTTGTTATATTTTCTTGTTTTGTGTTGTTGTCGCTGACATACATACGTATGTACATATGGATACACACATATATATTCAGATGTATATAAACATGCATGAGCATATATATGTATATATATAAACAAGTTTTTCCTTTTTTTTTTTTTTTTTTTCATTAAAAATACAATTCGTTTAATACCTAGAAAATGCTTAAATATAATATCTATATGCATATACATATATAATAAGGTTTATATACGTATAACTAGACCTAAATAGTATTTTTATATATATATATATATATAAATATATATACATATATATATATATATATCTCGATAATATATCATTTCCAGTTGTTATGTGAGCGTGTATATGTGTCTGTGTTTATCTGTGTAGCTGTATGCGTATTATGTATCTGTATTTGTTTGCGTATGGATGTTAATAAATTTTGCTAGTTAAAATGAGTTATAAAATTACAAGGGGAATTTAATACAATTGTTCTATGCCATTTTTCTGAGATAACGTTGAAAATTGCTACTAAATTTACTAATCGCCAGCATTACAGCAATAATTTGTTTTACAAATTCAAAGCTGTAAATGCAATTTAAAAATTAATTTCTATAATATTTTAGAGAATATTTAAGTACTTGCAATTTGCAGTGAGACTTTGTGAATCAATGAAAAAAAAAAAAAAAAAAAAAAAAAAAAAACTTGAAATCGATAACTGTTACTTAGCGTTTTACCCAAATTTCGGAGATTGTTAAAAGTTGTTTTAATTTATATTTAAGTAAACGCATATTGCACTTTGTCTTGAACTTTGTTCTGGGTTTAAAACAAACTGAAAAGTTAACACAAAAAAAAAAAGAATTCCATGATTTTGCTAGTTTACTCAGAAATTGGCACAAAATTTACAATTGAGAGCAGATTCAATCGAGGAAGGATTCTTATGGACATGTATCAATCTCTAGTGCGGTTGGGGCGACTGTGCCAAAGCAGCAAGTAGCTGGACACACACACGCACACACACATATACTGACTTTGTCTGAGACACTCGCACACGAATATAAAAAAAAAATGCATAAATGGAGACTTTTTGTGTATGAGTGTGTGTCTGCGTGTTAATAATTAATCATATATAATCATGTAAAAAAACAACATAACAACACTGCACTAAAGCGGCTAACTATCTCTCTCTCTCTCTATCTTTCTCTCTGTCTCTCTCTCCCGTTGTGACCCTCACCTCACTCTATCCCGTTCATTTACACACGTTTATTAGCTGTGTGTTTCGCTATCTCCGTCTATTTGTTTCACAACTTACACGCCCAAAATTTGCGATATTTTCTCATCTTTTTTTGATGTAGACCTTAGCGAAATTCTTAACTGAAATAAATCAAGGTATTTCTATACATTTAGATCTATATAGATATGCGTATATGAACTACACAAATATATATACATACACACATGCACATAATATAGTGTCCTATAGAAAATTGTATTAAACAAAAAGTTTCTAGACTTTTAACTCTGTTCAATTCGTTTGCTTCTCACTAATTTAATTCCTAAATATTTTTATAACTTAGCTACTCTTAAAACACTTTACAACACTGTCACTCTCTCTCTCTTTCTCTTTCAATGCGGATTATACACTCTCTGTTCATAATTTGTGTGTGTGTATGTGTATGTGTATGCGTGTGTTTATATGTGCTTGTGAATTGATGGCCTAAGCCTTTCCACTTTGTTCCATTCTATTAAATTTCGTACTGTTTTAGCGAGCTTAGCTTACACAAAAGAACTTTGGATTTAAACTGATTTCTCTCCACTCTCGACTACTTTTCAACTTATTTTGCAGTTTGTAAATATTTAATTTATCATAATCATAAACATAATAATAATTATAATAATAATAATAATAATAAAAAAAAATTGGGTTTATTTAGATAAATGTAGTTGTTGCTGTTCTTTCAATTGTTACAAACGCATATATGTAAACATATACAAGCGTGCGTGTGCTTATGTGTGTGAGTGTGTGGTTGTGTTGTGTCTGTGTCTGTGGCTGTGTGTGTCTGTTTCTGTGTGTGCATGTTCTGTGTTCGTGTTCTGTTTTGTTTCCATCTTTTATTGTTGTTTTCATATGTAAAACATTCGTTTTATATATAGATATATATATATGTATATATATAGTTGGAGGAGGGGTATTTAAAAAAAAAAACAAACAAACAAGCAAACAAAACGCGTCCTAACCTGCTTCACTATCGCTCGAGTCACTCGAACTGCTATCACTCGAACTCGAGGACGATGAATCGCTGGAACTTGAACTAGACGACACAGGATTTGCTGGCTGCACAGCTTCTACTTTGCTCGATGTCGTTTCATCTGTGGACAGAACCAGAGGCAGCCATTTAGAGATGCAGATGCAAAATAATCATTATACTATATGTTTACCTTTCTTTGCTGTTTTCTTGCTAGCGCCCAATTGGCCGGTGACATCTTGTAATCGCTTTTCCAGTTCCTGTTTCTTCTCGGCCATTTGCTCATCCTTTGATTTACCGGAAGGCTTTTTATCTGTAAGCAGAAATGTTTTCAATTTTAGATATATTTGCAATATTTTTCCATAGCTGTCCCCCAATGCGGTTAGAGTGAGTTGAGACAGCAATCTATATAATATATAGAAGCCAAATGGATACAAGATATATACGCAGGATAGAGGCGACAGGGAGCGGGAAAAAATAATGACTAGAGTATAGTTACAAAAGCTCAACAATGGAAATCCCAAAAAAAAAAATATTACAATTAGTTTAAAGATTCTCTATCAAAATGAAGCATGCTACAAGAGTATTTTGAAACATTCAAACAGTCTGTCAGTCAATCAATCAATCAATCAATCGATCGACCGATCGACCATCCCATCACAAAATGCCGTCATGTTGTCCATTTGCATAACAAGAGATATGGGGACATGCATGATAAGTATTATTCTCTACGCTCTACTGTTGTACAACATTTGATTGGGAATATTTTGTTTATACTAATGGGAGGATGATAGAGGCAGACACTGACGCAAACGAAGGAATTATGAACAAACAAATTACAAAAATATATAACGAAAAATATTCCTGTATACTTATGTATATACAAACTTAAGATATTTTGTTTGGATTTCGTTTGGTTTCTTTTTGGTTATTGGTTTATGAGAGTTTAGCTAACTAAACATGACCACTAAAAAAATTTGTGTACATAATTGAATTATGCAAATTTGGAAAATGTTGTCAATAATTTGATAATTTTCGTTTCGTTTCGATTGGTTTGTTTTGGCATTCTTTGTTTGGTTGTTGTTGTTGTTTTTTTTTTGGCGGTAATATGGCGCTAATTGATGCGGCATCACAAAAAAATGTCAAATTCAAACGGCAAAACGGAACGCCACCCAACAGAATTGCATTAATTATATGCATTAATAATTGGTATTAATATTAAAAAAAATACTGCTCATTAATTGATAATGAATAATTGGTAGTAGAGCAGTGAGCATTGCTTCTAGTTGTTCTTGTTCTTGATGTTTGTGGTCTCGGTTTAGTTACAAACTTACAATATGGCTTACGTGTTTTTTTGCGCAAACACGACGCCACATAGCTTTCAAGCTCGCGCAGCGTCGACGGCTTAAGCGTCTCGAAATCGATCTCAATCTCATCCGGATTCGAGTCGCGCAGCGATGGCTCCCGATTCTGTATAATGTGGACCACACGTCCAAGTTTATCGCCTGCAAACACAAACAAATGCACACATTTACAATGGAATACAAATTGAAGTGTCATGAAATGAACAATAGTTACCTGGCAACTTGTTGATGTCCAGCGAGAGCTGTCGCTTTTCATCGTACGACATGGGCTTGGCGGTGTCCTCTTCTTCGGAGTCAAAGTTCATCACCTGTGTGGGCTTCTTTTTGCTGCTACCACGCGCACCGGCTCCACCGCCAGCACTAGCGCCACCACCACCAGCTCCAGCACCTGCACTGCTGCTGTTTTTGCCCCGTTTCGCATTGGCGCCGCTGCCACCACCACTACCACCGCCGGACGCAGCGCCCGCACCGACACCGGCTGCACCAGCACCAGCGCCACCCGCCGCTCCTACAGCTGTTACGCCCGCGCCGCCCTTTGCGCCGCGCTGTCCCTTCAACTTAGCACCTTTACCACCGCCCGCACCGCCTGTACCGGCAGCCGCCAGTGCGCCAGCCAATGCATTGGCCGCCGCCTTGCCTCCACCCGCCGAAACGCCAGCAGCATTTACGCCGGCAGCATAGCCCGCTCCAGCAGCGGCACCGCCGCCCGTCAACTGAATGGCCAGGGCCAGGTCATGGGCATGATGTAGGGCAGCCGCACCGGTCACACCGGGAGGAACGCCAACGCCACCGGGACCCACTAGCGTGCCACTGAGCAATGCCGACAAATTGGCCGCATTGGCAGCGCCGCTCGCAGTGAGTGCTGCCACATTGGGTGGCATTGTGACGCCACCATGTGCGGCATTGACGGCACTTGGTGCATGCTGATGTTGATGCTGGTGCTGATGTTGGTGGTGGCCACCACCGCCACCGCCACTGGCGCTGGTTGAGCCCAAGCTCTTCTTTTTCTCCTTGAGTTTCTTCTTTGCCTTCTTCTTAGCGGAGGCCTCCTCGACCAACTTGCGTATCTCCTCCTGCAGACCCAGCAGCTTCGACTCCAGCATCTTCAGCTTAGCGCTGCGCTCCTCATCCGAATTGGACTCGTTCTCGGTTTCGCTTGAGTCCTCGCTGGACGAATCGCTAGCATCGTGCTTGCTTGTGCTCGTATAGCCGTGATGATGATGGGCCGCATTCGCGACTGCCTCATCGGGTATATTGGCGTAGCGCATTTCAAACACATCCTGCAGCTTACGACCCATTGCGACCACGTCATGATCTGGTGGATTATATTTGTAGCAGTTGGTGAATATTAACCTCACGTCTGCGGCAAATTCAGGAGCGCTCTTATATTCACGATTGTCCATTTTACGCTTTACTGTTCCCAGATCCATGGGTTTTTTGATAATGTCGTGGTAGTCGTGCAGGCCCAACAGCTCGGCATCGACCGGCTTGTAGAAGGGCCAGGCATAGCCAGAGTGCTTTTTTGAAAACAACTCCTTGAGTATCTCATTGCATGACTTGAGTGCATCCGATAGTTTCTCTTTGGACTTGGCACCCGCTACGCCGCCAACGGCACCGCCGGCTCCCAACCCAGGCACACCAGCAACCCCTAATGGTGACATTGGATAGCCCGATCCCTGGAATGTAAGATCCTGTTTCAAATTGATTGGTTTTATGTTCAGGTTGATGATGTTCAATTTGTCGCGATGGTTGTTGGTGGTTGTTGGTTTGCGTAGTGTATGTGCAATGACAACGTAACGATAACGATAACGATGGTCAAACAACGTAAACGAAAAAAGAAAAGAAAACGCAAAGCGGCAATGGGTTAGAAAGCTTTTCAATTTATGCAACACTATTGTAAATGTTTTCTTATTTTTGATATTAAGTTAACTTCGACACTGGCACTTTTTTTTCTCATTCAACTTCTAACTACTCTTCCAAGTCGTTCAAGCGCATTCCAATTTAATATTTTCTTACATATTAATGATGATCTAATAATAACATTAATCGGTCAGTGTAAGCTAAATTAAAATGTTCATTAAGTACTTTTTTGTCCATTCCATGATTATTTCAAGGCCAAAATATTATGTGACGCTACCAATAAATTCATCTCGGCCAAATAGTTGTTAGCCTTAAGAGACGATCATTTGATTTTAATAAAGTTTGCAACTATTCCTCATTTTTATATGCAAGTTTCTAAGCATCTTAGAAAACATTATTTTTTGTCGTTTTTTTTTCTCCCTTTTTATGGTTAAAAATGGTTTTTGTCTTTTTTTAATATACAAACTTAATTAAAAGACCTATGTGTAGTTTTTTGGCTAAGCCTAGAGCTATGCATTGGCATTGCTAATGAATAGTTCTTTACTTCCAGAATGCAGTTTCATGACCTCAAATCAAAGCAAATGAAATCAATTGAAATCAAATCAAAAAATTAAGTGTAAAAGGCAAAGGCAGCGTTTAATACATGAGTTGCTTATTATTGCTGTTGTTGTGATCGTGTTGTAAGTGTGTGTGTTTGTGTATGTGTGTATTGTATTTGTAAGTGCAAATAAAGATCTAAGTGTGCATCTGTTGAATTGATGTGCACAAGAAACTACATCCGTCGGAGTCCTACGAGTATATGAAATCTACACTCCACTAAGCGATACAATATAAATACTACAGAGCCCAAATTAATATAGGAATAAAACTTCAACCCTATTCAAGTATTAATAGTTATTCATGTAATCTTTTGGACAGTCGGATATACCATATGTACCTATGTTATCTTGTCTGCTGCTTCCCAATTCTCTTTACTCGGCAATACAATCGATTTGTATTTTTTAAGCATCGATGGCGATTTATTATTTTCTATTATTATTATTTATTCCAAAACAAAATTTGCTATCAAATGCTTTAAGAGCTCATCTGCCAAGACTAATCAAAAGCGTCTTATCAATACGTAATTATTGCCAGCTGTTAATAGAAACTTTCTTTGATATATTATCATTGATATATCCAGAATTGAGCACACACACGCACACATACATATGCGTATATATAAATATACGCATACACGCACGCATAAGAAACACACCCGTTTGGATCGGAATCACAACCTCAACAGTGTCATACAGTTGCAAGAAACGTCTGGACAATTGCCTCTTACCTTCTTGCCAATTACCTGACGATTCGATTCCCGTCGCGTCGCTATTTTGGCCGCTTTGGAGTCCATTTGGGCGTAGGGCGATTCGAATGCATTTGCCGTGGGCGTTGTGGTGTCCGCCTTCCGTTTGACACCCTTCTTCATTTTGGCCGGCTGCTGTGGCGGTATCACGGCATCGACCACAACTCCCACACCCACTCCCGCCGTACTATTCACATAGGCCTGCACCGCGTTGGCGGCGGTCACGGCTGCCGTTGGTATTGTCACGCCTCCAGATCCAGACCCAGCTCCAGCTCCGGCACCGACACCGGCACCGGCGTTGATGCCCAAGCCTGCAGCGCTAGCGGCTATTGCTGCTGCTGCGGCAGCTGTTGCCGCTTGAGCTGCTGCCGCCGCTGCTGCTGCAGGGTTGCCATCGAGCAGAGAGCTGCTGTTGAGCGATGTCTGTTGGGCGCCGGCTCCATAGCTGGCACCGCCGCCGCTCTGCGCAGGATTTAATAGGCTGGCCATGGCATTGAGTGCGGCATTTGCGGCGCCGGCACCCGTCGCTATGGCAGTGGTCGTTGTATTCGTGCTACCCGGCACCGTATGTGGTGGCATTGTGCTAATCGGTGGTATGCACGGTGCAACGCCCCCGGCCGTTGATGAAACCATGCCGCCAATGGCGGATACAGGTCGGGCTGTTGCTGTTGCTGCCGTTGGCGTTGCCACCGCTGGCGCCGACTGTGGCAGCCCCATCGTTGTAGGCAACTGTGAGGTTTGTGCTGCTTTGCCAGTTGACGAGGGTGTGCTGATTGCTGACGCCCCCGCCGCCGCCGTTGTTGCCACGGATGTTGTTGTTGCTCCAACTCCAGTGCTGATGCTGCTGGCTACCTTCGGTGTGGGCGGCGCTCGTGCCTTCTTTTTGCCACCCTTGGGCGTTACCGGTTCGAGTTCAAGCTCCTCCTTGGGTATCAATTCGATCTTCTGCAGAAATACCTTCTCCAGGGTTTGGGCCATCACAACAACATCCTCGCCGGGCTTATTATACACATAGCAATTGGTAAACATGGTATTGAAATCGTGTATGGCCTCCTTGGCCGACCAATAGTAGTTGTTCTCTAAACGCTTCTTAATCGTACCCATGTCCATTGGTTGTTTTATGATCTTGTGATAATCGGGCAGGTTTAACTTCTTTGCATCGACCGGCTGTTGGAAGGGCCACGAGAAGTGGTGCTTCCAAATCACTTTCATCACGGTTTTCATAATATATTGCAATTGATTTGTATTGCGTCCCGGTCGCTCTTGTGGTGGCACAACCGGTGGTTGTACGATACCATTAATAGGCTCCACAGCGGGCTCATAACGAGGCGGTGGTTCGTTGGATGACATTGTAGTAGTTGCTATTTGTTAATTGATATTTTTTATTGTTGGGGTTCGGCTTCAGTTATAATTGAATTGTAGCTAAGATTAGCTGGCGTTCCTGCTGCAGTTTATATTCTCGTTGTTGCTCCTCAAATTGACTGAGACGGCCGACGCACACACACGCAACGCACACACGCCTGGGGCCGTCTCGTCCTAGTCTGGCTTCCTGTTTTGTACACCCGCTCAGAGCAGCCAATGATGTACTGCTCTGTTGCTTTTGCTCCTGCTTCTGCAGCTATTACTGCTACTCCTGCTCCTGCTCCTGCTTCTCTTGTTGCTACTGCTGCTCCAGACCCGCTCCAATCTTTCTACTGATGTTGCTGCTGCTTCTTCAACGGCTGCTGTTTGGGTTTGTGTTTGTTGCATGCTCAGCAAATTGTTGTCAACTAAATAAACGCATACAGACTGTTGTTATTGCAAATACAGTTCAAACAGTTCCAAACTCAACTACTTACCACCACTTGCCGGTGTCGTGGCGCTGCTCCTCCAGGTTTCAGTGTTATTTTTTAGTTGGCATTTTTATTACTGGAAGCTGTTGCTGCTTCTGTAGCTGCTTTGTTGTTGGCGGTTTGCAAATTTAATTACTCAGTTTTCCTTTTTTCTCAGTTAGTTGGTCGAACCACTCAGACTCAGCAAAGCAGCGAAACTGCAGCAAGAAGAGAATAACCAATTTATTAAATGTTGCTTGAAAGCTTATTGCAGCAAATTTATTGAAAATATTTGGCGCTCAACTTGAAATCTTTGAATATTATTTATTTCTGTTTACAATCAATATATTAGAAGTAAATGCCGGCCGGCTGTACATAAAACAATGCAACGGATGAATGCGAATGCGAATGCGAATACGAATGCAAGAAACAAAAGTTTTTGGTTTTTTCATTTTACATGTTCTGAAATGGTCTATTGCCAACAATAATTGTTCACTAGACACGTACATGAACACACACATATATTCAAACATACGCATACACGTGCGTAGGCGTTGCTGCATCAGGAGGAAGCGCGAAACTAAATTTTGTTATACGTTACATAAACAACAAGATGCCATTCACAATATGTAGTTAAAATAAACAAAATACGAACACACGCACACCAAACAGCATTATGCACACACAATTTTCGATTCTCGTTTCTCCCGCGTTTGGTAAATGTAAAATGCAACAAAAAAAAAATACAAACACTCATACTCGTCAAGCTTATCTAAGTAGCAACAACAAAATGCTGCAATTTTTGATTTGCTTCGTTTTCTATGACAATTTTCTTTTACACACGCTGGTGCGGCTGCTGCAGCTGCTGTTGCTTCTTCTTCATGTTTTTTTGTATTACGTTTTGGCTTGGCCTTTATTTTTATTTTTTGTTTTTCGTATAAGTGCGAGAGTGTTTATGTGTGTGTGTAGCTACTTTGCCGCCGTTTTGGCACTCTCGGCAACAGCGCAAACAGCACAGAGCGGCGAGGCAACTTTCGAAATTCGAAAATGAGAGGGAGAGCGCGGCGCACACTCATACACTCAAACTCACAACCCAGTACGTACATAGAGCTGTCCCGTTTTCACACATGTCTGGCTTTGAAATGGTGTTTTACAGGCGCATTGAAATAAAACAATTTTGTGAACAATATATAAAAGCGGAATGTTCTAGAACTACACTGTTTAGTTAGTTAATTGCTATTTAACATTTAACGACACTATTTGCGACCACTTCAAATAAAATCAAATTAATGGAAAAAAATTCTACCAACATTCATTAATGTACAGACAAATGCACATGTGAATGTATACATACAATGTATAGCGCTGAATGGCACGCCTGTGTATTTGTGTTGATGGGAGAAATTCACCACGCCGCCAACTTAACTTGGTTATGTTCCGTTTCAGAAGCAGCAACATGATTCATGCATAATAGTATCTTTGTTTGTTGTTGTTGGTGTGTTGTTGCACTTTACAAGCGCACACATGCACAAACGCACGAAAACAAAAAGGCATACGTAATTTGGATTTTTAACGCCCTCACTATTCATTTTGGAACTGTGGCAAGAATGGCCAATGAGCTCCTCTCTGAAACTTCGATGGCCTCTACAAACAAGCAATCAACACTAACAAGCTCATTCCACGCATAATTCTTTCGCTCATAATGTTACAGGCGCGCACAGTGCTTTGAATCACATAAGGTTTGTTTACTCATAAATGCCTTATAAATTGTAAATAATGCGCACGAAAATAATAATTGTTAAAATGTACAACATATGCAAATATGTCATTTTGCCCACATATATTTGTAAATAATGAATTTCTTCGGCAAACGCCGGCCGGCATATCGTAGATTTTCGACTTTCCCTTGCAACAAACTTTATTTGGAAATTTTTATGTATGAATGTATGTATGTACATGCAAAATATATAAATAAATTAATTCATAATATTTTAAATTTAAACCACTGTAGACATGATTGAGACTTTGATTTCGGTCTGAGTATTTGCTCTGTGTCTGACTATATCTTGCGGTTACGGTTTGTTGCCAACCACTTCAAAATAAATTTGGTGATGCGAAATTAAAAACGAAACGAAATTAAAAGAACAACAATGGAATCAATCTATTAGCAAATGTGACGTAGACATTACGATCGTTGTTGAGTTAATATTTTTATAACGCGCAATTATTTGTTTAAAAAAATAAATAAATAAAGAAAACATACGCCAATTGCAATATTAGCAGCAACAGCAGACGATTGAGATACGCTCTCTTGCTCTCTATCTTTTCTCTCATTTTCACTATCTCATTCGTTCTCACAACAAAACAAAACATTTACTGGCAACTCATACACATACACAATCAGCCATCACGAACAGCAAACGTGCTTGAACGCTGGGCTGTTGTAATTATGTAGTACAGTAGACGACTTTGAGTTTTCAACAAAAATTTTACGTATAACGCAACAACAGCAACGTAACACCAACATGAGCTCGTTCGTCGGGCTGAGAGCCGCGCAAGCGTTCGTCGTACTTCGTGTTTGCATTAGTGTATGTAACGGACCGCGCCATACGTACGCTGTGGGAATGTACGTGTGAATGTTAATTCAAGGCAAACCCGATGACGTCGAATTAGGGAAAAAGCAGCAAGCATGCATTTGACTCTGTGGGCGCCGAAAGGGGCGGTAAGAAAAAGAGAAGCAGCAACAAAAGAAAACAGACCTATGTATGTGAGGCGACAGTTGCAGATCGGATAGAACATAAATGTATATAGTAATTTTTATTGTTAAAGTACAAAAAAATAATTAGTATTTATTGGGTATTAGAACAAAAGGCACTAAGTATTATCATGATGCATAGATAGTAATCAACAAAGGTCAACAATTTTCGCGAAATGTGAGCCAAAAATACGAAAGTATGACATACAAGAATTTCATTCAAACTCAAGAAGCTCACACACATGTATAAATTATTATTTTTTGCCTGCATGCACTTGAACTACTCGTAAAAAATTTATTTAAATAAATAAAATACAAGTGATCCATACTCACACTCAGGCATGGACCCAATGTCGTGCCTGAGCACTTACGGAATCGGCTTGGGTTAGAGTGAGACAACAATTCGCTACGTAATACGTATTCCAAATGCAAATATGGCGGCAGCGGCACGAGACACTCAAACACAAGAGAGCGTTGCCTACGTATATGTATGCATGCAAGTGAGCAAAGCGACTG
The DNA here is from genome assembly GCA_018150935.1 of Drosophila pruinosa. NCBI lineage: Eukaryota > Metazoa > Arthropoda > Insecta > Diptera > Drosophilidae > Drosophila > Drosophila pruinosa. The sequence goes on from JAECWR010000081.1 coordinate 427,513, forward strand.
AGTGTCTCTTTTTCGATTCTAGAGTTCGAAAGTGAAAAAGGCAGGCGGCAAAAACAGCAACTGTTGTTGTTGGCATTGTTCGCTGTATCTGCAAGTATGTACCGACTACTAAAGCGACTACGTCACGAGCAAATGTCGAATCGAATGTCGACGAAGAACGAAGCGCGAGGAATGCGGCTGGCTCGCTGGCTGCGCCTCTAGGTTAACAAATCGTGCTAATAGTGGCACCAATTTAAAGCCGGTTTACATGCAGCAGCCCAGTGCAACTCCAGCCAACGTTGACGGCAAAAGCATCAATGAAATTTCGTATTCCCTCCCTAGGTCACCCACTCTCCACTCTCCACTCTCCAGTTGGTCTGCTTCGAGATACAATAAGAAATCGTCCAATACCATTTATTATACAACTCAAAAATGTGCCATTTTAAATATCTTCAACATTTCATTTTCGCGCCAAATGCAACTGTCACACATTCAAACAAACAAATACTGACAGATATAGACGCAAACGTCACGAGATGAACAACCGGCAAATTAACACATTAATGGTACACGCATGCAAGTGCCGGTCACAGTTTGTTTACACTTTTTCGTGTATAGTTTTATTTCGTTTTACCCAATGCCAAATGCAAATACAATGCAGGACAACAATATTTCGCAGTTTTTATTTAAAGAGCCTATGCATTTACAATAAAGATGCTCTATCTTTTTTCTTTATTTGATCAAATGATAACTGACAACCACAAGCCAACATACTTATCGGATATTTCATTATAATCGAACGTGATAAAGTTGTAATAGAAACAAGCAGAAATGTCTTGCCGTTCTCAGCTATATTTCTAATACGATTGTACTCAGTATGGCCACCAAATTTATCTAGCGAAGGGTAGCTAAATGAAGCAAAGAAAAAGCAGCTGCAACCTTTTCCTTTTCTTGAAATGTCCTCATGGAGAGAAGGGTTGCAACGCAACAAAAGACAAGCTAAAGCCAATATACTGACCAAATGCAACTTCTTTAAGATATCAGAAATGCACTTCAATCATGTATAAGAGCATCAGCAACAGTTCAAAAAGCCAGATCGATAAATTGGCACTTGCATTGCGTTGCAAAGGATGTGCGTTTCATTAGAAGCCTATGATTAGTTGGACGAGAAGGGGAAATGCGCGATTCTTCGTTCAGCGGGACGTGCACCACGTGCGGGGACTGCTCAAGACGCTCAGGAGGTAAACGGCAATTAAAGATACACTTACATTATTGTTGCAGTTGCAATTGTTGTTTTGGAGTATCCAAATATTGTTTTTGTTTTTTCTTGATGTCGCGAATTCCTCATAGCTATCAGGCAGATTAAGTTTTATATATTACGTGGAACTGTGTAATTTGTTTTGCTTTCATATCGCCGACTTAATTTATTTTGGTTGTATATTTTTTAACAAATACAACACGCAAATTTTACACAATTTTTAAGTGCAACTGGAAAAAAATATACAATTTTTTTATATTATTGTTTGAACCCAGAAAATACTGTTGTTGATTTTACTTGATACGGAGAGAATGTCAACAAAGTAGGCACACGACGTATCGGTAGCATAGCCGAGCTCTTACGACAAACTAAGAGACGTTATGACGTTACGTTAAAAACAGCGGCGGCAAAACAGCGCGAGATACACATACATGCACACTACAGGCATACGCGCTACTACTACATAACGTTAACGTAAGCTTAGAACACATACGTAATAATATAATAATACAATTTTTTTTTTTTTTTATAAATTTATACACATTCAACACATATGTATATTTCATATAAAATAAATATAAAGCCTGGTGAAACTTTTTGCACGATTGGTGGTATTCATTTTTGTATTGTTGGTATACGTGTATTTCTTTAAAACATATATAAATTTTTTTTGTTAATATTCACTGCCTATTGCTGCTGCTAAACGCACGCACACACTGAAACAGGAACACACGCTACCGCACACACACACAGCGACAGATAGTCAGCCCTGCTTCTTCTTCTACAGTGCTGGCTGGTTGCGCTGTTCGTTGCCACCACCAAAAAAAAAAAGTAAAATGAAAAAAATTGTCATGTCCATGAAGTCTCACATTTTCAAATGCATTTTTGGCGCAAATTTCATTATACTTGTAGTAAATTTTTGTTAAAATCACAGCGTGGAACATTAAATTATCACTAGTTTAATAATTTATATAATTTTTTTTAATTTTTACCACAATTTTTTTAGCAATTTCTACACACCGATATACGTACGCGCTACAATTTTCGACATACGCGCGTTTCTTGTGAGTAAAGCAGCCGTCGTTGTCGCCATCAAATATACAAAAATTTTTCGAAATTACTCAAAATGCGAATACACACACATATACAACTAAAGGCAAGCGCACGCGTACACCAAATACTATATAGCGGCACTGCTCATACACAATGCCGATAGACGTACGTGTAAATGCAGCTGATGTATAAGCGCTTTTAGTTGCTGAGAGCGGGAGAGCGGACACTGTGAATGTATGACATATCGAAAGCGTCTGTCCCGCTCAACGTTCGTTGGTGGTGGCAATGGCAAATGTTGCCCATGTTAGTGTTTGTGAATTTTCAATATGTGTGTGACAAAAGCGACGAGCAGCGCGCATGAAAAAATGCACGATGAACTAACGTAACGACGAAACAAAATGGCTGTCTCACAATATTTTTCTTGCATTAAAAATTTTGTTTGATGCCTGGGTCTAATCACCTACATATGTAACCTAAATGCTCAAACTATAATTAACGGAATATCCATTCGATTTGGTTTCTGTGCTCCGCTTGTACCATTTTTCAGCATTTACATATATATATACATATATTATCTACATTTTAGGTTGACTAGCACATTTTCTCGTGTTCATTTAATCAGCGTGACCGCATGTTTAAAATCAAAATATACCATTATATTTCGAATGACTTAGAAAAAATACCATGTTCGCAAGAAAATTTTAGTATTTCTTTCCTGCTTACACAATAATCATAATTAATTAGTAGTCCGATAAGTACTTAGCCTCACCGCCTGATGGCGCCTGTATCGCAAGAGTAATTTATTATCGTGTAGGACATTCTCGTAGACGGCTAATTGTTGAATTTTCAGACGGATCTGAAGTGGATTTTAGAAAAATTGAGAAGAGCAATATCGGTCGGTGATTAGATTCTTGTTTCTGGAAGGGAAATCGCGCAATGAAATCAAAGAGCGTTTGGATGCTGTGTACGGTGACTCTTTTCCTTCGATGGCGACCATCAAAAATTTGTTTAACGAGTTTCAACGTGGTCGCACGTCGGTTTTTGATGAGCCACGTCCGGGTTCCCCGAAAACGGCTACCACGGAGGATAACGTAACAAAAATCCACGATCTTGTATTGGCAGACCGCCGATTGAAGGTGCGAGAGACAGTAGGCATTTCAAAAGATCGCATGGGTCATATTCTGCATGAAATTTTGGACGCCGCGTTTGCTCACTCCGGACAACAAACGCAACCGTGAAACCACTTCAGAGCAGTGTTTGACGCTGTTTAAACGCAATCCGAAGGAGTTTCTTCGTCGTTATGTGGCAGCCGACGAAACATGGATCCACTGGTACACACCAGAGACCAAGGAACAGTCGAAACAGTGGACTTTACCCGGCGAACGTGCACCGAAGAAGGCAAAGAGTGTCCTATCGACCGGAAAGGTGGTGGCCACCGTTTTCTGGGATTCACAAGGTGTGATCCATATCGACTACTTGGAGAAGGGCAAAATGATCACTGGGCAGTACTTCGCCGAGTTATTGGGCCGATTCGACACCGAATTGAAATTGCCACACTTGGCAATGAAAAAAGTGCTTGATAACGCACCGGCACACAAGTCCGCCAACGCCAAATTGGTAGAATTAGGCTACAAACTGCTGCCCCATTCACCGTATTTTCCAGATTTGGCTGTGTGCGACTACTTTCTGAGGCGCATTTTGCAGACCTCGAGAAAACGTATTTTTCAGACGGATTAAAGAAATTGGAGCATCGCTGGGTTAAGTGTAGCGAGCTAAAAGGAGACTATATTGAAAAATAAATCACCACTTTTCCAAAATTTTTGTATTTTTTTGTAGGCTAAGTACTTATCGGACCACATAATATACATATGTATATACATATATTATCTACATTTTAGGTTGACTCGCACATTTTCTCGTGTTCATTTAATCAGCGTGACCGCATGTTTAAAAATTAAATATGCCTTTATATTTCGAATGACTTAGAAAAAAATACCATGTTCGCAATAAAATTTTAGTATTTCTTACCTGATTACACAATAATTAGAGATGGGATAATTTCCGTGCAAAACGACGGAACCACTAACAATACAATACGTAGATATACCATTTCATGCAAACGTAAATGCATACACTCGTTTCGGTATATTCCGAGATTGAGACACGCTTTAGTTGCATGTTGGCTCGAGCAAAACTGTGCCTGAAAATTCAGTTGCTTTCGGTCCGTTAGCGGTTGCATTCGAACGTCAAAACGTTTACAGTCAGTTTTGTACAGCTTGGTGAATACACATATGTATGTTCGCAAATCGCGCGATTTTTTTTTTTCAAAAATTTTTCGCCTGCGGCGCTAATTTCTTTCTTCCCTTCCCCCCATTTTTCTCCATATCGGGTGAATTATTTTCTCACCTCCTCAACACATTAAAAAACGCAACATGTTGTATGTATGCAATATTTGCTTTGCATAAAATCGATTTTGGCCACTGTAGAAAAAAAAAGGAGAGCGGGAGAGAACAATGAGCGATCGATACATACAAATGAGAGTGAATTGCCAACAACAAAATACATGGTATTTTCGAAAACTTTAAATTAATTTAAAAAAAAAACTATTCATTTCCGCAAAAAAAACTCTTCGTTAAAATTCTGGATAAATCTAGCTCTTTCCAGGAAAAATAAAATTAAAAAATTTATTCACACGAGCGGCTATTTAACAATTACCGCTTTTTTTATTAAGCATTTTGAAAACTGTTTTAGCTTCTTCAGAAAAATAAGGGATTTTTGAAATTTGATTAAGATTAGAATTTTTTTTTGTCTAGAACTACGTTTGCTGTGATTAAACACCAACAGTCGCAAATTGGCATTTCTCTTTCTTTTTGTTTTGTTCCCTTTTTATACCCGCCTACCCAAAGGGTAGAAGGGTATTATAACTTTGTGCCGACCGAAAATGTATGTAACGAAACGAAATGTATGTAGAAGGAAGCATCTCCGACCCCATAAAGTATATATATTCTTGATCAGTGTCAACAGCCGAGACGATATAGCCATGTCCGTCTGTCCGTCCGTATGAACACCTAGATCTCAGAGACAATAAGAGATAGAGCAACCAAATTTTCGGGATAGTGTGTCTTATTGTTGCACGCTGATCAAGTTTGTTTTTGATTTTGGCCACGCCCCCTTCCGCCTAGGCAAATTGAAAACAAGTAAGAAAGCTACAGTCGAGTTTGCTCGACTGTGAGATACCCGCCACCCAATTTTACCATCAAAATATTATACTTTTCAAAAATATACTGAAAAAATAATAAAAAAATATACTAAAATTATACCAAAATAATATACCAAAATTTTCTTTGTTCGAAATTATTAGCTTGGCGGCACTTTAGTTGGTTTATTGAACACAATTATTATGTCACGGAGTGTCATAGCAATAAATTATGTCACGGAGTGTCATAGCAACTAACTAGGGGCATCTGCACGTGGTAACGCCTTATAAAAGTAATATCTTAATAACTTCTGTGTTTTTTATCCGATTGTAACCAAATTCGCAGAGATCATTAAGATGGTGATGGGGGCGTGGCCAAAATCAAAAACAAACTTGATCTGCGTGCAACAATAAGACATACTGTCGCGAAAAATTTGTTGCTCTATCTCTTATAGTCTCTGAGATCTAGGTGTTCATACGGACGGACAGACAGACGGACAGACGGACATGGCTATATCGTCTCGGCTGTTGACGCTGATCAAGAATATATATACTTTATGGGGTCGGAGATGCTTCCTTCTGCCTGTTACATACATTTTCCGTCGGCACAAAGCCATAATACCCTTCTACCCTTTGGGTAGGCGGGTATAAAAACTGAATTGCAAGCGTCGTCTTAAATCAATTTTGCCACGCACAATACTAATCATTATCTTAATGAACTCTGTAAATTGGGTTACAATCGGATAAAAAACAAAGAAGTTATTAAGAAATGACTTTTATAAGGCGTTACCACGTGCAGCTGCATCTAGTTAATTGCTATGACACTTCGTGACATAGTTAATTGCTATGACACTCCGTGACATAATAATGGTGTTCAATAAACCTACTTAAGTGCCGCCAAGCTAATAATTTCGAACAAAGAAAATTTTGATATATTATTTTGGTATATTTTTCAGTATATTTAAAAAAAAAAATATTTCGATGGTAAAATTGGGTGGCGTGTATCTCACAGTAGAGCAAACTCGACAGTAGCTTTCTTACTTGTTATACAATTGGAACAAAACGTGCTTTCCATTCTAGTATTAGCAGGCCCATGTTGGCCATCTTCAAGGCCACTGCATGCTGATGCAATTTACGCTATCTTTACTAAGGCACATTTTGCCGCGCTTTCCTCAAAAAATGAAAAAAAATGGTCAGAGTTGGCGATAGGCTGACAAAAATTTAAATTTAAATCGGGTTCATTAAACAAGCGAAGAGTGGGCACAGCACCTAGCAATAATTTTTATTGTCCTAAATACTAAATACTTGTCGAAATGTAAATTGCAAATGAACGCTACGTCAATATTAACTTCGGGTTGCAATTTGCAATTTGCAACCCATTGTGCACGTGTTAACTCATTTTTGGGAGCTTGAAAGACGCACAGGAAAAAGATCTGAGCCATCTTTATAGATTCTCGAACATGTCCTTACTATGTATGCACTTGCGCCTATTCTTTGACACACCTATTTCAGTTTTTATACATGAACAACGCTGCCGTTTTCTAACATCCATTACCTTTGTTATATCACTAAGCAATGAACATAATAGAGTCCGCATATATACCTAATATACGGTCTGTCGCGTTTTGGATTTTCAAAACCCCCGATGCAGAGGCGCAGCACTCTCGCGCGTTCAGCTGATTGCCTCTCTCTTCGTACAAAACTTGAAGCAGTGAACAGAGAGAACTCGAGCATCAATTTAGTCGTAGAACGAGTCTGTTTGGATATGTGTGTATATGTGTTAGGCGCATATACATATGACAAAACATAATGTGTATGCGAGTAGTTGGTGCTTGTCCGACTGCTTCAATTTTGAGTTTCACTTCAGAAGTGTTTCGCTTGGATATGGAAAAGTGAATACTCTTCTTTATTTCCATAAATTGCTCTAATAACTAAGGAATTCCAGTCTAGGTCATCAACGGTGCGGTGCGTGCATCACGAATCGAATTGTTCGTTTCTGCCTGTGACCTTGTTGTTGTTTTCTTCTGTTTCGCTAGTTTGTTTCAATTGATTTTGTCGTCTTTGTGTTGATGTTGCTGCTTTTGATTTGTTTACTTTGTACTTTGGATTGCATGCGGAGACTGCACCTGTTGATCGACTTTTTATTATGTTATTATGTTTAAATAATTAGTATAGACATATTATATATAAATTTCAGCATTTTTTATTGCAAGTTAATATAGGCATATATAAAAGGAGTATTTTGATCTTAAATTACATTCATATTTTTATTCATTTATAGCAGTGTTTAAAATTTAGCAAATTGATACTATCTAACATATGTACATATGTACATTCATACATATATACATTTATATCTATGAAAATATGTATATTTTAATTTGCTAAATTTTAAAAACTGCAATATATGGAAATAAAGAAGAGTATTGACTTTTCCTTATCCAAGCAAAATACTTCTGAAATTAAACTCAGTTTGAAATATGAAAAATTAAAATTGAAGCAATCGGACAAGCAGCAACTGCATACACATTATGTTTCTTTATATGTACATATGTGCGCTAAACACACATACACACATATCAAAACAGCGTCGTTCTACAACTGAATTGATGCTCGAGTTCTCTCTGTTCACTGCTTCAAATTCCGTACGAAAAGAGCGAGATAGAGCCAACCGCGAGAAAGCGCTGCGCCTCTGCCACGGGGGCTATGAAAATCCAAAATGCGACAGACCGTATTTTTGGTATATATGCGGACTCTATTATCATTGTCAATAAACCTACTTAAGTGCCACCAAGCTAATAACTTGATCTGCGACAATAAGACACACTATCCCGAAAATTTGGTTGCTCTATCTCTTATTGTCTCTGAGATCTAGGTGTTCATACGGACGGACAGACGGACATGGCTATATCGTCTTGGCTGTTGACGCTGATGCTTCCTTCTGCCTTTTACATACATTTTCGGTCGGCACAAAATTATAATACCCTTCTACCCTTTGGGTAGGCGGGTATAAAAAATTGCTAAATTGAAATTATAATAATATTTAATATTCAGGGAATTTTTATTAACTTAAAAATTATTAACAATAAAGAAAAAAAAAAAAATAACGGTCTAGAAATATATTATAAAAATGAAAAACAGAGCTTCATAATTTATTTGTATATTAGTACGGTTAAATGATGTTTTTTTTTAATGGAATATGCTGTCCTGGTTGCTTCCACATGTTGCCCTGTTGCCCATCAGAACAAAATGAATGTAATTTGGATATTTCTGGAATACTTTTCACATTATTCCATTTTTCATCCAATTTATAGTAAAAACATAAATTTTTAATTTGAGCGGATGGCATAAAATACACTTTTATTCCGTTTTCGTTATGTTCGGTACATTTAAAAGAGGAAAGTGCACCGTGTAGAACAAGGTTTCTTGACCTAGTAACTTGCCACACTTTTCTTTCAAGAACTGCTCCAACTCCATCAACTGTTCCTTTTCCGTGCGAGCTCACAAAAAAATGCCAGCTTATATTTGTGCATCCAATTTGTCCGATAAAGTCCTTCAAGCTACTCAAAATATATCTATTTTTTTTAAATTGAGCGCAGCTTCCATCCGAAAATATTGAAATTGTCGAAAATTAGCCATAAATTTGTTTGATTTCCATTAACAGTTTCAAAACAAAAATATAAACATCTTGTTTATTGTGCGTAAGCTTATCGCTTAAGACCCATCATTTTTGCTCCGGACCACCAAGGACCAAGTCTCAACTGGCTTGGGCGTCTCCAGGGTAGACGGCACAGCCGACTTGGAGCCACTCGTGGTGGCGGTAACCCCTTGCGGAACCGGCGCCAGTAAGCGAAAAAGGCCCTCCTGGCCACCATACGCTTCCAGCCGCCCCTTCAGTCGCTCGTTCTCGGCCATCTGGCTAAAGAGAGGTAGTCCACCAGACTACCAAGTGACATAGCACTCACACCCTCACCTAGAGCGTGCATCACCACATCTTTACTGATGGCCTTCTTTTTCTCCACTGTGCCGCCCTTGCGCTTCATCGGCACTGATTTGCTCAATAGAGCAGAACGAGCCTCCGCTGATAAGTCACTCTTCATACTTCCACATAAGCTTTCCAGCGAGCCTAGTGGCGTAGCATCTGCAGAAATCAGATGCTCCTCATCCATCACTAACAACACTGCCAGCGACACTAGCAACACCGACAGTACTGTACTCATTCATACCGGGGCCGCCAACAGCAGATAAGGAAGCTGCCTTCTTCATCTTCTGTTTCTTTCACTGAAGCCTTCCGCCGAGACAACATCATCGTTGTGATCTCCACTCCAATTTATTGGAGTTAGTAAAATTCAATAAAGCTTATACTCCGGCACACTGTCGCAAATATATATTGTTGTATCAATTTATGTCGTTGAGCCACAAGGCCAGTGATCTACGAGAGTGCAGTCAAGCTCTCCACCATAATTGTCATAACTTATGAATGAGCATTTCACCGCTGGACCAGGAGACGGATGTCCACCACATCGCTGGACCACACATTTTACTTAATTCCCTTTCGCTTAACGTTACCACCCATTACTGTCGACAAGTCTTCAACAGACGCAGCCTCAGTACCGACGGCCGGCTTCTTGAAAGCAGGCATAATCATGCCCTCTGCTGTACTGACAGCACACGTGTATAAGCAAGCTTATTAACACAAAAAAAACAAGTAAGAAAGCTACAGTCGAGTTTGCTCGACTGTGAGATACCCGCCACCCAATTTTACCATCAAAATATTATATTTATATAACAGTATAAAAATATACTGAAAAAATACTAAAAAAAATATACTAAAAATACCAAAATAATATATCAAAATTTTCTTTGTTCGAAGTTATTAGCTTGGCGGCACTTTAGTTGGCTTATTGAACACCATTATTATGTCGCGGAATGTCATAGCAACTAGCTAGGCAGCACTAGCAGTTGCACGTGGTAACGCCTTATAAAAGTAATATCTTAATAACTTCTGTGTTTTTTATCCGATTGTAACCAAATTTGCAGAGATCATTAACATGGTGATTAGTGCATACCAAAATTGAACGTTCTAGGTTTAAAACGACGCTTGCAATTCGGTTTTATTTGATTTACGGGGGCGGGAGGGGGCGTGGCCAAAATCAAAAACAAACTTGATCTGCGTGCAACAATAAGACATACTGTCGCGAAAAATTTGTTGCTCTATCTCTTATAGTCTCTGAGATCTAGGTGTTCATACGGACGGACAGACGGACATGGCTATATCGTCTCGGCTGTTGACGCTGATCAAGAATATATATACTTTATGGGGTCGGAGATGCTTCCTTCTGCCTGTTACATACATTTTTGGTCGGCACAAAGTTATAATACCCTTTGGGTAGGCGTGATATTAATCAGTTGCTCAGATGCAGGAAGAGCATAATCTATTCTATTCACCCCTAACGTGATTCTGATACCCAGGGTACCAAGAAAAATTGCAGCTTTTCCTCGGCGATCCAGAAACGAACGCATCCCAGATGGGAGGCCCGTAATCCATCTAGATCCCGACACATACGGCTCCTGTATAAGTGCGTAACCGTGGCCAGAGTTGCGAATGCGGATTCCAAGCTCGATGGTCGAAGCTCGACCACGGCCACAATTTACCTGGATGAGGCTAAGCATTGTTAATGTCTAGCCTTCACATTCGCTAGCACCGCGCCGTAAATCGGGCAGACGCCAGAGAGCATATAATGCCCTGATGGCAGGCCCTTAAAACGGCAATTTCGGCAGTCGACCGGGTGCACACACTTGGCTGCAACGTGACCACTCTGTCCACATTGCCGGCAAATTTCATCTTTTACACGGCATTGGGGCACCTTATGGTCGAAACCAACGCAGCGGTGGCACGTATACGTTCTGACTAGAGAGCGAACCAATTCAAGAAAGAGAACCAATTCACATAAACGCGAGTGGCCTCTTCCCGAATCGCCAGGACTCTCTTGTTAACATCCTGGCTAACATTTAGGGTCGCTCCAGTTGCCGGTGACCAGAATTTGGTCTCAAGCCTCACTGCCTTAGTGAAGGCAGTCGGCGAGAAGTGGGCTTTGAAGTTCAGCTCGTATAGCTGCTCCATGAACTCTTGCGGCTCGATGTTCGAGTGGACGTCGTAGACGGTGACGCGCGGCATAACCCCTTTGCTCTGTTCCACCTCCAGACCAACCTCCATAAACTTTTTGTGTTGCGCAACCTTTTTTTAGCGTACACACATTTTTAGCGTGCGTATAACGACACCGCCGCGTTTCAGCTCTCGCACTTCGTGGACACGAACTCCGAGCTGTGGAGCGACCTCGCTCATTACCTTCTCGGCGATCTGTTTGCCGGTGACGGTTGGGTCACGACTGGTGACTACGGCCGACCAAGGGGGCCACCGTGGGCACTGTCTCCGGTGCAGGCGTCGGCATCAACGCAGGACCAGGAACTCGCGATCCGCTTTCCAAGACAGCGTTCCGCACTGCGAGGGCCATTGACATGTCCTCCAGTCGCTTGGCAGCTCGCAGTACACCCATGGCAATGTCAGGAGTCAGTCTGGCTCCTATTATAGCCTCAGTGACAGCCATTTGCGCACTAGCTATCTCATCGAGAATAGACGGCGAGCCAGCACATACAATGCTCGACGCCACGTGTGGGACGCTTGTACTTGGAGGCAGTGGGATGAGAGTGGCAGCAGAGAGGTAAGAGGCAGTGTCAAGGGCGACAGAGCTCGATCCCATGTAGTCAGCAGAGTTAGCGGTGGACTTAACATCAGTGCTCGTAGTAGTGCCAGCAGCGGCGCACATGGCGCCAGCAGCAGAGTTTCTGTCAGCGAGAGCGGCATTACTTCCATGGGCGTCAGCAGCAGCGCTCAAAGTTGCACCAGCAGCGACGCTTCCATCGGCGTCAGTAGCTGAACACGTGGTGGCGTTAAAAGCAGTGCTCACAGCAGCGCTAACGGCAGCACTTACTGCAGCGTTGATGGAAGCCATCTCAGCCGCGATGCTGTTTTCATACCAGCAACGCGTTTGATACACTCATTCACAACTACAGCGGTTGCAGCCCTGCTATCTGGAAAAACTCACATACTAGCGGGCAGGCCTCGTACATAACCATTGGTTGCGTAGGGTTCCTGCAACAGGGCCACAATACTACCCCTCTCACACATTAATGCTCCAACATCACACATAACTGCGTACGACACTTGGCAGTTCAACTGGAGGATTTTGCTAGCCATATTAATGTCTAGCGTTGGCCCTCGCCTCAATTGCACTGTAAATCGGACAGGCCGAAGACATCATTAGATGCTCCGAAGGCTGCCCTTTAAACGCACAATTTCGGCAGTTCAGTGCACTCGTGCACTTAGCCACGCGATGCCCCATTTGGCCGCAGCGACGACATACATCGTGTTTGGCCCTGCAATCCGCCACTTTATGGTCGAAGCCCAGACAACGGAAGCAGCTAATAATTGTTGGGTCAAAGTTTCTCAATCGAAACGAAAACCACTTAATGTAGCAGCGGCCAACGTCAAGCAGAGATTGCATGGCAATGCCATCACCCTCTAGCACAACATTGACAGCCGCTTCAGCATTCATACCCCACGGTTTGCTGACCATTCGGACTCCTTTTTTAAAGGCCTCAGGAGACATTACGTCTTTGAGGTTCATCTCGTATAAATCACCCATGAATTCATCAGAGGTAACCTGCGAATGAACGCCCTGGACAACCACCTTTGGCCCAAGCTTATCGTTCACGCTCACCTCTAGCCCAACTTCACTAAACTTAGTGTTCTCCACCATCTTCTTACGCTCGGCAACAGAAGGTGTGCGAATAATCGCGCCATCCTTAAGAGGCTTTACCTCGTGCACTCGTACACCAAGAGTGGGACCTGCCTCCTTCACCACCTTGTCGAGCACATCCTTTGCGGTGTTTCCAGCATTTTTGCTCCGGACCACCAAGGACCAAGTCTCAACTGGCTTGGGCGTCTCCGGGGTAGACGGCACTGCCGACTTGGCGGTAACCCGCTGCGGAATCGGCGCCGGCAAGCGAAAAGTGCCGGCTTCCAGCCGCCCCTTTAGTCGCTCATTCTCGGCCATCTGGCTAAAGAGCAGCGTCTCCAGCTCTCCAAGGTAGTCCACCAAACTACCAAGTGACCTAGCACTCATGCCCTCACTCAGAGCGTGCATCACTACATCTTTACTGATGGCCTTCATTTTCTCCACTGGGCTCCCTTTTCGCTTCATCGGCATCGATTTGCTCAATGGAGCAGAACGAGCCTCCGCTGCCAAGTTACCCTTCATACTTCCACATAAGCTTTCCAGCGAGCCTAGTGGCGTAGCATCTGCAGAAGCCAAATGCTCCTCGTCCATACTAACAATACTGCCGGCAACACTAGTATCACCGACAGTACTGTACTGAATGAGATTCAGTACACCGGGGACGCCACCAGCAGATAAAGAAACTGCCTTCTTCATCTTCTGCTTCGACCCCGCACCTCCCTTCCGCTTTACCTTATCATCCATCACTGATGACAGGTCTTTAACAGACGCAGCCTCAGTTCCGACGGCCGGCTTTTTAAAAACAGGCATAATTATGCCCTCTGCTGTAGTAACAGCATAAGTGAATAAGCAATGCTTATAAACACTTAAACAAAATACCGTTTGGCTTGCGATAAAACACACGCACACTAGCGCAAGCGCTCTCCCCGTTCGTATGAACGCTTGCCCTAGTGTGCGTGTGATAAGCTGCGAACGAACAGAACTTTTTTCGTTTCGCCAATTCCGCTATTCGCACTAACTGCTCACGCAGATAACAAAAACTGTTATCAGTAAAATACACCATGCGGATCGAACTACCGACAACATGTCTGCTCGCTAAGACAGTCGAACAAAGACTGAGTAGATAGGGACAATAATGTCTATGGGGTTTAACGTGAGCACCTGCCATGATGGATTAATCTCACGGTGCCAAGCACGGGATCTGAATTAAGCGTCAATCAGCGTCCTGGCGGAAAACTCTTCCGCTAGTACAAATCTGAAGTTTTAACATGTTTGGGTTGCTACTTCCTCCTTTGTGGGGAGCGAGGCCCACCTAATCCTCTTCCGATCTATGGTATCACGGCAACCGGTTGTATTACGCAACTCCACGCCGAGCACAGCTCATATCCGCATGGACGGTAAACACACAGCCACCACTATTCTCCCCGAAGGGCCGCATCCGCTGATCGGGACGGAACAAGTTCCATGGTCTCCCGATCCCCGTGGTTCAGAAATTAGCCTCTGATCAGACTTCGTACTGTGACATACTTGCAAACTAAACTCCAAACAGTTAAGCGTTGCTGACGCTAGCTCTTTTAGTCGACTCATACGACAAGCGGAGACAACTGTGGTGAAATTCTAAGACTAAGGTGTAGCTTGCTTCAAGCTCATCAGTTCGGCACAAGCACGACACTGACACCCCACGAGAACCACTAAGCACCCCCCCCTTTCATACACCCCGATTCAGACTCCACAAACAAACATAAGTCATACAGTACACATTCAGTTCAACCTCCAGTAACGCACATACGGCGTCTCGCAAATGCAGTGCGAGCAAACTCATTCAGTCTATTTACCCTATCACTAGTGGAGAGTGCTGGGTTGACGTCAAAACCCCCACTAACCTGTACTATCCCAAAATCATACAGATACCGTATGTCATCATACAGTGGGCACTCACAGAGACCATGCTTCCATGTCTCTCCAGCCGAGCCACAAGGGCATTTCGGACTATCAGCCAGGCTTCTCAGATGCAAAAATGCATTGAGAGAGCCATGGCCAGTCAACAGGAATCCAAGGCTAAGGTTGAAACCAAAGTCTGGTCGGCCTACTACAAACGTGACATCACGAATATATTCGTGAGTGACCCGTCCATTCACACTTGTATCCGATCTGACTTGCCAGTCAGACAGTACACACTCATTCATCAGCTTCTTGCATTCACTAAGCCCTAAACTCTCCACATCCCTATCAAACAACCATTCATTCTACAGCAATGGTAGCCGCCTCAGCATTCATACCCCACGGTTTGCTGACCATTCGGACTCCTTTTTTAAAGGCCTCAGGAGACATTACGTCTTTGAGGTTCATCTCGTATAAATCACCCATGAATTCATCAGGGGTAACCTGCGAGTGAACGCCCTGGACAACCACCTTTGGCCCAAGCTTATCGTTCACGCTCACCTCTAGCCCAACTTCACTAAACTTAGTGTTCTCTACCATCTTCTTCCGCTCGGCAACAGAGGGTGTGCGAATAATCGCGCCGCCATCCTTAAGAGGCTTCACCTCGTGCACTCGTACACCAAGAGTGGGACCTACCTCCTTCACCACCTTGTCGACCACATCCGTTGCGATGTTCCCAGCATTTCTTCTACGGACCACCAAGGACCAAGTCTCAACTGGCTTGGGCGTCTCCGGGGTAGACGGCACTGCCGACTTGGCGGTAACCCGCTGCGGAATCGGCGCCGGCAAGCGAAAAGTGCCGTCTTGGTCACCATACGCTTCCAGCCGCCCCTTTAGTCGCTCATTCTCGGCCATCTGGCAGCGTCTCTAGCTCTCCAAGATAGTCCACCAGACTTCCAAGTGACCTAGCACTCATGCCCTCAGTCAGAGCGTGCATCACCACGTTTTTGCTGATGGCTTTCATCTTCTCCACTGGGCTCCCTTTTCGCTTCATCGGCATCGATTTGCTCAATGGAGCAGAACGAGCCTCCGCTGCCAAGTTACCCTTCATACTACCGCATAGGCTTTCCAGCGGGCCTAGTGGCGTAGCATCTGCAGAAGCCAAATACCCCTCGTCCATACTAACAATACTGCCGACACTAGTAACACCGACAGTACTATACTCGTTCACAACACCGGGGCCACCAACAGCAGATAAAGAAGCTGCCTTCTTCATCTTCTGCTTCGACCCCGCACCCCCCTTTCGCCTTACCTTACCATCCATCACTGACGACAGGTCTTCAACAGACGCAGCCTCAGTTCCGACGGCCGGCTTCTTGAAAGCAGGCATAATTATACCCTCTGCTGTACTGACAGCACACGTGTATAAGCTTATTAACACAAAAACAAAAATACCGTTTGGTTTGCGATAAAAACACACGCACACTAGCGCAAGCGCTCACACGAACGGGGAGATAAGCTCCGAACGAACGGAACTTTTTCGTTCCGCCAATTCCGCTATTCGCACTAACTGCACGCAGATAACTGTAACAGTTACCAGTAAAATGCACAATGCGGATTGAACTACCGACAACACGTCTGCTCGATATGACACAGTAGATACACAATTTACATACATACATACATAAGTAAAAACAAGTAAGAAAGCTACAGTCGAGTTTGCTCGACTGTGAGATACCCGCCACCCAATTTTACCATCAAAATATTATATTTATATAATAGTATAAAAATATACTAAAAAAAATATACTAAAAATACCAAAATAATATATCAAAATTTTCTTTGTTCGAAGTTATTAGCTTGGCGGCACTTTAGTTGGTTTATTGAACACCATTATTATGTCGCGGAGTGTCATAGCAACTAGCTAGGCAGCACTAGCAGTTGCACGTGGTAACGCCTTATAAAAGTAATATCTTAATAACTTCTGTGTTTTTTATCCGATTGTAACCAAATTCGCAGAGATCATTAAGATGGTGATTAGTATTGTGAGTACCAAAATTGAAAGTTCTAGGTTTAAAACGACGCTTGCAATTCGGTTTTATTCGATTTACGGGGGCGGGAGGGGGCGTGGCCAAAATCAAAAACAAACTTGATCTGCGTGCAACAATAAGACATACTGTCGCGAAAAATTTGTTGCTCTATCTCTTATAGTCTCTGAGATCTAGGTGTTCATACGGACAGACGGACAGACGGACAGACGGACATGGCTATATCGTCTCGGCTGTTGACGCTGATCAAGAATATATATACTTTATGGGGTCGGAGATGCTTCCTTCTGCCTGTTACATACATTTTCGGTCGGCACAAAGCCATAATACCCTTCTACCCTTTGGGTAGGCGGGTATAAAAAAGTATTCTAATTATATTGTACATACATATATTTGCATGTTCATATGTTATAAACATACATATATGTACATATGTTATTATATATGTATGCATGTGTATATGTAAACTCACAATAAAATATGCTGCGATTTAAATATAATATGTCCATACTAGTTATTTGCTAATAATATCAAGTTATATCAAAATATTCAAAGACAGGTGTAATCGGGGCAAGCCACAGAAATAAAAGTACAACGAGTCAACAAGTGCAGAAAAGGGCGTGGCCAAAATCAAAAACAAACTTGATCTGCGTGCAACAATAAGACACACTATCCCGAAAATTTGGTTGCTCTATCTCTTTTTGTCTCTGAGATCTAGGTGTTCATACGGACATACGGACATGGCTATATTGACTCGGCTGTTGACGCTGATCAAGAATATATATACTTTATGGGTCGGATAATACCCTTTAGGTAGGCGTAATATTAATCAGTTGCTCAGATGCAGGAAGAGCATAATCTATTCTATTCACCCCTAACGTGATTCTGATACCCAGGGTACCAAGAAAAATGGCAGCTTTTCCTCGGCGATCCAGAAACGAACGCATCCCAGATGGGAGGCCCGTAATCCATCTAGATCCCGACACATACGGCTCCTGTATAAGTGCGTAACCGTGGCCAGAGTTGCGAATGCGGATTCCAAGCTCGATGGTCGAAGCTCGACCACGGCCACAATTTACCTGGATGAGGCTAAGCATTGTTAATGTCTAGCCTTCACATTCGCTAGCACCGCGCCGTAAGTCGGGCAGACGCCAGAGAGCATATAATGCCCTGATGGCAGGCCCTTAAAACGGCAATTTCGGCAGTCGACCGGGTGCACACACTTGGCTGCAACGTGACCACTCTGTCCACATTGCCGGCAAATTTCATCTTTTACACGGCATTGGGGCACCTTATGGTCGAAACCAACGCAGCGGTGGCACGCATACGTTCTGACTAGAGAGCGAACCAATTCAAGAAAGAGAACCAATTCACATAAACGCGAGTGGCCTCTTCCCGAATCGCCAGGACTCTCTTGTTAACATCCTGGCTAACATTTAGGGTCGCTCCAGTTGCCGGTGACCAGAATTTGGTCTCAAGCCTCACTGCCTTAGTGAAGGCAGTCGGCGAGAAGTGGGCTTTGAAGTTCAGCTCGTATAGCTGCTCCATGAACTCTTGCGGCTCGATGTTCGAGTGGACGTCGTAGACGGTGACGCGCGGCATAACCCCTTTGCTCTGTTCCACCTCCAGACCAACCTCCATAAACTTTTTGTGTTGCGCAACCTTTTTTAGCTCGCTTGCAGACGGCGTGCGTATAACGGCACCGCCGCGTTTCAGCTCTCGCACTTCGTGGACACGAACTCCGAGCTGTGGAGCGACCTCGCTCATTACCTTCTCGGCGATCTGTTTGCCGGTGACGGTTGGGTCACGACTGGTGACTACGGCCGACCAAGGGGGCCACCGTGGGCACTGTCTCCGGTGCAGGCGTCGGCATCAACGCAGGACCAGGAACTCGCGATCCGCTTTCCAAGACAGCGTTCCGCACTGCGAGGGCCATTGACATGTCCTCCAGTCGCTTGGCAGCTCGCAGTATACCCATGGCAATGTCAGGAGTCAGTCTGGCTCCTATTATAGCCTCAGTGACAGCCATTTGCGCACTAGCTAGCGGGCAGGCCTCGTACACAAACATTGGTTGCGTAGGGTTCCTGCAACAGGGCCACAATACTACCCCTCTCACACATTAATGCTCCAACATCACACATAACTGCGTACGACACTTGGCAGTTCAACTGGAGGATTTTGCTAGCCATATTAATGTCTAGCGTTGGCCCTCGCCTCAATTGCACTGTAAATCGGACAGGCCGAAGACATCATTAGATGCTCCGAAGGCTGCCCTTTAAACGCACAATTTCGGCAGTTCAGTGCACTCGTGCACTTAGCCACGCGATGCCCCATTTGGCCGCAGCGACGACATACATCGTGTTTGGCCCTGCAATCCGCCACTTTATGGTCGAAGCCCAGACAACGGAAGCAGCTTATTATTGGGTCAAAGTTTCGCAATCGAAACGAAAACCACTTAATGTAGCAGCGGCCAACGTCAAGCAGAGATTGCATGGCAATGCCATCACCCTCTAGCACAACATTGACAGCCGCTTCAGCATTCATACCCCACGGTTTGCTGACCATTCGGACTCCTTTTTTAAAGGCCTCAGGAGACATTACGTCTTTGAGGTTCATCTCGTATAAATCACCCATGAATTCATCAGGGGTAACCTGCGAGTGAACGTTCTGGACAACCACCTTTGGCCCAAGCTTATCGTTCACGCTCACCTCTAGCCCAACTTCACTAAACTTAGTGTTCTCCACCATCTTCTTACGCTCGGCAACAGAAGGTGTGCGAATAATCGCGCCATCCTTAAGAGGCTTTACCTCGTGCACTCGTACACCAAGAGTGGGACCTGCCTCCTTCACCACCTTGTCGAGCACATCCTTTGCGGTGTTTCCAGCATTTTTGCTCCGGACCACCAAGGACCAAGTCTCAACTGGCTTGGGCGTCTCCGGGGTAGACGGCACTGCCGACTTGGCGGTAACCCGCTGCGGAATCGGCGCCGGCAAGCGAAAAGTGCCGGCTTCCAACCGCCCCTTTAGTCGCTCATTCTCGGCCATCTGGCTAAAGAGCAGCGTCTCTAGCTCTCCAAGGTAGTCCACCAGACTACCAAGTGACCTAGCACTCATGCCCTCACTCAGAGCGTGCATCACCACGTTTTTGCTGATGGCCTTCGTCTTCTCCACTGGGCTGCCCTTCCGCTTCATCGGCATCGATTTGCTCAATGGAGCAGAACGAGCCTCCGCTGCCAAGTTAGCCTTCATACTACCGCATAGGCTTTCCAGCGAGCCTAGTGGCGTAGCATCTGCAGAAGCCAAATGCTCCTCGTCCATACTAACAATACTGCCGGCAACACTAGTATCACCGACAGTACTGTACTGAATGAGATTCAGTACACCGGGGACGCCACCAGCAGATAAAGAAGCTGCCTTCTTCATCTTCTGCTTCGACCCCGCACCTCCCTTCCGCTTTACCTTACCATCCATCACTGACGACAGGTCTTTAACAGACGCAGCCTCAGTTCCGACGGCCGGCTTTTTAAAAACAGGCATAATTATGCCCTCTGCTGTAGTAACAGCATAAGTGAATAAGCAATGCTTATAAACACTTAAACAAAATACCGTTTGGCTTGCGATAAAACACACGCATACTAGCGCAAGCGCTCTCCCCGTTCGTATGAGCGCTTGCCCTAGTGTGCGTGTGATAAGCTGCGAACGAACAGAACTTTTTTCGTTTCGCCAATTCCGCTATTCGCACTAACTGCTAACGCAGATAACAAAAACTGTTATCAGTAAAATACACCATGCGGATCGAACTACCGACAACATGTCTGCTCGCTAAGACAGTCGAACAAAGACTGAGTAGATAGGGACAATAATGTCTATGGGGTTTAACGTGAGCACCTGCCATGATGGATTAATCTCACGGTGCCAAGCACGGGATCTGAATTAAGCGTCAATCAGCGTCCTGGCGGAAAACTCTTCCGCTAGTACAAATCTGAAGTTTCAACATGTTTGGGTTGCTACTTCCTCCTTTGTGGGGAGCGAGGCCCACCTAATCCTCTTCCGATCTATGGTATCATGGCAACCGGTTGTATTACGCAACTCCACGCCGAGCACAGCTCATATCCGCATGGACGGTAAACACACAGCCACCACTATTCTCCCCGAAGGGCCGCATCCGCTGATCGGGACGGAACAAGTTCCATGGTCTACCGATCCCCGTGGTTCAGAAATTAGCCTCTGATCAGACTTCGTACTGTGACATACTTGCAAACTAAACTCCAAACAGTTAAGCGTTGCTGACGCTAGCTCTTTTAGTCGACTCATACGACATGCGGAGACAACTGTGGTGAAATTCTAAGACTAAGGTGTAGCTTGCTTCAAGCTCATCAGTTCGGCACAAGCACGACACTGAAACCCCACGAGAACCACTAAGCACCCCTCCCCTTTCATACACCCCGATTCAGACTCCACAAACAAACATAAGTCATACAGTACACATTCAGTTCAACCTCCAGTAACGCACATACGGCGTCTCGCAAATGCAGTGCGAGCAAACTCATTCAGTCTATTTACCCTATCACTAGTGGAGAGTGCTGGGTTGACGTCAAAGCCCCCACTAACCTGTACTATCCCAAAATCATACAGATACCGTATGTCATCATACAGTGGGCACTCACAGAGAACATGCTTCCATGTCTCTACAGCCGAGCCACAAGGGCATTTCGGACTATCAGCCAGGCTTCTCAGATGCAAAAATGCATTGAGAGAGCCATGGCCAGTCAACAGGAATCCAAGGCTAAGGTTGAAACCAAAGTCTGGTCGGCCTACTACAAACGTGACATCACGAATGTATTCGTGAGTGACCCGTCCATTCACACTTGTATCCGATCTGACTTGCCAGTCAGACAGTACACACTCATTCATCAGCTTCTTGCATTCACTAAGCCCTAAACTCTCCACATCCCTATCAAACAACCATTCATTCTACAGCAATGGTAGCCGCCTCAGCATTCATACCCCACGGTTTGCTGACCATTCGGACTCCTTTTTTAAAGGCCTCAGGAGACATTACGTCTTTGAGGTTCATCTCGTATAAATCACCCATGAATTCATCAGGGGTAACCTGCGAGTGAACGCCCTGGACAACCACCTTTGGCCCAAGCTTATCGTTCACGCTCACCTCTAGCCCAACTTCACTAAACTTAGTGTTCTCTACCATCTTCTTCCGCTCGGCAACAGAGGGTGTGCGAATAATCGCGCCGCCATCCTTAAGAGGCTTCACCTCGTGCACTCGTACACCAAGAGTGGGACCTACCTCCTTCACCACCTTGTCGACCACATCCGTTGCGATGTTCCCAGCATTTCTTCTACGGACCACCAAGGACCAAGTCTCAACTGGCTTGGGCGTCTCCGGGGTAGACGGCACTGCCGACTTGGCGGTAACCCGCTGCGGAATCGGCGCCGGCAAGCGAAAAGTGCCGGCTTCCAGCCGCCCCTTTAGTCGCTCATTCTCGGCCATCTGGCAGCGTCTCTAGCTCTCCAAGATAGTCCACCAGACTTCCAAGTGACCTAGCACTCATGCCCTCAGTCAGAGCGTGCATCACCACGTTTTTGCTGATGGCTTTCATCTTCTCCACTGAGCTGCCCTTGCGCTTCATCGGCATCGATTTGCTCAATGGAGCAGAACGAGCCTCTGCTGCCAAGTTACCCTTCATACTTCCGCATAGGCTTTCCAGCGAGCCTAGTGGCGTAGCATCTGCAGAAGCCAAATGCCCCTCGTCCATACTAACAATACTGCCGACACTAGTAACACCGACAGTACTATACTCGTTCACAACACCGGGGCCACCAACAGCAGATAAAGAAGCTGCCTTCTTCATCTTCTGCTTCGACCCCGCACCCCCCTTTCGCCTTACCTTACCATCCATCACTGACGACAGGTCTTCAACAGACGCAGCCTCAGTTCCGACGGCCGGCTTCTTGAAAGCAGGCATAATTATACCCTCTGCTGTACTGACAGCACACGTGTATAAGCTTATTAACACAAAAACAAAAATACCGTTTGGTTTGCGATAAAAACACACGCACACTAGCGCAAGCGCTCACACGAACGGGGAGATAAGCTCCGAACGAACGGAACTTTTTTCGTTCCGCCAATTCCGCTATTCGCACTAACTGCACGCAGATAACTATAACAGTTACCAGTAAAATGCACAATGCGGATTGAACTACCGACAACACGTCTGCTCGATATGACACAGTAGATACACAATCTACATACATATATACATAAGTAAAAAAAAAAAGTATTCTAATTATATTGTACATACGTATATTTGCATGTTCATATGTTATAAACATACATATATGTACATATGTTATTATATATGTATGCATGTGTATATGTAAACTCACAATAAAATATGCTGCGATTTAAATATAATATGTCCATACTAGTTATTTGCTAATAATATCAAGTTATATCAAAATATTCAAAGACAGGTGTAATCGGGGCAAGCCACAGAAATAAAAGTACAACGAGTCAACAAGTGCAGAAAAGGGCGTGGCCAAAATCAAAAACAAACTTGATCTGCGTGCAACAATAAGACACACTATCCCGAAAATTTGGTTGCTCTATCTCTTTTTGTCTCTGAGATCTAGGTGTTCATACGGACATACGGACATGGCTATATTGACTCGGCTGTTGACGCTGATCAAGAATATATATACTTTATGGTGTCGGAGATGCTTCCTTCTGCCTGTTACATACATTTTTGGTCGGCACAAAGTTATAATACCCTTTGGGTAGGCGTGATATTAATCAGTTGCTCAGATGCAGGAAGAGCATAATCTATTCTATTCACCCCTAACGTGATTCTGATACCGAGGGTACCAAGAAAAATTGCAGCTTTTCCTCGGCGATCCAGAAACGAACGCATCCCAGATGGGAGGCACGTAATCCATCTAGATCCCGACACATACGGCTCCTGTATAAGTGCGTAACCGTGGCCAGAGTTGCGAATGCGGATTCCAAGCTCGATGGTCGAAGCTCGACCACGGCCACAATTTACCTGGATGAGGCTAAGCATTGTTAATGTCTAGCCTTCACATTCGCTAGCACCGCGCCGTAAGTCGGGCAGACGCCAGAGAGCATATAATGCCCTGATGGCAGGCCCTTAAAACGGCAATTTCGGCAGTCGACCGGGTGCACACACTTAGCTGCAACGTGACCACTCTGTCCACATTGCCGGCAAATTTCATCTTTTACACGGCATTGGGGCACCTTATGGTCGAAACCAACGCAGCGGTGGCACGCATACGTTCTGACTAGAGAGCGAACCAATTCAAGAAAGAGAACCAATTCACATAAACGCGAGTGGCCTCTTCCCGAATCGCCAGGACTCTCTTGTTAACATCCTGGCTAACATTTAGGGTCGCTCCAGTTGCCGGTGACCAGAATTTGGTCTCAAGCCTCACTGCCTTAGTGAAGGCAGTCGGCGAGAAGTGGGCTTTGAAGTTCAGCTCGTATAGCTGCTCCATGAACTCTTGCGGCTCGATGTTCGAGTGGACGTCGTAGACGGTGACGCGCGGCATAACCCCTTTGCTCTGTTCCACCTCCAGACCAACCTCCATAAACTTTTTGTGTTGCGCAACCTTTTTTTAGCGTACACACATTTTTAGCGTGCGTATAACGACACCGCCGCGTTTCAGCTCTCGCACTTCGTGGACACGAACTCCGAGCTGTGGAGCGACCTCGCTCATTACCTTCTCGGCGATCTGTTTGCCGGTGACGGTTGGGTCACGACTGGTGACTACGGCCGACCAAGGGGGCCACCGTGGGCACTGTCTCCGGTGCAGGCGTCGGCATCAACGCAGGACCAGGAACTCGCGATCCGCTTTCCAAGACAGCGTTCCGCACTGCGAGGGCCATTGACATGTCCTCCAGTCGCTTGGCAGCTCGCAGTACACCCATGGCAATGTCAGGAGTCAGTCTGGCTCCTATTATAGCCTCAGTGACAGCCATTTGCGCACTAGCTATCTCATCGAGAATAGACGGCGAGTCAGCACATACAATGCTCGACGCCACGTGTGGGACGCTTGTACTTGGAGGCAGTGGGATGAGAGTGGCAGCAGAGAGGTAAGAGGCAGTGTCAAGGGCGACAGAGCTCGATCCCATGTAGTCAGCAGAGTTAGCGGTAGACTTAACATCAGTGCTCGTAGTAGTGCCAGCAGCAGAGTTTCTGTCAGCGAGAGCGGCATTGCTTCCATGGGCGTCAGCAGCAGCGCTCAAAGTTGCACCAGCAGCGACGCTTCCATCGGCGTCAGTAGCTGAACACGTGGTGGCGTTAAAAGCAGTGCTCACAGCAGCGCTAACGGCAGCACTTACTGCAGCGTTGATGGAAGCCATATCAGCCGCGATGCTGTTTTCACTACCAGCAACGCGTTTGATGCACTCATTCACAACTACAGCGGTTGCAGCCCTGCTAACAGGAAAAACTCACATACTAGCGGGCAGGCCTCGTACACAACCATTGGTTGCGTAGGGTTCCTGCAACAGGGCCACAATACTACCCCTCTCACACATTAATGCTCCAACATCACACATAACTGCGTACGACACTTGGCAGTTCAACTGGAGGATTTTGCTAGCCATATTAATGTCTAGCGTTGGCCCTCGCCTCAATTGCACTGTAAATCGGACAGGCCGAAGACATCATTAGATGCTCCGAAGGCTGCCCTTTAAACGCACAATTTCGGCAGTTCAGTGCACTCGTGCACTTAGCCACGCGATGCCCCATTTGGCCGCAGCGACGACATACATCGTGTTTGGCCCTGCAATCCGCCACTTTATGGTCGAAGCCCAGACAACGGAAGCAGCTCATTATTGGGTCAAAGTTACTCAATCGAAACCAAAACCACTTAATGTAGCAGCGGCCAACGTCAAGCAGAGATTGCATGGCAATGCCATCACCCTCTAGCACAACATTGACAGCCGCTTCAGCATTCATGCCCCACGGTTTGCTGACCATTCGGACTCGTTTTTTAAAGGCCTCAGGAAACATTACGTCTTTGAGGTTCATCTCGTATAAATCACCCATGAATTCATCAGGGGTAACCTGCGAGTGAACGCCCTGGACAACCACCTTTGGCCCAAGCTTATCGTTCACGCTCACCTCTAGCCCAACTTCACTTAACTTAGTGTTCTCCACCATCTTCTTACGCTCGGCAACAGAAGGTGTGCGAATAATCGCGCCATCCTTAAGAGGCTTCACCTCGTGCACTCGTACACCAAGAGTGGGACCTACCTCCTTCACCACCTTGTCGACCACATCCGTTGCGATGTTCCCAGCATTTCTTCTACGGACCACCAAGGACCAAGTCTCAACTGGCTTGGGCGTCTCCGGGGTAGACGGCACTGCCGACTTGGAGCCACTGTTGGTGGCGGTAACCCGCTGCGGAATCGGCGCCGGCAAGCGAAAAGTGCCGGCTTCCAGCCGCCCCTTTAGTCGCTCATTCTCGGCCATCTGGCTAAAGAGCAGCGTCTCCAACTCTCCAAGGTAGTCCACCAGACAACCAAGTGACCTAGCACTCATGCCCTCACCTAGAGCGTGCATCACCACATCTTTACTGATGGCCTTCATTTTCTCCACTGTGCCGCCCTTGCGCTTCATCGACATCGATTTGCTCAATGGAGCAGAACGAGCCTCCGCTGCCAAGTTACCCTTCATACTTCCACATAGGCTTTCCAGCGAGCCTAGTGGCGTAGCATCTGCAGAAGCCAAATGCTCCTCGTCCATACTAACAATACTGCCGGCAACACTAGTATCACCGACAGTACTGTACTGAATGAGATTCAGTACACCGGGGCCGCCAACTGCAGATAAGAGCTGCCTTCTTCATCTTCTGCTTCGACCCCGCACCTCCCTTCCGCTTTACCTTACCATCCATCACTGACGACAGGTCTTTAACAGACGCAGCCTCAGTTCCGACGGCCGGCTTTTTAAAAACAGGCATAATTATGCCCTCTGCTGTAGTAACAGCATAAGTGAATAAGCAATGCTTATAAACACTTAAACAAAATACCGTTTGGCTTGCGATAAAACACACGCACACTAGCGCAAGCGCTCTCCCCGTTCGAATGAGCGCTTGCTCTAGTGTGCGTGTGATAAGCTGCGAACGAACAACTTTTTCGTTCCGCCAATTCCGCTATTCGCACTAACTGCTCACGCAGATAACAATAACTGTTATCAGTAAAATACACCATGCGGATCGAACTACCGACAACATGTCTGCTCGCTAAGACAGTCGAACAAAGACTGAGTAGATAGGGACAATAATGTCTATGGGGTTTAACGTGAGCACCTGCCATGATGGATTAATCTCACGGTGCCAAGCACGGGATCTGAATTAAGCGTCAATCAGCGTCCTGGCGGAAAACTCTTCCGCTAGTACAAATCTGAAGTTTCAACATGTTTGGGTTGCTACTTCCTCCTTTGTGGGGAGCGAGGCCCACCTAATCCTCTTCCGATATATGGTTTCATGGCAACCGGTTGTATTACGCAACTCCACGTCGAGCACAGCTCATATCCGCATGGACGGTAAACACGCAGCCACCACTATTCTCCCCGAAGGGCCGCATCCGCTGATCGGGACGGAACAAGTTCCATGGGCTCCCGATCCCCGTGGTTCAGAAATTAGCCTCTGATCAGACTTCGTACTGTGACATACTTGCAAACTAAACTCCAAACAGTTAAGCGTTGCTGACGCTAGCTCTTTTAGTCGACTCATACGACAAGCGTAGACAACTGTGGTGAAATTCTAAGACTAAGGTGTAGCTTGCTTCAAGCTCATCAGTTCGGCACAAGCACGACACTGACACCCCACGAGAACCACTAAGCACCCCTCCCCTTTCATACACCCCGATTCAGACTCCACAAACAAACATAAGTCATACAGTACACATTCAGTTCAACCTCCAGTAACGCACATACGGCGTCTCGCAAATGCAGTGCGAGCAAACTCATTCAGTCTATTTACCCTATCACTAGTGGAGAGTGCTGGGTTGACGTCAAAACCCCCACTAACCTGTACAATCCCAAAATCATACAGATACCGTATGTCATCATACAGTGGGCACTCACAGAGAACATGCTTCCATGTCTCTACAGCCGAGCCACAAGGGCATTTCGGACTATCAGCCAGGCTTCTCAGATGCAAAAATGCATTGAGAGAGCCATGGCCAGTCAACAGGAATCCAAGGCTAAGGTTGAAACCAAAGTCTGGTCGGCCTACTACAAACTCTCCACATCCCTATCAAACAACCATTCATTCTACAGCAATGATAGCCGCCTCTTAATCTTGTGGAGCAGGCCACGTCGCCTGATCTCAAAGTCAAGTGGGGCTACACCTAACAGTACCTGCATTGCTTCCGTAGAAACAGTGCGGCACACAGGCATACACCCTAGCAGAATCACCCTCTGGCAAGCCAGCACTTTCTTTCTGCCCACAACAGTCGTAGCCATATCGTACCAGACAGACGAACCATATGCTGTGCACGCAACAAACAGCCCGCTCTATATTGTTCGAACGGCTCTCCTGCTCAGGCCCCAATCACTTCTCAAAATTCGACGTACTTGTCCAACCATATCAAGCAATTGAGCCCTGAAACCGGTGAGATGTGGCGAAAAACACATCCTCTCACTAAAGGTAATGCCAAGATATTTTACTACCCTGACATACCTCAAGCCAACGTCATTTGCGTCATTGCGCAGGCATTCAACATGAGCAGATCGTCCGCATACGCACAACACTTGCAAATGCGTTGAAGCCGCCTTAGCAAAGTGTCCATCATAATGTTCCAAATAAATGGACCACAGATGGAGCCCTGCGGACAGCCACAAAAAACATCTACAGTGACACTCTCACGTTGCCCTACCGCAATCGCTCTCCTGCCTGAGAAATAACTTCTCCAAAGAGCTAGCTCCCGGCAGTCACATTCACCTAGTCGACCCAAAACACTCATCCAATTCAGGTAGTCAAATACACCCTTAAAATCTACAAAAGCTCCTAGGACATACGTAGAGTTGCTGGACTCAACAGAGTCTCTAACAAATCGCCACGAATCCTCTGTAGATCTACCCTGCCTAAAGCCAAATTGACTGTCGGACCATTCACCATTCACTCTCTCCAGAGGCCTTTCTATCATGACTCTCTCCAGAACTTTTCCAAGAACTGGAAGGAGACTGATGCCCCGATAAGAGCGAGGATTATTCCTGACCCTATCCGGCGACTTCAAGAGCACAATCACTCTCGCACATTTCCATTCACTGGGGAAGCATCCATCGTTCACACACCTTCCATACAACGCACTCATATATTCTGGAATTGCCTTCCAGATTGACTTACACATTTCCCCAGTGAAACTATCCATACTCCGCTAAAGGCGGCATATCCTGTCTCTCCGCCCAAGGGAAAAATTCAATCAGCAATGCATTCGTACATTCACTCCATGTCGTCAGCTGTGAGCCTTCGATATTCAGATTACACACACCAGTTTCCCTACCTCTACCTCGCACTACCTGATAGACACGACGCCATGATTCGTCCCTATTGCGTTCCACAAATGAACGCCACTCAGCTTCTTTCACACTAACAAGCATATACTTGTACTCAATCATACATTGACTATAAGAAGCCCTGAGTTAGTCTACGCTACTAGCATTGGATGATCTGGCTCTTTGGAATCGCTTCCGCAGAGTTCGAAGCATCCTCCGCTTAACGCAGAGCTCACGCGTCCACCACTTCACACGCTTCAGATTCATCTTGCGATATCTCTCAAGCATGCGATCATTCACACTCGTCACCCACCTATTCACACACACGACCTGCTCATCCACAGACATGGCACTGAAGGTTCCAAGCGGAACTTCCAATGCCGCCAGCCTAATAAACAGCTCATATTGAGGCCAATTCACAAAACAAGTACGCCAACAATTACCCCCAACACTTTCATTCACTGTACGAGTGTAAAAGATAACAACCTCAATGGGATTGTGATCACTCACAGCTACCCCACCCAGGACACACCATTGAAAAGCAAACACACGCATCGCTGCTTCGTTCACCAGGGTGACATCTATGTCACTTTTACCCATCGGACCATCAAACGTGTACCACTCACTGGGTTCGTTAACGAACCGCACATCCTGGGATACGGCCCACTCGGCTAGCGCCTCACCCCTAATATGATTCTGATACCCAGACGCTTGTCTAGATATCTTGCTGAACCACATGGGGGACGACGCATTCGCATCAATACCAAGGATGATTGGAATGCTACTCGCCAGTAGTAGCACCTCATCCATATACTGTATATACGGTTCGAGGGGATCCCCGAACTTGCAATACACACTCGATACTAAAATTTTGCCAAAATGGCCATGCATACAAACACATACACCATAATCGGTCGAATTCAGTAAAGTGCACTCGATACAGACCTCATTCATAACTAAAGCGCTTGCGGCCCTGCTATCAGGAAAAACTCGCATACTAGCGGGTAAGCCTCGTACACAACCATTGGTTGCGTAGGGCTCCTGCAACAGGGCCACAATACTACCCCTCTCCCACATTAGTGCTCCAACATCACACATAACTGCGTACGACACTTTGCAGTTCAACTGGAGGATTTTGCTAGCCATATTAATGTCTAGCGTTGGCCCTCGCCTCAATTGCACTGTAAATCGGACAGGCCGAAGACATCATTAGATGCTCCGAAGGCTGCCCTTTAAACGCACAATTTCGGCAGTTCAGTGCACTCGTGCACTTAGCCACGCGATGCCCCATTTGGCCGCAGCGACGACATACATCGTGTTAGGCCCTGCAATCCGCCACTTTATGGTCGAAGCCCAGACAACGGAAGCAGCTCATTATTGGGTCAAAGTTTCGCAATCGAAACGAAAACCACTTAATGTAGCAGCGGCCAACGTCAAGCAGAGATTGCATGGCAATGCCATCACCCTATAGCACAACATTGACAGCCGCTTCAGCATTCATACCCCACGGTTTGCTGACCATTCGGACTCCTTTTTTAAAGGCCTCAGGAGACATTACGTCTTTGAGGTTCATCTCGTATAAATCACCCATGAATTCATCAGGGGTAACCTGCGAGTGAACGTTCTGGACAACCACCTTTGGCCCAAGCTTATCGTTCACGCTCACCTCTAGCCCAACTTCACTGAACTTAGTATTCTCCACCATCTTCTTACGCTCGGCAAACAGAAGGTGTGCGAATAATCGCGCCATCCTTAAGAGGCTTTACCTCGTGCACTCGTACACCAAGAGTGGGATCTACCTCCTTCACCACCTTGTCGAGCACATCCTTTGCGGTGTTCCCAGCATTTTTGCTCCGGACCACCAAGGACCAAGTCTTAACTGGCTTGGGCGTCTCCGGGGTAGACGGCACTGCCGACTTGGCGGAAAAAGACTTCTCAAAAGAGCAGATGGCTCTTTCACTCAAGATCGTAGGGAAACACTTGCGCATTTGCTACAAGTCCACTTCCCGGGCTCTGTGGCGAACCCAGATCTTTCCAGTTGCGATGGTGCCATCATCTTCTTTGTTACCGGACTTACGCGGATTCAGCTTATCTGGATCTATTTTCGACCCCGAAAGGGTCGAATGGGCTGTAGATTCTTTCGTTCCCTTCAAACCCCCAAGGGGTGATAAAATCTTCCCAGCCCTTATTCAAAATAGCCTGGCTCATACCCCTGATCCACTGGTCGCCCTTCTTACAGCTTGTTTTACTTGGGTATACATACCCAGCTCTTGGAGGAGAGTTAATGTTGTATTCATTCCCAGCCTAAGTCCTATCGGCCGATCAGTCTTACTTCCTTTCTACTTATGACGGCGAAAAGGCTGAAAGACATGCACATTCGGGGCTCTCTGCAGATATCGATACCTCTGCATCCCACGCAGTTCGCGTACATAGCCGGTAGATCGACGGAGGTCGCTCTCCACAGATTAGTGGAGAAAATTGAGAGAGCCTTCGTATCAAAGAATATTGCTTTATGCTCAAACACCAGATAATCACTTACACCTTGCACTCCACGACTGCATGTATTAATGCAGTCAAGTGCCGTCCCCAGAGAGGGGTTCTATCCCCCCTACTCTGGTCCCTAGTAGTTGACTCTGTCAGCACCGTGACAGAGTTGATGCAATCAACTGAAATCCTGCACCATCCGGTGGTTCTTTGCCATGATGGTCAGACCCATCGTCACTTACGCTGCTATTGTGTGGTGGCCAAATGTTACGCAGGTCACTGCCATCAGCAAATGCAATAAATTGCACGGAGACAATTCCGCTGCACATCCAAATTAAAGAAGTCGCATCTATGGGCCTAGCTACCGAATCAGGGCATGCTAGTCTAATCAAAGACATTCCTGGCATAGATATCTGCACCAGATCAGATGTTATGACAATGGAACCTTTCTTTGGTGCTATATTCAGAACCCTCATAGTGAACCGAAAGGACTGGGACACTGGCAACCCCATCAGCGACCCCTACGGGATCCACTGGTATACCGACGGACAGATCAAGGGGTTGGAGCTGGGATCAATGGACCTAATTCTAAAACCTCTTTTGCTATGGGCAAAAGGCCCACAGTCTTTCAATCTAAGCTTCATGTCATCGAGTTCTGCTGCTGTCTAATCCTTGAGAAGGCGATCAGAGTGAACATCTGCAACTTCTTTGACAACATCTACAACTTCTCAAGACAGTCAACTTCTCTGACAAGCGGGCCCGAACCCTTCTTTCGTCTCTTGTGAAAACCTGGGCTGTTAGGTTGACTGATCGCTACTGGTCTGTCTATCTATCACCTTATTGAAATGCGTCTGTCTTCTAATGCTGATTGTAGACTCAATCAACCGAACCAGAAAAACGAAGGGGAAGACAATACTGATTTTTTTAAATCCATGACATAAAAAATTTAGAAGTATAAGTTTATTCTAATTCAACAAAAAAAAACTAATTGACTTCTGAAAACGACCAATAATTGATCCCATGGTCTACCGTACGTCAGACGCCACAGCTCTCCATTGAACCATGGAAACATTTTGGTTGAACATCGCCAAATTGTACTATTAAGTAAAATTGTAATTTTCGTACGACAAAAACATAAAACATTAGATGTCCTATTTGGTTTGTGTTGTGCTATTAAAAATATCCAGTTTCAAATTTTAATGAGCGTGATTCGAACCGCCAACATTCTACCTATCACATCCCCATCTTATTTTGAGAAGCGTAGATAAAAATGCATTATCAGACAATTCTAATTACGAGTCTGTTATATTAAAATAATAAATGTATTTTTGCGCCCCTTTGCTAGTGTATTACTATTTCTTGAATATCTTCCACATTTATCGTCCAAACATAATGAAATTTCCTTCTGCCAGTTACATATGTACATTCGGACAAACGCAAAAAAATGGTCATGCACGCTAATTGCCAAGCTCAATCCATACATTCTAATGTCTAGATGGGCAAGCGCTTGCTCTGAGATGCTCCGAAAAAGTCGGAAAAAGTCAGAGCAGTGACCGTATAAGAGGAAGAACGGACACGCAGTCGATGCTCTCAAAAAAGCAAGCGATAGAGTGAGTGAGTTAGTGATAGAGTTATATATGGAAATATAGAAGAGTATACACATTTCCATATCCTAGCGAAACACTTCTGAAATCAAACTTAGTCTGAAATCTGAAAAATTAAAATTGAAGCAGTCGGACAAGCACCAACTACGGCTCATACACATTATGCTTTGTCATATGTATATGCGCCTAACACACATATCCAAACAGCCTCGTTCTACGATTGAATTGATGCTCGAGTTCTCTCTGTTCACTGCTTCAAGTTTCGTACGAAGAGAGAGAGAAACAGCTGAACGCGCGAAAGCACTGCACCTCTGGGTTTTGAAAACCCAAAACACGACCGCTAGTATTTTTCGTATAACATGGTGTCGGTCCAAGACTGACAGTAAATATTTTGACGTTCAAATGCTGCCGCTGGCCGGGCTCAATCGCAACTGATTTGTTATGGTACTGTTTTGCTCGATACAACATGCAACTATAGGGTGACCTGCGAGTCGAAAATACAAATACGACGCGTCTGTGAACTTTTTCAAGTGATGCCATGTCTATATTTTATATGGGTAGTGCTTACTGCATGTTTACATTTAAACGCGATCAGCTGCTCACGAAACTTATCAAACAACAAATGTATTGCGATCCCGTAACTGTTCACAATTACTACTAAATTTTCTGATATATTTTCAGTCGGAATATCCATTTTATGGTTAGTAATCTTTCTATCAAACAGATTGAAATTATTGGTAATTCATATATTTTTTGCTATTATTATTTTTAAAGGTATATGTAAAAATATTTTTCCATTCCTTAAAAAGTGTAAGCCTTATTTCCACCGCAAGGTTTAATGCGGTTAGATCAAGAGCTGTTTCTAATGGCTAATGTTGATCAGGCAAATCTTTAAAGCTTTAAATCTTTTAATCTTTGAAGCTGGTCTCACAATCAAACAATTTGTAAGCAATGAAATAAATGCTTATTGACGAACGCAAATAGGTCCTTGGAATGTAACTTTAAGTTTTGGCAACAATTTATTTTAAAATTTAGGAACGTGGCCGTTTATTGCGCTTGTAGTTGTGAGCTGTGAATATTCTAATACTTATCGAGTAAATATCAAAGATTCAGAAAAAATACTGAAAATACTAAGCGCATAAATTTGTTTTAGAAAGTGCTGCGAATTTTTTTTTTTATGGTTTACATAAAAATACAGCAAAAGTCAGTCAATATAAAAGTTATACATCACTCGTCGTAAAATAGGAAATTTTGAAATTTATTGTGCGGTCAGGCTGTTGTCAAGTTGGGGCGAATAAAATAAGCAGCAACTTTGCTAAAAAAGGTAAGATCAAAATGTTCGAAAAATTATAGTAAATTAAAGCTCTCTGTTTTAAAAAGCGAAATAATTTAAACCACAAATTTCAAAATATTTGGTCCTATAGAACAACGTACGACGCCATTTGTTAGGAAAAATCTAGCGGCCATACATACACGCGTGCGCATACACAGACACTGACAAGCTTCATACGAATACCAATACAACCACGAATAACAGAAGCAGCAGTAGGTCGTTATGCCACGAGGAAAGTATGTTAACCATAAAGGCCGTAGCCGCCACTTTACATCACCCGAGGAGCTGCAACAGGAGTCCGAGGATGAGACTGAGTCTAGCGGAAGCGAACAGGAGGAGCAAACCGGCGCAGCCGGCACTTCCAAACAGCCGGCGATGGCGGCAGCAGTCCGTAAACCCGCGAAGCCTCAACAGCGACAAAAGCAACAGCAGCGCAGTTCTTCAGATGAGGAATCTGACGATGACGATTCTGATGATGATTCGGAGGCGGAGGCACGTGATGCCAAAAAAGGTGTAGCCTCGCTGATCGAAATCGAGAATCCCAATCGTGTGACCAAAAAAACCACACAGAAACTCTCGCAAATCAAAATTGAAGAATCATCCGGCAGCGCCGTTAAGCCGGAATTGTCACGTCGCGAACGTGAACAAATTGAAAAGCAAAAGGCTCGCCAGCGTTATGAGAAACTACACGCCGCTGGCAAAACAACTGAAGCAAAGGCAGATCTGGCGCGTCTGGCGCTTATTCGCCAGCAGCGCAAAGAGGCAGCTGATAAACGCGAGGCAGAGAAAAAAGCAAGCGATTTAGCCAAGAAGCCAGTGTCCAAGTAGTCAAAAGTCTAGCAACGGGGTTATGGCAATGGCGATTAGTTAAGTGCTCGGATTTTTAATATACGAATTGTTGTTTTTTTTTTTGTTCAACCAAAACTAACAAAAAACGAAACTAACATCCATGATAACATTAACAAATTGTGAGAAAGCCGATATACATATATCTATAAAATGCAATTGCTATAAATAATTAATTCGTTTAAACCCAAGCAATAACAAGCATACGACAAAAGGCGTTTAGTTAAGTTCCGAAATCCAAATGTCGTACTATATAAACATTATTTTTGTGGCTTTTAATTTTTACGCAGTCTTTTTGTAATTGAGAATTATATAAATAAATATATATATATATACTTATATAACGTATATACATATATAGATTTGCAATTTGTTTGCAAATAAGCTTGACTGAAACAGTTTCAACACTTTGATCATCTAGCATCTTGATATGAGTGTAGTATTCAGGCGTACACCATTTATATATCCCCAGTTCTGCAGCTGAGCTGATATCAAAAGTCTGAGGCAGTTTTCGCTTTTGCAATAAAGTCTGCCGTATAAATGTAATTATTCATGAGTCTCGTTTAATATATAGGCATATAATCTAGTCAAAAACAAATACAAACTATTTGTAAGGGTCCTTAAAAGTATTGCGGATTCACGGGATAACTATAGCACACCCCAGACCTCCTCGAATGCTGTACAGAGCTTGGAGCAAGCAATAGCCGCAGACAGCGGATAATTACTGATAGAGAAGAGCTCCTCTGTGTAGTCAGTTTTGAGAACGCCGTGAGCAAAGGCACCTATGACCATCACAACGGGCTCGTCATAATTCTTACTGCCTTCCTCATCATGCGGAACAAGTTCACGACAATTAGTAACTAGCTTGCCAGAGAAGGACATGGCATACTTTTTACAGCCCACCGGCAAATGATCAGTGATGGGGTTCTTTATGACACTCATTAGGCGGCGGGACGTGTCATTTGCACGTATTTGAAATTTGTGCAAGAGCTGCACCATGAGACCAGCAAAACGTTTAAAAGTACGCGGAATACGCGTCTGGGGGTTGATCTCAATCAACACATTATGCTCGGTGCGCACAAAAACCTGCAATAAGCCAGCACGATTTAACGGCGAATCGAAAAGCATCAGCAGACATTGATGAGTGATATCTGGACGACAGGAACCCGGATCTCGATTGTTTTTGCGCATAATACTCGCATGATCATCACAGTTAAGCAACTCAAATGTGTTGTGCACCTGGAATGTAGTAAAAACAAAAGTGGTAGCTGATAGGATGAAAGACCATTTTTACGAGTACCTTAACTGTTTCCAATTGTGCTCCCTCAAGTACGATAATCAGTCGCTTCTCGGCGGCATTTACGTGAAGTATTTTAAAGTGCTTCTTGTCCAAATCGAATTCAGGATCATCAGCTTTTCGACCTACAAATTTCCGTTTTCGATTTATGACTTTTCCCTGACCACCCATACTTGCTGCGGATTTAAACTTTTTCCCACACGAACGAATTATCAAATACAAAAACAAATGCCATGTGCTGCAAGCCAGCGTGACCGTGAGTTGAATATCAATATATGCAAATTTGCATCGTAAATAAAAAATGCTAAAACTATGACATATGAATAACACAAGGGTCACACTGGAGATGCAATGTATCGATTTCTAAAACAATCGATCAATTGTCATCACTATACTGAATAGAGATGCCGAAACATCGATGTAACATCGATGTTTTCTAAAAACATTTATATTTTAATTAACACTTGAAAAATAAAACAAAAACATGTATTTATTATTAAATTAAATGTATTATAAATTTAATAACAAATCAACAAACTTAAAAACAATGCGAATTCTTTTCATAAGGTAATAGGAAATTAAACTGATAAGAGATCTGTTTTAACAGTCGATGTTAAATAACTACATATTGTATTGTATCTCTTGTTCTTGTTCTTGGAATAGTAACGGACCCAAAAACATTGATAGTCGATTGAAAACATCGATGTTTCGGAAAATTTAAAAAACATCGATGCATCGATGATAGCATCGATGTTTCGGCACCTCTAATACTGAACTGTGTTATATTTTGATTTCATTTTTGTTGACAAATTTGACAATCGTTTTGAACTTAAAGTAATCTATATGGCAGCCGTTCGTCGTGACATAGCGCCGTTCTTGCAACGCGTGCGCGCTTTCCTTCTGGGCGTAAGTAACCAACGATACATATTCATTATACAATTTTTTTGTTACGTTATGTAAGCCTGGACGTTTTATTTGTGTTCTAGCGCGAACACACTGTTGCCCTCCGCTTCGAGGATGGGTTGGCAGATCGCACACAGCCTCAACCAGAGATTCCAGATGGCCCCTCACATGTGTACTCGGCCAACTACTATTGTACACGCGACGCTCGCCGTGAAGTCAATCCACCGATTGACCTGGTGCAACAACAGCAATTGCTACAGGCGGCGGGTGAAGCTGCTGTCACCAAGCCAGCAGGCAACAAATTGCCAACGCCAGGCAAGGTCTATTCATGGGATTAAGGCAACCATGGAGAGCAAATGAACGCACGCAATTTGTGTTTATTATTTTTTTTCATTTTCGGTTGTTTCCGTAGGCAATACCGGCTTATCTTAAAATAGAACCAATGTCAAACTTACAATAATGTTGCACTTTGTAGTCGGGGGCATTCGTTGTCAAGCCATAAATAAGTTGGACTCATCAAGCTTATATGTATACTATTTATATTTATAACTTCTGTTAAATACGATTGTTAGTATTAAAAGCTAATTGGTCTACTATACATGTTCGCGAAATGCGGGGGTGGGGTAATGGGGGGTGTTGTTGTTGTTAAAGTTGATATTTTGCGTGATCATTAGACACACTTAAATGGAGCATTTGGATGTCATCGGATTCTAGATGCTTGAACTTTGATCGAGTTAGGAAAGTCATAAATATTTCAGACTAGTTCGAATCGACTGCAACGGTAAATAAAGCAAACATTTATAATTATGGCTGTTTGGACTGAGCAGACGTAATGGATTACACACTTCTACTCGACTGCAAAGATTGTTGGGTTTAAGGGCTATAGAGTGACATCCCAATCAGTTGCAACTTATTGCAGGTGAGCAAAGGTGTGGAGTAGCATTACTAATTAAAGCAACGCCTATCTGTGACTGCCGAGAGTTTCAGTTTGAAATTCTGTTTAGTGTTGGCTTGTCTTACTTACAATATGCTCTGGTTAATGATGCTGCTAATTGGCATTCCTTGCCTTCTATTGTGGGACTATTTGATCCGAAAGCGACGCAATGATATGCTTCATTACATGCAGGGTCCTCCGGCTTTGCCGTTTCTTGGCAACGTTCTACTGTATCGTGGACTCGACGGCGAACGTGAGTGTCTCCATTGCATTGCAATATGGTCTAGGCTGTCTAGGTCTAGGTTTTAATGCTTCCCTCAATTGCAGGAGTTATGGATTATGTACTATCCCATTGTCAGAAATATGGCAATATGTATCGTTTATGGGTCCTCAATAAGCTAACTGTGTTCTCCACCGATCCCCGCGACGTCGAGGTCATACTGAGCAGCACGCATCACATTACAAAGAACAGTCTGTACAATCTGATGCTGCCGTGGCTAGGCACCGGTTTGCTGTTGAGTACCGGTCGAAAATGGCATGCACGTCGCAAAATTATAACACCGACCTTTCATTTTAAGATACTTGATCAGTTTGTCGACATCTTCGATCAGCAGAGCAACATTTTGGTGAATCAATTGCAGCAGTATGCCGATGGCAAAACTGCTTTCAATATATTTCCCATTATCTGCCTCACAGCACTTGACATCATTGCAGGTGAGCAAAATGTGCAGAGAAATGATGAATGCACTCTTTGGATAACATAAAAATGTCATTCCTAACAGAAACCGCGATGGGTACCAAGGTGCATGCCCAAATGAGTCCGGAGCTGCCCTATGTGCACGCTGTCTTCGAGTGAGTAAATTCTCAGTTGCAAGTGAAAAGTTGACCCAATTTGCCACTCGCACAGGATGACAAATCTCATCGCGGTGCGCTTCATCAAGCCTTGGCAGCACATTGAGTGGCTGTTTCGCTTAGTGGAACCACGGCTGGCTGCCAAGCAAGATCAACTGATTAAAACAATGCATGATTTTACCGAGACGGTTATCCTGCAACGTCGCGAAGCGCTCGTCAATGACCAGCAAAAAATAGCTCGAGCTGGCAACGAATGTGATGAATTGGGCCAGAAGCGACGCATGGCATTGCTTGATGTTTTGTTGCAGGCAACGATCAATGGTGAGCCGCTGAGCAATAAGGATATACGCGAAGAGGTGGACACCTTCATGTTTGCGGGCCATGACACTACCACGAGTGGTATTTCCTTTTGCCTGTACGAAATCTCACGCCACGCCGAGGTGCAGCAACGCCTGATTAATGAAATTCAAGAGGTGCTGGGCAATGACAAGAAACGATCGATGACGCTGCGTAATCTTAATGAGCTGAAGTTTATGGAGTGTGTGATTAAGGAATCGCTACGTTTGCATCCTCCGGCGCCCATTATTGGACGTAACTTTGCCGAGGATGTCGAAATTCGTAAGTGCATCCATAAATCTCATCTTCATGTTTTTGGTGAAATTCCCCTTGCAGGCGGTAAGCTTGTCCCAGCTGGTACTAATTACGCGGTTGGGATCTATGCACTTCTGCGCGACGAGCGAGAGTTTGAGGCGCCCAATGAGTTTCGCCCCGAGCGTTTTGCATGTGATGAACCAACGACAGCGACGGTCGCAGGAAAATCGCAACCGCAACAATCGCATCCTTATGCGTATGTGCCATTCTCAGCA
This sequence comes from Drosophila pruinosa, assembly GCA_018150935.1. Lineage (NCBI taxonomy): Eukaryota > Metazoa > Arthropoda > Insecta > Diptera > Drosophilidae > Drosophila > Drosophila pruinosa. The sequence continues at coordinate 468,391 of JAECWR010000081.1, forward strand.
GGTCCGCGGAACTGCATTGGCCAAAAGTACGCAATATTGGAGATGAAGAGTGTCATCAGTAAAGTTCTGCACCACTTTGAGTTACTTCCACTCGGCCCAGAACCGCGACCCGTGCTTAGTGTTGTCTTGCGCTCGGCAAATGGAATCCATTTGGCTTTACGCGGGCGTTCAGATCAATAGCATTCACCCATTTCTGAATTTTACTATTGCTTATCAACATAACAAGTTGAACTTCAAATAAATTAGTGAACTTTTTTGTGTTTACCAAAAGCTGTTTCACCCGCTCCAACTATCTCTGTCTGATTTATTTTCATTTTGTCATAGTGCTGAAAACTCCCAGTCTTCATTTGTGGCCTTTAAAAATAGTTAGCTTTCTTAAAAAAAGCTAATAAAAAAAAACTGAAGAATTTTAACATGATATATTATTTACATTAAACAATACAATAGAAAGACAAAAAATCAGCAGTTTATATTTTAGAACTCTCCGTTAATGATCTTGCAATCTCCATTAATATTAAGAGAAGAATTTTGAGCCACTGTGTGATACCCGCCAATTGTTTGTTTACACAAATTTTATTTCATAAAATTTAAAACAAGTATATAGCATATATATTTTGTTGTTGTTCTTAAAAATAGCCAAAAATAGTAAACTAATTTGAAAGAAAATAACAAAATTACGTTAACAAGTATTGTCCTCAAAATTCGGTGGCTAGCTCTTATAGTCTCTGGGATCTAGGTGTTCATAAGGACTGACGGACAGATGGACTTGGCTATATCGTCTCGGCTGTTCACACTGATCAAGAATATACACTTATATTTGACGATGCGGGGAAGCCTCCATTTTCATGTTAGATACTTTTTCGGTTAGCACAATGTTATAATACTAATAAAATTCTCAATAAATCACCATACCACTCTTTGCCTTACAAATATAAAACACGCGGCCTAGAACTCATTTTCTAAAACACTAATTTTCTAATTTGCCGCAATAAATTATTATAAAAAATGGACACTAATTTTCTAATTTGCCGCAATAAATTATTATAAAAAATGGATCCATATTAATTATTAATGTATTGTGCACCAACCCTATCTTAGATGCTTTTAACTGCAACTTAGCAAAATCTGGTTTGGATATTTCAAATACAAGTTTTCTTCTTGACTACATTAAGGTTATCTTTTCTTTTTTTTTTAAATTTTTGGGTGCGTTCATTGCATTGACTCGCAAATCCCGAAATAATTTGTCTGTTAACTTCGTTTTTAAGAACAGCTGATTTTGTGATCCACATTCGTTCCACTATATAGAGCATTTTACAATACTAGTTGGGAACTTAAAATCGAAAAGTGAGGAATTTTTTTTAATGGTTTCTTTTTATATGGTGTTGGACAGAAAAGTGTTGTTATTAATCTTTTGGGGACAACCACAACGTTACCCAATCAATTCAGGTAAATTTATGGAGGCACCGATTACCGATTCTAAATAACGTTCACTAGCAGAAAGGCTGCCGTCGAACTTGCCGAAAGGTGTATTTGTATGAAACAGCTGACTAAGCAGCTGTTAGAAATTCAACATATGCGGGAATCACCTAATTAAAGCAACAAATTAAAGCAAAAGCAACTCACCGATTATATAGTATTTATTATAATGTAGGAATGCACATGAAATATTTTGTTACAAAACAGATTATTTATACTCGCGGATAGCGGTTATACGTAGTCAACAATTCATTGCCAAAAGTGCTTTGGACTCTTAGCGTAAGTTTTTCTTTTATACAATTGACAACTGATTTTGAGGTACATTAATTACATTTTGAAGAATCAGTTAATCAAAACTTAAAAAAAACGGAGTTTTAAAAACAGAAAATACAGGGAGCGACTAAAGTCTACAAATTATATACATTTTTTTAAAATTAAGTTATTATTATTATATTTATACTTAAAGATTCTAAACTTTGGCTTTAGTCATTAATATATTAAAAGATTAGGGTATTAAAAATTAAAATTGATACATGTTTTCAATTGTCACGAATTAGTGAGACGACACTGTAGAATATAAATGACATTTTGAGTTTTTTTTTAATCACAAAGATAATACAATTTTAAACATGTCAGATTTAAATACCATACTTTATTTATGAGGTGAACAACCGATATAATAATCATCTAAAATGCTCTTTGACTTCAGAGATTTATAATTACTTGCGCATTAATTAGGATATTGTTTATACATATGTATGTATGTAAAGTAACAATTGTGAATTCTAGCACGGGTGCTATGTTGTTTTTGCTGTTAGCGTCAGTGGTTGTGGCCTGGTTGTTGAGTTTTCTGCTGCGTCTGACGTTGCGGGAACGACATCAACGCCGGCAATTAAATGGGTTAGCGCCCAACGTATCGAATGTGCTGCTCATTGGAGCGCTCTGGCAGATGCGACACTTTCAGCCCGATAGTAAGTGGAGTAGCACTAATCATGAAAAGCAACGATTATGGGATTTGCGTTTAATTGCAGATTTGCATGATAAGTTTACGGAATACGTGCAGCGTTATGGTCGCAGCTTTGTGGCCACCGTGTGCGGCAGAATGGTGCTGGTCACCGCGGAGCCAGGCCTTGTGGAGCCATTGTTGTTGAGCAAGCAGCAGTTGCGCAAGAGTATTGTTTATGGCGCACTTCGGGGCTGGTTGGGCAATGGCTTATTGGTGAGCCATGGCGAGCATTGGCGTGCCATGCGCAAGATCATCACGCCGACATTCCACTTTAATATACTGGAGCAGTATATCGATGTGTTTGACCGGCAGTGTAATGTGCTTGTGGAGAAACTGAAGCTATTGTCGGAGGATAGCAACCGGCGGGCCATCAATATCTATCCTTACATGGGTCTGCTGGCGTTGGACATTATCGGTGAGGCCGCGATGGGAGTGAGCATCAATGCGCAACTGGATATGGACTCGCCGGTGGTGCAGGCTGTCAAGGAGTAACTAACACTGCTCATCAATACTTTCGTGATCTGGAAAAAACCTTCTTGCTTGCAGCGTGACCAATACTTTGGCGACGCGATTTATGCAACCCCTTCTGCTGCATCCCACACTGTTTCGCTGGTGCTGGCCCAGCGGCTATCGCAAGCAGCGTGCGGGTGTCCAGTATCTGCGTGACTTCACTGATAACATAATCGAACAGCGGCGTCAACAACTCCTGCAGCAACAACAGCAGCAACCGGCCAAACGTGCTGGCTTATTGGACACATTGCTACAAGCACGTTTGGAGGACACAGCTCTCACAGATGTCCAGATACGCGATGAAGTGAGCACATTTATTTTTGAGGGGCACGATACGACCACATCTGCTGCCTCCTTTTGCCTATATCTGCTGTCCAGGCATTCGGCAATTCAGAAGCGTTTATTCGACGAGCTGTACGCACACTATGGTTCGGATATGGAGCGACCCGTTGTATATGGCGACTTTGCAGAGCTCTCTTATCTGCATGTCGTGGTCAAGGAATCGTTGCGTCTTTATCCGCCCATACCGGCTATAGGACGATGCCTGGAAAAGGATTTGATTTTAGGTATTTGATCTGAATGCATGTACATCTGGTGTATGTAGAAAGGTTTGATTCTCAAGCTACTTGACCTGATGTTTGCAGGTGAATCAAAGGTACCAGCTGGCACCAATGTAATCCTGCTGATTTGGCAAATGCTGCGTGACGAGGAGATCTATCAGGAACCTCAGCTCTTCTGGCCAGAACGACATCTGCAAAGACAAGCGCTTGACGCTTTTATAACAAGTTATATTCCCTTCAGTGCAGGCCCACGCAATTGCATTGGGCAGCGTTTTGCATTGTTTGAGTTAAAGACGATTGTAATCAAAATGCTCCGTCAATTTGAGCTTCTACCATTGGGCATCGATGTAAAGCCATCTATCAAAATTGTATTGCGATCTGTCACGGGCGTAAATTTAGGTCTCAAAGCTCGTGTATATTCGCAGTAAATAAGCTCGATGTGATTCAATGCTGTAAGCGCTTAAGATCTTCATACGCCCCCCCCCCCACACACACACACACGCATTAATTTCTTGTGTATAATTTGTAAATGCTTATGTACATTGTGTTATTTATTAATTTGTTTGTTTTTTTTAGTGGCGGTTAACAAACACAAGTCGACCATTTTGTTGATGGTTAACATGTATTGCACTAAAAGTGTTCACACGTGCCCGTAATTTTAAATGGATCTACTTAGTAATAGTATATGGTATTTATATGTATGTATGTATGCATACAGCTGTATATACATTAAAAATACATATATTTCATATAGTATAGGTACACAAGTTTATTTCACTATTCAATTAGTCTAATAGTTTTTAAAAATAAAATCAAAAAAATATATAAAACAAATGCATAACAAACATTTAACAATTACGTGTGTTCTTCCCACAATTTTCTTTACATCAAATTCAATTCACTTTAATTAGGTTTAATAATAGAATATCGTAGTTATGTAAGATGTTGTAAATTGTACTTGGCGCTTATGTTATTGTTATCCTGACTAACAACAATTTGCATAGTTTGGTACTGAGTTTGCTCCAAAATATATGTATGTATGTATATTTCACACTAACATTTATTTACCTATTCACATAACTAATTATATTGGTGAGGAGAGTTGAAGGGGGTGTAAGGAGGGTGTGTGTTTGTTTGTTCTCTTAGAACACACGACATTTAAAACATTTATGTACAGTACGTTTATAGCTATTTAAAATGTTGTAACTATACCATTTAATTTATACCGATTTAAGTTGCATTTTTTTTGCTTTTTGTTTTGTTTTGTTGGTTTAATTGTAATTCTAACATTAATAGTAACAGTCTTTTATCACGTTTAGTTTGTAGCTTATGATGCCTAATGCACATGGCCTCCCGTTGTCTATGTCAAAGGTGGCACATGAACATGTGTGTTTATGTTTGTGTACATACATGTTATGTTAATAAGCTAATATTTTATGTAATTTGTTGCTGTAGTTGTGGGTGACTATAAATTTAAACGAATTAACAAACACTTGCACTTTATGTATATATTATCAATATCTATTACCTACATATGTATGTATGTGTGTATGCAAGTTGTAAGTTACGTACAAAAAAAAAACAACACGAAACAAATCTAAATTATATTGTAATAAACAAATTGAATTAACAGCCGCCCGGCGAGTCCAAGACCCTATCTAAAGTAGTTTTGTTGCATGCTCACTCATTAGTTCAGTAGGATAAAATATACACATCCCCATCCTCTTTATCATCATATCAATATCATCACATCACGATGACTATCTTCATGGAGATATATGTATGTGTGTGTGTGCGATTGTAAATAGTTTAAGTTGTAACATCTTAAATAGTAGCTCAACTCCGTTAGAATCTCTCTCACTCTCGCTCTTACTCTTGCGTATGCACTCTCTCTCTCTCTGTCTCTCTCCCTCTTTCTGCTTTTATCTCTGTCTGCTTGACTCCAGATCTGGGCTGTTGGCTGCCACGTTTATCACATCAGCTGAAACCCTTCGTTTATGTGTAGTTGCTGTCCTCTTGCTGTGCTCAGCGTGGCGACAGCTGCTTCACTTCGCTGCCGGAGTTGCCACCTGTTGTTCCAGTTGCCCCTTCGTCAACGCCGCCGACTCCGCTGCTACTCTGCGAGTCACTCTCCGATTTGGTTGTGGAGGCCTTGTTGTTCTGCAGATGCTCCTCGTACTCACTCTTGATGTTCACATAGAGTTTGCTCTGTTTCTCGTGCTCCTCCTGAAACAGAAATATACCTTTCCGGTTTACTTGGCGCTATGTCACTTCAATAATTGTCAGCGACTTACCAAGATTTCATCCATGCGCTGATTGGCAAACGGAACCTCATGGAGATTACTCTGATCGCGCAGCTGAACTGCCATATCTAGCTGCATGTTTAGATCACGTTCGATCTGCTGCAACGAATTGCTCAGCTCATCTTTTAATTTTTCTGGCAAAGCACGGAAAATGTTTACGTAATTAAGTATTTAAATCAAATTAATCAAATCAATTTACCTGTTAGGTCATTGTCAGTATTGTTCATAAAGCGTCGCTTCGCCAGTTCCTGGGCGTTTTGGTTGCCACTGACACTGCCGCTTCGTTTTAAGTTGTTCGAGCCGCTGCTACTCGTCACCGGTTCGGGAGTCAAGGGGCCTTGACAGTACTCGCAATCCATATCGCCATCATCAAGGCAAGTGCAGCTGTCCAGCATTGTGGATGTCGCCTTCGAACTGGGCAATTTGACAGCTGTGGCTGCGTGGATTCCGCGCAGATGTTTGGCAGCGGTGACATTGACCACGCTGACACTTTTGGAAATCGACGACTTAACCGAAGCCGTTTCGGGTGGCACCAGCGCCAGGGGCGGAGTCTTGGCGCTGTTCATGCCATAGCCGGCGCTCTGTCGAGCTTGAGACATGGGACTCTCCAGGTACGTGTGATGTGAATGATGATGTTGCTCGTGCTGCGGTTGGTGTTCATTCAAATGACGATAGGATAACTGGCCAAACGATAAACGTTCCTCGAGCTCATCATCCTCGTCGTCGTCTTGCTGATCAGTGTCGTTGTCGGAGACACTGTTCTGCAGATTCTGTATGAGACAGAGCACAGCTTTTTCCAGCTGTGCCGGATGCTCCGAGGCGGGCACATCGGCTGTCGACTGCGGTATCTGCGTATTGATAATCACCGAGAATTTCTTCTTCATCTCCTGCACGCGTCGCTTGCCCTCCTCATCGTCGAGCAGCGTGTTGACACAGACAAACGAATGCACTTTGTTTGTCTCCTTGTCAATCTCCAAAAATCCCTTGGATTGCAAGTAAATGATATTGCCATTTCGCGTAAACAGGCGATAAGTTGACTCGCCATACGAGCTGTTGCAGTCATACACTACGACACAAGAAGATACTCAGTTAGTTATTTATACGCCGCTAGCTGACCCTTGAGATAAACTCACTCTGACGCAGGGCGACAATTACCCAACGGACATCATCATTGTGCATGAAGGTAAATGGATTCAGATTGCGCACCTCGTCCGTCATGTAGCCTGCCACAATGCCAATGCGCTGATCACAGTCGATGATACGTCCATCGATGAGATGCCTGGTGCGGTATTCCAGAGTGTTGGCATCGAATAGACGATTCACAATCTTTGGTGGTCTAATGATGCGTGCACACGCCGTCAGAACCTGAAAGGATCAGCTGCAGTTAAGTGGAGTGGTATTATCAAGGACTGTGGCTGCGGCACTTACAATATCATTGCCACTAATTGTGTGCAATGGAATGGCATCATCACGTCCGCGGGTTCGACGGATTAGTTGCAGACTGGAACTAAAAGTGTTGGAGCGTACACCACGCGGTGCTTCATCGCTGCGTCGAAAACAGCCGTCGATCTTGACCACTTCGTAGGCAGTGGGCTCCGAGCGAGGTCCTGCGCGTGCCAAGCTGTAAGACCGCAAGTTGAACTTTAAAATACACTATTTAAGCACAAAAATATACCGGAATATACCAATCCATTTTTAAATTGTTAAAAAATTAGAAACAAGTACATATATATGTACATATGTATATATGTATGTATGTTTATATGTAAAAATGTATAGAAGGAGAAAAAGAGAGCTAAAATTCAATTTGCTTACTGTACCAAGAGTTTAGTTTGCCATTGTACATAAACATATGTATATGTACATACATACATACATACATACATACATATGTATGTGCGTTTTTTTTTTATGCTTTTTCATATGAATGAAGATTGGTATTAAGAGACCAAAATGGAACTCTACTTACCGCACACGAAAACTGCGCTTATCATCGCGCAACTTCAAATCGATGTAATCCTCCTCGAATTTACTTCGTTGCCGCGGTTCTCCCTCGCCACCGCCATCGGTTGCCTCCGCATGTGCATCGAAGAGATTCTCGAGTTCGGTGGGAATAAGCTGTTGCTTGAGCATTTCATGGTCCTCAGGATGAGTGATCTGCAATATGCTTTGGCCATACAGGTCTGTTTGACAGTGTCCCAGATGCTGTTCGATGCTTGACGATATCAACAGTATTTGGCCATGACACGTGAGCGTGAGGAAGAAGCTGTCCAGCATGCCCATCAGAGTATCTGTCACTTGAGGACGGTACTCATGCAGCATTTTGCCGAACACTAGCAGTCGATTGATTGATGTATACATACATGTGTAGCATTTGTAATAAGTTTGAAAGGCACATTGTACACTTACCATATTTGAGCCGCAGGCCGTGGGCTGCAAAGCGTAGCACTGCCGTTTTGTCAACACGACGCGGCGACTCTGCCACATGTGGCACCATTGTGGATAGCTCCTGTATGGATCCATTTAGCTTGTCTCGACGGTTCTTCTCCGCCCGGTTACGTGCCTCACGACCGCTGCAAAAGAGACAACAGGAAATGCAGGGATTAGTCAGTGTGCTGAATGCATATTTCGCAATGCGAGTAATAGCATTCAATTTACTCGTTGATAGGGGTATTGGCGCGAGCAGGTGTTATTGCTGGTGCTTGTTTACCCGTATGCAGCGCATGACTTGCTAGAGTCACAGACGTATGTACATACATACATACATACATGAACATGCATGTGTATGCACATTCATACGTGCAAGCTCGCACACAGGCATGGCTATGTTAGTTTCACATGCGAGAGAAATATGGGATTGACAAACAACTAGTGAGCTGACAATTTTTATCAGTTGCAATGGGCTTCAGAGTAGTCGACGTCGATGTCGATGTCCAACTTCCTTGTGGATCCATTCGAAGCACAGTTACAAAGGGACAGATAGAGAGGGAGAGCTTACCAGCCCTCTTGTTTTTTTCTATCGTTCTATCGGGCACTATGCATGCTCGGTTAACAGGGGGCGTATGAGTAATATATACGGAAATATGAGAATTTTACGTTCGATTAGCAATGGCTACCAACTTGTTGTTGATATTATTCCTATCCCCGTCCACTGATGTAATTTATTTTGAAACGCAATTGCAGAAGAAAAAAAATTAATATACATACATATGTATATGTATGTACAAGTGTGCATGTACATATGTATGTAAATGAGTATGTAACTCACACACACACACACACAACGGTCAGCGGAGCAGCACAAAAGCAGCGCAAAGAGCAAAATCAAACATATGCAAAAATGAAACGACGCAAATGCTAAATACATATGTATGTATGTATGTACGTTCTCAATATACCGTATGTATTTATTTAAGTGCGGTTACTCACGCACACAGTTTCCAAAAAATATAGACAGAGTGAGAGGGAGAGAATCAGAAATTGCAATAATACAACACGCACACGACTGCAGGTAAGTGTTATACCATACCCTGCCCTTGTAAACAATAAATTGAGTGCATTTGTACTTATATTGTATGAACATATGTACATACATACATACATAGAACACAAATGCTATTGAAAATGTAAAGGAATTACCATTAGGGATAAATAAATAGTTATTTACATACATACATATGTACAAATGTATGTATGTATGTATGTACATAGTGGGCAAGCTATTGATATGCATTTAAATACATACATATGTATGTATGTATGTACATACTACTACTACACAGCTTTGTATCGATGTATGTAAGTACACACATACATACATACATATGTAAGCAGTAATCACTGGTGTATTTTAACTTTAAGCTGTTTGACTACCGATAACTTAGAAATGCAACGTTATTAAAATTGTAACGAACATACTTCAATTATAATTACTAATTACTAACTATATTTAACAGAATAACACTAATACTGGCCGTAATTGCATAACGAATACGAGTAATAATGATATAAACAAGTAAGTTGTCTTGTTGGTAGACTATAACGATAATCGCAAAACAGTTTAGATTGTTATGATAAATTCCGAACGAACAGAAATAGAATAAATCCTAAAATCATTACATTGTCACTTCAAAAGTAGTGCTGTAATTAATATTGTTATTATAGGATTGTGTGTATTGTGATAAACCAAATATGCAAACCTAATAACAGACGTATTGATTTGGTAATTAATACTGCAGTTTTAATTTCGTTTTTTCTTAATGATCGAAGTTATTTGCTCAACATTAAAAACTGGGCTCTGTAGTGGTTGATTTGAAACCGCAATTTGAGGAAAAACAATGAAAAATGAGTGTACTGAAAACTTAGATTGTTACCAAATCCTTAATGGTGTTTCAGTAAGCAGAATGGCGCATCGACTTCTATTGTAAATTGCGTCTGGAGACAAAATTGCGTCTGGAGACAAAAACATCAAAATGAAGCTATTGTTGGCAGTTGTAGTGGTATTTGACAGGGGTTATAAGTATGTGCTAGGGTGGGTGGTGTTAATAACTGTAAGTACTCGAGCTATTATGGTGGTGTTGCCCTTGAGACGTTCATTTTGTTTTCAATGGGCTATACTAAGTGGTCAAACGAGGAAGTGCAAGGTCTTGACGCCACTTGTCGCGCCAACTTTGTAGCTGATTGTGAGTAGGGTCTCTATCAATGCAATACATGCGCACACGCACCGATACATACATATGTACGTGCATATGTACGTATGCATATACATACATATGTATGCATATGTATACTTTTGTTTACTTAACATGTTGCATTTGCACTTCCCTAGTCTCCCCCCATACTGCCAATCGATCGCTCGGTCTTCCACTTCCACTCACTCTCTTATCTCTTCTAACAGCTTTTTTGCCATTTGCCATGTCTTATTCGCTCGGTTGCGCTCTCGTCTGTTTGTTCACTTATTTGTTTTGAATGTGCAACAATGTAACGACGCGACGTCGACGCTGCGGTCGATTGCTGTATTTGCAATCACTCTGCTCGCTATTGCTGGTCCTTCCCTATCTCTCTCTCTCTCTATTTCTCTTTCTCGCTATCCGTTGCGCTCTCTTTTCCCCTATCTCAAGCGTGACCTTGACGCCGTGCAGACGTAGAATGGGACAGAGTGAATTTGGCACACGGACCGAGTTGAGGAGCGAGGAACCGATTTGATACAAACTAGCACCATCATCGAAGTATTTAGTGTTATGTAACATGTACAATGTTATTGTTGTTGTGCAATAAACTGCTAAATTCGATGATTAAATTTTTAATTTTTAATTTACAAGATATAATATTATATTTCTTCATTGAATTTAATTTAATATTACATTTATTTTTTTATTTGGCTGACATTTATTAAATAAATTATTGTAGCACTTTTCATAATTATTGTGCATGCATGGGGTTTTTTGGGCCATGGATTTAAGCCAATTTCGTAGACTATTGGGTTTGTCCGAATGTGCGCAGCACATATATTATTCATCAGCATCATCAACCGAGTCGATATAGTCTGTCTGTCTGTCTGTATAAACACATATGTACATACATATGTATATAGATCTCCTAGACTAAAAAACCTAGAGCAAACTATCCGCGTAGATGAAGTATGTTTTATAATTTGACCCACAAATCGAAAAAAAAAACCAATAGAAAATATTCTTTGCTTTAATTTCCGTTACGATCGGACAATAAACATAGAAGTTATTGAACAGGGGTAAAATCAGTTGCTGTTGCACCTATTCATTTTCTATGTATGTCTGTCAGCCATCAATAAACCTAATCAATTGGAGCCATGCTAATCAGTTTGATTGGTGTACTGCGGTATATTTTTTGGTATATTTTTAAGTATGTTCTCGAAAAACTGTGTATATTTTTCAGAAAAAATGGGTGACGAGTATCTCACATTGTAAGTTACACGTGTTCTTTCAAAATTCACGGCTTCATGCAGTCAAATGTAGCCAATCTTAGTTCTTTTAAATACGTATATTTTTCCCACAATATTATGTTATTATACCCTACTACCCATTGGATAGCTTTATGCCAACCGAAAATATGATACATCTCCAATCTGGATATCAGAGAATATAAGAGCTTGAGCAATAACATATGGTGACAATAGTCACCATTTTAGAATTTGGACACGCCCATAGCCGCCCCTTCCCATCCCCGCAAATCGAATTTAAAGCGACACGTCAAAGAAAACACATGTCTCTGGCATAACTATATTAAGTAATACTTTATTGTTTGTCTACAAAGTCTGTTACTACTTTGTTAAATAATGAATTACACTTTGAATTGTGTTAGTTGAAGTTGTTAAAAGTTAAAACGACTTCAAGTGATTGGTAGATAACATAGATAGAGATCGATAAGCAGTGCTGATATGTTAAAACTCTCAAACTTGGAGTGTACATACTTAGTATAGTATTTACATTATGTAAATGTCTGACTACAATACATGTATATAGTATTATGGCACACTTGAGTTGAGGAGTTACCCATTTAATGTGGTCGCTGTGTGGTATTTATAAATAAGGAAATCAATTCAGTATTGCGTATTGCGTATCGTTTCTCTGTTTACGGTGTGCCAATCAAACTGGCGGGGTGCCCTCCTCCCTCCTCCCCATTCCACCAAGCACTATGTAGTGGCAGATATGTACATATTGTTGTTAGTAGCCAGTGGCCTGTAGTCTGGCTGTGATGTGGCCTGGTGGCCAATGCACGCGTGCCATAAATTTCATTGGGGCGACAAGAACAAAATGCAGCTCCTAAGTGCAGTGTAGAAGCTAAGGGTGCGGGTGCGGATGGGGGTGAGGGAGGGTAGGGCATGTTTATTGTTTAGTCAATGGCCAACTGGGCAAATTGTTGTCTCGTCATTGAGGGACGAAAATAAATATGAAAAGTTGAAAAACAACATTGATAAAAATACAAAAATAATCGTGCCGTCCACCCCAGGGGGTGAGTGGGAGTACAAGTACGTGGTAGGTGGTAGGTGGCGTTGAAGTGGCTTCAATTAGTTGGGCAGCAAGTGGTTTTAGTGGCTCTTTTGGCGAAGTCAACAGGGCAATCAGGGCCAGCAGACACAGACTCGCAGGGGGCCCAACCAAATGTGGCCAAATTAGACGCACGGGTCACAAAGCAGCGCCAGAGGGTTTGTGGCTCAACGGGGTGGGGTGCTGTGGTGTGGTGTGGTGTCAAGGGTGGTTCTGGTCAAGGGGGTAGCACTTACCTATTTGAGAGCTGAAACATTTCCATCATCGTCTCGTGAGGATGTTGATGATGCGCATGCTGCAGTTGCTGGTGATGCGAATGTGGATGCGGATGAGGATGCGGATGCGGATGCAGCTGATGCGGATTATGGCCATGCTGGAGCATACCATGGGCCGCAGCAGCTGCATATGCCGCAGCAGTTGGCGGCACACCGAAGACACTGTAATGCGCAAATCCATGGCCGTTTCCCCCCAAGACGCCACCACCCGCTCCTCCGCCAGATGCGTTTCCATAGGACGCATTCGGTAACCACCTGTTGGGATAGAAACCGGACGGAGCTGGCGTCGGCGGCGGCAGCGTCTGGGAATGCGTATAGGCGGCATGGACTCGTCCGCCAGCCCCTATGCTGGGACTAAGGCAGCCTAATCCGATGCCGTTGCCGCCACCGCCACCGCCACCGCCACCGGGACCTGGACCCGATCCCGGTGCTGGCAATGGATAATTGTAGTGGAAACTAGAGTTGGATGACGGTTGTAGCATGGGCGTGGGCGAATGATAATAGCTATTGGCTGAACTGCTTCCAGCACCGTAATCCGAATCCGCATAGCTATCATCTATTTCTAGTTCGTTGTCACACTGCTGTGTCTCCAGCTCCTGCTCCAGCTCCAGCTCCTGCTCTTGCTCCGGCTCCGGCGTGCTGCCATCGTTATTCTCCGGCGGCGACCATGCATAGCGATGCTGCTGCTGTGGCTCCGTTTGCTGATCTGCCGGTTGTGGATCATCAAAGTAGGGAATGTCTGTTTTGAGATCATCCACGTCTGCCGAACCGCTCGACTGAGAGGATCTTGCCCTGGTCGCAGTGGCCGTCGATCCAGTCGCCCTAGTCTTTGCTGGACGCTTCAAGTATGCGTCGAGGGCGCTCATTTTGACCGGGGGGCTGCAGGGGAAGAGAAAAAGAAAGAGATAGAGAAGAAACAAAGATTTAGCCAGATCAACTGAAGTAATTGGACAAGCTCAGGGGGATTGGTCGACTACAACAATAAGCATAAAAACTAATACGATTTTTGTCCAATTTGTTGTTGATCGATTAAATTTATTATGCATTTCAGATCTATTTTTTATAGACGAGACAATTTATTTTTTATTGTAGTTGCTGTTGCTCTTGTTGTTGTTGTGTGTGCCTGGCGTGTTTACTACATAAATTGTTATTTTTTATTATTTTCTTTAGGCAAACTAAATTTTTGTATATTTTGCCTTTTTATTTTCATTTGTCGGGTCTCTTTGTAAATCTATTTTCGTGCAAGGTTTTCAATTCAAAATAGATTGAAAAATGAGCATGTTCACGTGAAGTATGCCCAGCTAACAGCTACCCGTTAGATACTTTGCATCACCACTGCTAAGATTCAAATTATTTCCTTTCTTTATTTTTCAACCATTTTTGATGTTTTCATTGTTCATTGAGAATAAGTAGGGTGTACTTTGCTTTCGATTGTACTTTGAGTAACATGGGTAAATGTAGGATTTTTTTAAGAATTAATAATTTCGTTTTAAGAATTTACATCGAAGTATAGGATATTTAGCAGTCTAATACATTTTCATTAAGCCATTCACTTCATTTAAATTAGGGTTTCTCTACTAGCTAATTCTTCTTCTTTTTTCCGTTTTCAGATTTTGAAGATTTTTTCGTTTACTATTTTCATTTTTGAAACTTAATTTAAAATTTATGAGTACTATAGTCCCGATTGAAATTATTTTATTTGAACTTGGTCCAATTGAAATAAATTCAATTTAACATTTATTTTCCTTTTTGTCAGCTGACGGTAAATAAAATTTGCTTCTTTTATTTATCTTTAATTCGATTCAATGGACGGGGTACTTTCTAGACGAATCTTGTTCTACAATATTTACCGTTGTTGTTGTGGTATTTGCAGATTTTATGATTAGGCTCGTAAAATTCTAGAAGAGATAAACGCTTTCTGAACTGTTCGTGATGCGTTTGAGCAGAAGGGAGGCGGATCGGAATGTCGTTTATATGTCGGAGACATATGTACATAGTATTTCTAACACATATGCTATAATATATAAGCAAGTGCTGCCTATAAATAATAGGAACACTATGCACACACACGCATACCAAAATGCGAGCACACGTACACATACATACATATGTACATATGTGTGTGTATGTCCAGATGATATCTTTAAACTAAATTTATATTTATTTCTCTCTGCCCATTTCCTTTTGTCGCATCGTTGTGGTTGTCGTTGTCGTTTCTCTTCAGTTTATCATTTTTTACTTTTCCCTTCATTTCTTTCATTTAATTTCTCGACATTTGACTTCTGTTTGTTGCCCAGCGTGAAATGGTAATGGAAATTGAAATTGAAATTGAAAAACGAGATCTATGGAAATTCCCGCTCAAATTAAATGATTAATTGGCAGATCGCTTATCATGTCTTTTTACCACAATAAACAACAAAAGACTTTTTCTTTTGTTTTTGCACAATTAAAACAAACTTTTTTTATTTTAGGTAGTTTTAAAGCAAAACAAAATGGCGTTCATATCGAGAAGCTAGAAAATGAAAAAGCAGGGTGCAAAAAAGTTGTGTCATTAGCTAGAAGAGAGAAAAAGCGAAACAACTCCCAAAAGCAGACAACACAAGTTGCATTCAGTCCTTGGGGGAAACGAACAAATTGAACAAACCGTATAATTATGCCATGCAACTTGTTAGTATTTAACAAGAGCACAGAAAACAAATAAAATAATCGGGTACAAACAACAAGTAAGAAAGCTACAGTCGAGTTTGCTCGACTGTGCAATACCCGCCACCCCTTTTTACTGAATGCAACAAGTTTTAAGGGCGAGCACCGAAACATACTATTTATTTATAAAAATATACTATTTATTTATAAAATATAAATTATTATTAGTTTGTTTCCAACTGATCAGATCAAAGGACAGAGCGACTTAGCAACTGAACAGGTGCATTTGCAACCGATATATAGCAATATGCCTGCACTTTGCAATGTTGAAAAAGTTTTAAGTTTTACATTACTTAAATATTTGAAATAAAGTTCATTTATTCTATTGTATTGTGTGTTTGGCTTTTTTTTATTTAATTGAATCCTGTCGTTGCCATAATTGTTCAGTAGTGAAAGTAACATAACAAATGTGAATTTATTGTCAAAATAATCTTTTGAATAGACATATAGCCCATCCGAGTTCATTAATTAAAGGTGTTGTCTGTTATAGGGAATTTAGTTTTGGTTTAAATGTAGGTAATTGCAAACATTACTTTTAATGTGAATTTATTTTATTGGGCATAAACTCAAATTGCAAACGCTCAAATTGCACCTAAACCTAACAAGCTGTGGAGTATTCAACTGGAAATTAAGATTATGATCTTCAGATTTCATAACAAGTGGTGTAGTAAGCATATTAGTACCATTTGCATTATATTTTGTTCAACTTAAACTTTGGGTCTGTTGAAAAATTGTGCTATAGTTTCGACAACAACACATTTTCGTTTATATATTTACATATATACGAGTATACATATATATTACATATTGGCATAGAAAAACATTCACCATTTTGCGATTTATTAGTTTTGGCCACATGAAATGGTCAATCCGACAATAGTGCACTATTGACCAGCAACTAAACTGGTCTTTAAAACTATGTTCTTTTTTTCGGATTGGAAAGAGGCATGGCCAAAATAAGAATCAAACATTATCTGCTGGGGTCACAAAATTTGGATTTTCAAAAATCAATGTCTAATAAAATAGTGCCATTACGCTGTAAATAGATGTTTATACAAGGCTTTTTGAAGTTTCAAGCATTACGGCTAAAAGTAAACAAACAACATGGAATTGAACAAATACTCGACATGGAATTTGAGTGGCAAGTGCATCTCACAATACGTTATCTGATAACTCACACTGGCTGTTTGATTACCGTAATCCGATGAAGCGGCAATTCCTATTATTCGAGAAATAAATTTAAAATTCTTTCAACTGTGATTAGCTCTACAATCTGTTCAGTTATTGGCTTTGACAATTGAGAACTGCGGTCTGATGATGTTTCATTCCGTTTTAAGAAGAATCAAAACATGGCATCATCTGATGCGATTTCTTGCAATAACTTATATGTGCATCAGACTGAAGTGGAAATACGGCATAAGTTAGGAACACAATGAAAATGTTAATAGTGAGCAAACTCTTACACATATTATATTTAAATCAAAGAATTAAACAAGTTGTTTTACTTGACGGTGGCCTCAATTAGTATTTCAGCAATAATAATTTTTATTTCTCTCAAAGCATTAATTGTAAAATCCGTAAATAATAGAGAGAAAGTATATCCGCAACTGTAGAAAACCAATTGAGAATCAAAATGTGCACTAATCACATCATACAAATAAAGCTGCATTACAATCAGGATATTGGAGCATGCATAAAAGTATGCTTTAGTTTTCGCATTCTGAAGAAGTTCAAGTGCTCATGACCATGGCATAATTATGTCAATAATTATATTGTACTTATGTATAAGTATGTATACCCGTCTACCCCAAGGGTAGGAGGGTATTATAATTCTGTGCCAGTCGCAATTGTATGTGACAAGACATCTCCGACCTCATAAAGTGGATGCATATATTCTTGATGCAAGAATTTGGCGACGCCCCTTTCAGTGCCCGCAAATCGATAAAAACGAACTAAAAGCGGTTTTTAAGCTAGAGTGTCAATTTGGTTCACACAATCATTTTCACTATCTTAATGATTTCTGTAAGTTTAGTTACGATCGGATAAAAAATACATAAATTATTAAAGAAATACTTTTAAAGGCTGAAATCAGGTGCAGCTGCACCTGTTCAGTGTCTATGCCGGCATATTTTTTGGTATGATATGTATATTCTCAAAAAATACTATATTTGGTAGCTTTTCTTAATGTTTGTTTCATTCAGTAAAAATGGGTATTTCACAGTGGAGCAAACTCGACTCGACGAAGTAATATAAAGGAACATGTATATCCCAAGTAAATTGGGGAATTTAATAAATGTACCATAAAATGTAACTCAATATTTTATTTGGATTCTATGGAAAGTTGTGTTCACATAACCATTAGAATGAGATGGTTAATTAGCTTTTAACTCTATCAACTACATGTTTTTTATTTGTTCCAATTATCAAGTTGTTTCTTTATGTTTTCGTAAATATAATTTAAAAAATTGACTCATATTTTGTATTAGAACGTGCTTAAATACATACGTATACGAGTATGTACATAAATGTATGCTAAGGCATTTTAAAATAATAATATGTTAAGCATCCAGTAGTCAAGAACTCTCATTTTGCATTTATAAATAATCATTCAATTTATTAAATTGTTATCGATTGTTGAGCTGCTCGAATTTTGAGCAATGTAAATTATAGATTTTAATTACTAGATTTCTTCATTTATCTTATTTTGTGGGTGTACTGTGGGTGGCACTTGATGACCAACGGGTGTCCTTCCATTCATACATTCACATGTAACTACAATGTTGTATGTGTACGTACTTAGGTATGTATTTATGCATATAAACATGCAGTATATATGTACATAGATCCATATGTATGTGTGTGTATTCTTTATACAGACAATTATATGGAATTGCTGTAATAAGCCGTAATCGTACATATGTACACATGTACACACATACATATGTAAGCACATGCATATGTATCTTTCTTTGCTCTCTTGCACGCACGCTTTTTATCTTTTTGGCAGATAAGTAAGTGTTACCATGACGATCCAGCCCAGGTCGCCCACTAGGCATTGTTATTGTTGTCAACTTAACCAGACGCAACAACGACAAAAAGAAGAGTGGGAGAGAGCGATGTGGAAAGGAAGAGAATGACGAGCGGACAGGTGTGCAAACGGGTAGGTAGCACAAAATATATTAAATATTTATGTGGGTTAGGAGCTGCCGCAACAAAAGCACCAACAAGGGCAAACCAACAATTTGATACGCGCGCTACCACACATTCATATGTATGTGTGCACGCCGACACGTATGTATGTATATAAATATGTATATATATATATAATATATGTATGTATGTACATACCCAACATCCACAACAAAAAAATCAATTTCACTTACATGTTTTGAGCTGTTTCTTATTTTTCTGCATGAAGTGCGCGTCGCCTTCTGGTTATTGTTGCTGTCGATTTGAAGCTTTTACCGCTGCTAAGCTTTGACTTTGACTGTAGCTGAATAGTTGAAGCTGAGGCAGCGCTCACTCACCGCAACGACAGTCGATGACGACGACAACGAAGACACTCGCTCTTGCTTTGTTTGTCTGTTGCTCACGCCGCAAATTTGTTTGTTTATTTCTTTTGCGTTTCTGCTGCTGTTGCTGTGGTTGTTGTTGTTGTTGTTGTTGTTGTTGTTGCTTTCTTGATATTGTGGGCGGCTTTTGGGTGGCGTTGCTGCTTACAAGTTGACACTGTTTACTCTTCGGTGTTGTTTGTGCTTACAGTTCGAGTTAAGGTTTCCTTTTTGTTTTGTACTTTACTTTTAGCGACTTGTTGTTGTTGTTGATGGCGGTACGTACATACATGTACATATTTGCATACGTTTGTATGTATGAATGTATTTTTTCATACAAAATATGTAAGCTTTTCAATATTTATACACTTTCCCATAGAAATGCAAGCAATATTTTTAAACATTTTTTCCAATTGTTTTGTTTTATTATTTTTGGTATTTATTTGGTTGGTTTTTATTATCTTTTGTTTTCTTGTTTTTGTTGCTGCAGCTGCAGTTATTTTCATTAAGTTGGGACTTATGCATTTATTATTGTTGTCACTTCTTATTGATTTTTTTTGTTTTTAACATTTTTTGTATTTTAATTTGTTTTATTTTTCCTTTTTTAATATTTGTACAGCTGTTGCGATTTGGAGGTAATTGTTGTTGTTGTTGTTGTAGTAGTGGTGTAGAGGTGGCTGCTGCTGTTACATTAAGTCATTGGCGACTCTAAGAAAACACAAGCAAAAAAAACAATTTGAAGAAAACTTAATTCACAATATTTGTTAAGTATTCCATAAGCACGTGCAACATTTATGATGTTGTCATGATAAAAAAAAACACAAATTCTCTAAACTCATTAAAAAAAAATCACGCATTTTGCGGCAATTCAGATTTGTTTTGTTGCTGTTGGGGACCATTTTAAATAGATTTTTAATTTATTTTAAATTAAATTTTTCATGTTTTTTGTTTGTCTATTTCTTACTTTTAATTTTATGGCTTTATTTGAATTTCAATTCACATTTGATTCTGTTGTTGTTGCTAATTAAAAAAAAAACAATACTTTAACATATGTACCTAACAATTTTTTTGTCTCATTTTTATTTTGTTTATTTGTATTGTCACCTGTTGCTGTTGTTGCTAAGTTTCAGAAAACAAGCACAAACACACACACACACACACAAGCACAAGCACAAGCATACATAAACAACAACAAGAGCTTTTGTAAAATATAAACCGGTTGATGCTGCGTCTTCCCCTGTTTAGTTAACACCAGAGCTGGGTTGCTGGAAGGGGGACGGGGGACGGGGGAAAGGACAAGAGCTTTGAGTTCGACTTCAAATTGAAGCCCCACTCAATCTTGGATTTCAGTCTTAGCCATTTTTATTCGACACATGCACTTCTGCATAAGTGTGTGTGTGTGTTGTTGATAAACTCTCAAGTATCACTGTGACGAGCGAATTAACATGGCAAATGGATAAGAGCATGGAACATAAAATGTTACACTCAGCTTCCTCTTCGTATTATTCCTCTCTCTGTTATTGTTGTTCTTTTGCAGACGCCAAAAAAGCTCTAGCACACACACCAACAAGCACAAGCACGCACGCGGCGCCCAAGCCACAGGCACAGCAGGGATATGAAAAATAGATGTCTACGCAAGTTGCTGTGGGGTTAAGTAGTTGGTGATGGGGGTGTGGGTGTGGACATCCCTTCTACTGCATATATATGTACATATGTATAAATGTGAGATAATTTCTATTACGAGTATACACTGTGAAAGCAACACGCAAAAGAAGAAAATGTGTGAGAAAGCTACAGCCGAGTTTCCTCGACTGTGAGATACCCGTTACCTAATTTGTTGAAAATATTAAAAAAAGCGCTCGACACTACAGTATTTTTTAAGAATATACTAAACAATATACATACTTCTGTATAAATCATTAGCTTCGCTGCATTTTACTAAGTTTATCGAATACCTTTATTGCATCACAGAGTGACATAGCGACTGAACAGGTGCAGCTGCACCTGATTTCACCCTATACAAATATTTCTTGAATTATTTCTGTATTTTTCATCCGACCGTAACTAAACTTACAAAAATCATTAAGATAGTGTTTACGATTGTATCAAAAATGCACACTCTAGCTTGAAAATCGCTTTTAATTAGTTTATATCGATATGCGGGGACCAAATTCTAAAACAAACTTACAACAGTGACTACGTATTGTCACCAATTTTCTCTAGCTCTTATACTCTCTGAAATACAGGTTTTCGTACAGACAGACAGACGGACGGACATGGTTACATCGTCTCAGCTGTTGACGCTGATCAAGAATATATATACTTTATGGGGTCGGAGTTGATTTATTCTATCTTTGGGTAAGCGGGTATAAATATATAATTAGAATAAGAAGCAGATACGACAGCGACAGCGACAGCGACTGCGGTTGTCGCAGTGACACTGACACTGGCCAGGGTCAATCACCTGGGTCGCGGTCGCGGTCGCAGTCGGAGTCGCAGTCGCGAACAATAAAAGCAACAACGACAAGCAGAAATTTTTGTTAAGCATTCACGCGCTTTATTTGCATTACGAGCAAAAAAAAAAGCAAAGAGAAAAAAAATTAAACAGAAATAAAAACAAAAACAAAACCATTCAAGTGCTGCAAAAGCTCTCGAGTAATGCAAAGGCAAAGCAATAGCTAGGCGGAGGGAGACGTAGATTATCAAAAAGAACAGCAACTGCAACAACAAGACAGAGACAACAACAACACCGAAAGTTGCTCAGAGCGCTAAACAATAAATAAATTATATAATTTGCTGGCTCGTTTGTTCTCTCCATTTGTCTGGCTGGCGCCCAGTACAGCCCAACAACACAGCACTGAGCTGCCACCTATGTATGTACATACATACATACATATGTATGTGTGTACTACCTCAATAGCTCCACCGTCTCTCTCCCACTCTTTCGCGGCTGCCACTTGCTCCCTGTATGTGACATTTGTTTACATCAGTTAATTGCAGCGTAGCAAAAAACTGTGCGAGTTTGAAGGCGTCACCATATTACGTATACGCCAAGTACACAACTCAGGCAACACAATTGTGTCTGTGCCTCTCTGAGCATGTGCATGTGTGCGTGTGACGACTAGTTTATAAATAGAGCTAAAGATGTGACAATTTTTCACAGCGCATGATTGAATACTAGAAATATAACTGATAGATCTCGCTGCTAAGAATTGTATGAATGTTGCTGGCCTCTGCTCTGTACAACACCTGTTCCACACGCACAACCAACACACACTCACACATAAACACATTTACATCCATCGTGCTGAAGGATATGTACGTATATACATATGTATGTATACATTTTTATCTTTTTCTCCCAGCTGGTGCCTGGACCTGGCCTAACGACTGACTTGAGCGCCGGCAGCGACGCTAACGGCGACATCAGGTGGTAGCTGCTGCTGGCAAGTCGTTGTCGAAAGCCCAAAAATAGCATCGTAATACATGCATACATGCTCTCACAGGCATCTTAACGCAGGCACAAATGTATGTACATATGTGCATACTCACACACTCATACATACATATACATACAACTATGTAAATACATATGTATGTTTGTTTGTTGGTACGTACTCTGTTATTACCCAATTTAGCACGTTCTAATTGCGCTGCTGTTGTTGTAGTTCTTATTATGGTTACTGCATAACATTGTTTTCGCTAATTGTTTACATTATGACCGCCCGCATGCAGTCAACAGTTCGTATGCGTCATCTGTGAGTGCAGCAAAGACCGAAAAATATTAAGCGAACACTTGTTGTTGCTCGCTATCGATGTAGATCGGATTGCGAAAGCTCAGTCCATTCAGCGATGCTGATAATGATAATGAGTGCAAACGGCAACCTGCGAACGTTCTCGAGCAAAAAAGTTGAGCTGAGCAGTTGGGCGGGCAAGTGTGAGAGCATTAGACTTGGAGGGCATTGGCGTGAGCTTGCAGTTGTTAAGCGCAACTCATTTGCTTATCTGCGCTAACATTTCAAGCACAGACAGGCCCGGGCTCGGCAAGCTCTTGGAAATGGGGAGGTAAGAATTTAGTGTTGTGCTTTTGGTGAGCACTTTCTGTATGCATGTACTCGAGCTTCGTCGCCTCTCTTTACTCCCTACGCTAAGCGCTCTTTATTTTGTTTTGTATGCGAGACGCCAAGCGTCGTCGCTGCTGCAGCGACGGCGGCAGATGCGACGTCAGCAATATTTTGTATTCGAGGAGACAACAAAATAATAATAATAATATATAGTGTGTGCACACGTACAAATGTATGTGTATGTGTGTTTTTAAATCGAATATTTTGCAGAAAATGAGCTGCACTAATTATTATTAAAATTAAAAATTAATAATGATACAATGTCCTCAGTTAACGCTATGATTGTCGCCGGCGTCGCTGCGCTGCTATGACATGCCTCCCAAGAATACAAATACAAAAATATAACAATAACAAAAAGCAACAATAAACTAACAACAAAATAAATAAAATCGAACGAAAATGAAATAAAATAAAAATATACGCACACACACACACACACTAGCACACAGCGACGAACACGCACAGTAACAAAAACGAAAAATAAAACCTTGAAAACGACACAGCAACAAAAACCGAAAAAACTTTATTAGACTTTTAATGAGTGCGTTTTGTTCGTGTTTGTTGTTGCCAATGTAGTTGTAGTTGCCTTTTGTTTTTAATCTCATGTTCTTTATATTCTTGTTGTTGTTGCTATTACATTTTATTATGCTTCTGCTTTGATATTTTGATTGATTTGGTCGCAATTTAACAAACAAAAATAAATAAATACAAACTTTTGAAAGAAACATAAAATAAATGTATGAAAAATGAAAACCAATTCAAATACGAGACGAAAGCGAATAAACCTTAAAATTAAACTGGAAATTCATTAATATGTTAATTTTGGCTTGTCTGCCATACGAAAACTAACAAATACATTCTTCCATATACAAGCATACATATGTATGTATGTATGTATGTTTGTATATAATACATGTATAGCAGGCGCACATGGGCACGTACAAGCTATAGATGTGTACAAATGCTTATGAACGATGTGCTATTGTTGTTATATCATGAAATAATAAAACAAAGCAACTCTCAACTTTTATTTTCAAATTCCCAAACCCAAGATGGCGTTATCTTCAGCTGATTGTCGGCCATCCACCCACCTGACACAAACACGCACGCAACCAAGCACATTCGAACTTACACTCCATATGTATGTATGTACATGTAATATGTGTAATGAAACAAAGTCAGTTTGATCATTTGTCAACGAAGTTAATTCAGTTGGTGTACATTTACGATTTCGATACCGATTGCAATTTTGATTCTGTTTCTGATTTATATGACGATTGCGATTCCTCATTTGAGCAGCGCGCGGCCACGAAACCGAAAACACGACAACAAATAAAAAAAAAAGACAGCGACAACTGCGACGACGACTATGAACGGAACGCAGAAAACAGAAACTGAAACACAACAATTGAAGCTGAAGCTGAAGCGAAGCCAGCTATCGAACAAGCGAGCGAGCGAGCGAACGTTTGACGTCCGAACAAACCGCTACAGAAACAGAAATTAATTATATTGAAATCACAAACTAAACTAATCAGCCAAGCAGCTAGGCCGCTGTCACTCGGTTGGCGGGAGCGAGCTTCGGCACAGACACTGAAAGAGAGCAAGCTAGCGAACGGCAGAGACACAGAGACCTAGCCAGAGTCAGTACAAAGCACAGTGGGAGAGAGCAGGCGTTTGAAAAGCTTGCTGCTAATCAAAAGCAAATAAAGAGAGAGAGACCTTGACGTTGATAAAGCCTTGCCTAAAAGGATAACAAAACACTCCACTATAAACTTGGACGCCAACACCGACAGCAATACCGCTTATTTATTTATATTTATTATGTGAATGAACATGCGTGCATATGTACATACGAATGTGTTGATTTTATTTTTTTTACTTTTATTACACGCCAAAAATTGCGCAGCTGACTCGTAGTCAGCGAGTGGGGGAGAGTAGGCCAAGAGCTTTTGCGATGGCTGAGCAGTGTACGCGGCGCCAACGGCGCTGTCACTGCTGATGTCGCTGTTGAGTCTACGAGTTTGAATCTTCCGCTCACTTACACAATAAGCTAGACAGGCAACAAAAATTATAAACACAAATACACATGAACATACATACACATCTACATATGTAGATGCATATGTATATACATATGTTATTCATATGCATATGTAAAGTCTCTCATGTACATACATATGTATATCAATATCTGAATTGCAATAACTGTGTGTGTTTGTTCATCTGTCCGTATACCAAAGAGAATTTTTTGTCGCCTTTACTTCGCGCTTCTGCTACAAATTACAAACGGAGGCGTGCGTCTACGACTTCGACGTCTTTGGACTTGGACTGTTGTCGACCGACTGCCGACAGGCAAACTCAACAGCTATAGCATCGGCAATGACGATTCCAACCCAGAACAGAGTTGGCAAGGATGCGAAGGCGTTAATTTCAAACTGCTGAGGCAATTTGACAATTCGCTGAAGGAGCTTTTCGTATCGCAGTTGCTGCTACCGTCGTTTTATGGACAAGAAGTTGAGTGTAAGCTTACTTGCTTTGCCTATGTGGTGTATACGCAATATTTTTTTTTAAACTTTGTTCTCTTCACTTCGCTCTGCTTTCTGCTCTCGTTCTCTATAAGAAGATATCTAAGCTGAAGCACTTTATTGAATATAATGCGTCTAATATTTCATATTAAGTGTTAAAAAAAATATAATCAAATATGAACAATTTTAAACCTGTTGACGTTTCGTTTTGATTATAACTGTTCATGTGTATCTTACATTGTACTACAAGCTGGTTTTGCACCTCGCAAGATATGGCGGCAAATCGAAAAACTCTACATACATATGTAGTCGAGTCTGCTCGAAAAAAAATTTTCTATCTTACTTAATATGCCCAAAATGTATTAAATATATTCCTAAAGATATACCGAAACATACTATGTTCATAATTATTAGATTGATTGTACTTTATGAGGTTTATTGAATTCCATTATTACATATATTGACATATTAACCGAACAGGTGCTTATTGCCCGATCGTAAATATATTTTCCGAAACCATTAAGATAGGGCGATTTGCTAGGCAGAAGGGATGTAAAAATAAGACATATTGTCACCAAATTTATTAGCTGTAGCTCTTTTAGTCTCTGATATCTATGAAGGTGTTTATAAGGACAGACAGACACACAAGCCGCAATCTATTGGCTATTAAAGGTGATAAGGAATAAACATATAACATATACTTTGTGGGTCGGAGATGCTTCTTTCTGGGTCTTACATTTATTGCCATTTGGCGCAAAACTAATATATTCTCCGTACATTGTAAAGGTTAACCAAGTTGTAAATTATGATATAGGCTAAAAATTAATATAAAATATGCTAAGTTATAAGAATAATTTTATTTTACATACGTAAGTGTGTATATACACATATCACACTAGTTGGCTTTTGTTTTGTACAGGGGACATTGGGCATAAGGTGGTGGGGACAAGTTGTAGTTGATTTAAGCTTCACGCAGAACGTTGAGCTCTTCGGGAATGGCGTAGGTACGCAGATGCTTTTCAGTCATAACATCTTGGAGGTTTGAAAATTCTTGTGGCACATAAGTGACGCCATCCATGTAGAGGGCCTTATCCCAAGGACACTCATCCAATGCCATCAAGAGGCAAGCCTTGCTGCGCTCAAAACTGGTGCGCTCGTTAGACAAACAGCGCAAATAGCTGCGCCAATAAAGAGAATTGCGGCGCAGTATGGCAAACTGTTCGGACAACTCCTTTGAACGTTTATTGTTGTTGCTGGGCAAGAATGATTCAAAGATGTTAAGCATTCGGTTACACAGCGTTCGCTCTTGCAGTTCCCCGTCGTGAACCTGGGTTGCCTCATGGCCGAAAGCCAAATCTGATCCGTTAGACTTGTGCTGCATCAAATAACGGCAGCGTGCTCCAATTATCATATGGAGCAGTGATAGTATACCAGCCTTAGTGTGCACAAGGCGGCTGCGCACCTTATACCATGGCTCGGTGGTCAAACTCGCCCAGCGTTGCAACAGCGCCTGGTTCCTGGGAAACTCGAGCAGAGATTGGTTTAACATTGGCACCAATTCATTCTTTATACCGTTTGAATATGTCTCCGAATTATTATCCGGTAACTGAATGAAGAACATTTGCATCTCACGTATTTGCTCACGCAAAAAACGAACACGTGTCTGCTCCATCCGCGGTTCGTTGAAGAGTTTATTCTCGAGCACTACATTGATCAGCTTAATGGATTCTGGTTTGCGGTTTAGCAAATATATATGCAGACAAAGGGCGCGCAGCGCCATTATTACCATGCTCGGCAACAAGTATTTCTCCAATGCCATGGGTTCCTCTGACGACTCAGCCTCTAGCGTTACATCTGTCAACTGTGCAGTTAAGAACAGTCGGCGATGCAAAAGCGACATTTCCTGCTTTTCGTCCAGATCATCCAATTGGGTGTCGGCCGGCAAACTGTGAGCCAAGCAGGTGAGCAAGTGCAGTGCCTGCTTGCACAAACCATTACCAATTAGCATTTCGGCATATACCACACTTGCATGCATAAATTGTGCATCGATCACATCATCAGACTTAAGCACGTGTTCCAAAATACGATAAGCACTGGACTTGTCATCGTCCAAGCACTCATACTCAAACATGGCCAGCTCTGTGTAAAAGCAATTTTCATTCCGATTGACCGGTTGGCGCAGGACGGCGCGCTGACGGTTCCGGGTTTCGGTTACAAATTCTGGAGTTAGTTTGCCGCTCAGCTTGCGCAGCTGTAGACGCAGTCGCTGGAACCGGAACCAGAGTATGAGGAAAACGCGTCGCTTTGGCTCATCTGTGTGCACAAAGACGTTGCTACACTTAAGCAGCAGCTTCTCGATACACTGTTCGTACAGTTCGTGGCCAATAGCCATGGGCATAAAGGTGGGACAAACGTACAGCTCCTTGGCAAGCTGCATCATGGCTTCAACGTAATCTCCATTGAGCTCCAAAGGCAGTGCATAAGTAATGCGGTCGCACAGTCCAGCCAGCAGCATTTCAATAGCATCGGAATCACCAATTTGATCAATGCGTGCGCACAGACGCTCGGCCAAGCTGTTAGTGCGCACAAATGGCAGCTTTGTCAGCTGCACCACCTGCAGCATTAGATGAAAACGATTTGAGTGCGACTTTAATGGATAAATGTAATGGCAAATGTCCTCAATGTAAATGCAGCGTTGTGGATCAAGTCCTGCGTTGGCTGCTTCCTCGGCTGTCCCATTGGGCTGTGGATAGGGTAGAAAATTGTATGCCTGACGCAGAAGCTCGATGCGTGTCCAAATCTCTGGCATGGGCATACCTGAGCGTAGCACCAGCTCCTCATATTCCATGAGCGGTCGCTCATCTGCTGCGCATGCAGTAAAACAATCAAATGTGAAACGCTGTGAATTCAATTCGAGCGCTAGTTTGAGCAGTGCAAACATACGACCAAAGTTGGCCGACTGCCGCAAAAATAGGCCGCAATTGTGAAAGAGCTTGAGCATCAGATCATCCCTATCTCTATGCCGATCCCGTAGTCCCACATTCATACGTCGCATGCACTGCTGGTATATATTCAGCACATCCGGCACATTGCAACGGGCCATAGTGCCCTGTGTTGTCATTATTAATGCGGTCCAAAGCGTGTACTCGTATGGTTGACGCTCCAGTAATTGCTCGATTTTGGTGGCCACCTAAAATAAAACGTGTTACAAGTATATATTAACTATATGATTTATCAAGTCATGTTACCTGGCTATCTGGATATGTGGCACTTGCAGTGGCTACATATAATTGCATCAGGGTCTCGTTGCCGGGATGATACTCTATTGCATTTTCTAACCCATGTAGCTGCTGCTCGGCTACAGCTAAGCGATTGGTAGGCGCAGAGTTTTCGCCCAGCAACTGATGCAATTCAATCCAATTGTTTACATTCTCTGGCTCATTGGCGACCGCAACTTGGAAATGTTGAATGCGCTGTATGATTTGATCGACCTGGTTCTTAGACGATTTGGACTCTTCATCTACAACCCGCAATCTCTGACGCATTTTCTTGTTTTTATCGTTTTCATTTCGAGCAGATTCGCGGTCATTTTTCATGCTTCCCAGACGAAGTTTACTTTTTTTGTAAGTTGGACGCGATAAACGCGGCAAGGTAAGCATGCGTAGGAATGCATTATTTGGTTTCTTGTCAACATAGAATCCAGTATTATTATCAAATTCCAATAAACGCTGGTCACCTTCACCCACAGCACCATTGGGACCACCGTTGTTGCCGCCAATATTATCATTTCCATTGTGCTCCCCGGCATTGACCTGATACAAGTTTTTATCGTCTTCGTCTAAGGACTCGTCTGAATCGGATTCAGATATTTGAGCTGCTACTAGTATGGGCAAAATTAAGTTACGGTTGTTTTGCCAATTACCGCCAAGCTCAAGAGTACCTAAAAAATGCAATCAACAATTAACACTGCGCAAATGAAGATACAAAATATTGTAAATTTACCTAGGGCATCCAAATGCTGCGGCTCTCCTTGTGTGTCTGCATTATTTATTTTAACAGTTGGATCATTGTCGCTATAAGCCGGAAAAAGTGACATTTCAAACTATTAACAAACACGTTCTGTAGCGCGCTTTTTTTATTTCTAATGAAGAATGTTGTCTGAACAATTGTAAATCAATTTCTTTTTAATAAAAACAAATCATTTGCTCCAAAAACGTTTTAAAAATACATCGATAGTTATAATCAACGTGACCGCATAAATTCAAAATATACTATTTAACCTTCAAAAATACCACCGAAATACAATTGCGTTAAATTGCATGGTTACACTTTAGTATGAATGCGACAAATTTCAAAAATTGTATAAATGTGCAACCACTAAACATATTTAATTGAGTTATGATTTTAGAACGTCTCATCTGGATAGCTGAATAGTTTATGCTCTCTCTTGTTCCAATATTAGTCTGGCTTTTTTTTCTGGTGATTTTGTTGAGTCGTTGTTCTTTTATTTCAGTGTGCTTGCGCCGATTACACCTGTCTTTGAATATATGGACAACATTTGATATTACTAACAAATAATTAGTCTAGACATATTATATTTAAGTTTCGGAATATTTTATTTAGTCGAAAATGATGCCAGATCTATGTATTCTATGGATAGGGGCGTAACTTTATGCACAGACATTTAATCCTTTTTCACGACAGCTAGAGAAAGTCTACAATTCTTAGTAATTGTTAAAGAGCTACCCAATCAATTTATAATTTTTTTTTAATTATGAAATAAAAATAATTTAAAATTATCGAAAAAATATGGTATTTTTTGTTTGTGGTTTGAATGAAAAGCCTGTGTGTCGATATTTATTACTTGGATATTTCGCGCGCGCAATTTATTATCAATTTATTACCAATTCCTCCTCTTTAGAGTGACAGCAATCATTTTACGCTCGAAGCTGCCGTTGAAAGAATTGAGTGTTCCGAATTTTCATGCACAATAGTGCTCGAGCTAACGTTTCGCATATGTATCCCAATCTCTGAAAACACTGAAGCGAGCGTGTGTGCAATGCCAGATCTATATACTATTTGGTAAAATGATACTACCATTATTTGGTATATTAAGACCCCGAAATTTTGAGTATTTTGAAATTGAAGCTTGGTCACGCTGTTTTTGTGCCGATTCTCGGCCACCTTAGCTGAATTGCGGCCATCATTTATTTTATAAATATCTCAAAATGTTCAAAAAGTATGTATATATGAAGTCGAATAGCTAACTAATTAACACCTAAACCATGCAATTAATAGATTTGAAGAAAAAGACAGTATCTCTTCGATACAACAACTCAAATCTTCAGTACAGAAAGGCATACGTGCAACATTATTAAAGGCATATCCTAAGCTGGAAACGCACATTGATTTGATACTTCCCAAGAAGGATTCATATCGCATTGCAAAATGGTAAGCGGCGATGAAGCGTTTCCAAGTTGAGCAGTTAATTTTAATTGGTTTTTGTAGCCATGATCACATTGAGCTGTTGCTAAATGGAACCGGGGAACAGGTATTTTTTCGGCATCGAGACGGTCCCTGGATGCCCACATTGCGCTTGCTTCACAAATTTCCTTATTTTGTGACCATGCAGCAGGTGGATAAAGGTGCCATACGATTTGTGCTGAGTGGCGCCAATGTCATGTGCCCGGGTCTCACATCGCCGGGCGCTAGCATGACACCAGCAGAGAAGGGAACAGTGGTTGCGATTATGGCTGAGGGTAAGGAGCATGCTCTAGCGATTGGCTTACTTACGTTATCTACGGAAGATATGTAAGTGCATTTACTTAGCTTAGAATGAGTGTGCCATAAAGTTAATGGTCTTATCCTCTTGCAGCTTGAAGGTGAACAAAGGCATTGGTATAGAGACATACCATTTTCTCAATGATGGTCTGTGGAAATCGAAACCTGTCAAGTAGACTTCTACGTGTGGCAGTTTCGGAGTCTAATCAACACTCACCATGCGTTCGTCCTAAGTAGTCTTCGTCATTGTCATGAGAGCAAAGATTGGTTTTGATATGCAATTCTAATTTGTGTTTATTTTTTTTTTAATTTAATACGCAAGTTAAGCTATTTTAAATTAATTCGAAATACATATAAATAATTGCATTTGAGAGCAAAATGTGAGCGACACTAAACATTGCTAACATGCGCACATTCAATTGCATGTTGCATTCAACCACCTGTAGAGATGACCAGCGTCCAGTTCGACAGTAGAGTTCTTTGGTTAAGCTTATTGGCACGACTAGTGGTGCTTATGGTCATGCATTTTATTATTTGTGGGTATTTAATTTAAATTTTTTATGTTTTTGAAACATTTTCGTGTGCTAAGTTTCAGTTTTTACGGTCGGAATCGATTTATCAACATTTACCAGCTGTTAAAAAATATATATTTTTGCTGTGGAAGTTTTTCCCGCTTCTGTTCAAAAACACAGATGTAGCGTCAAAATTGCAGCCTTTATACGGCTTTACGCACCCTGTATAATAGTATTTAGGATGAATTTTAGCAATATTCGTATGTATGAACATATTTATTTTTTTAAATTTGCTTTCCTGCATAACTTGCTTAGAATAAAGCATAAACGTTGTGACTTTTAGGATATGAAAATAGCGGAACTTTTGGATATTACCTTTGGTTTGTGAGCACGCGCGAATTATTTTTGTCGCATGCGCAGTTTGTGCAATTAACGGTTTATCTATATGCCGTGTGACATGTGTGCGTCTGTTGAGTGTATTGTTCGTCAGCAGCAGCGTGAAAGAAAATTGTTTTCAGTTTTAGTTGCTGGCAGCCATTTGACGCACAACGCGCACCAAGCAACGAATGCAACTTTATTTGTAAGCAAAAACGGCATACGGCCAAAAAATGATAGAAAAAAAGAATAATCTTAAAACCACAAGTGGTAGACAAGAATTAATAATAAATACAGTAAAACGAATTGCTAAGAGTACAAAAATAAACGTTGAAAGTCTCTGAAGTCTTGAAGCACTTGTGAATTGTGTACCATACGGGATGAAAAAGGACATTTAAATTGGATTTTTGTCCGATGCAGCCCAGTGCATGTACATACATATGTATGTTCATGCATGTTGTTTGTGTGAATGAAAAGTATATGGTATCATTGTCGTAGTGAATGTGGAGGTGTATGCGCCATTTAATATGCGAAAACTTTTTCAAGGAAAACGGATACACACTGTTTGAACTATTTGAAGGTGCAAAATGCAAGAGCTCAGTAAGTTTGTGTGTGTGCGTGATTGTTTATTGTATTTTGTTTTCTTGTCGCTCAAGTGGGTGTGTGACTCATGATCAGAGCTGGACAAAGGCTTGCAAGTGGTCGCCAAGAGCAACTGCAGTACACATGTATGTATGTATGTACATATGTATGTGTGTAATGTAGGGACATGCATATGTACATATGCACATGCATACATATGTATGTACATCTATATATACATGTATACATTTGTACACACATAAATATTAAATTTTTTATATTCAAGAACATACATATGTATGTACATATGTACATACATACATATGTGGAGATTGAAAGGCATGCGAGAAGTAGCTTAAACTAGGCCTGTTGACGGTATTAATAATATGGCCGCAGTATGGCCTTAAATGCATATTATTCTTAATAAATATATTTATTGATTTTACTCCATTTATTTTGGACAGGCGTTGGCGCTAGTTGAGTTGATGATATGCAACGGCAAATAATTCGCGCCTGCCATACGCACTTATAACTAAGTAACAACAAGAAGTTAAACAACATAGCCATCCACTATTACCGAGGGGGAGGTATCGGTAAAGCAACAGCGCCGAGCAAGACGGATTGAGTACATCGAGAGTTGTGCACGCACACACTTAGAGTTGACTTCGCGTCGCATGTGTGAACGTGTGTGGGCGCCTTTTCAATATGGAAGACCTTTTTCTGCTAATTATCAAGGAGTCAACGGGCACCAAGCACAACGCGCTGCGACAAACAGCGCAAATTGCTTATGGTAAATACATATGTACATACATACATATATACTTAGATATGTACGTGTGTGTGCATGGATGTACTTTTTGTTGAAAGTTCCGGTGCAGCATTAACAACCAAACACAAGCAACAGGAGTAAAAGCATAAAAGCAGTGGCGACGCATATTGAAAACAGACAAGAACGCAATTTCCTTCCATCGTTTTACTATTATTTTGTTTTCGTTGTCGTCGACATTGTTGTTGTCGTTGTTGTTCTTTTTGTCGTTTTCCCCCTTTTAAGCAACCGCTGGCATTTCCTTTGCTTTTTTCTTCTTTTCTGTTCACTGATTGCCTTTGACCACAGCAGGAAAGTGGGCAACGATTTGTTACTGGGTTATATTTCCCCGCTGAGTATTTCCACTTTTCTCTACTTCCTGTTCATATCACTTGTAATTGTTGGTCAACTTATCTGTAATATTTGTATTGGTCTTCGGGTTCGACTTAGCGATGACAACACTTTCTAAAGTTAACGATTCGATCTGTCTTTTATGTCCCACCATTTCAATTTACAGATAAACTTTATCGACAGCATGGCATACACAGGGATCCGTCGCATGAGCTGCGCTCCGTTTGCTTTACAGCCCTGCAAATGGCCTTGGATACGAAACGGCCAAAGTTCATCACAATGGGGCTCAATGGTCTGCATGTAAGTACTGAAAGGCGGACAGACGGGCAAGTCAATTATCGAACGGATTCGTTTTCGTTCTTAAGCAAATTGTGCACCGTTTCCGCACGGAAATGCTCTGACTAACGCAAAATAATTGTGAGATGGGTCAGCTAATTACTCCAGACAAAACTCTTTCGGGCAGCCAGCAGTTGAGCCTTGATCATCGAGATTTCATTAAGAAAAGAAGACATTTAGATTTAAGAACAATTCTGAACTCCATGTCAAGTATTTTAATTCAGGACTTTTCCAATTAGTTCTTTAATAAATAGTTTTTTTTAAAGATCGAGATAATAATTCATTGTAGGAAAACATAATGCTATTGTTCTTGTTAAAGTTATTAGAAACATTTCAAAATCTATTCAATAAAGGCATTATTGAACAGCTCGACTGTAAGATACCCGCCACCCAATTTTACCATCGAAATATTATATTTTTCAAAAATGTACTGGAAAATATACTACAAATATTCCAAAAATATATACCGAAATTTTCTTTGTTCGGAATTATTAGCTTGGCGGCACTTTATTAGATTTATTGAACACTATTATTATGTCACTAAGTGACATAGCAACTAACCAGATACAGCTTCACCTGATATGGCCCTATAAAAGAAATTCTTTGATAACTTCTGTGTTTTTTTATCCGATCGTAACCAAATTTTCAGAGATCATTAAGATGGTGATAAATATTGTGCGTACGAAAATGTTCTAGGCTTAAAATAGCGTTTGCAATTGGGTTTTTTTTTTTAAATTTGGCGTGTGCGGAAGGGGGCGTGGCCAAAATCTAAAACACTTGATATGCATGCAACAATAAGACACGCTATCCCGAAAAATTGATTGCTCTATCTTCTATAGTCTCTGAGATCTAGGTGTTCATACGGACGGACAGACGGACATGGCTATATCGTCTTGGTTGTTGACGCTGATCAAGAATATATATACTTTATGGGGTCGCTTCCTTCTGCCTTTTTTTTGAATTTATGGATTAAAATCCATTTATCCAGAATTCAGGTAAAAGAATTATCTTCGAAATGCTTCTATTTTTTTTTTTAAATTAAATTTTAATTGTGCGTGAATTAAGTAGTTGGCAGAAAAATTTTTCGCTACGGTAACGATATGACGGCACTTTGTGTAGAGACATTTTGCAAGTACAATGGGCGACAAACATTTTGTTTAGAATAAAATGTGCACATTCAATTTTTGAAATTTATGATGACTGATGTTATGAAGATAAATTTTATGATTTGAATGAACTTGTGGAAAGCATAGAATCGGATAAAAAAAAAATAAATCGCAGGCAACATTTGATTCAAGGTGTCAGGATTTCAATAATCGATTGGCAAACTCTTGGAATGTTGCATTAGTAAAACAAATATCTAAATCGATTAAAATACCTAGGGATTAGTGAGGAAGCTATTCATTAAGCCAATGTCTTACAAAAGTAACATTTTATTATTTATGGTAATAATTATGGCCGATCCCAAATGTATTAGTGAACTTGATGAACTTATGTATATCGTACGACGTATGACGTGTAAGAAAAACTGATAATCATAATGCGATGGGAATTGGCTAAGCATGTGCACGTCCTTGGAGCAGTCGTTAAGAGGTCGTACATGCATAGTCCGGTTTTTTGTATTTTGTACAATATTTATTATCTGTGATGTTCAATCTCGCATCTCGATTTTAACAGCGCGTCATCAAGGACGAACGTTTCTACATTGGCCTGGAGCCTGAAGACGATTCAGTGTGGTTGCCATCACAGCTGCTACGTGCCACAAATGGCATACTGCCATCGACGAGCAGCGAGGACACCGTGGTAAATGTGTTGCGACTTTTCTTGGCCATGGCCTGCTCACCAGCCTGCACGCTAAATGGTCGTCTGCTCATTGAGATACTTTCACGCTGCGGCGAGTGCTGGGAGATGGGTTCACGGGCCACCAAGGCGGCCTCTCTGGCAGCAGCCTCACAGTGTCTGCGCACATTTTGCGCTTTTCTTATCGAGGAGGCCGAAGAGGTAAAGAAGACGGCGCCGGCTGGCCTGATGACACAAACACAGGCATCTGCCGTCTACAATGAAGTGATACCGGTGATGCAGTGGCTCT
The DNA here is from genome assembly GCA_018150935.1 of Drosophila pruinosa. Taxonomy (NCBI): domain Eukaryota; kingdom Metazoa; phylum Arthropoda; class Insecta; order Diptera; family Drosophilidae; genus Drosophila; species Drosophila pruinosa. Next base: position 505,280 of record JAECWR010000081.1, read on the forward strand.
GCAGTCGCCTTGTCGAGCCCAATGTCAACAACGCGTCACCGAACAAGAAATGCGAAAATCCCAGCTCGCTTTATCTCACCGAGTGCATTTTGACGCTTAGCTCGGCACTGCCCCGCAATGTGCATGCCAATCCTCACTTCACCTCCTTTCTATGGCAGAAATTCTGCCCGACGCTGGCCGCCGCCCTTGGCTCTCCCGGTCGCATTAATTTGGACAAGAAATTTACATACAAGTGAGTGGAAGGAATGCTATTGATTATATCCATGTTGTGTACATCATTTTCGCTTCAGAGATGCGCTACACATGATTGAGAATGAGGCGCGTGGTTTTTTCACCGGCCCTGGCTTGGATGGGCCGCAGGCACGTTGCGTTTACTTGACGGCCATACAGCTACTGCGCATTGCCGGCGCCCATGGGTCGCTGCGACCCATGTTGGAGGCACTGTTCCATCGCATGGTACTGCTGCCGGCGCCGCTGAATCGCACCGAGCCGTTGCGCTGTGTGCGCGAGATCTTCAAGAGTCCCGAACGTCTAATCGATCTAGCCGTTATACTGTATGTAGACAAGAATACGGCGCAGGGCTGCAGCGATGAGATGGCGCTTTTTCGGCTGTAAGTAAAACCTAAATAAGTCTACAAATGTTAATTGGAATCCTTAACTGGAACTGTTTTCTCTTCAGGCTGGTAGATGCCATGGAGGAGTGTGCGTATGGCGCTAGTGCAGGCAGCGCTACAGAGGCCAGTCTGCAAGCTAGCGTGGAGTGCATGGTGGCCCTACTGGACAGTCTACAGGTGCTGTGCAGCGGCGAGCTCACCGAGTCCATGATAAGCGATCAAATCGTGCAGGTGGTGAACGCGCGACACGATCTACTCAAGGATGCCGACTACTCCGGGCCATTGACATACCAGAGCATGGCCCGATTGCCGGCTCCATATCGCGATGCCATTGTTGAGTTTCGTCAGAATGTGTTCGAGACGTCGTCGGGCTCGGAAAGTGAATGCGACCCGCCTCATGAAGCGGATGCAGCCTCCAATGGCTCTGGCGACACGGAGGGACCTGAGGACGACGAGCCAAGCAGCTCAAGTGATGAGACATCGCGTGTGGAGAATCGTTGGCCCTACTCACATCTCGAGGCACCCGTTATGCCCATACGCACTGACAGCGACAATGATCGGCAGCATGCCAGGGATTTTGCCAAGGCGCTGCGCCAGGATCTGGTGCCGAAACTGTTGCGCTTGCGCAGTTGCGTTGAACTGGATGAGGCCATGCAGGAGTTTGCCTCTGCCGTTTGCCAGGAGAACAGCATGAATTTCTCTGATTTCGATTATAATCTGACGGCCATCAATGCGGACGGCATTTATCTGGCCATTTATTCGTCACTGCTGCTCAGTTTACAGCTAATGCGAGCCGGCTACTATGATCAGCAAGCGGCATCCAAGGATATACTGGTGCCCATGTCGGAGCAACAGTTCGTTACCTCTGTGCAGAACACTGGCGTGCTCGTCTATCTCTCATCGCCCTGGCTGTGCGAGCTTTATCAGTCGGTCATTGTCTGCAACATACTGGAATCGATGTCCCGCCAACAGCTCGAGGGCAATGGGCTACGCTGCGCTTTGGTTGACATGCTCTGCGATGCCGGCGGCCTGGCCACCACCCAAATGTTGTCCGAGTGGCAACGCCTACAGACGGCAACAGTGAAGCACAGCGATGATGAGCAGCACGATAAGCGACGTGAGGCGGCAAAGAAGCTGTGCCGTCGCCTGTTGACTTGCTGCTGGGATTCGATGGTAATTGTGCTTAGTTCGGGATTAGGTGACCTGCAGAGCACATCCTCCAACAAACTGGTGGCGCTCTCCAAGCGCACGCTCCGAGTCAAAGCCAAAACCAACAAGTCTAATGGCGAGGCACTCTATGCCATGTGCCTGGACGGTCTACATTCGGTGCGTAATCGATTAATGTATTACCAATTGGTTGCCATTTGTAATCCAGGCATATATTGCATTCTAGGCGGCCACTCTGAGCAACAGCCTCAATCTGCAGCATTTGGCTGGCAAAATACTCAATTTGTTAGCCTCCAATGTTTGCCAGACGAGCGGACCACGCATCTCCGCAAGTCAAGCCATGTCCATGGATGTTGTTCTTACCGGCGGCCTAAATCTAGGCAGCTACAGTGCCGACTGCTGGCAGAGCATCTTTGCGGTCTGTCGCCATGTCAGCCAGCTGGAGCACGAGATTTTCAGCATGCAGAATCCCTCGATAGCCGCCTCGCCAGGCAGCAGTCGGCGAGATCTGGAGACGGGCGAGAAGCTCAACAATGGCAATACGCAGGACAAATTAAATCTGTCTTCAATACCCATCGATGATGATGAAACATGGTGAGTATTGTGCTGATATTGATACTGAAAAAGGTCCACAAGGTTTGTGAAAACCAAATGAAAATCTCCAGAGTGTTGCCCTGGACAAATTGTATCAGAGAAATTGAAATCAGCAGATTCCAGATATAGATAGATATAGATTTCGTCCATACCCATCCATACTACACAGGGATTAGAAGTTTACTATAACTTTGTATCAACCGAAAATGTACTCGTTTGTAGGAGTCAGAAACCGATCCCATAAGGTACTCTTGATCAGCGTCAACAGTCGAGATTATATAGCCATCCATCCATCTGTTCGTCTTTCTGTTCTAATGTCCTATGATAAATTCTACTCGAAAATAACTCCAATATGTTAAATACGATGGTCAATTTTTAATTCACATATCTTACTGAAGTTATTATAGTCCGCTAAAAGGTACTTTTAATTTGTACACTTGCTGTATTTCAATTAAAAAGAATACGTGAAATTTTGAGATCAGATTTCAATAATTAATTTAATGATTGTCAATTGAAAATGTAGTTTAAAGTGTTGTGCAAGGCGGCAGCGTGTTATCTTAATTAAAATCACTTATTTATTTGAAGAATATGTATTTTCGTTGTATAATAAAAATATATGTCATAATAATAAGTAAATGGCAATTTAGCTAACATTCGGTCTACTTTTCTTACAGCGTTGATGTGTATAGCTTCTTACAGGCGCCATTGCAGAGCCCCAACACGAACATCACATCCATATTGAAGGTGTACTCGGGCACCAATGAGACGGTGCTGCTCAGCCAGAGTGACACCTCCAAGGTGCTCTGTGCACTCTCCCATCAGGCCGAGAATCTGTTTAGCGATGCGGCCGAAAGACTCAGTCTGCCATCGTTATGTCAATTTCTGAAGCATTTGTGCCGAGCCTCGCGCGATCAGCTGTATAAGAGTCAGGTGGCACGCAAGGGTGGCGGCACACGCATCTGGTGGCCAAGCAAGGGCTGGAAGAAGATTGATTCGTTGCCCATGTCGCTGCTATTGCATCGCATTGGAGATGTAACCCTCAAGGTATTCCGCAGCTCAAGGCCGCTGCTGCATGTGCTCAAGGTGTGGGCCATCACCGGGCCGCATCTTATGGATGTAAGTGCATGGGAGATTGTATTCCAAAAGTGTGATATTAATATTATATACGGTTTTGCAGGCTGCCTGCCATCGGGATCGCATGATCTCAAAGCGTGCCATCGAGTATATACACGATATAATCACCGCCTTGCTAGTGGAGCAATCGGAGCTGCCGTATTTCCATTTCAACGAGGCACTGCTTAAGCCCTTTGAGAATCTGCTGAGCATGGACACCTGCGATGTGGATGTGCAGGATCAAATTGTCGCCTGTCTCTATGAAATTGTTGAAGCGCATCGTACCGAGATACGTTCCGGCTGGCGACCATTGTTTGGCACTCTGCGCAATGCACGCAGTCGTATGCTGAACATGAGCAACATCATCGACATCTTCCGCGTGTTCCTCGACTCGGACAATACGCTAGTGTTTGCCAATGCCGGACTCGATTGCATACTCTGTCTGCTATCCTATTTGGAGATCTCTGGAGGCGGTGGGCCTAATAACAACGCTTGTGGTGAGGATAACGATAATAATACGTTTAGGCCAACTGATTTCTTGCATGAGACATTGCGCTTCTTGGAACGTTGCTCCAGCATTTTGGGCTTCATGTACAGCATGCCCAAGTGTCCCAATTTCCATTCGACATACAAGATCAAGGGCATCTCGTATACGCATATCATAGACGCCAACATACCCAGTTCCATGGAGAATTTCACATATTTTGGCAATGACTATCTGCAGACAAAGAACGAGCAGTACATGATCTCGTATCGATCGCTGCACATTGACAAGGATACAATTGTGAAGATTGATGAAATGGACAAGCCATCAGGTGTGCTGAAAGTGTGGTTCCTACTGCTGGATGGACTAACGAACTCATTGATTGTCTGCCCCTATTCACATCAGGCGCCCATATTGCAAACAATCTTTAAGCTCTTCAAGAATCTGTTGACTACACCGGGCATTGATTTTGGCTTCTATTGTATCAATCATCTGCTGATACCCATGATACAGGATTGGTTGCGTTACATTAACAAAACAGCTGCCAGCTGGCATCTGATTGAGAAGAACTTTAAGCATTGCTGTTGCATGACCACCGATTTGGTTGTGGAGTTCATTGAGAAGTCTGTGCCAGAGCAGCGACGTCTGGGTGTCAGCACCAAGACGCGTCTCGCCCAGATCGTGCATCCCGCCGATAATTTGATTTATTCAAAGCTCAAGTTTGTGACAGAGCAGGTGCCAGCATCGGAGCAGCAGCAGCAGCAGCAGCACAGCAATATGCAGTACGACAGCAGCTCCAGTTCAGCCAGCGATGAACACAACAATTGCAACAACATTAACATTAACATTAATAGCAACCCCAATTTAAACAGCAATGCTGCAAATGTCTCGGTCAATCACAATCTGATTGAGTCACCCACAAAGATATCCAGCTCTGCAACATTGGCGCTGAAGCAGCTGCTCTTGGTGCTCATCGAGTGTGCTGCACAGTCGCAGGAGGCGATTGCCCGTATCTCGGTGTCCTGCTTAAAGCATGTCATACTCTCCACTGGCATGCTCTTCAACGAATCGCAGTGGATGATTGCTTGCTCGGCCATACATCGGGCGTGCACGGTAACTATTGCGCCACTGCGTCAGTTATCGTTTGCCTTTCACGAGAAGTCCAACAGCTTCTATGGCGACTGTGCCAATGTGAAGGTGGCCGCACGTCGCGACAGTACCCTCGAGGAGCTGGCACGCATCTATGCGCTGGCCCAGCAGGTCTTCCTTTCCGATAATCAACGTGAGACAAATCAATCGCCTGGCGCCTCTGGTCAAAGTAATGGCTCAACGCCTCCAACGCCTGGTATTGGCCAATCCAAAAGCAGCAGCAGCTCTAGTAGCTCGTCCGGTGTGTCGGCCCAGATATCGGATGATCGCAGCTATTCCTTTCTGCTGTATCCGCTCAACAATGGGTTTAACTCCAATCTGGATAACTTTGTCATACGTATTCCATTCAAGAACCTTGTCGTTGGCCTGCTGGCCAATCAAATGCTGCTGCAGCTCGTGGCTAAGTTGTTGCTGTCGCGCCTCAAATGCGTGCCACAGGCCGTATCCACATGTATCTTTGATAATTGCGCGGCATCCGCATCGACGCCCAGCCATGATTACGATCTGGATTTTCGCTCCAAGGAGATACTGCTGCGCTGCGTCAAACAGTATTTGATGTCGGCTCTGGAGTTTGATTCGCGTCCTGGTCTCAAGTTCCTTATGCAAAAGGTCTCGAATATCGAGTATGCCGCCAATTTGTACAAGCAAATGACCTCGTCCTGGATGATCTATTATATTGCCTTGGTTGACTCGCATCTAAATGATATTGTCGTGTACAATCTGGGCGCTGAAGATCTGAACTTCATACTGGAATCTTGCTCCAGATTGAACACCACCACCGTCAAGAAAAAGGAGAACTTTGTGCGTTATTTGTTCTGCCTGCAGGATGCCTGGAACTTGGTCTGTGAACTCTATTTGAGCAATTCGGCGCTGCATGACATTGAGAATGGCAAATTGCGTGCCCAACAGAAGCTGCCCATGCACATGACCATGACGGCCAAATCCATGTTCATTGCCCTCAATGGTAATGGCGATATGGCGAGCAGCAGCAACAGCAATAGCAACAACAGCTCCCATAATCACACGGATGCACACCATGCCGATGGCTGCAATGGAGGCAACAACTCGACGTCGCCCACCAAGTGTGTGCAGCTGCAAGAGGAGGAGAATGTGACAATGACAACGCTGATCAGTGAATTCCAGCCCAAGTGTCGGAGCAATCCATTTGATACGAATCGGCAGTCGGCCAAAACCGAAACGGAATCCATATCACCAGAAATTGAGCAGCAGCGGGCGACGAGCATTTTGAAGGACTCAAATTATAAACGTGCGGCGCTCGCTCAGCTGGTGGTGGCTTCCATGGAGTTGCTGCGTTCGCTGCCCAACGAGGCGGAGGATAACTTGAAACTGCTGATGACGCCCACCATACGCGAGGCGTTCCGTCTCGTCCAGCTGCAGGGCAACGAACTGAAAGTGAACCAATTTTAGGCAATGCTTGTTGAGTTTTATTTTGATCTGTAGGCGCGACCAATCGGTCCCTACACCCCGCTCTAGCTGTCTTTCAGCTTGCCACTCTCTTTTTTTCGGTCTCTTGTTTTGTTTATTCGTTAATGTCTGAGTCATGCCACACACACACACACACACACAACCACACATACACACACACACATACTCTCCTGCCCCCAAGTATTATATATCCCTGGTACACATTGTTCCCTCTTGAGGATCAAAGCTACGTTAAAGTAGCAAGCTCTCTTCTCACACAAACAGACACTTGCAAACAATCGACACACACACACACACACACATGCATACATGTGTTTCGTAATCTGTCCAACGAACCGCCGCGCGCCGTCAAAGCACAGCAGCAGGCAACCATTTCAAAGTAAAAGCTCAACATGTCGGCACAAAATGAAAATGAAAACCGAACGAAAGTACAAGTCAAAAGCTGCTCTGAAGACGAAGATGAAATTTGGGAGAAAGTAGTAGTAAATGATGATGATGAAGAAGCGTAAACAACGTAGTCCTGTACATTGTAACTACTTAGAAACTCTGGCACTTTCCTTCAAAATCCCCCTAGGTCCCAACACACAGAGCACTGTTCATTTTAGTCTATACCGTCGTCTCGTTCTCCCTCTTTCTCTAATTTAAGTGTACTTCCGAATGCTGTAAAGTTGTCTCTCTCTCTCTCACACACTCTTTCACATTCTCGGTCTCACATTCCCACTCTCTTTCACTTTTTATTGCTTAAATGAAACTCTCAACCTTTGCGAATACGTAATGTATAATCAAAATTAATTGCAAATATTTGATAATAGTGGAACACGTTTACTATATCATCAATCGCTATTTATGTGTTGTGCCTATGTAGCTAACCTAAAAAACAAAAACGAAAAGTAAACGAGAATGAAAAAGGTAATAAATACTTATTTTTGATGGCCGCGTTATAAATGTACGTCAGCCTATATATGTATATGTCAAGATACCATATACATACATATAAATATGTAACTATACTATATCTTAGCATAAATGAAACGCTTGAAACTCCTGTATAGCCAGATATATCATTTCATGCGTTACAAATAATAAATATTAACATACATATGTATATCCTATGAAGAAAGACAACAACAGTATAAACTGCGCCAGCAGCTCCTAAATTGCAAAAATTATATTTCAGCTCAATGTTATATACAAAAAGTAAAAAGAAAACATACATAAAATCAAATAAGTGTAAACTGTATTATAGTTAATAATTTTCATAGTATTATACATATATACATAAATATATAAAATCTATTATATGGATATAGACGTAAACATATAGCGAATGTTAACTAACACAAAATCAGTGCCGCCCATTAATCCACGATTACCACCATTAAAGATTAGTCAAACACACACACGAGCAACTCACACACACACACACAGTAGTAGTCCCGCGCTGCCTTTAAACTAGCATACATTTTGTACCAGTGTGCGTACCTAAGAGAAACACCTTACAAACCTTAAAGAAAAAAAACAAAAAAATCATACAAAATGAAATCTCATACACTTTGCACTATCTCGTCGCTTTTTAGCCTTCGTTCAAAACTTGGTCAAAACTACATTTAATAGCTTTAATAGCTTTAAAGTTTGTTTCGTTCCCCCTATGTATGTATGTATGTATATCTACATACATGCATACGTACGCATACATAGTACATAAAACTACATATGATTATATATAGCTTACATATATTTAAAGAGCTAAACAAAGTTATGTATGTATACACAGATATATACCCTATACATAAATGTACTTATATGTAATATAGATGCCTCCGGGAAATATATATATACTTCATGTTGTAAATGTCTAAGGAAACGAAACCATTTTTATATGTACATATGTGGAAACTACAGTACTAAACAAATCTACATATATATGTATATGTATATATATATATATTTTGTCGCTTATTATGTGATCTCTGTCTCTGTCTTTCTCTCTCTTTCGCTCTAATTCTTAACTTGTTTCATCTTGTATCTATCTACATATTTATACATAAGTGCGAAGAGTGTCTATAACAACTGTTGATAGCAGAGAATCATGGCAATGAGAACGATAGCAAAAAATGAATAAAGAATGAGGAAGCAAATTCCTAACGTATGTGAAATTATTCAAAAAGAAAAAGGCAAGCTACTTACTTAGTATGTACTTTAACTCTCGAAGAGTGCATTCGTAATATGGATGAAATACAAAAATTAAACAACGCTTTCGCAATCTTTACTAAAACACACTTCAACAATTTTGTTTCAATAAACACGATTGCATACAGCATGATTAAGGGTCCTTAAGGAAGACAAATGCTTAACCACATACACAAAACTTTGCTTATCCTAATAAAATTCGTTTGTATTTGTGCGTGTTGTATATTGATTATTAATAGATTCTCTAAACAGAAAACGAAACAGCATAAAATTTTTAGCAGAAAATAAATTGGAAAATCCCAAGCAATTGAGTTGGTGAAAAGAACATTTTTGAAACTTGGGGAAAATATCCGAAGAAAAAATAAAAAGATACGAAAATGCATGTAACAGGCGAATGGAGACATCTCCGACTCCACAAAGTATATATACTCTTGATCAGCGTCAACTGCCGAGACGATATGGCCATGTCTGTATATCCGTCCGTCCACTTAGAACTCAGAGACTAAAAGAGCTAGAGCAAATGTTGGGGAATACATATCTTATTCTTGCAGGCAGATTTTGGCCAGGCCCCTTCCGTGCCCGAAATAGTTAAAAAAGGAAATGCAAACGAAGTTTTAAACCTATCATTTTTGGTACACACAGTATTAATCACTATCTTGATGAGGGTGCCGCAAGGATCAGTTCTCGGTCCACTACTCTGGAACACGATGTATGACGGGATGCTACGGCTGCAACTACCACAAAAAGTCACAATTGTGGGATTCGCAGATGAGTTTGACCTGGTTGTCACAGCCAAGCACCTGGAAGAAGCAGAGCGGCTATGCAGCGAATCGGCTACTTTGGTAAGGAACTGGCTTTCATCGGTAGGTCTCCAGCTGTCAGAACACAAGATCGAAGCTGTCCTGGTAAGTAGCAGGCCGCTCATATAAGCCTGGGGAATGTCACCATCACCTCAAGCCGTGCCATAAAATACCTTGGGGTGTTGACCGACATTAGGCTATGCTTCAGAGAGCACCTAATCTTCGCAGGACGGAAAGCAGCAGGATTATGCTGAACATCCGTCGACCAAAACAAGGGCGGCGGCTTCTATTGCAGGTGGTGACCAAAGCCACTATATTGTACGGAGCTCCAATATGGGCACAAGCAATAAAGACGGCGTCGTACAGCAGAGCCCTCAAATCCACCTATCGGTGAGGAGCACTACGAGTGTGCAGTGGTTTCAGGACAATCTCCGAGGACGCGGCTCTGACCATAGCAGGGATTATACCGATTGACCTGTTGGCCCTGGAACGGGCCACTAACCACGGATTAATAGACACACAGCCTAAGGACCTGGCAACCGAGATGGGACGCATCGTCGAAAGGCCGATGGACCATCGGCTAATACCAGTCATCACCGCGTGGGCAAACCGTAGGAGAGGAACTGTCAACGTCCATCTGACGCAGCTACTCAGTGGCCATGGATGCTTTAGGAGCTACTTGCACCGACTTGGGCACGAATCGGTGCCCCATTGCCTGTGGTGCTAGCCGCCCATGGAGGAGACAGCGGAGCACATTCTAATGGATTGCCGCCGCTTTCGCGCAGAAAGGATTGTCATGGAGGAGACACTTGGGCCACGTGTAACGGTGGACAACATAGTGGAAAAAATGATGGCCAGCGACGAATGCTGGTCAGCGGTTTGCACATTCGCGACCAGAGCCGTGACCCTTCTGCACTTGCTGGAGCGAGACAGGAGAGCTTCAGTACCTGGAAACTGAAGTCCCGCTCTGTCAGCTCGAGAAGCAATACTTAGCGGCAGTTCCACGAGCTTCCCCAGGGCCACACATAACCTCACCCCATTTTCTTGTCCCCCCTATTACTTATTAATATTGTCTAATTACCTATAACATTGTTAATTACCTATACTGTTGTTTTTGAAATAAAAAAAAAAGAAAAAAACTATCTTGATGATTTCTGAAAATTTAGTTCCATTCGAACAATAAACACACAAGTTATTCAAGAAATGTTGCACCTGTTCAGTTGCTATGTCCCTCCGTGATATAATAATGGTATTCAATAAACCAAATTAGGTACAGATTTCGCATTGCATTTAGTAAAAATGGGTGGCCGGTATTTTGAAGTCGAGCAAACTCGACTGTTGCTTTCTTCCTTGATTTATATGGAAATAACTTGATTTATCATACATATATTTAGGTGTAAGAATTATATTCTGGAAGTTGGCCGTTTCTGGGATGCAACAGTGTCTCAAACGCGATTTGTTTAAAATGCGAACTGAAATAGAAAAAATTTGTTAAGATTTGTATTGGTAGGCATAAAGAGAAAATTGTTTGCATTGCAAACGGAGGACAGACGGATAAGAAAATAGAACTAAATTCGTCGAATACGTTAGCTCCAATGTTGTACAAAATACATTTGTAATTTCATTACCAAGGTTGCACGGAATCTTCGACCATAATAATTAAAACAACCCAGAGAAGAAGAGACTAGCGCGACCCAGCCTAGTGTAACAGCATACTAAATAAATGGTTCATAGAGATGATGGTACTAGAACACTTTAATTATCTTGATATTGGTATTTGATCTATATTGTTGGTAGTTTTTGTTGTTGTTGTTGATGGATGTTTTATTTTGAAGAAATATACATTTCTCGATCAATAGAATCAATAATAAAAAAAGTGATTGCTTTTCATGTTTGCATGTTTGCTTGAGTATTTTGAATAAGCTAATAATAACTTTTTAGTTCATTCTTTTACTTTTATTAAAATTGTTGGCTTTTGGTATTTGTTTTTATTCTTGTTTGGTTTTGTTTTGGTTTTATTTAAATGTAGTTTTTACGAAAAAATTTATTTATTTATTTATTCCTCTTCCTCCTCTTCTTCCTCCTCTTCTTCTTCCTCCTCTTCTTCCTCCTCTTCTTCTTCCTCTTCCTCTTCCTCCTCATCTTCCTCGGCCTCCTCGTCTTCTTCCTCGACGACCTCCTCCTCGACCTCATCCTCATCTTCAACGATGTCCTCATCGGCCTTGGCATCCTCCTCACCCTCGGGTGTTTCGGGCTCACCGGCCTTCTTGCCTGGTCGCTCGCCGAACCACTTTGGCAGTTTGGCTACAAATTGGGAGTAAATTGGATTTATTAGCATACTTGATTCATATCAGATTTCAGATATCTGAAGGGAGTTACGAAATTAACGGACATGGAAAACGACATGACACGACATGAAACAAGGAACATATTGATGACTGTAAATCTATACATATGCTATCGATATATATGCGATAAGTTGTGTCGCTGTTGTTTTCACTACGATACGGTTTGGTTACCACCGAGCTACATACATTTTTGACGGCCGGTGTACTGCTCCTTCTTCTCGTTCCAGATCTTCTCGTTCGAATCCTTGGAGATTGCATCCCAGCCCTGTATGAATGTGTGTCCCAGTGTACGTGTTTGAGTTTATTTTGAGGATATGCGAATGTCACGAAACAAGTAAGTTGACAACAAAAAATATTTAATAAATTGTACAGAACATAGAAAGAGAAAAAGAGTAGACGTTAAGGTGTAATGTCGTTAATGTACACTACAGTATCCCCTTCTACAGTATCCCAACTGCCTGTTTCAATCCCCAATATATAGAGCCCGATTGACCACCTGACTTACTGACAAATTGATTGGTTATTTGACCCAGCAGTTATGGCTATGACATGATGGCTAGGGGCACTTTGGCGGTGCTTTTGAGAACAAAACAAATAAAAACATTGAACGAAAGTATGTGTGTATGCGCAGAGAACAGTACATAAGAAATAAGATATAACAAATAAAAGGTTGACATTTATATTGAATGCGAGAGCGCGTTTCATGGGGAGCGCTTACATTTTGTGCGCTGAGTAAATCTTTCCTGTTTTTCTTGCCATGATTTTTCTAAGTTTTCCGCATACACCGTATTATAGCCCTGTTTGGTTGTGATAATCGAGAAAAATAAAGAAACAAACAAACAAAAAAAAAAAAACAAGCAACCCAACAAATATTGTTGGTAATACTGCTTAAAGAGAAACCCCCAGTTTTGGACACCGCCACCCGAATACTTACACCCTCAAAGAGCTTCTTCTTGTCGTCGTATGAGCGGGTATCCACACGTCGCTCATATTTGGAGGCGACTTGAATCTTGGGCTGTAATTGGATGAGATTGCTAGTGTTAGAAGGCACGGTGATAGGGCTAGCTTTATGATGATGCTACTTACCGGGTATTTGCCGGTCAAGGCTTCTGGGTCGAGACCCTTCTTCAAGGCTTTGTGCCTGAGCTGTTGCTTCTGTCTTTCCTTCAACTCTTTCAACTATGGAGGTAGCTTGTTTATTGCTGGCACTGTTCATATGTGGGCAGTTCGCTTATGTATACTCACATCGTAGTCCTGACGTTTCTGCCTTTCTTCCAAGTCATACTTCTCAGTTTCCAATTTGACGATGAGCTCCCACAGTTCCTGGGCCTTCTCACGCAGCTTCTGCTCGCCGAAGCCTTCGATGGCGAGGGGCTTGATACGGAACGACAACGAGATCTTCTTCTCCTCCTCCAATTGTTCCTTAGTCTTGTTACGTTCCATGGCGGCGGACGACAGTCCCAACTATATGTGCGTGCAATTTTCGATTTTCGATTTTTTCCATTTTTAATTCACACATTTCGTTGTGTTTTTTTGAGTTTATGGGATTTTGTTTGGTATTTTTGTTTTTTTTTTTATTTTAGAGAGTGAAAACACGTTTTTGGTTGGGGGTTTGCAGGTGGTTACGGTGGTACGTGTTGGACAGGTACAGTTTAGAGTGAAAGACATGTATTGCAAATGATTAGATTAGAGTCATTGTCGTGTAAGTGTGTGTATAGTGTGTGTGTGGTTTGTTTGTGTGTAAAATGAGATTAAACAATTTAAACAAGAATATGGCAACGAACGGATACGAATCGGAAATAAGTACACACAATACAATACAGTTACAATAAAAATAAATACAAATGGAGTTGTAAAGGTAGAGAACGAACGAAAAATAAGATACGAGAGATGGAGATTTGGAGAATGGGAAGTGTATAAGTAGGCTGCATTTATGGAATTTCATATAATTACCACGCCTGTCTCCTTCTTGGCAATGGTGAAGTTGGGTCCCTTCTTGTCCTTGTCCTTCATGGCCTGCAACATAGCTTGGCGCTTCTTCTCGGCTTCCTCGAGACGCATGCGCTTCTCTTCGATTTCGCGCTGCTTCTTCTCTTCGGCCTCGCGGACGCGACGCTCCTCCTCCTCCTTTTTGCGCTGGGCCATCTTCTGCTCTTCCTCGGCACGCGAGATCTTGCGCTTGGCCTGCTTCTCCTTCAGTTTCTTCAGCTCATCTTCCTCCTTGGCTCTCTGTTTGCGCCATTCGCTGATGTATTCTTTCAGCTGTTCATCGAGATCAGAGCGCTTCTGGTCCTGACGCTTGATGAACTCTGGATCGCCCTCACCTCTGCACGGGGGATAAACACATGTGTTAGAATACGCACGGCATAATAAAATGAAATAAATTTATCAAGTACTATTATGGGTCGCTAACTAAGTACTATTGTAGTATCAATAACTTGAAGTTATTATCATCAATGAATGAATTACATTGACATCAAATAAGTAGCTGTTTTTTTCTATTTAATTGTTTTTGTTTTTTGATTATGGATTATGCTGCTATGCCCATTTACATATGTACATCAATATGCATATACACACGTATATACATAAATATATAAACATACATATATATTGAATTATCGACAATTAGTAGCCATTTCTTGGAAGCATTATTAGGTCTACTGAGTACACTACTCAACTACGCATCACGTTTTAGACTACACAAGTTAAAAAAATAAATGTAAATAAATGTAAAATAATCACAAAAAACTTAAATATCATTTGATATTTCGGTGAATAGGAACTTATATACAATAGATAATCATACGACTAGGTATTTAACTCTAGGGGAGTTCGGGGGAGAAAGTTGTGCCGTGTCTACGACTATGTTGTGGGATGAGTTTTGTGTGAGTAACGGATTAATAATAAGTACTTGTCAATGGGGAACATATCACTAACATATCAGTAAGAATTTAGTATAGGTTAACGATCTTTATATATCATTTTTATTGATATTTTTATATTTTGTACACATTTCGTATGGCATAAACTTACTCGGCTGGTGTCTGAGGTGGTTTTCTATACGTGAGGCAAACATGGAGGTGGTTTTTTTTTTTATATATTTGGTGGTTTTGTGTTTCAAAAATTGTTTGGTATTTATTTATAGTTTGGCACAAATTCACGATGAAGTACGCAAAAACACGTGTCGGGTTGCGATATTTAGGTTTTGTTTTTTATGATGTTTTGTTTTTTTTACATGTAACAAAATTATTTATATTGTTTTTATTTTATACAAACAAAAAAAATCGTTGAAAAGAAAGAAAAAGACATTTATGTTTAAAAAAAAATCATTGAAAAATTATTTGTTGTTGTAAACGAAACGAAAACAGTTTAAAAACAAATAAATTAAATGTAAGTACGTATTTGTTGTTTTGTTTTCTGGCATGTTGTTGTTGTAAATTTCTAGATCTAAATTCCAAGCAACGAACTATAAGCTTTTTATACAACAAAAATTGTTCACAAACTCAAAACTTCAACTTCAAACTTGAACTGGAACTGAAACTGGTCTCAAATGAGTGTATTGTTTATATAAAATAGAATTTTAAATTTGTTTTGTCCTTTTTACAAAATTATTGGAAAGGTTTGATTGTATTGGAAATGATTTTCGAGGAAACGAAATTGACCTAAAATTGTGAACTAAATTTTGAATAAGCTAATTTTTTGGATATCGAACATTTCGGTTTTCGCAGCATACACTTTTAATCCTTTCATGTCATCACAAAGCACTTGCTGGAACTCTAAAACATCTGCTTTCTTAAGTTTTATTTTTTTTTAAGCAATCAGTCAAGTAACCGATCGTATAGATATATTTTTATATATCTATACCGCTCTACACGGTCGACTATGTATTTCGTTTCAAACAATATAATGAATTGTTTTGATTTTAGCAACGCAATTACTTACTTCCTGTAATAAGAAAGAGAAACAGAGAAACGAGAGAAAGAGAGGGAGAGAGAAAAACAAATTGTGATTTAGAATTTTCCATGTCTTAAATTCTTAATGGATGAACAAGAAGCCAGGCCAGCGATAGGCGAAATTTTTACGTTTTGCTTTTTTGATTCTCAGAATTTTCGAATGGTTTTATTCATTTTTTCGAATTTTGTAGGATTGGGATAGACATGTTACGAAGACGATGCATATAACTATATATAGATAGATTTATTTATATTTATTTAAATATATGCTGCCTGGGGATTGACGTTTAGGAGCGGGGGATACACACATACAGATACAGCTTTATATACAGAACGCTTTGCCAATTTGGTGTCTGGAATTTTCATCAAATGATTGTTGGAGGGGTAAAATGTGTTTGGAATTATGAGCAGGATTTTTGGACTCTACAATATGATATTGTTGCGTTTTTTTTTCTGGTATATGGCATGTGGATAGGTTAGTACATTTTTTGTACAGGAGGTTGGAATAAATAATTTATGCACAAAGAGAGAGGATATAAGAATATCAAACGAGAACAACAACACTGCAAACAAAAATCAAAAATAACAAATATACAGAAAATAATGAGAGAAATAATAAAAAAAACGAAGGATGAGGAAAATAAACAAAATTAACTACAGACAAAACACACACAAACAATGAAAAATTGTACTTGGGATATTTCGGCATTTGCACATTGACTTTGAATTAGATTTTTTTTTTTTGAGAATATATATAATTTTTTGCATAACAAATACGAAATACAAGGACAAATACAACACATATAGAAAATTTCGAAATTAAAATCAAATCATAATTGTTAAAAAAACACCAATCGAGTTTTAAGTTGCTCATTTTGGCCACAAAATTACTTACGTCTCCTCTCTGGTCTCCTCGACAACCTCCTCCTCCTCGGAACTGCTGGCGTGTTCGTAATTAAACGAAATCGAATCACATGATTGTATATGGTTTTGTGCAAAAAACAATATCACAGGTGCATTTTTTGTTTTTGGTAATTTTTTTTTTTTTATTGGATTGGTGCGTGTTTGTACAAGTTGTTGTTGTTGATGGTTGGTTTGTTGTCAAAGTAGTTTGTTATTCGATTGTCGAAAGAAACAAAAACGACAACATTAGCAGTTGATTGATTAAAACATTTGGAATATGATTATAGGATTCGGGGTTGGGTCCATTTGTGTCCATTTGGGTAGGTTTAATGAAAGTAGAGAATGTGTAAAAGGAATACAAATCAAACATGTGTCACGGTAAAAATAGTGGAGACAAAATCCAGGGATTACCACTCTCGCAATTGCAACAATTACTGTGCATTGCTTGAGTGTTGTTAATTTATTAAATTGCAACTATTACTTGTATATTTATATTGAACAAAAGTGTGATATAAAGTAGGCTCTCTTTTAGTTAATTATGCAGCACAGTATTACCCGAAACTGTTTAACTTACTAAACAAACGTGCGCTCGAGGCGCATACTTAATATGCTTCTTAATTTCAATTATTAATTTGTAATTATCATTAATCGATGTTATTGTTGTTTTGCTTCGTTGTTTCTATACTTACGTGTATTCCTCATCGTCGGACATGGTTACGGTTTAGGGTTGAAAAAACCTACAAGAAACAACGAACATAGATTGAAATAAGTAAATGTTATGTTTCTGTTACCTTTTTTCATCTAATGCTGCTTTTCACTTCGAGCGGAACACAAAACTGCAAGCAAATTACACCTCGTAAATTTCTCCAAGGTGTAATTTGTATGGAGTTTTGTGTTTACGCTCGAAGTGAAAAGCAGCCTCTTCTGTCAATGGTCAATTGCAGCATCGGCAAAGTGCGACAGTAGCAACAACAATGACGAAAATGAAAATAGCAACGGCCCCCTTCTAACTTGATGTTATGGTTGTGTTTGTTGTTGTTGTTCTGGTTGTTGTCGTTGTCATTGTTGTTTTCGCCTTGATATCGCACTATATTTAGACACCACATATTTATACAGGCCAGTACCTCTGTCAATGCATCTGTAGTTGTCTCTATCTCTATCTTTATGTGTATTTAGACCAGTGGGCTGTCATAGGATATACACACATACACTTGGAGCCAGTGTTATTTTTATATAGCCGGCGACAATGTGCTATCATATCATAATTTTTGCGGCTCTCACAAAAATCGGTTATTTAATTTTTGCCTTTGTATTCTTTTCATTTTCTGCTGCTATTTATATATATATATGTATATATGCATATGTATGTTGCTTGCCTATATACCACATTGCTTTATTTTTCTTTTGAATTTTGTGTGTGAAATACTTTGGGCTAACTGTTAAAAATAGATGCGAGTATTGAATTTCTCTGACGGCAGCCGAAAGCTTACGGAGCGCACAGCTTTCACGATCCGAAAGTTTTCTTTAGCTCAATTTTTCGAATTTTTTAATTTTACCTTGGCACTAAATCAAAGAGACTACTAACACCCCAACCAATTGAACTGCACTAAACTGATCTATCAAAAAGTCAAATGCATCCGTCAATAATGATCGACAGTTGAATGCAGCGTGGTTCTGACAAAAAAATTCCATACATTAATAATAATTTCATAACTGCAAAATTTTGAATTCTATATGCAACAAAATTGGGTCAATTCCATATATACATACGATGTTAATAGGCTCAATAACTTTTGAACAAAGTTGGTGCACTTTTCGCAGCGCATGACGTATACTTGATAAATAATTAACTGATTTCTCATCGATAAATCAAGTTTTATATTTATTTTCTCAAATTTGACCTTCTCTAATAAAATATTGACAGTTCCGAAATATGTTTATTGTAAAGATTCATTAATGCAAACGATTGCAAATTTCAAGATATTATGGGAAATACCAAAAAGCAACTATAAATTCATCTGCAAACTATAAAATATACAAGTATAATATATATATATATATATATATATTTATATACTTTATATTTAATATAAATATATTTTATATTAATATATACTTTTTAATTAGCATAAGAAAAATATCAACAGTAAATTTAGATATAAATTTGTCTGATGAAAAGTTTAGAAATTTCTTAGTGCCCATAAAGTGAAACTAGAGCATAGATTTGCTTGTGCTCTGGACTATATATAGAACAATAATTATTCCAGCACCGATTTGGACATAACAGAGATCAGTGTATCTGTGAGTGAATGTTGATCTATGTATGTGTGTGTTAATGTGGTTGTGTGGGAGGTCTGTTGCTTGCCCGATCCGCGACGCCTGCGCACATCTGTGTGCCACTGCCTGTGGCAGTGTTAGCCATTTTGCCAAGGTAAAAACAGACACGCTGACAAGCACATGTACACACACACACACTCACACATACTCGCAGCTTATTTTTAAAATTCATAGAAAAAAGCAGAATAAGTTTTATATATGCGAGATCATATAACACTTGGCTCTCAGGGTGCGCTCATTTTGAGTTGTATTTTTCTCTTTTTATTCCTGCTCGATGTTGTTGTTTTGCTTTATGTTGTTGCTGCCGTTGCTTGTTGTTGTCGTTGTTGTTGCCGTTGCTTCTTAGTCGTTGTTGTTTGTATAAGCCCTAGGGCAGTTATTTTAAGTCTTTCGCAGGCATTTAAAAAAAAAAATTTACAAAAAGTACAGAACAGCAAAAAAATTATTAAAATCAAATTCCATTTCGGAAATCGTTTCTGTTTTTTATGTTTTTTTTTTTACATTCCTTTAGGAACACACTGCGTATGCAAATTGTTAATCACTTAAAAAAATATTTGAAAAAATTGTCAAAAAAAAATGGTAAAATTTTCAAAAATATGCAAACACAGGATTATATAATAATAAAAAAAAAATCGTATGCATTTCCTCTTGCATTTAATATTTAAGTCAGTTTTAATTGTTGTTCCTTTTTACATTTTATTTAAAAGTTCAACGCGTAAGGATTGACGTTTATTCATAGATGTTTTGTGATGGTTGTTTAATAACTTTTTTTTGTAGATTTTTATATTTTTGGCTAACACACTTGGCCAGGCCAACTTACTTAGGGAAAAAGAAACAAATTGAACTCTCAACTAAAGTCCGAGCAGCTGACGTCGTAGGAGCGAATGCTGCGGTTCGACTAAACAGACTGACGATCCAAAGCGATGCTACACGTTATGTTAAAGAATTTTTCTTCAGCTTGTGGGAAATGAAAAGCATTTCCCACCACTACCAAGACACTGCGACGCACGCACACATGCCCATGACCACAGACACCATGTTCTATATGTGTGTATTTGTGCATATGAACATATATATGTTCATGTATATGTTGGCGCGACTCTATTAAACAGTCGGGCGTGAAAAGGCGCGCTATATTGGCGATCACCAAAACGTTGGTTAACAAGTGGTGGCGGAGGGCGGGCAGCGGGAAGGTAGCTGCACAACGACGCCAATAGCAACAGCAACAGCAACAGCAAAAGCGACGGAGACAGCGACTACGCAATCGAACTAGAAATGCTTGGCAACCATGGTGAAGGAGCGCATAGTTATTCATGGACTGTGCGGTGGGAAGGAAGGGAAGTGGGGGAGGTATTGGCGGCACTGCGGGCACTGGGGCGTGGGCGACTGAGGGCCAGTTGTTACGAGTGTGTGTGTGCATGTGTCCGGCCCAAGGAGCAGTAACAATTTCAGGTGGGACGACTTGCTCATCACCGCCTACATCCGCCCGAAGCGTTGCCAGTTTGCGGCTGAAATATAAACTTGCTGAATAAACAAAGCATGAGCACACACATACTTATCCACAGTTGAAGATACGTTTACAGCTGCAGATACATATACATTCAGCTAAAGATTTCCAAAACGAATACTTCCAATTGGCTGTGAGATAGTGTAGGTATAGCATCGAGCTTATATGTACTACGCGAATGTGTGTGTATGTTGGGATTGCTGGTGTATGGGCCATCTATGCGTTGGCGTTCGCAGTTGTTTTTGGAATCAAATATCGTTGAACATAAATTCACAGCCATCAAATTGTTGCGTTACATACACATGTTCGCATACTTATAGACGCGAGTGTATGCTGGCTACATATACACATAACTAGGCTACAGAGAATATTGTGCATAGTTTTCCTGCAAATATAATGAAATTTATTGCGATATATATTTTGAATATTTAGATCAAATCCAACTGCACCCCGACTGACACATGCTATAACTACATATACAATGCTATCTAAAACATATAAGTATTTATATAAAATTCTATTAAATAAATTATCTCTGAATTACGCCATGACGGCGGTCTGGGTGCACTGCAGCATACCCTAAGCGACGACATGCTAATATACCTATCTATCTAAACATATTATACGTTCTATGTGTACGCATATGTACATATGTACATACATATGCATATAAGTCGATATTGGCTGCCAAATTACCGGCCTTAGTGCACATTGGCAGTATGTCTGCCCATAGGTTCCATTCGTCATTGTTTTGCTTTTCATTCCCATTCTCAAACTGCGCCTTTATTTTGATTAATAACGATTTTATTGAACCACGATTTAATTGATTTTCTCAAGCGAATCATTCTATGAACATTCATTTCTTGCTCTCATTATTCCAAAAATCATTTTGTAAAACGAAGTCGCAAATACTATCATTTTCAAGACTTCCACTCATATATAATATTTTAACTTGTGTGCAAATTGTACTGTAGCTATTCCGATCAACACCAAATGTACAAGGTATAAAGTAGAGTAAACAAATGTGTGAAGTGTTTCAAATGTGAATCAGCCACTGGATACCAAATCTAGAGCCAGCTACATTTTCTAAACTAAGAAAACTAGGTCGCCAAAGACCAAAAACAATATGAACTATAAAGGTTGGCACAAATCTGCAGTTTTCTATCCGCCTACTCAAAGAATAGAAGGGTACTACACTCTTGTGCCAAACGCAATGTATGCAACAGGCAGAAGGAGGCATATCCGACCCCACAAAGTATATACATATATTCTTGGTAAGCGTCAACAGCCGAGACGATGTAGCCATGTCCGTCTGTCCGTCCGTCCGTACGAACACCTATATCTCAGAGACCATAAGACCTAGAGCAACCAAATTTTCGGGATAGTATGTCTTATTTTTTCACTCAGATCAATTTTGTTTTAGTTTTCGACCACGCCCCCGTAAATCGAGAAGAGAAGAATGTTTTTGGGAAATATATTTTTATAGGGCAAAATCAGGTGCAGCCGCACCTGTTCAGTTGTTTTCGGTATATTTAGTATAAGTAATATAAAATTTCGATGGTAATTTTTTGTTCCATTACGGTACTGTAGGTAGCTTTCTTACTAGTTTTTATTTAGTCTCTGCATATCTTGCCCTTATGCTAACTGAGCAAAGACGCACACACACAAAAAGATGTCTGGTGATATGAACAGTTAAAGCTTTCTTTTTATACAAAGCTCGACTTATAATTAATAAGTGGAACAAACTTTTCGGCTGCTTATCAAATATATGTATAGAATACATATTTTGTAATACCAAATAAGTCTGAAAAAAATGCCACATAACTTTAAAAACAAGTTAGAAAACTACAACCCAGTGGGCTCTACTCTGAGATACCCCCTACCTATTCTTACTAAGCCAAAAATTAAGAACGACTACTGAAATATAGTATTTTTTCAAAGACATTTTAAAAACATGCTGTTGCAACTGATTTCAGCCTTTAAAAGTATTTGTTGAATTAATTCTATGTTTATAGTCCGATTGTAAATAAAGATGAGAAATCATTAAGGTACTGATTATTATTTTGTGTACCAAAAATAAATACTATAGATTCAAAATATTGCTTCTAAATGAAACTTTATTTGTGTGCAAAAATTTGACTTTATGAGGTCTAATGAAAAACCAAAAACACCAGTCTGATCGCAATTTGATTTCTAAAAATCCTATTTTACGAAAAACGTACAACATTTATATAAATGCCCTGGTTGAATCTTATTGATATATATCCTATTATTATATAGTTTACCAGTGCACATGACCCTTATGTACGAGTATATGCGCCCTGTAAAATTATCCATCGCATAACTTCCAAGTTTTTGGTCCAATCGAATTTGGGTATTAGTACACACAAAGGTCTGCGAAGGGCCGAAAAGCCAGAAAACTTAGCAGCTCTGGCTCTTATAGTCTCTGTGATCTAGGCGTTCAAAAGGACAAAAGGACACGCCTTTATCGTCATTACTATTGATACTGATCAGCAATAATAGGGTCGCAGATCTCCCGTTTTGCCTGTTATGTACATATATTCCTGTATTGTTCTATTCTGATCACTGGATGCGGCTTTTCGTGGAGAATCGTGGTGGGTGTAGGTCTTAATGTGCGTAAAAACACGGTATAAGTAAGTCCAAGGATGTTAAAAAATCCATGCTCAAAAAATTTTGTTCTAGAAATTTTAAACAATTTATTATTTTTCTTGATTTCAAACTGATTACGATTTTAGTAATTTAATAGCATTCCCTCAAAATTTACAAAATATAGCCTAAAGTTATCTTAAAATAGTGAATTAGAGCTTAGATCAATTAGAAGAATTTTATCTCTACAGCTGAGAAATAATACGTACATATTTACAAGAAAGTAAAACCATAAACATTGAATAAAATTTATTATATATGTATATGAATTTGCAGATCAAACAGTGCAAGGTTATCTGGGATCCAAAAACAAATGTACATATTACTTTTTATTCAAATTAAGAATGAATAATAAATAACTTATATTTGACCGGTTCCTGCAAGTGTCTCAAGAAAGCTGATCTAGAAATTATTTTATTACTTTTCAAATATAATTCAATAATTTAAGAGTCCTGTTTATGTATATAAATAGTCATATAATATAATATATCATAAGAAATAAATTAATCATTTTCAATATCATATTACATATTTAAATTTTTATGGGTATCTTCAAAAATTTGTCGTTTAGCTATGATCTTAACTAAAAAGTCGGTTTAGACAGCAGATTCAAAAAATTAATAAATAATTTATATTTGTTTTTGGTTTTTGAATTCACCGGAAACCAATATTAAGGGTATTTATGTTAATTAATGAATACACTGGCTTACTGATATACTTTCAGTCAGTCAAAAGGGAAACCAAATATCAAATTCTATTCCAGTATTTATAATTATTATAAATTCGAATTATTTGATGCTAAAATTTGAGTTTCCTGCAAACTGGGTAAAACTATTTGCTCGATTCCTAAAATTAGATGTGCTTTTGTTCCAATTTCTACATGAAATTTACACCTTTTACTCAACAGATAAATCTACGAATATAAAGAAACATAATTAAATTAAAGAAAACTTTAATTTGACAATTAAATTATAAGCATGTAACGGAGATATAGCGTGGTGAATGAGAAAAGATAAGACTGTTTGATATGGACCTATTAAAATAAGGATTGCAAAGTTGCAGCAATGAGATTGGTTATATGCCAATTTCTTTTATTTTCTATTATTTTTAATTGTTGTTTACCAAATTGTTTTGTTACTTTAGATTGATATAATTTAAAGAGTTTCCTTCCAAAGAACCTTTATTTAAGATACTCGTGTACTCAAACGAATACTCATATTCAAGAGAATAAATATCCGATTGAATGTGTATGGCCGATAAGGTTGTACCTTGTATATACTCAAACATGTACCATATGCCAATCCCTGTGTTCGTACATTAAAAACTTTGAACTTAAGAAGAAATAGCCAAATATTTCAACAATCTCTTTTGCATATAGTAAGTTACGTGTATGTATGTGCATATGCTACAGATACAATAAACGAGTATATACATATATATACATATACAATATATATATATATTTATATATATGTGTAGGATTTTTTTGGTTGCCTTCAACTAAATTTCAATTCGCATCATCTTCAACATCAACATAACGTAGAAAACAAATAGCAATGTTTCGGGTATGGTGCTATTTTTGGGGCTTTTATGTGGGCGAAGATGCGCTCGGATAGCCTTCGGTTTTAGTTCGTCTCAGCAATAAAATAACGTACGTGTTAACTTACAAACATACAGTGAAGTGATGTATTTGCTCTACATATATACAGAATGTGGTGTAGCTTATATCTACGGCAGTGTATTTTAGCGTCTATCTATGCGGCCGCTCTTTGTATAGATCCAACGGATGGAAAGGAGTTCATCTTAAATCCATTTTAACAAAAGTGAACTCTACACTGCTAAAAATGGCAAAGAAATTAATTAATGATCAGTCACAGACGCACATATAAATAATGATATGATAAATAGGCTGATATGATATTCAAGCAGTAATGTTTATCACCGTTATCATTTTCGCAATGCGTTTCAGAATATGCAGTAAGTATAATATTTTTGAAATTGAAAAGCAGGCAGGTTGTATTCGATGGTTTTAAATGCATTTGTTAGATAGATTGAAATATGCATACATACATAGACACATATCTTACAGTTAGTTGTCCGTGACAAGTTACGAATTTCCTTTATAAATTGACTACCAGCCCAATATAAAGTCGAAAAAAGTTAAACAAAAATTTGTATTCCACTGATGGTATTTCCATATAATATGTATGTATGTCTAACATATTGTGTAAGCAGACTCATAAAATTTGGTTCAACAAAGAATTATTGCATGCACATGTATGTACATATTAATGTAATACATTTGATTGTACTTAATAAAAATAACATTTATGTCTCAATTTCGTGCTTATTCGTTGGTCCTAAAACTTTTATAAAATATTGGATAAATAAATATGTATATATTTATATATATTTAAAATGCAAATTATGTTCATAATCAGAGTATGATTTTTGTTTTCGTTCATCAAGAAAAGCAAAACATATTTTGTAACAAACAAACAACTCGTTGTGTGTGCCAAATTTAGAATGTATACGTGCGACGTTCGATTTAAAAATAAGTTCCAACAGATTAAACGAAGTGAAAACAGCAAAATATAAAGCATTTAACAATGAAATCATAGACAGCAAAACACAAAAAGGATTCATTCGTAGGAAAGCACGGATTTCACATTCAAGAAAGCATATCTCCTTATTACTTACACACATACTTAAGATTCATGATTCGTATTTGATTCGTCATTGATTTGAAAATCATCAGCAAATAATATGCAAGCGATCCCTCATTTTTCAAACTAAATTTTCGGTCTGTACTTTAAGATAATTGAAATTAATTCACAATTAGGTACTGCAAATAAAATCGTTGAACACCGTTTGAGAAAATGGTAAAATTTGAATTTAACTGTTTTTAAAAAAGGAATTGCTGTTAACAATAATTAATGGATTAGAAAAAAGTAAAACGGATACAGTCGATTCTAATCGACTCTGACATACCCTTCAACCATTTTCACTGAATGCAATAAAAATTAAGTTCGAAATATACTATTTTTTGAGAATATACTAAAAAATAAACCGAAATGTACCACGTTCCACATTATTATCTTGGCTCCACATTATTATTATTATTGAATACCATTACTTCACTTAGTAACATACCAACTGGACGAGAGCAACTGATTTCATTATTTAAAAGTGCTTCTTGAATAACTTCTGCGTTTATTGACCGATCATAACTGAAATCATAAAGAAGGCGATTATTATTGTGAATACCAAGTAATAACATTTTAGCTTTGAAATTGCGATTGTTTTCGATTATATCGGGCGAAGACGCTGATTATGAACAAATATATAATGCTTTGTGGGATCGGAGATGCCTCCTGCTGCTTGTTACATACATTTTCGGTAATACAATTCTACCCTATGGGTAGGCGGGTGTAATAATGGTTTTTAGTTTATAATTTCGTGCTTGCAGCATGAAATGTTAATCTGATCGAGTCAGTTGCTGTATCTGAAATAAGAAACGGATTTGTTTAAGACTTTTGTTTAAGATAATTAAGGACTAATTAATTAAAATCTATGTCCAGGCAGACAGACGAACATATTTTAAACTGAACGAAAGGAAATCAAATGAGAAAGTGATTGTCGAGTTTGCTCGACTATGAAAGTATTTTTTGAATCAATTTTATGATTATTGTCCAAGAAGTTATTCAAGAAATACTTTTAAACGGTGAAATCAGGTGCAGCTGCATCTGTTCACTTGATATGTTACTCAGTGATTTAATAATGATATTCAATAATTCAAACTCGACTTTTGTTTTATTTTAATATAAAAAGAATTTCTCTGATCCATTTGCAAATGTTGACTAATAACTTAAACATATGTATATAGTGTTTTATGGATATATAAGAGTTATCACAGAAATTTCAACTTATTTGTTTTGACACCTTGTTCTTGTTCTGCCCGCAGTAAGACTTTATTTTGTGAAAACAAATTAACAATGAAACAAATATATTTATTCATTAAATTAAATTTACCATCGTATGAAAAAATGCATTACTAGATTTTTCATATTCCGGTTTTTGTTACTTATTATTTTTAACTGAAATTTTATATCAACAAGTTGTTTGGGCACTAAAATGTCTTAAAAAATAAAGTCCTATATTAGAATCAGGGGGTTCTACGAATGAGAAGGAAACAAAGTTATTCAAATAGTTGTACCAGAGTGCATTAATTTTCGAAACGTTACCCTTTTCCACTCATATTTAACAATGTCTTCCCAAAACAAATTGTGCTAGTGGTATATTTCGGTATATTTTTTGGAAAAAAAAATATGTTTCCATATTCAACTTGCGGTCACGCTGTCTGCAGCTCAATTTGCAAATTTTAAAGAACAACGACGAAATTAGATATCATTTGTACACATACTAAATACGTGCGTCTGTATATACGTGTGACTTTACATTGATGGGAAAGAGTTTTTCTTGTGAAGCATTTCGTTTTTGCTTGTAGAAGTGACGCGTAGGGACTACAGTTCGTTCTTGCTCATCCTACCAAATACCCGTCGCCGTTGTTCCTGTCTGACTGACGCATCGATAACATTCTATTGAATTTGCGTCACGTTTTACATCGTAAACATGGCCAGCGAGCCAGAGAACAAGCCACCTATATTGCACATTCTGGTCGTTGGCTTCCATCACAAATTGGGTTGTCAGGTGGAGTTCTCCCATCCGCCGCTAATCGTTGGGTCCTCTGGACGTAACGAATGTCCATCCGGCTGGAAGTATTTGCCAACTTTAGCCCTCCCAGATGGTTCCCATAATTTCGTGGAGGACACGGTGTTCTTCAACCTACCTAGTCTATACGAACCGGCGGCAAGCATATACGGTGTGTCGTGCTATCGTCAAATATCTGTAGAGAAGTTGAAGATACGCACTGCGGATGTGACGCGCAGCACCGTACAGAAGTCTGTATGCATATTAGCTCGACTACCCATCTATGGTTACATTGAAGTGAAGCTGGCCCTTATTGCCGACGCATTCTTTGACCAAGGTGACTTTAGCTGTACCGAACTACTGGTCAAGGCATATCAACAGTTAAATGCGTGTCTGCTAGATGAAGAGACGCGCCGACCATTGCGTCATTTCCATGTGGGACTTTCGCTGAGAGAGATTGTACTTCACTGGCGCCACAAGACCTTGATACTCTTTAAGCTGTTGCTGCTTCAACGTCGAGTCGTCTGCTTTGGTTCACCAGTCCGCGGTATGTGTGTTCTAATATTGGGCATGGCGTCATTGATACCACGATTACTCGAGAAGGGTTTCCAGGAGGTAGCTTGCGTGCGTACATCGCGACCACTGTCACCAATGCCCGACTTTACAGATTCTCTGCAACGTGAGGCAGAGGCCGAGGCAGAAGCAGAAATCCTGCCGGAAGCGGAGGACTTGACGCTTGTGTCGTCGGCAGCATCGGCTGCCTCCCAGTGCTGCAATAGCAGTGGAAACACATCGCCGCATACAACTCCAAACTCACAGTCTCAGGACTCCAGCTGTCTGACTACAACGGCGACACATCCGGAACTGCAGCGTGTGGAGTCAACGGAAAGTGGCACCAGCGCAAGCGGCAGCAAACGTAATGGACGCAGTAGTTCATTAACCCGAGAAGCGAGCGTAGACACCCTTGCATGTAAATATGACTATATTTCAATATGCATTCATTTCCCATAAGTCAAATTTTTTCTTGATAGCTAATCTTGCCGCACTGTGCGCCATAAACCCAGACGAGTATCGAGCACCTGTCAGCATTTTTGCTAGTGGCAATCTGTGCTTGCCGTACTTGTCACTACCATACATGGATTTGCTTAGCGATCCCATGGTACTCTCCTATATCATTGGCACCTCAAACGTTCTGTTCCAGCAGAAACGTCAGCTGGCTGACGTACTCGTAGATATTGAGGCAGCCAATCTGGAGGCGCATGATCCGGATCTGCGGCGACAGTTAGTGCTGACCACTGAGGATCTACGCTACATGGACTACTTGCTGAAGCACGTACAAACCCCCAAAGAGGATGCCGAGGGCAGCGAATACTGGATACGCGAGCAATTCCAGGGATATATTCTGGCACTTCTTCGCACTTCGTTAGCACCTGGTATGTTAAAAGAATGGCAAAAGCCATAGAGAAAAGTAGGTAATACTTATTACCATGTAAGCCTGTATGTCCAATTGTAGTATTAAATATGTACATACATACATAGGTCTCAGAGACTGTAAAATCTACAGTTACCAAGATTTATTTTAGAAGTAAGCCTAAATCTCTTATCAATTTCGTAAAAATAATTGTGTCACTTATAATATTATTTTCTGAATATTTAAGTAGTCATAATTAATTTTCGTAAAATCATTTATCCACATGTACTATATTCATATTGTGCATATCAGGAATCTCAAATACATTACTCATATAGTGTAATAATTTATCATATAGATGTCAAAGATAACGATCACTTCAATGCGCAGTTCATGAGTGCATTTAAACGCACACAATGCTACCAGGAATGGTTTGATGTGAGGCCGGAACCCGAATTTTTTGATGCACTTCCCGCTGGCCATCCTTTTGCAGGCACATTGTCAGTCGCGGACATGAAATTGAAGCTAGCACAGTAAGTGGTAATAAATTAAACTTGACCCGAATATTTATTATTACATTTGAGTTTTTCCTTATTATAGAACAATGCAAAACAGCGAGAGTGGACGTAAAATTAATCAGGCAGTTAATACGACTAGTCGAGCAGTTGGCGGTGCCATTTCTCAGGCCAAAGGAGCGTTCTCCAGTTGGTGGTCGTCCATCACAACGGCACCCGTAAATAGTTCAGTTCCAGCTGGCTACAGCGGTGGTGCTGGCAGTGATAGCAGTCAGAGCCAGAGTCTCAATCACATTGACGAGGGCATCGATGGTGCTGCGGTGTCGCAACAACACCCGCAGATCTCAGTTACATTCCTAAACCACCAAGAAGAAGCCGTGTTAGATGTTGCCGGCGTTAGTATACACATTTCCAGCCAGATCGGTAATGATAGTCTCGAGGAGGCGCATGATTCTATTTCAAATTCGCCACAGCAACAACAGGGTATCGTTGAGATTGGCAGAGAGGCCGAGATGCTAGATAGGGTTAACCGCGATGAGCATACAATGTCTGCTGGAGCCACTTCTCAAACGCCGTCTCAGACATTACGTGCCGGGTGCGGTGGCGACCTTGCCATAGCCAGTGGGACGGCATCCGCTGTAGAGTGCAATAATGGCGATGTATTCATAGTTTGATCAATAATCCTACAAGAGCAGCAACTGCAACAAATCATAACAAAAACACAAACAACTGCAGCACGCAACACTGTAAAAATTTATCTAAGCTATGCTATATTTATTGCAATCAAAAAAGTTGTTTTCGTGAATTTTCTGTTGTTTCGCATTATTCAAATTGGCCAAATATTATTAAATTATGTATGTGTAATTGTATGTAGTGTACGCCAAAAAAACTCCCACACACTCAATCCCAAAACCATTCACAAGCTCAATGTATACGTTTAATATATGATAAGTGTAATAGACCAAATGTAAAGCTATTCCGTACCAAGTGCAATTTGTAACTAATCCAAATGTGTATGAGCCATGTTGCAGTAATAATTATACCCCTCTGCGGTAAAATATCGTATAGTCTCAATTCAACTGCGCAAATTATATAATTTCCAATAGTAATACATACGATATTCTGCCGAAGATGACACATAATCGAGAATCCAACGCTAATTCAGTTATAAGTCTGTCTCTCTCATATTGATATTTTATGGGGTCTTCTTTCCAGGTCGTCAATATCATCAGCTTCTCAATCCTTTATTACTTATGTACCTGCGCGTGCAATCTATTGAAAGCTGTTTTCAAATTTGAATTTGACTTGAAGTTGCCCCAAAGATGAATTTATACAATCATCAAATAATAATTATAATCAAAATGTAATTATATCATGTGTACGTTTCCTCATGCAAATTAAAAAGTTAAATAATAATTAAATGGACATTTCTCATTGTTATTATTAATATTTAGTCGAAATAAGCACAGATCCATCTGACCCAAAGCTAGATTATTTCAGAAACTGAAGCTCACATATAATTTTAATTTTTCAACTTCGACTTATTACATTTATTTTACTCTTCGATTTTCTATATAGGCAGTAAATTCAGAAATACCATAAATAATTATATTTAAAATCAATTGTAAATCTATTATTTTAATAGAAATCATAAATAAATAAATTAGATATTTTACAATTGTTATAAGGGACAACTGGCATTAATCACGGAAATTCCCTAATATCCGCGTTGAGAGAATTTAAACATTCTAGTTTAGTAAAATTATCTGCTATATTTGCCTTTACATCTTCCAGCTTTGCTTCGGCTTGTGCCAAAATCATTTTGTATTCCATCATAAAAGCATTTTGAGCACTCAAACGCTCCTTTTGCTGCAGATCAACGTTGTTCAGAAATTCCTCATTTTGTTGTATTTTGGCTTCCAAAAGTTGCTCCACTTCGTAATATTGTTGACGCTTGCGCTCTAGTATCGTGTCCAGTTCGAGATTTTGATCGCTAAGTTGGAGACTGGAAGATTTGTTTTTAAAGATGAGAGGCAAACGCTTAAATTGCTGCTCTTGTGACTTAATCTGCGTGTTCATTACTTTAATCTCATTCTCAAGTTTTTCATTTACAAACGTCAGCTCGTTCATGTGCTGCTTTAACTGCCAGCACTTCTCCTCGTGTTGTGCTATACGTTCAACCAGAAACGAGGCGAGGTTGGTTAGTTGCCTGCTGCTTACCTGAATGTTATTATGTTGCGGCGGCAGTGGCAGAGCCAGCTTCATCTTTTCCTTCTGGCTGGCACTACATATATCCGAGTCTAAGACAATGTTCTGCACATGCGAATTGAAACTTTGCACCTTGTCTAGCAACTGCTTCTTTGCACGTGAAAGTTGAACTTGCTGAATATTCTCACGTCCCGTGAATTCCTCAATTTGTTGTTTATAGAATTGCTCTTCATTTTTCAGATCACTAAAAACCACCTTCAGGTTTTCGAACTGCTCTGCTGTATATTGTTGTCCATCTACCTTTCGCTGCAGTTGGCGTAACTCCTTCCTCCTTGGTAATATTCGTTTAAGAGTTCCTTTGCGACGCTCGTTCATTTCTGCAATCTTCTCATTGAGTTCCTTCGTATTGTTATGTATAGTAAGCAATTCTTGTTCCAGATGCTTCTCTTGCGCCCTAAGCTGCTCTAGTTGTTCACGCTTGTTGTCTCCCGGTAACTCTAGTTGCTCGTCCAATTGTGTTTTCTCATTCTTAAGACGAGCCAGGTCCCCATCGAGAGCTTCGATATCAGGAACGTCGCAGAGAGACTTTATAATACGTTTGCTGGCTTTGTGCTTTAGAATGGCGTACTCATCCCAATTTTGAGTATCCCAAACGGCAAAGCTCTCGGCTGCGCTAGGAAACAACAAATGATTAGTCTCTTCGGTTATCACGATGGGGGTGACTTGCAGGTTTGATACCAAAGGATCGAGTGTATTGTGCAGATAACTGTGTTGTTCATTAGTTTCCATAAAAGGAAATTCGTTTTCGCCTAGATCATCATCTTTGAAGCAAAAGGGCAACGTAATGTCCTTGAGAAAGTCGAGCATAACAATCACATGTCCAAAGGAGTTATTTGCTGTGGGGGTCATAAGCCAGGACTTGTTTACCTGATACGGATATTTCAGCTTATGCAGTGCATTTGTTATTTCATCTACATAGTTGACGCCCACATTGAAGCGATTGCCAAAGATAAATTGTAAAAAGAAATTTACAATGTTCACAAACTGTTTCACAGTCATTTGACGCAATGAAGCGGCACCGCGTGAAAAATAATCTCTTGAAAATCCTTGCAACGGATGGCTTTGCATTATTACCTCAAGATATTCAGCAATTAGTTGTGAATGTTCCTGCACCCATTTCTTGTCCTTGTGCAACACGACAGCACGCTCAGCTGAAGATCCCTGCCTATGTCTCAAAGGCGTAGCACTGCTGAAATTACCATTGGTTTGAGGCTGCCTGTGGCTAGACTTTTTCATTGGCGTTATTGTGGACCGCAACTGCGACCTAACCATGGGAAAAACATAAATAATATTTTTCATTTGCCTTGAATAGGGCCACTTACCTTGTTTGCCGCTTTTTTAAGACGCTGCCATCCCCACGCGCGTCGTCATGGAACTCTGAGGTTCGTCGCGGCTGATACATTATCCCAGTAGAAACAATAACACGTACAACTTAATTGACACAATAGCATGCAAACGAACCAACACAGCTCACTATGGAAATAAGGAATTGGTTCGGAATTTTACAGTTTGTTTGGCTTTGAAATTGGGCATCCACTCAGAGTAACCACAATCTAAATTTGCAAACATGCTATTATATCTTAAGAAAATATACCAGAATATACAATACCTAAATCACTATTTGGTTATACCACCATCCAAATAACATATAAATCTGGTATCACTTGTACCCGTTCGACGGCGCGCTGCATTTGAATTTTCGACTCGAGGTTCCAACCACTAACCATACAATACGTATTGTATGGTTAGTGTTCCAACTTTGGTGGCATGTTGTATCGAGCAAAACCGTTCACGCAAAATCGCTTGCGATTGGTCGATTAGCGGCAGCTTAAAAATGTTTGCTGTCAGTCTTGGACAAACACCACAACGAAAAATATGAATATACGTTGCACTGTGGCCCTTTTTATCATTTTTTTTGTTAAATAAATCACTTTTTTAAAATTAATCGATTTATAAAATTATTAGTGGTGCAAGGTTGGTAAATATTTAAATTAAATGCTACATACGAAATGTTAACTTAACAGACATATGTTAAAAAAAAACTGTTAAAGTAAGCAGATCGCGCAGATTTGCAAATTTTACCAACCAATCTCCAAAGAAAATAATTCAAATCGAAAAATTTGAAATGGGTATTTATAATTAGACTTTGTACTATATGTTTGTTACTTGTTTATGTGTATTGTCTTAGAATTTTTTAAATGGTGATAACTTTATTAAAAGGTACTTTTTGTTAAGAAATTTTAACTTTGGGAAGAGCAACAATAAAATGATTGCAGTTGATCAGTGTTTGTCTATATCCATGTTGTAGAGCCAGAAATTTTCATTTCAGAGCAAGGTCATACCCTAATGACCACAAATCGCCAAAATTGGCGTAATTTGATTTTTTAGCAGCTAACCTCAACATTTTTGACCACTTTTTCATTTTTTAATTAATAACTCCTGAACTAAACAAGATTTTTTCATGAGTATATGTATAGTATTTTACAGACATTAAGAATTATTTTGGGAAAGTGGACGTGACACCACCACCACCATCTTAATGATCTCTGCGAATTTAGTTACAATCGGATAAAAAACACAGAAGTTATTTAGAAATTACTTTTATATATAGGCGTTACCACGTGCAGCTGCACCTAGTTAATTGCTATGACACTCCGTGACATAATAATGATGTTCAATAAACCAACTAAAGTGCCGAAAAGTTAATAATTTCGAACAAAGAACATCTTGGTATATTATTTTGGAATAATTTTAGTATATTTTTGAAAAATATAATATTTTGATGGTAAAATTGGGCGGCGGGTATCTCACAGTCGAGCAAACTCGACAGTAGCTTTCTTATTTGTTTTTTGTTAATTTTTCATATTTTTAATTTATTTATTTTAAAATGTAAAATAAATATGGGTATGATTAATTTAAATAATAAATTATTTAATAAATATCATTAATAAATAAAAATACCAAAAAAAAAATTGTAGATGTGGGCGGTACCACGCCCACTTTCCCAAAATACTTCTAGAGGTTCAAATATTACCTTAAGAAACCTATGAAAAAATATTGTTTAGTTTAGAAGTTATTAATTTATCTTTAAAAAAGTGGCAAAAAGGCCCATAGTGCGTCATTGTTTGCGTCTTTACATGAATTGGTGAATACACGTATACATTAACCATACAATACGATCTCTTATATGGTTAGTGACGTACATATGTATGTACATATATGAAACATCGATAGTATGCCTGCATTGCCCAGCGTTTCGCCGTTTTTGATTTCAGAATGTCTAATCTGGATAGTTGAATAGATTATGCTTTTCCTTGTTGCCATATATTGCTCTGGTATTAAAAACTTAGAAACTTAGAGTATACAACTGATATCACTTTTATTCTGTTTCTCGTTGAACTCGAAAGTTGCCGTTCTCTTCGATTTCGTATGTATGCTTGGATTGTAATTGTTGTATGACCTTCCCCTTTTTGGTGTTCCCTTCTCCATCGATTGTCTGCTTCGTTCGAGTTTGACAGTTAAGCCGTTGCCATTGCGTTTGTTGAGTTGTTGTTCATCGCGTCGACTACACCTGTCTTTGAATATATTGACATAAATTGCTGTTATAAGAAAATAATTAGTATATATGTACATATTATTATACATATATACATCAAATTTTATTGTGAATTAACATACATGAAGTAGGACCGCTGAGTCAAAAATACAAACGATCCGGTGTGAGATCACGTGCACAGATTGGCATATCTGATATGACATATCATATGGTAAATGGAGAAAAGTCGCCCGCTGCTGCGTGTGTACATTGTACATACATACACACATACATGGTGCTTCTTCAGCAAGTAACAGACCTCCTTTAACAGCGTGTGATATAAGTTTTTGTTTTGAAATCCTGTCCCAAATAAAAGACTTGTGAGACTTAGTACACCAATCTGGGTTGGTGCCATTTTCTTGCCACAAAATTTGAATTTGGTTGCTTTCAGACTTTTCAGGCCTAATGCTTAAATTATCAGCTTGCTACGAAAGATAGTATGATTAAGTAGTATGAAATGATAAAATCGTAACTAAATGCATTGAATATATGTATTATATTATTTTTATTAGGTAGAAAATATTAGAATTTCATTCATTATTAAATTATTATTTCATAGTCGGTTTTTTGGTAATTGGTAAATAGTCGCCGGACTTAACCGAGTTTTTTAATTTTATTTTTTGTGAATAAAACTAGATTTATCCTGAATTTATGTTTAAACCTTATTTTGGGAAAATTGAGCTCGAGTTTTTTGTTTTTTAATTTTGTTTTCTTTAAAATCCATGACCAAAAAAGTATAGCAGTGTGCTCTAATTGTATGTTGCATATTGCATATTTAACTCTCACACGTGAACAGCTTAGATAAATAACATTTTATATCTCGAATATGGTCGGGTGGAATATCGATGAGTCGCGAATGTCGAAACCTCGAAAAGGAGCTTGAGTAAAAGGGGGATACTGTTGGAAATTAAAACAAGAAATGAGAAGATAAATTTAGCGTAGCTTTATTATGAAAAACAATTTTTTTGTAAGGTTAATTTGTTAAATACAAAACAGTGTCTCATAATAACTTACAGACCTTAATACCATTTAGATTAATATTTTAACAATGAACTCCGTATTTTCAACTGTTATGTAGCTATGTACATATGTATTTATTTAATTTTGATTTTCCGCTGTGCTTCTATCTATTGAGTTGCTATATTTAATTTCTTCGATTATTTTACATATGTACTTAAATACATCGCATATGTTCGTTGCTACGTTATGTTCATTAAAAGAATGATCAATTCGTACTAACATTTGCGTAATTTGTTATTGAAAGTAATTTAGTAGTATCCATTCAAAAACATTAACAGTAACAAATTAAAGCTATACTTCAAACTGTTTGAAAATAATGATTTATTATAAGTGTCGTTTTACAGACATTTAAATTATTTTGAAAACAATTAAAATGTCAATGGAAGAAATCAACCCCTTGCGCAAGTGTTATATTAAACTCATCATAATTCATGATAATAAAGCAGCACATGAGATGAACGAAATTCGAGGGTTAAACAGGCATATATACTACATAAATACATACTATATTACATATGTATATATATACTATATTATTTAAATAAAATAAATAAAATGACTATTTGATGTTTAAATGACGGTACTGGGCTTAATTTGGATTCAGGTGACAAGATCGGTTAACAACACGAGCTTTAAAGGATAAAATTGCATTTTAAATTTGGACAGACATAAGTAGTTAACCAAAAAAGCTTTCATTATCAGCTAACCAAATAAATTTCATTACTATGGTTGTTACTGTTACGCGTGCGAAAATTGGCTAGATTAGGATTTTCTCGATTTGCGGTGCGGATCGTATATGTATATATATAAGCCAACAAACTGGATTTATCATCTAGGTGTCCACTTAAACAAACCGACAAAGGTGAATAAGTGACTCCATCTGCCTAAGACATACATTTTCCGTGGTCCCTAAGCTATAATATCTTCCTACCCTGCGGAAATCGAACGCACAAAGAAAATGAAAAGTAACAAATTTTAATTTCTGTGTTAAAACGATTTTAGCAGCAACACGGCTCCGTTAATCTATATATATATATATAAAAGGAAGTCTTGTTAGTGTTACACCACTAATAACTCAAAAACGGCTGAACCGATTTAGCTGAAAATTGGCAGGGAGATAGTGTAGAGCCAGGAAAAGGACATAGGATACTTTTTATCCCGTGAAAATCTTTGCAAAAACCGGAAAATAGAAAAAACCGTTTTTGGCAAACGCCAACACCAAAGGAGGCTCTGAATTTAAATAGAAAAAATCGTTTTTAGCAACAAACGCCAACACCAAAGGAAGCGCTGAAGGCCGAAATCGAAATTATACGTGAATGTATTTTCATTCGCTGTGCATCGTTCATTGAGTGATTGTTAGAATTTTTTCAATAAATAAATAAATAAAGAAATAAATAAACAAATATATAAATAATAAATAATAGATAAATAAATAAAAAATAGATAAATAAATAAATAATAGATAAATAAATAATTAATAGATAAATAAATAATTAATAGATAAATACATTAATACATTAAATACATTAATAAGTAAATAATTAAATACATTAATAAATAAATAATTAAATACATTAATAAATAGATAGATAGATAAATACATCAATAAATAGATAGATAATAATAGATAGATAAATAAATAATAAAAAAAAACAAACGTGATATAACAAAAATGAATCAGACTTGGAATAATAAAACGCATATGACAGCTATGTATTTTTTTTTTTTTGTATTTTTTCCAATTAAAAAAAAAAAGATTATTTATTGCCATTAAGGTGGAACAACGTTCGCCGGTTCACTAGTATAGAATGAATATATAACTCCTAATATTGTATATTTATGAGTGTTACATTTTCGTTCTCTAGCTGTTTAGAGAGGCAGCAGAAAATTGAGATAATGATCTCTATGTTCGAAGCTGAGTCTGATCTGATCAACGCATCTGTCGACTCGCAGAGCTTTAACCGATATATGCGACTAGATCCAGAAACTGCAAAGTCTGAGGTGGCCGTTGTTAAGGACAAAGGACGTCCGAGGAAATGATGAAGTGTTCCAAGATCATATAAGTAGTTGTACGACCAAATGGGAGGTGCCCCCGCACTGCTATTTTGGTAGGGAACAGTGTCAGGAACTTCCCACTAATTAATTTTATCCTCAAGGACTAAAATGCAACGGCTATGGAGGTAGCCACAGCGGGTGAAGTAAAGGAACTGGTGGTAGCCTCTGCCTATTTTCCAGAAGATCAAGACGATGCTCTGCAAATATAGGTCCCACGGCGAGTCGCGTTTTGCGGTTGCACCAACAGGGCGCTCATGATAGGCTGTGCTGTCAATGGCCATATCACTATCTGAGGGATCAGTAACCTCAGGTGAGTTATTTGTAGAATATGTATTGTGTAATCAATAAGATATAGCAAAGCATAATATATAAACCATGCTTTATAAATGTTATTAGGGAGGATATCTTGTATCTCACTCTAACTAACAGCGAATAACCAATGTAGCTTCGTAGTCGGACCATCAGCACATGAGGATCGATCTTCCAAGTCAAGTTGCCATCCGTCAGAACGCTTTCTGCCCCAAGGAGATTTACTGGCCAAATTTTAGAGCCTCTGTGGCTTTCAGAGCAGACCAATTGGCCAGCAGTATTTACTCTGATGTTGAGAAAGAATTTGGGGCCAATCTGCTCCACGATATGGTAATCTCATCCTCAAAGACAGCGCGAACGGAAGACTCTTCGAGTTAACCAAAGAGTTTCTTAGTGGAGCGAAGAATTGGCTCTCCAACGAAGGTATTTTAGACGCCTTTTTAATAGGACTAAGTCTAACCAGATTTCATGTGACTCTTTTATTCAAAACCGTAAGGAAACACTTGGGTTTATTCTTCAAGTTCACCTTCCTAGTTCAATAGTTAAGCCTGATCCTTTCAGCCATAATGATGTACACACACTGATTTGGCTACATAGCTGACAAATAGATCTTCAATACTTTGTTCAGGAAGATCAAAAGAGCTTTTGACATTAAGAGTATTGCTTTGTGCTCTTTTCAATCTCCATGACTTTAGAGCGCATGGACGAGCATAAATGGGGGCTATGTTCAAAACCCGGAATCTCTAGATACAACACCAAATTTGAAGTGGATGCATCTATCGTCTGACTCAGAAAACAGGCTCTGCAAAGAAGATGATGAGACGACCAGGCACATCCTCTGTGAATGTACAGCCCTGCTATGAAGTATGAGGAAACATCTCCAAAAGAACACTAAATATACTTAGGGAGCTTTTGGGCAAGAAAGACCAACCTTGGTCACAGTGCTGCACCTTTTCTCCAGCCGATATACTTGGTTGTATATATGGAAATATTTTTTAAACAAGGTGTCAAAGCATAGTGATTGGTTTATTTCGTTAGTTAATTTTATATTTTTTATAAATAATCTACGCTCCAGAATGCCTGTCGGAGGTCATTTGCCACGAGACGCGAGTCTATACAGAGTATAGTATCGAGTAAAACCGATACATAGACGCAATAAAAGCATCACAGAATTCGCTGGACGTCCGCTCCTCCTCTGTATGGTTCAGTTTCGTAATTTCGTATACAAAAACTGAATAAGTGGTCAAGATTATGTGCGAGATAAGTAATTGCATATACATACACGTATGAGCAGAGCTTGCTATATGGTTAGATTGAGTTTTATTATATAAAAAAAGGGATTAACATTCACTGGCCGGAATAGCTTCTGCGTTAGAAAAGATGATGAATTTGCCCTCAAACTGCGTCTGCAAAACTATAAAAAGGATTTACAAGCGAGGAAAACACGGATTAATTTCAAGAAGCGGATGGATCAAGAGGAGGAAATAAGCAAATCGGAAATTTCACGGCGCTCACGCGGAGCTAGTTAATTCAGATGGCTTTGAGAGTTCTGTTTACTACATGAAGAATTTTCAGTCGGAATTTGATGAGCTTTATTGTATCATCGCCGAGGATTATGAAAGGTTGGTTCCAGATGTTTCCGCATCTCCTACGGAGGTCTGCGGCGGTCCAGATACTTTGACGCATTTACGAGCCTTATTCACACCAGTACAAAGTTAAGCAACGTTCAAAAACTAAATTTTTCAAGGGAGTTTCTGCCTGTTAGTCGCGACTATGATGTGTGCCAAATTCAGTTAACGAACGCAAAGCTTAAAACCATCCGCATACATAAGTATGCGAGGGTATGATATAACCGACGAAAGATCAATCACGAATAATGCAAGCAGCAACGATTTCCTTGGGATACGCCGGAAGTAACTTGGACGGTCTTAGACTCAAATCCCTTTTATAATACCCGTTGAATTCTACATGAAAGATATGAAGATATCCAAAAAATTAAGCTTTGTGGAAATCCAAAAAGAGTGAGCTTATATAATAATAATAAAATACTATGATTGTCTGAATCAATAGCTTTTCTAAAATCAGTGTAAATGACATCCGTTTGCCTTTTTTGGAATCCTTCAATAACAAGTGATGAAAATCCTAAGAAGTTAGTGGTAGTGGACCTACATTTCACAAAAACATGCTGGTAGAGTGAAATTATAGATTTACAGCAATGCTGCTGTTGATAAGCAGACAATAGCAGACAACTTGGAGATAACTCTATAGTCGTTTGAAAAAAATCACCAAACAGATCGGCAATGCCAGATCATGAAAAGCTTTCATTTATTTAAAAAATAATGTTGATGGAAGTGTTGAGGTTTTCCGCTTTGAGTTGCCGAAATCCTGAAAGCGTTTCGGGCCTTGCTACAATGTTAGTCTGCACTTTCTTAAATAATTATTGTAGCAAAGTATATTTAGGGTGGCGAAATCGGACCGAGCAATAAAATAGCGAGAAAATTATAAGAAAGAGCCACTTTCGTTATATTTGACTACTATAACGGTCTATCAGATAATTGTGAAGTACCAAAAGGAACACAAACATTGCATGGAGTTTAATGTAGAATAAAAAATCATAATTGCTTATCCAGATCACTACACAAAGAAATTTGGGACCATTCAATGTGTGAAAGATGCTGAGAAAGTTTTTAAAAATCTATCTTCCGACAACAACGAAATCGTACCTGGACCCAAAACGCTTTGTTGGTAGGTCAATCAACACCGTCAGGTGAAGAAATAGGGTTGGATCTGGACACTGTGCATTTTATCTACACAATTTGCTATATATGTAATTGGTTTGAGACAATTTTGAAAAGGCGATCAACAAAGACCTGATTTGACAAAGGATTCAATAGATTGGACACACATGACAAAAGCCATGAAATTCCAGAAATATTAAAATCTCCAAAAACTATAAGGAAATCATGATCAGAAAGCATTTCAGAAATGCGATTAATTAAAGAACAATGGGATAAATACCAACAATTTTCTGAGGCAGGAGGAATGTGAGAACAGGTTATAAAGATGCTAAGACTACTAAAAATTAGTTTTGCAAATACAAATTCGATATCTATATCACTACATACATATATCTATGAGTTCAGACGAGATATCAGCATCAACAGCGATAAGAACACCACCACCACGACGCCGTATGCCTGAAAATGTGTTGGTAAAGGTTTCAGTATTGAGAATATCATGACTTAACTAAGTTTCAGTGAAGGCAATTTTACATAAAGCGTCAACAGCCGAGTCGATATAGCCGTCTCCGTCTGTCTGTCCCTACGAAAATCTGTATTTCAGAAACTATAAAAGCTATGACAATATGTATGTAGTATTATTGCATGCACATCAAGTTTATTTTAGAAGGGACCACGTCCTCTTCTGATCAGCAGTTGAATTGCAAGCATAATTTTAAAGCTACAATATTACATTTTCTGTAGATTAAAGTGTGGATCGTGTCTTGGAGTTTGCTCTCCTTGTACTTTATGCAACACATCTTAAAGTTGCAGAGTTCGTTAGCTTGTAGATCTATATGTCATTCCTCAGCACAGTTGATGCATGTGTAATTGATGCAGCCATTTTTGGGTAATGTAATGCGAAAGAAGTTATTAAATCGCCGAGGATCAGACTTTGACTATTTCTAAACTAATGATATTCCCTGGTGCTATGTAAGAGGCAAAAGTTAAGATTACAAGACATGTTTCTTGTAGATCTCTGTTTAATTTTTTCGACAATTTTTTGACGACGAATACACTTTGGTCAATTGAATTATTTATAACTCTGGTGGTATGTTCGTTGACAGTGACCGTTGTTGTACAAATGAATTTTAAATTTAGCAGCTTTCGAGCTTACAGAGAGTTCTTTGGTTTTCATCAGAAACTTTCAGTCACGAGTTTTTAATCTGCAAGGAAAACTTAGCCACTGCATGCAAAGTCGATGCATTCCTTTATAAAGAACGTAACAAGAACGAAACATTTGCTATTGACATACCTTCGTTACTTTTTATGCATAGAAGCTCTTTCCGGGGAGTGAATCTTTCACCGATGTGCAATGGTTTGTTGTTATTGTCAATTTTTCTGCTTATGCTTTGATCTTTTAACTTTTTGATTCTTTAAGGGTTTAGAGTACGCAAATTTAAAATGTGCATAGTGACGTCTTCTCTAAGCGGTGGTCTGGTTTGAAAACTAATTTTACAAATTCTATAAATTATTAACAAATCATTGATTTTATCGTTTCTGACGCGATATTTAACTGTTTTTTTGAAAACTTTATATGCCAATTTGGTAACATTTGACAATACACTGTTACCTGCCAATTTTTAATGGATTCCCTCAACTGCAGTACATTTTTTTTTTAAAAGATTGAGCAGCAAAACCCTCAACAATTCCTTCAAAACTAAATTCAAAAAAATTAACTGATACAGATTTGGTCGCCAATATTGCAGACACCACTTGCAGAGTGTGTTTTAAGTCGGTATCCAGATCAACAAAGAAAATACTGAATTATGTCAAATATTATATATTTAAGACCTAAACTTTAAACCTGATATATTTATAAGTATAATACCTGCGATATTCGTAATGAATTCGGTCAATTTTTTATTAAATTCTACATTTATTATGAAATAAATTTACTAATCTTCAAATATGTTAATAATGAAGGAGTATAGTCTTTATATGATTCAAATGCTTCATAAAGCACCCCCCAGTAGTTTATCGAAAAGCTTACTAGGCACATTGGATCTGCCGCAGTCTTTATGTGCCATATTTAGCAGGATTGTTTTAAAATTATCTAATTTATCTTTTCTTATAACACTTTTTCTTAATCCCACAATGAAGAAATTTCCGAAGACCTATC
Source organism: Drosophila pruinosa (assembly GCA_018150935.1). NCBI lineage: Eukaryota > Metazoa > Arthropoda > Insecta > Diptera > Drosophilidae > Drosophila > Drosophila pruinosa. The sequence goes on from JAECWR010000081.1 coordinate 549,337, forward strand.
TGTTAGCAAATTTATTTAAATTATTCTTATATTGCTGAATCCATGATAAAGACACGAATGTAGATTGTTTATTCCAACATTTTAATTAATTTTAATTATTGTTTCTTTAGTTACACAATAATCATACTATGTTTATGTATTACATTAATTTATTATAATTATTGTTAATGTTATAATTAAATATCGATCACATTTCCTTTCAGAACTTCTCATCATTCCCTGTTCGCTTCACATAACGCACAAATAATATAATAATAACATAGTTTATATACTTCATTTTCAATACGTACAAATACACAAATAATCAACTTAAACTATTTTTTTACAATTATAAAAAAAAATTCACACACTTGCTTTTCTTTCACAATAATAAATATGTAGGCTTGTTTATTGTTGTTGTCCCATTCAGAGGTGCAGATAGCAAACAATAAAGTAATTCTAATATAAGGAAAAAAATACATAATATAAAATTATAAAGCCAAATTTGCAAAAATCAAATCTGCGCTAATACTATACATTTTTTTTTTATTAAAATGATGTGTGCCATATTTAAGACTATTTATTATTATTTTAGTTTAAATTATTTATACTTTAGCCGCTTAAATAAAGTGTAAGCCGCGCACAAAAAAAAAAAAAAAGAAAATATAACAGAAGGACAAAATCCGATATTGATTTGGTTTTTAGTTTTACTATTTTCACTTAGCTGCCATTGTTGTCGGGCTTATTTTAACATGTTTAATATTGTCCTAAAAGCCTTAAAAAATATGAAGCGCTTTGTCCAGGATATAGGCCATCCAGACCCTTGCAAATATATATTAGACTCGTACATAATATCTTGGTAGAGCAAAGGGACACAAGCAAAAGCCATGTGAAAGCTACATAAAAGGTTTCATCATTCTCCTCAGTTAAACATTCGAAATATTTCGAAAATATTTGCATAAATATGTTTTGGTTTGTGTGTAATGTTAGTGTATTGCATGGATGTGCATTAGTGTATTGCATTGTGAATGGATGTGTGTGTGTGTGTGTGTGTGAGGTTTTGGTGCTAATAGATACAAGTAAAGTTTCTATGTTAGAATTTTAGGTACATTACAGTTCATTGTATTGTTGTTGTGGTTGTGTCAGCCATTTCATAGTTTTTTAATTTGTATTAAATTATCCTTCTTTTTCGTTCTAACTAAGAAACTGAGTGTTATCAAAATCGATGCCACCCCGCCGCTCTATAGTATGCGAGGGAAGGAGTCGCTAGTTGGGCGCATTCAATGTTTCCATATTGGAGCCGTATTGCATGTTCACCGACATTGTAAAGAGCCACGCCACAGCCAGCAAACTACTGCCAAGGAGATCGCCCAGCGCCGTCAAATATGGTATGGCTGAGTTATCCGGATCAATCTTCCATTTCCACATGGCGTGCACTATGATATGCGCAATATACAGCAACAACATTACCTGGAAAAGTAATCGAAGGTATGAAAATGTGTGATTGAAAACCACACGCCAGTCCTTCTCACCTGTACCAAACTGGCCACTAGATAAGATAGCATAAACACCCACGTGACAGTGGTTGTGTTCATGTTTATATAGTCGGCCACAAAGATAAACAACACGTTGCCCGGTATAGACATGGCAATCAGAATGCGGGCCGTCTTTGCATATGGAACTGTTGAAAAAAGTAAAGCATGAATATATATTTAATATATGCTATGATCTGTGCGATGTGTGCACTTACCGCCCTTAAACAGTGCTCGCCAGGGCCATTCGACGACTTTTGTGTGCGGTGGTATAATGCCAATAATTGAGCTCTGATGCAGCATAGTTGATATCTTGCTGGCCTGCACCGACACCAAATTGCCGCCAATGCCGTTAATGATCGGCTGAAATACCACAAACCCGTTGAATACTTCCACCGCGGCGTCCAGCACCAGACCGCCGAGACTGAAATAGTATAACATAATAAATGAGAAAATGTGATATAGGAATGCAAACCGTACTGCTACCCTAAATGTAATCGTAGTTTGTGTATTAATAAATCAATCGTTATTTAAATTAAATCGAAAAGTGGGCCCCGCTGACCATGCCATGTTCAGAGTCAAGGACAAGAGTTGGCAATTAAAATCGGTATAGGCTAAACTCAAACCATTTTATAAATAAATCGCAAAACAATCAATCAATATCAATATCGAAATACATGGCCAAATTTAGCGCACCTAATGCCCGTTGGACATGATTTGACACAAACTGTAAGCACGTACATATTTACGAGTAGTTAGAAATAGTAGCGCAAATCACAAAATTTTGCTTATCATGGACCCATTTAAGTGGTCGATCAACCACTCAGCCTCAGTTTGAGATGATGACAACACCTACCCGCTTATACAAAGCGCCGATAGCACCGGGACCCAGCCACTTTTTAGCACCGGTCGTGTATACTCATTTTTCAGCACAATGACGACCCACATGGGCAGCAGCACCAAATAGCAGGTGACCACAATGAAAGTGATCCACAAATGGGTTTCTGCAAACAGACAAAACAAGAAAGCAGATTAGATTGAGTGATCTTTTAGATGTGATGCTACAACGGACTTATGTGCTCGTAGAGAAGGGAGGCAATAAAAGACAGCAAACTGATCGACACGACATCACCGATAGAGGCAGCCAGGGGCGTGGCCAGATTATCTGGATTCAGGCGATACTTTTGCGAGAACAGAATCACAGCTACCAGTACGAAATCTGCAATCAGGCAGAATTGGAAATATAATAAGTATTTGAATAGGAATTGCAGTTATGTTGTTGCATACCAAGCACAAAGCACGATGACGTTGCCGTAAACATGGCCGAGGCGGTCAACAGCATGGCATTCTCAAAGTAGAAGCTACCTGTCATGGCGGCGCCAACGCTCATTGCAAACATGGCCACCAGAAAAGAGGCGACTGTGGCTTGCACCTGCACCAAAGCGATATTGCCAACGATCATGCGCACCACTTTAGAACGCGAAGTCATGTTGCCTAGATTGACTTGTGTGGAAAGCCGCGAGGCGAGGCACATGTCCAGATTGCCCTTCAGGCCCAGCAGCGCCGGCACTAGAATGAACAGCTCACTAACGTTCTTGAAGACGTACCATTTCTAGGGAAGATCGTAAACAAAACACATATCGCAAATTAGTAGTACGTTTTTTAATAGCACGTATATATCAGAGATAGCACATATAGCTGAAATATATTGGCCTCGATTTATGGCTGGACATAAATTAAATTAGAAATCAGATAGATAGTGGCGTCACCATAGAATATGTTAAGAATAGTTGCTTGGTTACTGTTTGCTCCAAAATCTGTTACGTTAGGCATTGATACTATGCGGATTTATTTCGCTGTGCAGTTGAAGTCGGTTCCTGGCGGACATGGGCGGCCCGTAACTGCGTCCAGACCAGAATTAATGATCAATTAGCAGTCAAATAAATATTTACAATGTGCTAAAAACTTTATTTTAGTTAACATGAATGAAGTGTCGGACACAAATACGACTCTCATTTATCTCGACTCAACCACACCTTAATTTTCTCAAAAAATACAACTCAAGCGAAATTATTACTTTAATTATTTGTTGAACACTGAAATTGCACATCAATTTACAAATAATTAAATACTCTTATCAAGGTCCTGATCCTGATTTGGATTTAAAATACTTTCTCTAGACTAAAATTAAACGTCGTTTAAATTATTATACCCGCCTACCCAAAGGGTAGAAGGGTATTATAACTTTGTGCCGACCGAAAATGTATGTAACAGGCAGAAGGAAGCATCTCTGAACCCTTAAAGTATATATATACTTGATCAGCGTCAACAGCCGAGATGATATAGCCATGTCCGTCTGTCTGTCCGTATGAACACCTAGATCTCAGAGACTATAAGAGATAGAGCATCCAAATTTTCGGGATAGTGTGTCTTATTATAGCACGCAGATAAAGCTTGTTTTGATTTTGGCTACGCCGCCATCCGCTTATGCAAATCGAAAAAAACCGAATTGCAAGCGTCGTTTTAAACCTAGAACGTTTAATTTTGGTACGCACAATATTAATCACCATCTTAATGATCTCTGGAAATTTGGTTACAATCGGATAAAAAACACAGCAGTTATTAAAAAATTACTTTTATAAGGCGTTACCACGTACAGCTGCACCTGATTAATTTCTATGTCACTCCGTGACATAATAATGATGCCAAGCTAATAATTTCGAACAAAGAAGGTACTTCTATAATTTTATAAAGTTTTATTTAATTTTGGGAAGAACTAATAAGACTAAAGAAGAATAATGACTAAAATTAAATTTGTATTACGTTAAGGTTCACAAGAATCTTGTCAAATATGGAGAAAACTATGACTAAAATGTATATTAATTTATCTGCTGTTTAAAGGCAAGTTAAATTGTACTTTAGAAATTTTCATGGAATCTTGAATCAATTTAGTTGTTTGCTTCTTGCTATAATTTACAGGATAATTATCTACAAATGTTTTCGGCTCGATAAAGTCAAGAGTGATGATCGATTCAGTGACGTTTTTGGCACAATTTGGAGCACATTATAAGGGATTCGATAATTAAATACGAATAGACAATAAAGCGACGTCACGTAAAGTTAATACACTTTTTTATAACAGCTGCCGTCGATTTGGAATAGTGGGGTTGGGGGATGTATTGTCGTGTCTGTTTTTCCTTTGTTTTCTTTTGAGTTTTTTCTCAAACAGCGAAGAGACTATAAAGTGCTGTTGTTGCCTGTTACTTTAATGAGTCGACGACTGTTATTAGATTTTACAATTTAATTTGCGTGTCATTTTAATTGTGCGCACCTCTTCTATCTACATCGTCAATGATAAAATTTATGAGATTTATCAGCTGGTATTTTGTTTGTTTTGCCTACAGAATCCCAGCCAGAATTTGCCCATTAGGCAAATGGGCAACCAACGAATCGAGGCAATCAACCTATTTGGCTAGCCGTAATAGCCGGTGCCGGTGCACGCGACAAGCCGTTGCCAAGTTAATTATTTGATCAAATAATTAAATTGGTATACATTACCTCGACGCGACCAAGTACAATGCCCGCTCCAATGGTGCCAATGCCAGCCAGAAAGAACGGTATGGACACCTGCAGCAATATCGTTGTCCACTTCTCCTGTTTGATGCCCGGCCGATTGAGTGCCAGCTTCTCCTCGGAGCTTCCATTGATGCCCGCAATGCTGCACGAATCAGCGGCAAGTGCGCAGGCTCCACCAGCACCACCTGGTCCACTACCACCACCGCCACCGCCGCCACTGCCACCGCCTGCCGCACCTGGATCCGGTTCGGAGGATGCTATGGACGTCGTGATGATTGAGCTTAGTGAACCAGTTGTCGAATGTGGAAGGCCGGACAACTTCTCATTGTCGGGGTCTGTGTAGGACAGATAGTTTAAGGTGGTGCAAAAGAGAACGGGAGAAAGAAAGTGAAGAAAGAGATTCAGTTAGTAAATCATTGTTTCTATCTACAATTGTGAACGCGAATTTCAGACTAAATAAAATATATGTATATATAAAATTATGTATGTATGTATACATATAAATGGTATATTAATATAATATTAAAGCGTATATACGTGTGTCTGTGTGTGTGTGTTTGAGTGTGTCGCATGCAACTAAAGTCAAGAGCATTGTGCAATTAGCAAGGCAATTAATTAACATCACTATAAATGACGAGTATCACTGATGAGCACCCCACCAAAAAGGGGGGTACGAATCAAATGTGTGCTAGTGTTGTTGTTGCTGCTGCTGCTGCTGCGGCGGTTACGTTTTTTGCTCAGTGGCCCAAACACGTTTTCAACTGTTAAATGAATAGAACATTTTTTTATTGTTGTGTGTCTGATTTTGTTCTACCAACTTCATAAATTACAAATCGTTCGTCCATAAAACAGCAACAATAATTACAACCACAACAACAACGGTGAGCCAGACCAAGAGCATGCAGTAATTAATAAACATGTTATATATTTATCTTCCATAATAAACATGCATAATAGTAGTATTTGCGATTGTGCAATTATAAAAAAAGGTATCCATCATAAAAAATTAAATGTGACTGTTGCAAGTTTTAATTGTTGCAAACCCTGTGGAAAGACTCGTACAATTTCATCCGTTAATCATTTATTACTAACTGTAACTTTAACTTTTGACATTTGTCTTTTAATTCTCGTGTTTTTTTTTATAGTGGAAAATGTCAGATAATATTAAGAATATATTTTATTAAGCAATATTGGCTAAGCCAAAGGTTGAAATAATATAGAATATACTTGAAGATTATTTAGATAGAAAATTATTTAAGTCTAATTTATAATGTACTCTCTAAGCATAATCAAACTTACTTAAATTTCAATAAGTATTAAGCACGATAAGATTGGTAATACAATAGTGGCCTAATTTCATAATATAAAAACTATTAATTTCATTTGTGTTGTTCCATTGTACATTTTTAAGAAGTAACTAAAATGTTATAAGTATTCTCACTGAATTTGCGATTGGACAGCCAAAATTGACCTTTATTAAAAAAAATACTTCATAGTATTATTCTTGTTAACTTTTTACGTGCAAACTAAAACTGCATCTGTATTTAAAATTTGTTAGGAATTAAATAACAAAGTTTTCATTTCAAATGCACACCTATCGTCAAATTTGAAATCGACTTTTATGCCGATATAAAATTTAGATTTTGTATAGTATATATTTTATGGGTTCGTAGGGTCTATTGTATATTCTTTATTACAATATTGTTTATATCAATAAGCACAATTTATATCAGGGCTTTCCCGAAACTGCTGAGTCTCTGAAATCCTGTTTGCAGACTGTACGCACATTTTAATAACTTCACGTATTTTTTTTAAATGTATATTGAATCTTTAAAATTCTAACAGCTGTTCAATCAGCTGTGGTTACTCCAATGTATATATTTTAATGGATGTTGGAGCACATGAATAAGTTAGTTAATTTAGTGACTGTTTTTTTTTTAATTTGCTAGCATTCGCTTTGAACTATTATATAACAACATTGCTGCATTTTTTAGAGATACGGGGATTCAGCGGATTCGGGAAAACCCTATATATGCGTATGCAATTCTTCTCATTAATATTTAATAAAAATAGTTAATTAACTAAACAAAAATAATCTATATTATTTATTTGGTGATAAATGTTGTAGTCCAAGTAAGGAAGTTAAGAAGAACCCCAGACTAACATTTATTATGTCTGGAATATATATCTTAATAGCCATCATTAGATATCAGATTACAATCGGATAATAGTCGAATTCTAAAAAAAATGTTTTTACGAGGTTCACTTAAAATCAGTAAGACTCTAATAATGAATATAAAGTTAACAACTTGACTTAAATATAAGCACAAACAAAATAAGTCAAAAAAAAGAGTGGGAAAGAGAGAGAGTAGATGGTAGAGAGCGAATGAGTGATAAGTATAAGTAAGTGAAAGAGAGAATAAGAATAAAATCGAAATAGGAGGAAAAAAAGAAACATCAAGGGGGCAACAGTTTTCAGCGCTAAGTATAAGCACAGCAGCATATCGTTATCGTTATCGTTCTCGCCAATGCAACTGTTACTGGGAACAGTATTTATACTACAAAAATAAGCACTATCGATGTAATGCTGCTGCTGCTACTTTTTGGCTGCCAGCTGTCGTCACTCACCGTTTCCATTGTAGATGGTAAATAACTTGTATTTATCATCCAAAGCCGCATCTAACGGCGTCGTTGTGGTCAATATTGACAATTGTTGTTGGTATAGTGGAGGCGTGGCATATAATGAGGACGTTGATGATGTGTTATTGTTGTTGGTGTTACTGTTGTTATTGTTGTTGATCGTATTAATATTGATGGTTGTGGAGGCGGGTGGCGGGGGCAGCACCACCCCATCGTCAGCCCCAATATCGGCGGCTTCATTGTGGGCAGCATAGGAGGAAAGTCGTCGGACATTCAGCGGTGATAGCGAGGATTTCTGTCGCTGCTTCAGCTCATTTGGAATTATGGATTGCGATAGATTGGGATTGGGATTAGGCTTCGGATTGTGGGCTGGTGTGTGTGCGAGGTCTGTGCTTTGCTCTTCGTTTGGTTGTGACATTTTTGCATTGGTCAGTTGTGTGTATGTGTGTGTGTATGTTTAAATGTGTGTGGAATGACTTAACGCGTGCCCAGCAGCTAAAGTTGTGGAAAGTTGTGTGTTTTCTGTTATGTGAGTATTCTCAGTTGCACAATAGAAATTCATTAAGTTAACTACAATCGTAACTAAGCACTTGCTAAACAAAAACAATAAGAACTAACTAATAGGGTGCAATTATTTATAAAATATATTATTAATATTTGTGTGTACTATTAAGGTTTTTAGTTTTTGTTTTTGTTAAATATAATTTTTTTTTTCCTAATTAAGCTGCTTTAAGGTTTTTGCATCTTTGCTTGTGCAAAAGTTGTGTTTTTTGCTTTGCTTAAGGTTCTCAATTTGGAATTATCACTCAACAGAATCGAAAATCGAATTGCAATATATCACAAAAATGATTGACTTCCTTTGCAATAGTTGTAAAGAATAAATAATTAATTGATAATTTGGATGAAAGTGAGTTGTATTTGTTGTTTAGATATTTTGAAATAGATCGTTTTAGATGGTAAAGAAAATGCGTGAAAGATAAATTGAGTAAAAAATGTTATTGAGTAAACTTAAGTCGTTTCGTTTACATTGTATGTGTGTGTGTGTGTGTGTGTGTGTGTGGTGTGTGCTATGAATGTGTCTGTGTGTGTTGTGTATTGCGTGTGCGGAGTATTGCGTTCTTTGTCCAGTTCGTTGTTATACGTCCTGTCCTTCGAGGCGGGTGGGGAATGGCGGGTTGAGTTATTTAGGGAGCAGAAAGGACAGAGCTTTAGTCACCGGACCGTTGATATGGCTGCAACAACAACAGAACGTTCATACTGTTGTTTAGCTTGTGTTTTTTATTTTTAGTATTTTTGTGTAGCTTATATTTTTCGATTAACAATGGAAACCAATGGAAATTTAAAATTAGTTAAAACAAAAATGGAGCAACACTTTCAAGCTGCTACAAAACTAATACTACTTATTTTTGTTTGGTGTTCCTTACCATGAAATTCAATATTAAATAGCAGGATCGCTAGACTAGATACATGGAGATACAAGGACTTTTACTGAGAGGAAATAAGTTACTAGCTTAATATAAAAAGCAGATTAGGTACAAACGGGCCCGAAAATGTGTTCCAATATTAACCAATCATTGCGTCATCATCATAGCATATCACATATGAGATAGTCCCTGCCTTTTAGGAGTCTTTGCCATTAATTCAATCGGTTAAGTTATGGGAAGTTGAATTTAAACGTACGAACAGAGAAACCCAAGAACTGAAACCACCAACGTAAACATCGTCAAAATTCCCCAAATGGTTCTGGACTAACGCTGAATGAAAGTTAGAAAGAGATCTCCAGAGAGAGACAAGAGAAAGGTCTAGAAACTTTGGGTCTCTTATATTTAATTTGAAATAGAAATTGACAATAAAAAATTTAAAATCAATAATTATTTTCACATCTTATTGATTTCTATCAAGAAAAAACAAAAACTGGGCTGGCTTTAATGAACAATTGCAAGTCTCTCATGGCGAAGTTTAGGCGTAATAAAATTGAGTTGTGACGCCAACTTATCACTGTATACAAAACGTGCGTACTTCAGAAAGAAAACCTTAATCAAAACAATGGATTGCGAAGGAGACAAGTCCCCCATTGCAAAACAATGTTTTGATAAAGGTTTTATTTTTGAGTATGCAAGTGTTAATTAAGTGAGATCTTAACTGAGACCCAGACGCAGACCATAGTGCTGTCAAAGCGAACCTATCGAAGCGACATGTCAGTCGACTCCACTCGACTTCGACTCTATTGCTAGGCAAAACCAATACAGCATAAGCAGCGTGTGGCGTTTTCAAGTTTATGGACGTTTGATAGGTTATCCGATTAGATTTCAAAGCGGCAAACGATCATTGTTCCGACTATTGTTGCGACAACAAAGCCCAGCTACTTATTTATTGCAGCCAGTCAGCTGGTCAACAAATCTCTTAACTTAGTAAGGTAATCGGAAACTCGGTCACACAACTTACGCGCATTGCAAATCAACAGGTAATAAATAAATAAATACAAACTGATTGATGCTATCTATGCAAGAAGCTAACAGGGGTTGGCTAAGGACGAACATATAGGACCAAATGGTACTAGATACCTAGATTTCACGGCAAACTCTCGACATTAACTTTCCTTCTGGATATTGCATCATTGTAGAGTACTAAAAGGGTTGAAATTTGTAGTTAATTAAAGTTAAAGACCAATAACAAAAACCAACTTGCTTCATAAAATGAAATTCTCACTACACGTTTTTAAATTATAGTTCTCAAATCTAATCAACTTATAAGTTGGGACTAATCGCTTTATCTATAGAGACAGAAATAACTTTGGCTCGAGTCGACATGTGCGAATTCCTGCAGCAATAATGTTTTTCATGCACTTCAAAAAATATTTGGATTCCAGCCAGTTAGCCATGGAGAGCGGTTAAATGAGTTTTCGTCAGAGCTGTTGGAAAACCCACGAGGTGCGTAACACCTTGAATGAAATCAAGTGGCAATAACTATAACTAACGTACGACTGTGGAATACCCTGTTGTAAATGTATTGAGAGATAAGCCGCAGCCGCAGCCACTTAATCATTTGCGATTGACTAATTATTGAGTCTTAGATTTGTGGTGTCGATAATATTCCAATATATGCTACTTGTCTTAAAACATATTATAAGAAATGAAGTGCTTTCATCGCATGATTTACGATTTGAAAATCATTTCTTTTCTTATCGCTCAAGCCATTTCGTCGCGAACACCCTGAAATTGACAACATTGAAGTGAAGTGAGAGATACATGGGGATAGTGAGGAACGTATTCATTGAGGTTTGAGTAGGCGTGTGGTTATTGTTTTGCTGTCGTAATATCTCGGTGATAAGATGCGAGAAGTTTTTATACAGAATTGCAACAAAGTTCAAGTATTGTTATTGTTTTTTTGTGCGCTGTACACAAGTTACTTATTACGTATACGCCGTATCGAACGGGCTAGTCATTTATTCAAGACAGCCAGACAGAAGCAACGGGCAATTTGCCTAAATGATGGCACTCTTAATGTCGTCACGTTCAAGTTCAAAGTCAATAGCTTTGTAGTAAACTTGTTATTGGTTTATTTGCGGGGCGGCAACAGCTCACTCTCGGTGACAAATTATCAAACAGACAGACAGACCAACAGACATAAACTAACTGCCGACCGAGTAAATCCAAATCAAATAAATGGCGATTGGCTATTGCCTATTGTATGAGCTCCTAATTCGACTGTCACATAATTAAATTTCGCTTTAGATTTTCGGTTTACAATGCGGAACTCAAATTGTGTAATTTATTCCCTCAGCACAACAACTGACAGCCCCAGAGTCGCCTCAGAGTCTCCAACATTTTGAAAAACATTTAAGCATGCAGCGCAGCCAATAGTAAGTAATTCCCACTAATGGATTTGTTATACGTTAATTGTTAATTGCTGCTATTTGCTAAATTTGTCAATTTATTGTTTTATTCAGCCATTTGTGTTTAGTCCCATTTTGTTGGTTGTTTGTTTTATTGATTGCTCCTTCTGTAGTTGCACAATTCGATTATTCGATGCAAAAGGGCTATCGAGCCAACAGTTAATTAGAGAGCAATGATTTATGGCACAAACATAATATAAACAAATCAAAGATTATACGAGTTAAGGCCGAGTACTTAAGAAAATATAACTTTTACCACTACAAAATATACAATTGTATTTATTATAAGAATGGAAGATTTGATCAATTTTGGGCACGTCAATTGATAGGTCCGTGAACAATCAATAGAAATTCAACTAACATTTTGATATTTGTTTAACACCTGACTCGATAAGATTACAAATGATCGCAAATGTTAAATGCCAATACGCAGAATCAAACTGACGCACATAAATATTCAAAAATTGCCCAATAAAGCCAACACAAGCCAACAACAATATTACAGAACGATGGAAAAAGATCTCTTAAATGCGAATACTAAAAGCAACTTGCATATTTTTATTATTTTTTGATACCTCCTTACTCCTTATTGCCATTTGGCTTTGCTATTTTTGGTTTTCAAACAGCAGATGCTGCGAGAATGGACACAAGAGTAAGACATGAAGCTTTTAAGAACTTTTTGGTTGTCAATAAATAGAACTGTAGAACTGTAGCATCTCCCAACTGAGTCACTCTCATTTGACACATTCTTTTGTGTAACCCCTCGATTAGTGCACTACTGTTTCTGATATAATATGTGATAACTGTTGCCGCTTAATAGACTGTCCAGCCAGTGGACTATCCCCAGGAAACCCGACGTTAATTTTCAAAACGTGAATGATATGTGCGATGCTTGTTAATTTATATTTATTTGCATTTATTGCGATTAAGTCACGGTGTTCGTCTTGTATACCAAGTATTATTCACAAATACATGTAGCCACACATACATATGTACATACATAGGTACATCCACTAGTATAGTCAAAGCTCCCAGGCTTTTAATTATCAATGCTTCAGTTTAGTAATGCTCTGCCTCTGTTGTAAAGTCTTGCAATCATTTGTAAGGAACGAATGCGCTACAAACATTTAATACTAGTTTGTGAATTATTTTCAATTGAACAAATTAAAGAAGTGAACAACTCGCAGGTGCCCTATAAAAAATGGGAATTGAAATAAGATTGGAACTGTATATTAGATAGAAGACATAGTTATATAAATGAGCAAATATTTCGTGATCCATTCAGCACAATTAAGTAGAAAAGCAAACAACTTGCAGACACTATTTAAAAGATTTTGAAAATATGTACATATTTCAATTAATAAGAAGAATTTTTGAAATATATAATTTACTAGGCATCACCCCATCGCTTCGCCAGCTTAACATATTTTATTAAACGAATTTTTATACCCGCCTACCCAAAGGATAGTAGGGTATTATAACTTTGTGCCAACCGAAAACGTATGTATGTAACAGGGAGAAGGAGGCATATCCGACCCCATAAAGTAGTATATATATTCTTGATCAGCGTCAACAGCCGAGGCGACATAGCAATGTCTATCTGTCCGGCTGTCCGTATGATCTAGATCTCACAGCTAGAGCAACCAAATTTTGGAACGATATATCTTATTTTTGCAGGCAGATTAAAACCTTCCGCCCCTTGTCAACAGTCAGATATTATTAAACAATGCTTAGTCTCTTCTCTCAATTTCTACGGCATAACAAATGCATAAACATATCAATAAGAGTTAGATTTAAAAGTTCTAGTTCAAAGCTTCAATATTTCGTTTGATGGAAATGCATAAAATACAGATCAAGTCGTATCCAGCGCAATAAGTTTTGCTTTATGACACAGAAGTTGCACTTTATTACAGCTATTACACGGATGAAGTAATCGTCTAACTGTGGCATACTCGTGCTTAGCACTCTGGTTAAATTATCGGACGTGTATTCAACTATCTAAATGCATGACTATTAATAGATGTATTTCACTCGCTGCGCTGTGCTGGGCTATCAGTTACTCATCTAGTCTGTTATGAGCCAGTTCCCGAGCTTGCTGTGATAATAACATGTCGGCTACGCAACATTTCATTTCATTGAGATACAAAACCTGACCATATGCAAATTAAAGAGTCCAAACACGTGAAACGCTAGCCAGCACATGTTGACAGCTTGCTCGCCGTTCAGCTCTCAGTTCTCAGCTCATCAGTGGGAGGATGTTGCAGCGAGCGCCTGCATTTGCATTTCAATGTAAACGAACTTTTAATAAAGAGCTAAGCCAATCGCTTTTGGGCAACGAGCAAATTCACATCAAATCAAATCGATTCAAATCATGATAATTGCCATCTGTTGCCGGGGGAGTCCTCAACTTTGACTGGGATTAGCGATATGCTAATTGCAAATATCTATATATGCAAACATTAACATACATACATAGATAGATTATGTCCATATTATTCCTAACGCCTTCCACACAATGAGCCTTTCTACAGAAATTGAAATATTTTTTGTTTGCGTATTTAATCTTATTTCACTTAACTTTATTGCAGTTTATTTGGCAACAAATTATTTGATGACTGCTCTTTTCTGTTTGTTTTTTGCCAACCAGATGCTCATATTTACTTATTAAATTTTTTAACAAACTTTTTGTTGCTGTGTGATGTGTTGCCTATGACGCAGGTGAAACCGAGCTTAATCAATTCCATTGCGTCTTGTTCAAGTTTATTACATTATGAAGAGTAGCAACATTTTTATGAATGAGAAGAAACTGAAGATGTATTCGTTTTAATAGAAAAACACAAAAAAAATTATTACTTTATTTGATCTTGATTTCGCTGGCTACGTCATCATCGTCCAAAGCAAAAATAAAAAAATGCAAAATGCAAAAAAAATCGACCGAAATTTGATGAAACCGAACTGGAACTGTAGTCACAAGTCATTCAACTTCTGGTTAAAAAAAAATTTAATAAAATCAAATAAAATAAAAGCTAAATAAAACAGCATGCCTGTGTGAATACAGAACCGAAATGACTACGTATCACTTGAGCTTGTAAACACAATTAGGGATTATACTATAAAGCCAAGACTGTTGGCATAAACAGAGATTTTCAGCTGTCAATTGATATGGTAGAAATACATGTATTTGTATTAGCAGCTGCATGATTATCTAATCTAATCATATCCATCTCTCCATGAATCAACTGCAAAGCAAATGTTGATCGCAAAATCATCTTTGCCAAAAAGCTTTTAAAAATTGCACAAATTGATTAAGAAAACAAATCTTATCAAGAAACAATAGAAGTGTCCTTTTTTATTGTATTTTAAATGAATTCCAATTTCTTATGTTTGTTACTTATTGTGAGCCACTGGGGCAGCTGGGAACTCAGAATACATAAGCGAGAACCTTTCAAAAGGGGACGTTTGAAGAAGTATGGCTAAGAGAGAGAGAGAGAGAAAGGGGGGAGGGGGGGTCAAAACAGAGCTCATTAGCAACACGCAGCAGTTAAACAACAAGAAAATATAATAATAATAATGAGAAAATGCACACAAAGCAAACAGCTAAGGTTTTGTTCTGCGTTTGATTTTAGATTAAGGTGAGGACTAAAGCATTTTTAACAATTCGAAATGAAATGTACTAAATAACAATAAAAAGTTTTGAGTAAAAAATGAGCAAGCGAAGGACACAAAACAGTTGTACAAGTTGAAAGCCAGGCCATATTGACAGGGCCAAGTCGAGCCATTGAAACTACCCATGGGACTTGAGTAATTAGGCAGGCTAGGCAACAACAACAACCAGCCGAACAACCAATCAACCAACCAACCACAATAACAATACTTGGGGCGACCCTATCGATCCACCGATTATGGTTATGCATAAAATAAGGCAAGCCCGGCCACGACTAATGCAAACCCAACTTGAGTCGAGTTGACTCGGTTTGAATGCAATTTGGCCGTGAAAATGAAATGCCAGCAACATAAATTTATTATTATTATTATTTGTATGTTGTATAGTTATTGTTTTTATTTTTTTTTTTCTATATCTTGGGTAAATTAATTTGAACTATGCATTAATTAAAAGTTGTATTGTAGTTTTTTGTGATCTTGCTTTCATTTGATTTTGATTTTAATTTTGCTTCGATTCATTTCGATTTCAAATTATATACGCTTTAAGGGCAGAGCCCGAAGAAGTTCCAAAATCGCATCAAACGGTCTACCCTACTAATAAGCCATAAGCGATGCGAATGTTAAGGTTGCATTTTAAAATTGTATAATGAATATTTCTTTTTGTTGCTTCGTGGATCGTGTTAGCAACAGTACCAAGTGAACTGTATTATTTTAAATGTTTCCACTGGGCATTTTAATTGCCTTTACTTGTATATCCATATAAATATAATATATATATGTACAGTATATTTCTTATTGTATTTTTATTTATTGCATGCGAAATGCCTGTGACTATTCGTTTTTGCTTTTTTTTATTATTCTTGAATTTTTTTTAAGTTTTTGAATTTATTTATAGAAGTTAAGAACTGTTTTTTTTTAGAAGTTCAAGTTGCAATGTTTAAGGTCGCATACAGCTATAAAAAAGCTGAAAAATGCAATCAGTCGATAGTTAGAATGTGGTTATTAAGCTATGCTAATGGACATCAATTCCATAAATACATAATTAATAGCCATAGAGGTTCAACAAACGATCTGAGGAAAGTTACAAAGTGTAAAAAGATCAAGAAAAACGCATACTTGGGGTGGGGCCAATATAGAGGAGAAGAAAAGGTCTATTCACAGATGCATTAGTAACTTGGCGCCGGTCGATCGATTTAATTGAATTGAGTATTTAGTTTGTTGAATTCTTATGTTTAATTAATGCTAGCAACAGATGTTGCCTGTTAATAAGTTATTAGTGTTGCATTATAGCCCTATTTCATATAGCCAATTATTGGACAAGTGTGCTATTTTCCATTGATTTCCGCCTGCCATTCTACCTGCTGCCAAGTGATTGCTGTTACTGTTTGTTTTTTAAATGTTTCATTGTTTTTGGTTTGTATTTTTTTTCTTTCAATTATTTTGTTTTTTTTTTTCTTGGCTTACTTTTTTGACACGCACTTTGCACTCAGTTTAACTTTTGAAATAGTTTTCAATTTTAGCACTTGAATTTAATTATTTCTTTACATTTGTTAGGTTTATGAAATTTGGTATGATTGACAACTACTTCTTTGCGTTTTTTGCACGAACAAAAATAAACAAAAAAAACACAGTTTTATTCGTAGTTACAAAGGGTCTTCCGTATATGCGAGGTTCTGTAATTTTGTTTTTAGTTTCGCTTCGTTTTTATTTTTTTTTTGGTTTTGCTTATTTTAGTGTAATATATTTTGAGATGTGATCTTTCACTCTCGCTGTCGACGTAGTCTACACCGTACGCCGGGATATCGTACACTGAATGTCCAAAGACGGCAAACAGTTGTTATTATAACGCGTCAAAGCGTTTCATTTAGCGTCGCAGCGACGTCGACTGCGACTGCGACTGTAACAGCGATGTCAGCGAGCGCGGTGAGCGCCCGTCTGCTGAATTGAGTGCCGTCGATCAATAAGCCAAAACAACAGACTAAACCGCCGACAAATTGCCGCCGCGTCGCCGCAGCTGGCTAAAACTGCGAGCCTCCCGACAACAGCGACGCGGCATTGGCTGTTGATAAGCTGGGCCAAGACTTGCTCCCCCCATCGATTTGGTAACGCCGTCGATTATCGGCTGCTCTTGTTGGCATCACTACTCATACAACTTGTTATCAATTGAAATCAAGTTCAGTTCGAGATAGCCAAAACTGCTAGCCTCAGTCTCAGTCACAGCTAAAGCCAAAGGCACAAGAAATAAAAAACGCAACCAGCGACAAGATCAATGAATGAAAATGCTGCCAGTGTCGAAGTCGACGTTGATGTCGACTTCGGTAGCAGCAGAAAAACGTTTTGGGGCTTCGTGCGCACCGTTAGAACGAGCGATTCGGCAAGTAGTCGCATTCTGCTAACTTTTTGACAGTTACTTGGCTCATTACTCATTATTAATTGTCAACTTTACTTTTGCGCCCGCGCATTAGGGCGTATGAGTGATGCCGATCATATGAGTGTTATAGCCCCGCTGTAACAAAAAACACTAATCGATTTCTGCTCTGATTTTTGTTGCTGTTTGCAAACAGGACTTAATAGGATAGATCATTACGAAGGTAGAATATCGCACGATCCACACATTAGGCCCTAATGACTGGAACTTATATATTGTATTTCAACTGAACTCTCGTTAGTACTTTTACTTTGTTAAACAGTTGGTAGTACATAAAAATGTTGAGGGGCATTTGTACGTTGTGTGGCGACCCCAATTGAAAGTTTTTTGGGATGTGAGAAAACATGGAAAGCATTATAGATTTTGGGTCAAAATGACAACACTGCGACACAGTCGGTGCCCTCAACAATTGGATTTGTCATATTGTTATACACAATCTATACCAGAGATACTGGCTGTAGAGGCAAAAGTCTATGCGATCACAAAGCATACAATGGACAAAATAAAACAATCGACCAAAATCGACATGTTCGGTTGCCAAAATAAAATACACAAACAAACCGAAAAAAAACAGAAATAATACAAAAACTGGTTTGTTCGCATCCGGATAATTGATACAAAGCGAGTCCAAAAGCACTAACGATTTAACCATTTCTCTAGCCATCTCGCTTACGCTTTGTAAGCCCCGCGGCTTTAATTAATAAGTGAGTGAACTTTTTTTTCCTCGTTTCCAATCGATTTGAATGTCTATTTTTTGCGCCTCGAAGACTTCAAAAGAATAGATGGATTTTGAATTGGGATTGCGAATGGGTGCAGGATGTAGCCGAAGTTACGAGTCAAGAGTTTGTTGTTTCATTCATTTGATTTGATTTGATTTTATTTACTGCTGTTGTTGTAGTTGTTAATGTTAGTAATTGCAAGACAAGAGTGGTCGCGTTTTGAGATGGTGGGAATTAAGAATTGGGAGCCAGAGCCACTCAGCGAAATTGTTGAAGTGTTGACAAGAATAGCCCCATGAATAAATATTTATAAATAAATATAACGACAATAAAGTAATCAATAAGATCAACACAGCAGACACAAAAGATCAAACAATTTTTGTCTAATTATGGGAACCTAAAATAATCAATCACTTATGCATGTGATTCAAATTCATGTCAACACTTTGGATTTGCAGCTCTCCGTTTTTATACCCGCCTACCCATAGGGTAGAAGGGTATTTTAACTTTGTGCCAAACGAAAATGTATATTACACGCAAACACGACCCCATCCGCCCACCCAATTTTACCATCGAAATATTATATTTTTTTAAAAAAATATACTAGAAAATAAACTTTTAAAAATATACTAAAAATATACCAAAATATTCTTTGTTCGAAATTGTTAGCTTGGCGGCGCTTAAGTAGGTTTACTGAACACCATTATTATGTTACGAGTCACTCCGTAGACTAGACTAACTAGGTGCAGCTGCACGTGATTACGCCATGTAAAAGTAATTTCTTAATAACTTCCGTGTTTTTTATCCGATTGTATCCAAATTCGTAGAGATCATTACGTTGGTGATTGTGCGTACCAAAATTGAATGTTCTAGGTTTAAAATGACGCTTGCAATTCGTTTTTTTTTCGATTTACGGGGGCGTGGCCAAAATCAAAAACAAACTTGATCTGCGTGCAATAATAAGACACACTATCCCGAAAATTTGGCTGCTCTTTATGGGGTCGGAGATGCTTCCTTCTGCCTGTTACATACATTTTCAGTCGGTACAAAGTTATAATACCCTTCTACCCTTTGGATAGGCGGGTATAAAAAGAAGTGCAGTGTTTTTAAAAGCTAGTTCACATGTGGTACAAACAATAAAAATCGCCATCTTTAATTAACTGAAATCAGGTGCAGTTGCAACTGTTCATTTGCTTTGTCCCAGATATAATAGGAATTCAATTAACCTAATAAAGTATATTTTGTGAGATATTTTTTAATATTTGTTGCAATCGTTTAAAATGGATAGCACATACATACATATTTCACAGTCGAGTAAACTCGATTGTAGCCTTCTTATTTGTTATTATTTATAATGCAACCAATCATGATTGTAATTAACCAGTTCGAAAGATACAGTCGAGTTTACTCGACTTTGAGATACCCGCCACCCATTTTTACTGAACGCGACAAACATTAAAAAGGAGTTCTGGAATATAGCACTGTCTGAGGATATACTAAGCAATATACCAAAAATATACCGCATAATATCACTGCCAAAATTATTAACTTGACTGCATTTTACCAGGTTTCTTGAATACCTTCATTACATCATAGAGTGCTTTTGATTTCACCCTTTAAAAGTAATTATTATGTGTGCTTTATCCGAGCATAATTAAACTTACATAACCAGCTAACTAACATAAAGCATAACTAACCATAAAGTTAGTGATTACAATAGGTTTTATCGATTTACAGGGGCGTGGCCAATCCAGGTTTTGGACAGACAGACGGACATATCGTGTCGGCTGTTGACGGTAATTGCAACGCATTTTTTAAGCTTTTAAATCCACTTCTCAAAACAGTTGTCAAAAAATTTATTGAACAACAGAAAAAAAAGAGTTGCGACGATCAAAATTGTTTGTTTATTTATTCTATAAAACCAACTAGAAACGACAACAGTTAAGTTTTGAATGTATGACGCCATTGAGTTTTTTCATATAATATATTCATACATGTAATATCTACAACTTAAGAAAAAAAACAAGTAAGAAAGCTACTGGTGACTTTGCTCGACTGTGAGATACCCGCCACCCAATTTTACCATCAAAATATTATATTTTTCAAAAATATACTGAAAAAATACTTTAAAAAATATACTAAAATTATCCCAAAATAATAAACCAAGATTTTCTTTGTTCGAAATTATTAACTTTTCGGCACTTTAGTTGGTTTATTGAACACCATTATTATGTCACGGAGTGTCATATCAATTAACTAGGTGCAGCTGCACGTGGTTTCGCCTTATAAAAGTAATTTCTTTATAACTTCTGTGTTTTTTATCCGATTGTAACCAAATTTTTAGAGATCATTAAAATAGTGATTAGTATTGTGCAAACCAAAATTGAACGGTCTAAAAATTGAACGTTTAAAACGACGCTTGCAATTCGGTTTTTTTTCAATTTGCATGGGCGGAAGCGGGCGTGGCCAAAATCAAAAACACTCTTGATCTGCGTGTAATAATAAGACACACTATCCCGAAAATTTGGTTGCTCTATCTCTTATAGTCTCTGAGATCTAGGTGTTCATACGGACAGACGGACATGGCTATATCATCTCGGCTGTTGACGCTGATCAAGAATATATATATTTTATGGGGTCGGAGATGCTTCCTTCTGCCTGTTACATATATTTTCGGTCGGCACAAAGCCATAATACCCTTCTACCCTTAGGGTAGGCGGGTATAAAAACTAGATCGATTTTATAAAAAAAAAAATTTTTTTACAAAAAAAAAAATTATACCGAAATATACATGTAAATTAATACCTGGCTGAATTTTATTGAATTATTGTATAATTTGTAGTCACACTACTGGTATTGCAACTGAGTCGAAAGATCTTTAAGGCCACAGTTTATGATTACTGATCGTTAAAAAACAACTTGGTCCTGATGATCTTAAAATATCAATTTTCGTTGTCGAGGATCTCCCTGATCCAATTAGTTTTGATTAATATTTGTGATCGGCTTTCTGATAATTAATTTTACAATTTTAAATTTTACAAAACAACTGAAATACTAATCAAGAAAAAAAATTTAAAGCGTTTTCGAAAATATGATTCGAACATGATTCTCGTAATGACTCTCTCTTATTAAGTAATTAATAATTTTCGTCAAACTATTTTTAGAATTATTAATTAGATATGGAAAAACCAAAAAAAAAATATATATATGTATATGTATATATGAATTAAAAATATTTTTTTCTTTTAATAGTTATGATAACAGACTATCCGGTTTATGATTAAAACATCGTTTTACATCGAATTTATTTGTCAATGAAAAAACCCACGGCGTCAATTTGACGATAAGTTTTTTGTGTCTCGGAAATTGGCAACACAAAAATCAATATTAAATATTTTCACACGGAGTACTTCTTATTATTCGCCTTTGGGCACATGATAAACACATGGGTATTATATGACTCAGGCACTTAGAGGAAGTACTATCTGCTCCAAGAGAATAGACAATCGCTCTACGGTGAAGATAACCTGGTGAGGGGACTTTTGTGTTTCACAGATACCGATATTGCAATACAAGATGTGGCTTGGCTGCTTCACTCGTATATGTTATGCATGTGGTTCCTTAATAACCCCTAACAGGCAAGGGAATTAACGAACAGAGGTTGAATTGTACGAGTAGTTGGGAAATGTACAAAAGCAACTTACGTGTACTTACGACCGTATGAGTATATTGCTGCTTATCAGAGACGGAGGCAAAGTGAGCACGCTAGAGAAAGTAGGCTGTGGGGGGGGGTTGATGTGTCTCGTAAGCGAAGACAGAAGCCTCTGGGGGCGGGGACTTACACGCTGTTCGTTCGTTTGTGGTACGTGTTGAGGTGGCCTGGCTGTGGCGCTGGCAATGTTTAAGTGAATTACTTGAACGAATTGTATTGCATTTACTCGTATTTGTTTATTGTCAGACAATTGACAAACAGATGGATCGATGGGGCGGCAGCGGGTGCGTGAGGTTGGATAATGTTCTATCAACTGCCGCTGCAATAATGATGAACCTGATCCAGCGTTGAGTCTATCAACGATCAATGGCAGCGTTTTTATTGTCTGTTTAGCGCGCACCATGCAAATGCCACTCACCCTTCCTCTTTGCTTTCCCCTCTGTCCTCCATTGACATTGCACGACCTTAAACTTGAACTTGCAACAGTGCGCAATCAGCATCGGCATCGGATCAATTTATAGCCAAGTGCTTCCGATCAACCAGAGGTGGTTGGGGCACATGGCTGTTACATCAAATTGGCAGGTGTAATTGTAGTATGAATTATTACGTCGATGCGCAACCTCCTCCTCCTCCGTCTGCTAAATGGCAATTACACATATGTAATGTGCTTAATTGTGGTTTCTGGGTTCGACATCGTCCGCCTGGTAAGTACGAAGTTTGGAGTCAGGATCATCGACTATTGACATTCAACGGCCGCTTTGTCACTCGACCTGAAGTGGCAATCAACGTCGCGCATGTCACTTTCTATTGATAATCTAGTCGGTTAGTCAGGAAACTAGAAACTAATATTGATTGCAATTCGACTTAAAACGTTTGCGTTCCACATGCAAATAGACATCTCTATTTCTGTAAAGTACATAGGACATTGGCACACGTTACATCTTACTACTGATAATTCTAAATGCTGTTCAGTTAAAAATCGAGGAAAAAATCGTTCAAAACAATTGGAATATGCATCAAATCATGACATGCAAGACCTCATAACATATGCCCCATCATTTTACTTTAAGCACAACGGCGTGGGTTTGGCCTAATCTATATATTATATTACAAATAATTAACAGAGAATTTCATTAATAATGACCAAGTTCCTCCCCACTTATCCGGGAACTAAAAGAGACAAAGCTTGACAACAACAAAGAAGATCAACACAACATCATCATTTTCCTGACAAGACTAGATATTTGTTTACTTTGTTTTGTCACTGCAAATCTTCTCCAAAAATAATTTTTATATTTTATGTACTTATATTTATTGCAAACCCGTTGAAACCGACGAAATACTACCTTAATATCTTACATGGCGTATCACTTCACTACTCCAGTGACCACAAATAAATCATATACTAAGTGAAAAGAGCTTTAATTACCCAGACTGTCAAGTCAAATGGAATATTAGTTCATAAATCCTAACCAACTTAAAATTGCACAATTGTGGCTTCCAGTCAAAAGCAATGCCAAAATAACGAAGAACACACCAGAAAGCTCAAGTCGAAAATTATCGGCTATGAGATACCATGTTATTTCTTCTAGCACTTGTGATATTAACAAAGCTGAATTTGTTAAAAATACCACCATTTTAATTCTGGACACTGCAGCAAAAAATAACATCAATCTAGAGCTATGCATCACATATGAACTTATTAAAACTTATCTAGAATCTCTAGTTCTTATAGGGCAGACATTTTTTCTTGGATGTTTCTTAATTACCATTATTAATATACCATTAATATGATTGATAACATCTTTAATTCTGCCGTGTAAATGAGATTTGTAAGGGAACTCACAAGGAAATGTGGTAGAGCGCACTTAAGAGAACCTTAATATTGTTGTGTGAAGCATAAAACATTGCTCTATGCGATTATTGTTGTTTTATCAGCCTGGTCAGGTGCAATAAATTCGATTATCTTAGGACATACATACATACACGTATACATTTATGGGAGGGACTTTTCTTAGAACAGCCTTAAAGTGTTAAGATTGAAATTGAAACAAAACAGTATGAGCAACCGTGACACCATATAGTCCGAAAATACTGATGATAATGGTTATCAGATTTCGTTTTGGCGTGATATATTATATGTATATACATATATTAAAAATCAGCAGATACAAATAATCGAACTCACAAAGTTAAGTACGATGCTGACGCAAAATGAGACTACGAATAAATCCAAAAGTCAGTTAACTTTGAACAATTCACTATGTGTATTTCGATTTTGAACGATCCAATCGTCAAATCACTTGAGATACAAGAGATAAAGATATTACAATTGTTACGTACGTGCACTCGAAATCGATGTACATACTTCTCAAGTGTTAACATCTGGATGGAAAAAAGGCCGATCATTTTTGTACTTATCAAGTCTCACGTAGCATTCATAATGTCGGTAGAGCATATAAAAATTTAAAACTTTTCCTTTATCAACTCTAGTATTGAATTTGCATAGGTATTGCACCATATACATACATATATTAGATATACGTTTGTACATATATATACACGTATGTATATATTTTACATAACACAACTCTTTATAGAGTAAACGAAATTCGTGTTGTGTACAAGTAGTGCAAATAATGCGAAATGTTCGATCTTGATATAAAGTTGATGACAGATAGGCACACTTGTTCATGGTTAACACCTTGGCGTGTTGTGGTTATTCACAGCAACATTTTATCGCTCAGTACAGCTAAACTAAAAAATAATCAAAACAATACACAATGAGACCCCCGTCTTGAGCACCCTTTTAATGGCGTCATCTTCTCAGTCAAAGATTTTGGAAAGCCCAGTTCCCAGCCCGCTGCACGCTATTCTTATCACGTCGATAGCATTTCTGGTACATGGGAGTGAGTATGAGTGCCAATGCGAGTGTGTGCGTATGTTTAAAAATTGCAATTATTCGTTAATAAAAAGCAGTTAATAATCAAAATATACTCCTACTATCGTATTCGTTGAGCCCAACGGCAGTCGATACGCGTCATTTGGCATATTTAGTATGTGAAGCGGCTGTTCACCACCACAGATACAGATATAGATTCAAACACAAATATATTGTCGTAGATGCGGATACATTGGCGACTGGGAATAAATATGTATTGGGCCTATATGAGCGCATCAAGGCTTATGATTTTGACTGTCTACAACGTACAGTGGGGAAAAACACATAAATTAGACGCCTTTAAATGACTTCCATAATAATGTAAAAATCTGCATTCATTGATTTAAATTACTCAAAATGAAAAAAACTTAGAGCGCCATATTAAATAAGTAAGAAAGCTACGGTCGAGTTTTCTCGACTGTGAGATACCCGCCACGAATTTTACAGAATGCAACAAATATTAAAAAAGTGTTTTGGAGTATTTTAAGAGAATATACAAAAAAAAAAATATACCGCAATATACCACTGTCTAAATTATTAGCTGGACTGCACTTTACTAGATTTATTGAATACCTTTATTACATCATAGAGTTATGTATATATGTATATCCACTGAACCCGATTTCACCCTTTAAAAGTATTTCTTGAATAACTTCTGTGTTTTTTATTCTATCGTAACTAAGCTTACAGAAATCATTAAGATAGTGATTACGATTGTGTGTATCAAAAATAGTCTCAGAAAACCAGATTTTCGTATAGACAGAGAGGCGGACATATATGTATGTATATTTTTTAGTATTATCTCCATACTCTTTGGCAACATTTTGTGGTCACTCTTAATGTTTGCTGCATTCAGTAAAAATGGGTGGTGGATATATAAAATTAAATAAATTATTTATAGAAGCGTATTTAAGGAACTAAAAACAAAATCAGGTAAATCTCGACGATCAACAAGCGATTTCAACGAATTACACTTCAAACAAAAGTAACATAGTAATAATTTTTGGAGAGTTCTTTTTTATTTAGAATGGCTTCAAAAATATAGAAATAGATATTTGTTTGTTTTAAAAGTATCAGTATCAATTTCAAACAATTCAAATATTATTGAGAATAAACATCATTTTTTATACACAAAGAAAAAATAAATTATTAATTTCATTTATTGAAGCTTGTAATGCTTGAATTGACTTCAAAAAAGTAAGACTAATTGTTTTGTCAAGTCTGTCGATTTTTCATTTTTTAAGCCATGTAGGTGTTTTTTTATCCAAAGTGCGGTAATCAATGACCTTGCCGCTGGGCCTTCAGCCCGGCCAAGCAAATTAGCAAATTAAACATTAAATTCCCACAGTGTTAACAAGCCCCAAAAACGAATTACGACATACCATGAAATTATAATAGAACATGTTACATACTGTTGACAGCTCTATTAGCAGTAATTTCCATATATATACTTATGTAGCTTCCCGTCATTACACTATCAATATGTCAATATTAGTGTTCCCAATATCAGCTCAAACTATGGGTGTGAAGATTGCTTAACCAAATTAACTACAATAATTAATTGAAGAGAAATAAACAAAAACAAAATGAAATTTTAAATCCATATTAATTAGGCACACAACTTAAAATAAGCAATGAAATGAATATTATTAGTTATTGATAAAAAAAAAGTTATATCTAAAGCATTTTTCCTATCTTGCTTCGTTATATCTATTAAATTACAATTTCCCATTGGTTATAGAGAATTCCCAAATAATCTATTTATGCGTAGTGTTTCTAAGACCTAGGGTTGTAATTATTACTTTAATCAGCAGTTGAATGAAATTTAGATATTTATACATAACATTACACATTATACACTTTACATTGCGTAATGAATTAAACATCAAATAGAAAATTCATGATAATATTGGATATTAAAAATGTCGAAAATGTTCATTTTTTGTTAAAGTCCCAATATTTTGCAATAATTTAATTGCGTCTCGATTAGGTCTTCCTCAGAAGTATTCTCTGTCATTGTCTAAAAATTAAGCACTGACTTTAAATGTCTTATCAACGAGGCTATAATCAGAAAGCACAGACCACTACGGCACATTCGGTCGGGCGCAATAAAAAAGAAGCAATTCAAGGGAAAATGTGTTTTCAACAACAGCAACTGAAGTAAATTACTTTACGAGTATTGTCGCCAATGTATCCATCCAGTACGGGCTGCTGTCGATGACTCGTACCTCGACTACGACGGATTTCGTCACCTGATAACTCACAATTCCAGCGCAATATGGACGGGCGGCTTACGGTCTGCTATATACACAGTTGTCACGTCAAATTTAACCGAAAAAGTTATGAAAATTCATCATAAATTAGATTAAAACAATTATAACTTAATGATGATATTAACGGGGATAATAAAGCAATAGATTCAGTATCAAAAGATAAACAACTTCAAGTCGAATTCTATGTGCTCTATGTAAAAAATATATAAAAAGTGGACAATGCCACATAACCCTGGTTGTTGATCAAGAATCATTTGTTAACATATCTTTCTTCACATTTTTAAACCAAATATTTTTTTAAAGGCCATACACACCGGTAAATAGTAGTGTCATGTATAAGTATTTTTATACCCGCCTACCTAAGAGTTTAAGGGTATTATAACTTTGTGCCAACCGAAAATGTAGGTAACAGGCAGAAGAATGCATCTTCGACCCCACAAAAGTATTTATAATCGTGATCAGTGTCAACAGCCCAGATGACCTAGATTTCAGAAACTTTTAGAGCTAGAGCAATGATATGGATGAAGGGATAGTATGTCTTGTTTTTGTAAACAGATCAAGTTCGTTTTAGATTATGGACATGCCCCCTTCCGACCCCGCAAATCTAAAAACACCAGATAATATGCTACAGAGCTAATAATTTTGAAGTATATCTTTATAACCGCCTACCCAAAGGGGTAGCGTCAACAGCCGAGACGATATAGCCATGTCCGTCTGTCCGTATGAACACCTAGATCTCAGAGACACCCCCTTCCGCCCCCGTAAATCGAAAAAAACTATTTCAAGCGTAATTTTAATCCAAGAATGTTCAATTTTGGCACGCACAATACTAGTAATCATCTTAATGATCTCTTTGGTTACAATCGGATAAAAAACACGGAAGTTATTAACCAATTACATTTATAAGGCCAAATCAGGTGCAGCTGCACCTAGTTAGTCACTCCGTGACATAATAATGGTGTTCAATAAACCTACTTAAGTGCCGCCAAGCTAGTAATTTCGAACAAAGAAAATTTTGGTATATTATTAGTATATTTTTCAGTATATTTTTGAAAAATATTATATTGCGATGGTAAAATTGGGTGGCGCGTATCTCACAGTCGAGCAAACCCGACAGTAACTTTCTTAATAGTTTTTTAATATTTTCTAGTGTATTTTCAAAAGTATATAATAATTAGATGGTTGCTCATAATTTTTTTTCCATTCGGTAAAAATGGGCGACGGGTATCTCACAGTCGAGCCAACCTGACAATTGCTTTCTTTCTTGCTAATTCCATAAATAGGTATATATTTCATCATTTGATATAGTCACTTAAAGAATATATTTAAATGAGCCCAAAAGTATGCTCTGATTAACAAAAAATGCATGTTCATAAAGTCATGCTTACTCATAAATAATATCTCAACTTGATAGGTTGATTATATTGGGAGCTATAAAGAAATGTAATCCAGCATTAGGCAATATTTATCTTATGTAAATTAAAGAAGCTTAAATTATTTAACAAATTTGCCTAGAAGTGTCATGGCGTACACCATTTTAGGAATAGACAGAGACAAAATCTTTGAAAGACTTACAAAACAGGTTTGATTAACAGCAGTTACGGATATTATTTAATTATAAAGAGACAAACAAAAAAAGGGTTAAAAAGAACACTCATCGATCGATTAGTTCCTAAAGGTCAATATACGGAATGACAGCTTTTTCGATCTTTACCAAGTGTATTCAATGCTTTTGCAGTTGAATTAAACCTCAAAATACATCTGTGTTTACATTGCATAGTATAGTCAGCAAATGTGTGGCAGTGCTCCTTTCGCTTTCTGTAATCTAAAATCATATCTTATATTGTTGTATTCATATAGAATCACTTTTATCAGTTTGTTTATCTCTGTTTTGCACAACTTGGAGATTGTTACGCATTTCGTATCTTTATGGGGAATGCTGGTTAATAAATAATAAATTCGATATTCGTAAATTTTTCGTTGAAACAAATATGATTTTCACATAGAAATACAGCAATCGACTGATAAAACGAATTTATTTAACATAGCATATTAACATTAATTAATAGGTATAGCATATAAGGAACACGCATGCACTTTACCAAATGATTGAAACTAATTTTGTTGTGTAATACGCCAACAATTTTGACCACAGAAGCTCCGCATCAATTGCATTGTGTAGTACATTATATGTGGTTAATTATCAAATAGAAATAGATAATTATAAGTAGACGAGTAGAACACTTATATTCATCAATTGGATGGATGCCACATGACATTATCACTGGGATTTTCCAAACGTACCTGCCTTGCTCTCTACATCGCTGGCATTATCATTATTATCATCATCGCTGTTCAGGAGTGGGGCATAGCCGCAGTCTTTATTGACACTACTGCGTCCACGAAAATTGTACCTCAGTACCTCGCAATGTAACAGCTTTTCCATTGCATCCATGGGGAGATGCTTTACTACAGACGCAGCCGTAGGTGGAATGCGGTGGAAAGTGATTGTTGATTGTTAACGTGTTGATAACTTTGAATGACTGCTAGCGTTAAGACATATTAGGCCATCATCCACAAGTTGCTTAATCCGCGTACGTTGCCTATGTGGCGCTAGCTGCGCTAATTTAATGTCGACTAAGACCACTTGTTGACAAAGTCAGCCTCAGCACCGCAGCATTCGTCGCAAAATTAAAATAAATAAAATAAAAATGCTGCTTCCAATGCTGTTGGGCAGCTGCTACTATTTGATCTTCTGCTCTTTGCTCTTCGCTCTCCCCACTTCTCTCAACTCACAACGGGCTCTCATTTTTTTTTTAATAAAATTTACTTATTATTATTTACACATGCACACACATTTTGTGTCTCACTGAATGCGAAACGATAAGCATACGAACAGAGTGCCTTCTGGGCTAACTGTCAAAAGCTGAGCGTCAAAGGGCAAACTACTCTATTAAAATGTCAACTGGTCTGCACCCAGACAGCTAGACGTCACAGCCATTTGACTTTTTGCGAGAGCAGTGACAAAAGACAACAAATTCAAAATCTATAGCTTGGCCTAATTCACGTGATTCATTGCCTTTCGTGACACACATTAAGCTCTGTAGGTAAAACACGAGTGAGGAACCAAAACGTAGCTTTTGTATTAAAGTCGAACTGAAAATGAATATAACTGTCAGTAGAATATTATTTAATTAAAATATGGCTGTGCGGGATTTTTTATAGAAGAGAAGTACATAGGTTTTTTGTGTTTGTCTTACAACTTTAAAAAACTCTCAGAATTGGGTAATCGTTGTTGAATACAATTTTGTGCAGTAACATTTAAAAAAAAAAGTTACTATTCCAATTTATTTGCAGTTTCCATGCTTTTATGTTGGGGCGGTACTTAAATTTTCATTGAACAGTCTTCGTATACATGTTTCTCAAAAAGTTACTTAATTATATATGTATAATATTAATCTCTTATTTAATTAACATTCACATTTACATCGGTTTAGTTTTATTACTGTACTTAACTGTTGTTTATTGTGTTTAGATAAAAATTTAAAATGTTGCATTTAAATACAACAACAAGTTCTGTTTTGGGCGCAGAATTTTTCTTTTGCATTGTTTTTGTACTTTTATGCACTCGCGCTTTTACCGTAAATTCTGACACTCACGCGCTCTCTAAGTTAAACTGTTTTGCTGTTTTTATACCCGCCTACCCAAAGGGTAGAAGGGTATTATGGCTTTGTGCCGACCGAAAATGTATGTAACAGGCAGAAGGAAGCATCTCCGACCCCATAAAGTATATATATTCTTGATCAGCGTCAACAGCCGAGACGATATAGCCATGTCCGTCTGTCCGTCCGTCCGTCCGTCCGTATGAACACCTAGATCTCAGAGACTATAAGAGATAGAGCAACAAATTTTTCGCGACAGTATGTCTTATTGTTCCACGCAGATCAAGTTTGTTTTTGATTTTGGCCACGCCCCCTCCCGCCCCCGTAAATCGAATAAAACCGAATTGCAAGCGTCTTTTTAAACCTAGAACGTTCAATTTTGGTACGCACAATACTAATCACCATCTTAATGATCTCTGCGAATTTGGTTATAATCGGATAAAAAACACAGAAGTTATTAAGATATTACTTTTATAAGGCATTACCACGTGCAACTGCTAGTGCTGCCTAGCTAGTTGCTATGACACTCTGCGACATAATAATGGTGTTCAATAAACCAACTAAAGTGCTGCCAAGCTAATAATTTCGAACAAAGAAAATGTTGATATATTATTTTGGTATTTTTTAGTATTTTTTTAGTATATTTAGAAAAATATAATATTTGGATGGTTAAATTGGGTGGCGGGTATCTCACAGTCGAGCAAACTCGACTGTAGCTTTCTTACTTGTTTATTTTTTCGTTACGCTTGTTTTGTTTTGTTGCCTCGCTTCGTTAAGGAATATCAGCATTAATTTCGTTTAACCTAGTCTACGTATTACGTTACTTATAAATTCGTAAAAAACATAATGATCGATTGTCGATTGATCCAAACGAACTTCATTTTTCTGAGCACGTTACACACTTATCCGTCGCTAGTATTGTTGAACTTATGTCATTTGCCCCTCCTCCCTGATAGTCCTCAGTGACAACGATTGCTGACAATGACATGGTACCCATTGTTGAAGAAATTCAACATGTTCAACCTAATGTTCTGCCAACTAGCACAGAAGCTAATATTTCGACTTCTACTATAGTTGCACGGAACATTTTAGTGGGAGTCGCATTTATGAAACAAATCTTTGCTTCTATTCTTATGACATTACAACCTTATGACATTAGAACCTTTATTCGGTCTAAAATTCAAGCTCTTCTCCTACGAACTGGAAATCATTGTTTAAAATAAGTGCTTATGCTGACAAATTCTTCTTTGTAATATTGAGTAGTTAATACTCCGTAGCTTTTGTCAACTCATGTTTTCGTTGATAGTCTTATTGAAATGGCATTTTCTCAAACCAAAGATATATTTTTATTTTGGATCCCAATACCTGCACAGTGTCCAGATCCAACCCTATTTCCTCACCTGAAGAGCCCTACCACCCTACTCCGAATGTGTTGTTCCGGGTCCAGGTGCGAGTTTGATGTTTTCGGAACACCGGGTTTAAAGAACTTTCTCAGCTTCTGTTTGTATTCCTTTTAGTACTCCACAATTGTCTAATGGACCGTTATGGTTTACTAAAGAACTAATAAAGTTAAAGAATGAAAGCGGTCAGAACGACTAATAATTTTCTTCCTCTGTGTCTTTCCCGTTGTAGTATAATCCTTTCCGTATTTTATGTGCAAATTAAAATAGCTTTTCTAATAAGCTTGGTGTCGCTAAGTCACTTGATCGTACTGTAATATAAAATATTGATAATTGGAATCGAATATAAAGTGTAATACGAGGGTCGTTTGATAAGTCCGTGACTTTTTGTATTTGCCGCGCACCTGCTCTAAATACAACACTGCTCCTGTCAGCAGTTATCGATTAACAGCTGACTGTAAAATTTTGAGAAAGCTGCGTTTTTTGGTTTGCGTTTTATAGGCATTGAAAGCAGACGATCTCGTGAATTTTAACGAAAATGGAAAAAAGTGAATTTCGTGTGCTAATTAAGCATTATTTTTTTTCCATCACCGAAACCAAGGAAAGACTTGATAAATATTATGGGGACTCTGCACCATCAATTTCAATGGTTAAGAAATGGTTTACTGAGTTCCGTTGTGGTCGTACCAGTACAAGTGATGCCGAACGTTCAGGTCGCCCAAAAGAGGTCGTCATGCCAGAAATCGTCGACAAAATCCATGGAATGATATTGGATGATCGGAGAATGAAAGTGCGTGAGGTAGCTGAGGCTGTAGGCATCTCAACTGAACGGGTACATCACATTTTACATGAATATTTGGACATGAAAAAGCTTTCCGCGCGATGGGTGCCGCGATTGCTCACACACGACCATAAGCGCAACCGTGTGACCATTTCAAAGGAGTGTTTGGCGATGTTCAACCGCAATCCAAACGAATTTTTGCGCCGTTTCGTTACCGTAGACGAAACATGGATCCACCACACCACACCAGAGACCAAAGAACAATCAAGACAGTGGGTTTCTCCGGGTGAACGTGCACCAAAGAAGGCCAAGGTGGGTCTGTCGGCCAACAAGGTCATGGCCACAGTTTTTTGGGATGCACAAGGTATCATTCACATCGATTACCTTGAAAAGGGTAAAACGATCACCGGCGAATATTATTCAGAGCTTTTGGACAGATTCGATATTGATTTGAAGCAGAAACGACCGCATTTGGCGAAAAAAAGTGCTGTTCCATCAGGACAATGCACGGGTGCACACGTGTGTAGTCAGCATGGCAAAATTTCATAAATTGGGCTACGAACTGCTACCCCATCCAGCATATTCTCCAGATTTAGCCCCCTGTGACTATTTTTTGTTTCCAAACATGAAGAAATGGCTCGGCGGTAAGAGATTCGGGTCAAATGAAGAGGTCATCACAGAAACAAACGACTATTTTGAGGGCCTTGAGAAAACCTATTATTTGGAAGGAATAAAAAAATTGGAAAAACGCTGGACTAAATGTATAGAGCTAAAAGGAGATTATGTTGAGAAATAAAACGCTTCTTTGACGAAAAAAATATATTTTATTCAAAAAGTCACGGACTTATCAAACGACCCTCGTAAGTGTGTACTAAATTGTCGCCAACTCCTCTTACTTTTCATTAAGCATTTTATAAAATCTTTAATTTATTCAAATTAAAATAAAATAATTAATTTTTCGAAAAGGTGGACTACTCTGTTTAAAAAATTAGCGTTTTATCACATTTTTTCCAAGAAATCAAGATAGTTTCGGGTCCTCAGAAAAATAAAAAAAATTGTAAGCAATAAAAAAATTATATAAAAATTCCCTACTCTTCATAACGATATAAGAAAAAGATACCACAAATGGTCACTGCTCGATTTCGATTTCGTCCGTACCTTTACGTCTTTTTGCACCATTTCAGTCTTTCGCACGAGAACACCATAAGCGAGCGCAAAGGTCTGTCAGTTCGGTTTCGAAGGTCCCGCTAACACACAAATGGTCTCAAAGACACAAAAAAACAAGTAAGAAAGCTACTGTCGATTTTGCTCGAAATAATATTATATTTTTCAGAAATATACTGAAAAAATACTAAAAAAAATGTACTAAAATTATCCCAAAATAATATACGAAGATTTTCTTTGTTCGAAATTATTACCTTTTCAGCACTTTAGTTGGTTTATTGAACACCATTATTATGTCGCGGAGTGTCATAGCAATTAACTATGCATCTGCATGTGGTAAGGCCTTATAAAAGTAATTTCTTAATAACTTCTGTGTTTTTTATCCGATTGTAACCAAATTCGCAGAGATCATTAAGATGATGATTAATATTGTACGTACCAAAAGGGGGCGTGGCCAAAGGCAAAAACACTCTTGATCTGCGTGCAATAATTACAAACACTATTCCGAAAATTTGATTGCTCTATCTCCTATAGTCTCTGAGATCTAGGTGTTCATACGGACAGACGGACATGGCTATATCGTCTCGGCTGTTGACACTGATCAATAATATATATACTTTGTGGGGTCGGAGATGCTTCCTTCTGCCTGTTACATACATTTTCGGTCGGCACAAAGCCATAATATCCTTCTACCCTTTGGGTAGGCGGGTATAAAAAATAGATAACGACAAATGCAATAAAGTATTACACTTGCTCTGTATTACTTTTCATAAAGAGTATTGTGAGCAGTCTGAGCAAGAAAGTACCCACCGCTAATTCTGGTTGTTCCTTATCAGTAAATGCTGTTTCTTAAAACTAAATAAAAACAAGTCGGAAAACTACAGTGGAGTTTGCTCAACTGCGAGATACCCGCCACCCATTTTTACTGAATGCATCAAACTTTAAAAACGAGCTCCAGAATAAATTCACTTTTTAAAATATACTAAATCATATATCAAAAAATATACCGCAATATAATACTGTCAAGATTATTAGCTTGACTGAATTTTACTAGGTTTATTGAATACCTTTATTATATCATAGACTGGCATACCCACTGGACAGGTGCAGCAGCACCTGATTTCACCCTATAAAAGTATTTCTTGATCTTGGTCCGACAGACGGACATGGCTATATCGTCTCGGCTGTGGACGCTGATCAAGAATATATATACTTTCTGGTCGGAGATGCCTCTTTCTGCCTGTTGCATACATTTTCGGACGGAACAAAGTTATAATACCCTTCTACTCTTTAGATAGGCGAGTACATAGCATATTCGGGAAGTTATTAAATTTTTGAAATAATACAGTAAATAGAATTAGTGCCTAAAGAGCAAATGGTTTGACATCAATTGATTGTGAGGTAGCACTTATTAGGATGCTAAGTGTCATATAATCATCAGTTTAATGTTCACTTCAATTACTGTGTCGCTTACTGATTGTTTCAGGGGAGTTAGGAGAAATACCGATACAATCGGCAAGTCATTGACGTCACAAAATATTGGTAAACAAAAAACTCGAGTGCCTCAGCTATTTGTAAGTGAGCCGTATAATATGCGGTCGTGGTCTTAATAGTTTTGCGTGAGTCCGATACGCGCGCGTGTAAGCCCTTGAGAGAGCGCAATGTCTCTCAGTGTGCGCAGATAAGAATGAACACTTGAAATCATCTACCTATCTTACTCTCTCACACACCCGCATGCGCCGGTAACTTCAACAGCTGTGTGGGGCACCGTTACGCGTCAACAGCGGCAGTGTCAGAGATGCCAATAGCCGACAATGGCAATGACTGGAGGGCCAGCGGCCTTAGCTATGGCGTGTTTAATATTTGTAAACAACAACTTCGATCAACAACAAATATTGCATTTATATGAATTATATTATTATGTTATGAAGGCATTAAAATATGCAGATTATTTATTTAAAATAAGTAGAATGTGTGTATATGTGGGTGTGGGTGTATGTGATTATTTTAAAAAGCATGCATTAATAATGAAAACAAAGAAACTTTTAAATGTCGCTAAATGTAACCCCGAACAAATTTAAATTCAGGCATTAAATTAAATTATTTGTAGATGGTGTAATTCAACTTAAACTATAATGAAAAGTAAATACATTTCTAAAAATAAGAAGCATAGCAAATAATGAGACAGTGATATTAATAGCTTACGTATGGGCCTGCGACGCATGGTGGAACCACTATTCTCGCCGCTACTGTTAATGCTGCTAATCGGCTTCATAATGCCCTCGGTATGAAGTAGACGATCACGACGACTGACAAGTGGGCGTAATTTTTGCAAAGAAAATATGTAAAAAGAAAAGAACCAAAAGAAAGATATGTTTGTATGTAATTGTAAAGCAAAACAAAGACAAAGGCTATTGCGTATTTTGGTACGCTTCTGGCTGCAAATATTAGGCACACTTTATCTTGATGAGACACAATAACACTAGCCCTAATAAACTGGCCAAACACTGTCCACTAACATAACGCGCGTAGCGACAGCGACTTGCAATTAAACCGGTTAAAGAAGCTGCAGCAACGGCCTCGAGAAGTGAACAAGGTTTACCTTTCCTGCTGAAGCGACAAGTTTCAATGCTCAACAGCAACTGAAAACCCAAAACAAAATTTGCAGACAATTGACGAAGAGCCGTCGAAAGCGAAAGACAATAACAAATATGTACAAGCTAAAAAGAAATTTAAATTTATCTTTAAAATGAGCGCAAAAAGCACTAATGCAAGCGCAAATCCAGAAGCCAGAACTGAAAAACAAGTCACGCCTGACTGACACATGTCAAACAGAAAGGAAAAGAGGCAAAGGTGGGGTCGACTGACTAATATGAACTTATCATAGTAAAAACAATTAGATAAGATACCTGATGCAGGACGTAAATTGAACAACAACAACAGCAACGACCAATGTTGATAAGGGCAATTTTGTTTAATCAATTGGCAGAAAACGAACATTATTTAGTTGAGAGGAGAAAAAATAAAAGACCAAAGGCAAATTAAAAATACGATACCGAAAGTAACATTGTGTTCATTTATTGCATGTCGCATGCACTTTATGTGCGCATGTATGCATTCTTGTTCGCACATGTGGGTGTGTGTGAGTCTATGCAAGTGGGTGAAAGGCTTTTCAGTCGAAAGTTTACGAAACTCACAATAATACTAATAATAAACTGACATTAATATACTATTGTCATGCGAACAGACAAGCCAACAACAATGGTTGTGCATGTATCAACATGTATGTTGTATGCCAATATGAACTTGACCTATTTATTAATAAGCATGCATGCATTTATTAAAGTACTATATATGGTTGCATTCATAAATTCAAACATTTATACGATTGCAAAAGTAATGCAAGAGGAACTTAAGAACACATGCGAATTCTGATTTCATTCATTGTAGAAACTGCACAACAAACGCCGCTTAATCTACATTGTATGTATATGTACGTGTGAGCACATGGCAGTTAACAACACACATTTACACGCGACACACAATAATGAAATGAGACTGCCGCAGCCGTGTACAAGTACATATGTATGTAAACAGAGAGACGTTCCGAAGTAGGATGAGACGATGAGGATGTCC
Source organism: Drosophila pruinosa (assembly GCA_018150935.1). NCBI lineage: Eukaryota > Metazoa > Arthropoda > Insecta > Diptera > Drosophilidae > Drosophila > Drosophila pruinosa. The sequence continues at coordinate 587,338 of JAECWR010000081.1, forward strand.
CCCGCTTGCCTATCTTGTTTGTCAAGCGTTCAACAAACTTGATTAACTATTTATTGATTTATCATTTGTAGACAAAGAAAACCACTCAAACTTTAACATAAATAATCAAAACACGTGTAGGCTGCAAATAATTTAAATACTCTATTTTTTTAATGTTTCTTATTGATTTTTACCAAGAGTATGCAAGGCGATGGGAAAATGAGCATGGAGAAAGAACTGCATATTGCAGCTGACTGCGTTGCTGAAAGAGGCAGACATTTATTTTTTTTTAATTTCATAATCAAATGAAAGATTTCAATCCATTACACCATCCAACGAAATTAGTAAAAAAAAATTGTTTCATGTAATAGCACGTGTAATATCATGGTCAATGCATGATTTAATGCTTTTGACTGTTTGTTTTTGTTGTCTTGGTTATGTTACGCGTTTCATTCTAGTCAAAAAGAAATGTACATAAGTATTGCCGTTGATATGTGTGCATGGAGAAATGGCAACACAATGAGACTTTGAACACCAAACAAAAATTTTACACATACAAGATAAAGAAAACAAAAAAAAACACATTTAACGATTTCAAAGCGCACTCACATCTCTTCCAGACAACTTTTGTCGCGGTAACAGCGCGAACTCGAAGTTTACTCGCTTCATTGACTTACGATTTCAAACTGAAGCAGCAACAACAACGACGACGAAAGCGCAGACTTTAGCAGTGGCGGGATTTTTTCCACCCCATTCTGAGCATAACAAGGACAACAACAATAACAGCGTGCGAAAAACAGAAAGGCGCATCTTTTCGAGCTTGGATCTTGTTCCTTGTTTATTTTTTTAATTAAAGACCGCCCAATGCATTTTTTAAAACATTTAAATATTCCCCACAAACTCAGAATATTTTCATTAAAAAATAAAAATTTTTTAACAATAATAAAAAGAAATACGAGGGGTAACGGCTTTTTTCTTATGCGAATATGCGAAGGCACTAGAGCTGGAAAAAAACATCGGCGATATATCGATACATCGATGTTTTAAAAAATCTGAAACATCGATATTTAAAAACATCGATGTTCGATGTTTCAACAAATATCAAATGACACCGCATTCAAAACATGCGTTTTGAAATATTTCTGCGTACCGGACACTAGAGCTGGGAAACTATCGATAGTGTCGCCATTCGATATTTTCGATGTTTTGGGAGCAAAAAAACGATACTATCGATAGAATCGTTTTTTTGGTACGTTACTTTAAGATAATAAAAATATTAGCAATTTTTAATGTTTTTCTCATATTTTACATATTTAATAATAAAAATATAACAAACTAAATGGGAGATCAACTTCATAATTTAATGGGTTCTCATATTTTATATATTAAATACCTAAAAGGGGAGATCAACTTTATTATGTAACAGCAAAATTAAAGTCAAATGTTTTGACTAAGAAAATAAGTGAAAAAAATTATTCAATCTATGCATTTCATTTCAAAAATAACAGTAAGTCAGCGTTGTTTGCTTTAAGAGAAGCCTTTTTTTGGTTTGCATAAAATCGATTTTGGCCACTGTAGAAAAAAAAGGAGAGTGAGAGAGAACAACTAGCAGCCGGTACATACAAAATAGAGTGAATTGCCAACAACAAAATACATGGTATTTTCGAAAACTTTAAATTAATTAAAAAAAAAAACTGCGCATTTCCGCAAGAAAAGCTTTTCGTTAAAATTCTTGATAAATCTAGCTCTATCCTCTATCTCAAATTTAAAAAATCAATTCACACGAGTAGCTATTTAACAATTACCTAAAATTATTATGATTATTATTTCTCTCTATTATATATAAAAGTTTTCTGCTCCTCCTCCTCCGGGAATTTTAAAATATACTAAAAAATACCAAAGAGGTAAGCGAGCGTCCTCCTCCGGGCATCATTTTAAAATATACTAAAACTCCTCCACTCAGCTCTTCACACACAATTAATTTGCGCATATACATATATAAACACATACACTCTAGCGCTTCGACTAACATCAAACGTGTGCACGTTCGGTTTTATGCAGTTATCTGTCGGACAGCAACATCCTATGACCCAACATGCTCGGTGGTCAGCAACGCAAAAAAAGCGCATGCCCGAAAAAGCTCTCATCAAAAGAACAGTCTATCTGTTTTATGGTTATGTGTAGGCGATTATTTCGAGGTTTTGTAGTAAATGCAATGCACGGAAAAGTTGTTGAAGTATCGATTATTAGAAGTCGGACAAGTCATGTGCGACCATTAAAGATATATTCTATGCATTTCAAAATCAAAATGCCGGTATTTGGAAGAGTATAAATTTATTGTGTATGTAATTGAACTTTTCTGTTTTTTAGTTTTGCATTATATTTTAATTTATAAAAGCCTTATTTATATAAGTTCGCTGATCTTTAAAACAAACAAGAGTACAAAAAGCAAGGCTGTTTTTTGGATTTTCGGAAAGTTTCCCCATCACTAAAATAGTGTAACCAAGTTAACCCATATGAAACTACGATATTTTGCTTTGCAGAAGTAAAATAGTACATTTTGAAATACGACTTGCGGTCACGCTGGACAGTCTGCGCAGTATTTCAGATTCAAATAGAGAAAGTCAAGCAAATTTGTGCCACCTCGCGATCAGGACTTTTGAAAAGGTCAAACAAAGTATAAAAGTGTCGGGATCGAGGGTTAAAATCTAGAAACACTCGTCTGTCTTGTTTTTAAATAATTTTTTTTCTTTCGTTTTTCAAATATCTGTGCTGTGCGCACATGTAGTTATAATACATATTCTTTGATATATTCCTTAACGTGTATGTTGCCTCAGGCTCCGCCGAATTTGATTTAAGTGGCTAGTGAAGAATTGGCATTTTTGTGTTTTAAGTGGCTAAATTATTGGCTTCTGCCTATTCTGTGTAAGTATTTAATGATACTTTGTTTTTTCCTTGATATTAAATTTTCTGATAGTGATTTCTACGAATTGTGCAATATATAATATATGTATATACGTCTAGTAAATACTACGCTTTATTATGTATACATGAAGTGTTTTGTAAGTGTGCTTGCCCTTACAGTTGGTGTATACATGCGTACGCACAAAGCAAGGTTCGCATAGAAAAAAAGTAACGGTACTCAGCTAGCGTTCGTTGCACTAGTAGCATTTGCAGTTGTGTAAAGAGTGTAGGGAAATAATAGAGACAAGTGAACGACCAATAATTTTAAGATGGCGGCGTTCAACTTTTGAAGCAATAGTGACGCAAATATAAGAAAAAAAATGAGAGATGAGCGCGTGTTCAATTATTTTAATAATGACTTACCTACAATATGTATGTACATACGTTTAAATATAATTTTAATATACATACGTATGTATGTTTCGATTATTTGTATTATTATAGAATTAGTTTCATATTTTCAAAACCTATTTAACATATTCCTAGAATTCCCCGAAACCAACGTAGTCCATAATGTTGAGGCGTCCTATTACCTCCGGTAGCCGTCAGGCTCCTGATCCCTACGACCAATTCCTGGAAAGCCGCTCCATGTACCGCAAGCATACGGCCAGGGATGCATCATGTCTGTTTCGCGTAATTGCGGAGCAGATGTACGATACTCAAATGTTGCACTATGAAGTTCGTTTGGAGTGTGTACGCTTTATGACACGTAAACGACGTATATTTGAGCAGGTGAGTTAGCGAACAATATCAAACCTTTCTATGGCTTGAAATAATAATTATTGCGAAATACAGTGCATAAATATACAAGGTAACTGATTAATTGTTTGATAGCACCATCTCCCCATTTTATTTGTTAGGTAATTATCTATTACATACATATGTGCACTCATTTTTTATATCGAAAAAAATTTTTTTTATATGCATCACCTATTACTGGCAGAATGATACATCTGCAACCCTATTAAGTACATATATTCTTGATCAGCAGCAACAACAACCGAGTTATAAAAACGAATTGCAACCCACTTGAAAGGACCCTTTTTGGTACACACAATAATTAATAATCGTCATCTTAATGGCCTGAAAATTTTGGTTACAATTGGACAAAACAAAGAAATTATTGAGGAATTACTTTTATAGGGCGAAATGAGATGCAGCTGCACCTGTTAAGTATGTCACTCAGTGACACGATATTGGTTTTCAATAAATCAAATAAGGTGCATCCAAGTTTTTATACCCGCCTTTCCAAAGGGTAGAAGGGTATTATAACTTTGTGTCAACCGAAAATGTATGTAACAGGCAGAAGCAAGCATCTCCGACCCCATAAAGTATATATATTCTTGGTCAGCGTCAACAGCCGAGTCAATATAGCCATGACCGTCTGTCCATATCGAGCAAACTCGACAGTAGCTTTCTTACTTGTTAATTTTAAATTTGAATAATTTCAATATATTATTGGTATATAATTTTTGTGGCATTCGGTAAAAAGAGGTATCCCACAGTAGTGCAAACTCCATGGGCAAAATTCATGACCTCTTACAGTCAAATCTTGACTATAGATGTTCCTACTTGTTTTTAAAACTATATTTTACGGGTTGAACTATATTTATCATGAATTTCAGTGTAAGAATTATATCAAAACTGTTTCAAGTTTTATTTATTTATTTTTTTTCAATTTTAAAGTTTGCGAAACTTGTATGTATTTTGTTTTTGGCCTAACTATAATTTGTGCATGTGTCGACCATTGCGGGGCTCTCTTTATTTTATTTTGGTACAATCAGCCACAATTTATGCATGACAAAAGTTTCATTTTATATATTGCAAGAATAATATATTGTAAAAAAAGGAAGAATTGAAGTCATATTTTAATTTAAGCGCAAATATTTTCAATTTACTTTTAACATTTTTACTGAATCTAACAAACTTAAACATACCAAATATATTTCAGACAAGTAGAAAGCTATTGTCAAGGTTGCTCTACTGTGAGATAACCGCCACGCATTTTTACTGAATGGAACAAAAATTGTGAGCGACCATCGAACTATTATATTTTTTGATAATATACTAGAAAATATACCAAAAAAGTATACCGAAATTAATTTCGTTCAAACTTATTAGTTTGGTAGCAAGTATAGGTTTATTAAAGACCATTATTATGTCCGGATTAAAATAACGCTCGTAATCCGTTTTTTTCGATTTGCGGGAGCGGAAGGAGGCGTGGCAAAGTCTAAAAAAAATTGATCCCGAAAATTTGGTTGGTCTAGCCATTATAGTCTCATGAGATTTAGGTGTTCATATGGACGGACGGACATACAGACATGGCTATATCCATGATAAATCTAGCTCAATCCAGAAAAAATAGTTTCATAAAAATTAATTTGCAATAGAAAATAAGTGTGCACAATATATAATTAGCATTTTTTGATTTCATAGAGCTCGATTTGTCATGATTTTTTGAATAAAAGAATAATCGTCCGCAGACTTCTAATTACTTTATAATAAAGCTTAAAGTTTTTAAAAATTCCATGCATCAAACTTTGTTTAACAGCTGTTAGCTTTATATTTTACTGCTGTGTTAATATTGTCAATAGAAGTTTTCAGATTTTTGTTCCTTTGACTTAAAATCATTTTATATCAAATAATGCTACTATAATCAAAAACAAAAAAAATAAAATAATATTAACACTGTACTTGGAAAAGCTTACAATACTTCTGTTAACAAAATTTATCTGATAGCATGTGCGCGGTGATTTTGATACCTATATGCTGGACATGGCAAAGCCCAAGACTTATGGAACAATGCTCGAGTTGCGTGCCCTTTGTTGCATGTATCGGTAAGTTAGTAAACGAATTAAGAAACTGACCAGATATGTCAAAACAGAATATTAATAATTGCAGCCGGAATGTCATATTGTTTGAGCCATTCAATATGGGCACCAAAGTGACGTATAACGACCGTTACCAGGAAAACTTTCTCGTTTTCTACACCAACGAATTTCACTTTGATTCAGTCTACAAAGAAGAATATATTGAAATGGCGGCCATTTGCCAGTGTAAGTTGATTCGAATAAAAACTAAATCGTGTATTGATTGTTTAATTTTTATTGTAGCAATTTGTTTTAAGCTTCTCTATAAAATGCTCTTTAAGCTACCTGATGTCAATTTTGCTGTAGAGACCATGCTGCATCCGCAATCTTTCAATTGGAATAGCTACGGTGTAGAGCAGGATACAAGAGGATACATTTCACGAATAATTTGTAGTGATGGACGTTGTTTTCATCTGGACATGCCTGAAGATACGAAGTGTATACTGGAGAACTACAAGCTATGCAATTTTCATAACAATTCCATGCAGCAATTGGAATTGAGTGACGCAGAAATATCTTTAACATCAGGACCGTTAGACAACATGGAGCACATGTGTCCCAATCGATTTAACTCTTGCGTGCGTCAATTGCTAGAGGAAGGTGGGGGCAATATTGACTGATATGATTGATGCTGACGTCTTTCTAATATGTTTTATTGGTTACACAGGGATCACTCCGTTTCCGTATAAGGTGGCCAAATCACTGGACCCTTTCATGTATCGCAATATTGAATTCGATAGCTGGAACGATATGCGCAAGGAAGCCAAACGCTACAATGTCTATGCCAATGATTACAACTTCAAGGTGAGCCAAAAAGGGCTTATCGCTTAACTTTAATATGCTTCAATACGCATCCATTCCAAAGACAAGTGACCCACTTCAAGCATTAATGTTTCATACACTGTTTATTTTTTTATCTCTTTGTGTACGTATCAATCCTACCTCCTGCTACTTACTTTCAGGTGGGTGCCAAGTGCCATGTAGAGCTACTGATTGATTCCGACTGTCATATGTATACGTGCCACATACAAAAAATTGACGTAGAGAACTCTTACTGTATTGTCTTTGTCGAGCAACTTGGAAAGAAATACTTGGTAGGCCCCAACCCCTTGCCTCCTTTCACATACATACTACAATTAGTGATAATGTTCGTTTTAAATGTTTCCCGCAATTTCGTAATTCTTAAGTGTATTGTTTTTACCCGCCTACCCATAGGGTAGAATGGTAATATAACTCTGTATCGAAAATGTATGTAACAGACGAAACAAGGCATCTCCGACCCCAAAAAATTATTTTTTTGTCAGCGTTATATTTATGATCAGCGTCAACAGCCGTTGCGATATACCCATGTCTGTCTGTACGAAAGTCTGGATAAGTTTATAAGTTTTGGAGCAACAAAATTTGGTGACCAAATGTAGTAGTATTGCCACTGAGCCAAGTTTGTTTTAGAATTTGATCACACCCTTTCTACCTCCACAAATCGAAAATAAAAAACAGTAGTAAGCTTACTTTTCAAGCTAAAATAATCACATTCTTAATGATTTTTTAAAATTTAGTTACAATCAGATAATAAATACAGAAGTTATTCAAGAAATGCTTTTAATTGGTGAAATCGTTTGCAGCTGCACCTGTCCTGTTGCTTTCACCCTGTGATATAATAACAGTCTTTAATAAACCTAATAAATTGCTGCCAAGCTAATAATTTTGATAGTGGTATGCTACGGAATATATTTTGGTATATGTTTTAGTATATTCTTGGAAAATAGTATATTAAGGTGCTTGCGCTTAATGTTTGTTGCATTCAAGAAAAATGGACAGCGGGTGTCTTACGGTCGAGCAAACTCGATTGTAGCTACCGTCTTGATTTTTTTTATTGTTTTTTTATTCGTCTTTACCCTATCAGGTGCCCTATGATGCATTGCATCCGATGCCACCCGATGAGTTCCAGCCTTGGACTGTGTCCTACCGCTATCAGCGCCAAATGCAGCGCGATCACCTTGCCAAACTGGTGCCCAAGCCGAAAATGCCACAAAAATGGAAGAAAGCCAAGTTTTTTGAAATAGGCAATTATTATGAAGCCAGTAACTGCGAGGTAATGGAATACATGCCTCTGGATACTTGCTACGGTTTCCCACAGATCCAACAGCAACATACCGATCATCATCAGCAACCACTACAATTGGAGGTTGATGAGCAACAGCAGCAACAACATTTTCAACAACTCGCTAAGTCGCAGCATCGTCAGCTGTCGCAGGAGCAACAACTGTCAGTTGGCACACCATCGTGTCAGACAAACCACACACCAGCACCAGGGGCAGCTCCATTTCTTAACTATATGCCGATGACGGGACGTCGGCGACTTAGTCATGTGTCGCCGCCGTGGCCCGCCACATCGTTTAGCATGCCTGATGAGTTTCCGACCAGTATCTATCCACCATTGCAAACTAATGCAGGATGCATGTTTATGCATTTTGGAGGCTATGCGCCGCCAACGTCTGTTCCACAGCAGTCGCTGCCACCGCCTCCGTTTGTTCCGTCCTCGCCTTTCTCGTTTACTTCACAACCTCTGGTGATGCCGATCGCTAATCGGACTACTGGCTGCACGACCAACACAACTGTAGCCCCAGTGTCGACCATGGCCAAGCATGGCGATGGGCAGTTGGATGTGCGTCGATCGATGCATGCCACCGGTGAGGAGTTACCTGCAGACATGGACACTCTGCGTTATTTCTACATTATTGGTGTGAATACCCATTTGGGCTTTTTCAATGGTAACAACCACAATCAAAATCAATACAACACGGACCAACAACAGATACGTTGCAACGATGAGGCAGCTGGTCTGGTGGCAAACTCGACGCCACCGCCCTCACCAGATGCAAATACAACAGTGACTGCTGCAAAGAGCACATCGTCTGCTTCCAGCGCAGAAGTAACTGTAGAAAAGACACGCCCAGGACGTGCCAAACGTGGAGGTTTCAATAAAGGTCGTGGCAAGCGTCCGGAACACTTATACGGTCTTAATAAAGACAATCAGCTAGCACATACCGTGCTGCTGCCCACGCCAACGCCATCGCCCAATACTAATGGCAATCAGTTTAACTTTTATCCCATGGGACCAGGTCCCATGTCGCAGGGACCAGGTCCGTCTCAGCAGCCAATGCCTTTGCGACAACCGATTTTCTTTGCTGCGCCGAAAGTCGGACATGTAAGAGGCATTTAATAAGTTTTTTCTATTTGTTCCTAATTCAAGTTTTTTCGTTTAGAATCCATATGGTTGGGGCATGCAACCTTCGCCGCATCCCAACATGATGGGCGTGCCATTGAAGCGTCATTGAAGCGTCTCATTCTGTATTCAAATACAATTATGTACTTGGCTTAAATAAACTAATATCGCATTCCCTATAGTTTAAAAACTGTTTATAATCGATCGCTTAATTTTTTCCGTTTTAATTTTGTATTACATATATATAATAAACACGGAAATGTAAATTATTGAAGAGATTTCGTTGGTACGTGGTAGGTTGGAGTCTGTGCTGTGATCTTCTAGTACAGCTTGAATTAAGTATTAGAGCCGTGAGGTATTAATCATAACAATTTACTCGCACTCAGTTAAAATAAACTTGCGACTGGAATGATCTTGGGAGAGACGACTATCAGATACGATAAAGATAAAACTGCAATGTACTATTTTTTCTATTTCTCTTTAGCATAAACGGCAAAAATGTTTTCGATCGAGTGTTTTAACAGTTGAGACTGCAAATATTTAAAATTGTTTAGTACAATTGCTTCTGTGTTGATGAGAGCGATTTATATAGATACATTACCAGACATACTTACTAAAGATTCCTGCATTCCGGTTGTCTCAACTGCGTATTAGCTAAAAATAACATGGAACTTGGGATATGTGGTAAAAGTGTTAGCTTTAAATTGGTCTAATACCATTGATTGGCCAAAAGCTATTATTAAGCACATGTATTAATAGAAGCACCATCAAGTGCATCACTTAATTTAGCATTAAATATATCTTGGACGTTGACGTACTAACGGCAGTACGATCAAGTGGCCCAGTGGGCGACACCAAGCTCGGGCTTGTTACGCGCGGACCTAGGCAGACACGACCACCCGCCCATCCGACCGAGGGGCAACCGCATAACGTGCGGGAACGGAGGTCGCGAACACTTAACACAGACAAAACAACCAAATTGTATTAACAAAAAGAATAAAATAATAATAATAAGACTATTACTACTAATAATAATAATTAGAACTATTCTTAAATACGAGCATCATAATCACGCTCGTTTTTCATAAAACTATATTGCGATTAAGATTTGGCTCGTGACGAGTTTTTGCATATGTTGAACTTGTAACAGTTTTTAACTTGTTGGATTTTGAGTGCACTGTGCGCTTTTTATTTTGTTATTTTTTGCACTTGATTCTTTTGCTTACAAACTGAAAACGTTTCACAAAAGTGTCGCATTTTTATGCTGAATTCTCAAATACAACAAAGGTGCGGCACGAGGCGACCTACATCTTTTAACTCGCTGTTGGAGCCGGAGTCAGATTCGATTGTTGTATTGAAAACCACTTGCCATATTTAGCCATAAAAAAGGGTTTCGAAGATTCCTACATGGGAGGGACACTAACAGCAATAAATTAATTATCATGTTTGACCAGCTTTCCACTTAGTGTACATGAAATGTAACCATCAGATCGCGATCGAAGTAAATTGCATATAATACATATTGTTATATCTCCGACAGGATACTTAATCTAAAGAAAACATGATTTATGCACTTTCTATATTCATACTACAGCATAATTTACTTAGCTGCACCGATAGTTTGGTCTATAATATTTCTATTTGGCTAAATAAAAAGATGACAAGCTGCATCAAAAATGGTCTACAAATTGTAGATAGGAAAGATATTAATAAACTTTAAATTGAAGTTTCCCTATTGGCTCTTGGTAAATTAACTCTTTACGTAACATAACATATAAATTTTTGTATTGGAATGTAATTTCCATATTTTCCGTAATTCTATTTCTATATTGAAACTTGCTTAAAAAATAAAATGTATTAATGTGTAGCGTTTTACTTTTTTAATATGATTTGCTCAGTTAAAAATTCATATTGGAAGCTGAAAATGTTCGTGTTCACCTGTAGTGTTTTGCCATTATTATTATTACAGCTTATCTTTATATCGAAGGCTATCACACCATATGTTATAACTGACTAAAAGAATTTAATATATTTAAATATAGTTAATAGTTTTTAATATAATATTTGCTACCATAAAAAATTGAATTTTGAAATTTAAATAAGTAGAAATGGTAATTCAGAGTACAAAGTCTTAAATAATTTTAATGAATATTATTCATTAATATTAATAGAATTGAAATTTTTGTGTCAGATACAGTTGTATACTTAGCACATTCGAAAATATATAATATATTCGAAAATATTATAATAGTCGTATATTTTAATTTACTTATACTTATTTGTTCTACTAGAATCACGATTAATTCCTAAAGCAGCACAGAATAGCAGTATCTATTAATTTCATTACAAATTAAGATTGCATCTACTTTAAGACGACTTACGTAAAATATGTAAATATATTAAATCTAATTAGAATGTAGAATGTAATCTAATTAAATCTTAGTAGGTAACTTAATTAAAAATAAAAGAAAATTTTTTGTTTTAGCTCAATTGAGCCTGAAAGTAAGCTAATCGATTAAATAACTTTAGATATCATAGTCACCTTTGGTCTATAGCAAGCTTATGGTTTAGTCTTTATTAATAATAAATTATCATTTTGTTAATAAGATACATTTAGTTAGTTACCTTACAGCTAGTGCCCACTTTACAACTATTGTTGCTGAATTCCCATACTTTTTAAAGAATTTTCGAAGAATTACAGTTTACATAGTTCAGGTATGCCTATCAGTTCGTCTTTATTTTGGGCTTCCATACAGTTACCATAGATCTATCTATCTGACATTTAATTATTAAAAGAGAGTCCTCCTCTATTTCGTTCAATTTAGTATTCAAGTCCGAGCTTACAATAAATCTAAGAGTATTCATAGTAATCAATACTCAAGATTTTAATATTAAGTTTAACTTTATCATAAGTGCTATTACTTGTCAACATTACTTGAAATACAGGAAGTATGGTCTTTGCAGATTTATAAAAATATTTGTACGGTGACTTACCATCTGAAACTTTCAAATATAGTATAGTACATAAATAAGTAGTATATTATTCGAAGTATATAATTCTTACAAGTAGTAAAAGAAGAAATTGTATTAAAATCTTTCGCTTTTATTATATTATTAAATTGATTTTGCTGTATTTTGATTGCTAAAGAGTTTTTATCAGTAATATTTGCATTACTAAACATTTATAATCAAATAAAAATATTTACAGAATTTTATCATGTACATACATACATATTTTAAAAGTATCCTTTTTAGCCGAGTGTTTGTCGATATGTTTGATTGCTATTTATAAAGTTTATTAAGTATTAGCCAATATCAAAGCATTTTCTAAAATTTTTAAGGATCTCAAGGAATTATACGCATATTTTTTATTAAGTCCACTAAGTATTATAAGTTCATACAGAGAGTTTAAAAATTGAAGTGTTAATAATACTGTAAGTGTTACGAGTATTGAATTTTCAATGTATATTACGTACATATATATATGTGGCAAGCATATTCTAAATACCTCATAAAAGATTTTTTTTCCAAAATAAAAGCAGTTGTATATAATTTTTTTTTCAAATTTTTTATTTGTTTGCAAAGAAACCTGGGCGTCCGCCTTGTGGACGTCCAAGTCATGTGTAAAAAACATAGAAACTAAGACCAGCCGGAAGAGGCCGGTAGCTGCTGGCGACTGGATGCTGGAAGCAACCGGGCTGTCGAGGTAAGCATTTGGCGCTTAGTACGACGGGGCGGAATGCTGGCCGCCATAGTGCTGGTTTTGGCCACCATAGTTGCCTTCGCGCTCACCGGCAATGTTGGCCAGAGCAGAGAGACCATGGTTGCCACCCTGCAGCAGCTGGTAGCCAGCGCTGGCAGCCGCACTGTCAGCACCGGAAGCATAGGCGGGGAGAGCTGGACCGGGTCCCAGATTCTGGGGACCAGCGACAATGGGACCGGGACGGGCAATGTGAGCGCCGCCATGTCCTTGGCCAGCACCGTGAGAGCCCTGTCCGTAACCCTGCTTATTTTCATTGACGAAGTACTTCTCTGCTGGGGGCTTCACCACGTTAACAAAGACGGGTTCAACCTTGACGCGACGTGGGTGGTGCTTAACGTAGACCTTGCGCAGCACAATTGCTGGGGGCTTGTGGAGCACAACTGGAGCAGGCTTGACAACCAATGGAGGATGGTTCACCAACACCTTGGTGGGTGGGCGTCTGACAATGATGGGAGCCGGACGATGGATGAGAATCTCGCCCTTGTTCTGGGGGTATGTGATCGAAGAGGTCAAAGTGTTGCCCTTGGTGTTCACCGGTTTGTAGGGCAGGTTGTGGTCAGAGCCATAGCTGCTCTGACCGGTCTGGGCGAGACTAGATGCCTCACCATTACCAGCCAACGAGCCAGCAGCGGCGCCATCGCCATTGCCGTACTCACCGGCACCACCAGTGGATGCACCAGCAGCAGCACCATCACCACTGGAGCTGTAGCTCTGCTGTCCGCTCGGGCCGTAACCCTGACTGCCCGAGTTGTAACCCTGCGGTCCACTGTAACCATTTGCGCTTGCGCATGCCTGCAACATAAATAAAAAGAAACACAGAGAAAGAAGAGATAGAGTTGTAGATTGTGTTGCAGAATTGAGAAATCACATTGGAAATCAGATTTGAGTTGGAAAGGTGTCGCCATGTATGGGGGAGTACGTACAATTAAGCAGGCTGCTAGCGCCCATACGAAGCTGTGTCTATTCATCGTTTCCAGTCCCAGTTGGCGTCTCTCGTACTCGAGTCGTCGTTGTTGGAACGTCTGCTGTCTTCTGCTGCCTTAACCCGGCCAGAGATTTCTTTAAATATGCTGCCACTGACCGCTTGCTACTTGGTACGTGACATTTGGCCCGGTCTCGCAGCTCGCTGACGGTTGCCGCTGTTCCGCTCCAGCCACGACCCTCTTTGTTGTTGTTGATGTTGCTGTTGCTGTGGCCCACACCATAGCTAACCGAACATGGCCAAATGCTGATTGCTTGCACGCATCTCGGCGCGCATATCTCGGCGTGTTACGTAGAAAGCAATAACAATATTGGCAACAACAATAGCAACAACTTAGACAATAAGTGGGGCCCAATCCGCAGCTGCCATCTCGCTGCATTATGCCCTGACACATAAGCCATATCGAGGTTTTTCAGAATAATACCGACCGACTGCGGAGATTGCGATTGCCAAAGTGGCTGCCAACCAGTTCCGCATTGAGAGCTTAGCTCTGTGCGATTGGGATTGGATTAAGAACTGCACAATTTGCCACCTGATTTGTACTCCATGTTACATAAAAAATAAAAACAATCCTTTGAATTAAACTTACTCCTTTTCATAATAATCAACTAAACTGTGAAGTTTAGTTGACGGCATATGTTACATAACATTCATATATTAATGTTTCATTATATTACATTATCATTATGCAAATTCTCTTACTTACATAGATACATCGCTTGCATTGTCTAGTCGGTTATCTTATACGAAAGATATTTATCAAATTAGTGTCCTGTATATTAAGAATAAGCTAAAAGATGCTCATTTTCCGTTATTTTTGATATACCAGTTATTGAACAATAATGATTAAATGTAATACAAACGATAGTAAAACATGTGAGAAAGCTACTGTCAAGTGTGATCGACTATGGGACACTCGCCGCCCATTTTACCTGAATGTAAAAAACATTAAAAACTAGCTCCAAAATAGAGTATTTTTTGAAAATACACAAAACCAGATACCAAAAACTATACTGCAATATACCACTGGCATAATTATTAGCTTGACTGCATTCTTCAAGATTTATTGAATACCTTTATTACATCACAGAGTAACATAGCTGACGTGGTGCAGCTTCACCTGATCTCACCCTTTAAAACTATTTCTTGAATAATATCTGTGTTTTTTATCCGATTGTAACTAATTTTCGTAACAAAAATTCAAGATTGAGAAACATGTTTTAAATTTTTAAATTCGTTTTTATCAATGTACGGGGGTGAAAAAGAACCTGTCCAAAACAAACTTAATACAGTTTCTACTATTATATTGTTACATATTGTAACCAAATATGGTTGCTCCAGCTCTTATAGTCTCTGAAGATTTTCATACAGAGAAGGACAGACGAACATGGCTATATCGTTTCGGCTGTTGACGCTAATCAAGAATATATATGTATACGTTACATATATTTTCGGTTGGGACAAAGTTATACTAACCTTCTACCCTTTGGGTAGGCAGCTATGTATGTTTATTTGCAAAAATAGAATTTTCTTAATATACACATAATATAATTTATTAACTTATTTACAAATATAAATATATTTAAAATTTAAATACATAGCTTTTAAATTTATATATTAACAAAACACTTCTAATAAGTTTAGCAATCCCAAATAAATATTATTGTATCTGTATAAATTATGTGTAGTTGATCTGTAGTTAGTTGAAAAATTATGATAGGAGTCTTAAAAAACCTGATGTTAAATTACCCTGTTGGTCATACCAATGTATAATATAATATAATATTATGTGTGTTCCAAAAAACCATTCAAATATGATGTCCATAGTTATTGTTCATTAATAATTTTTTCTTATTAAATTTAAGCAGTCTGAAATATATAAAATGTGAACAATCCACTTATATGAGTCGGCAAAGTACGTTGGCCTAATCTTAATTCCAGAAAGCGCAAACGCCAACGGAATTACTAAAACTGACAGTGAAGCTGATTGAGCGAAAAACGCTGAAAAATCATAATATGTTAACTGTTCAACGGTCTTTGACCTTGTCCCAGTTGCTGTCTATTCTCAATATGTGCACTACGCTTTTATAATTACAAAAAGTAATAAAATCAAGAACTGAAGCAAAATGCTAAGGCAGATATTGCTACCACACAGGCAATCAATCTTAGATGATAAAGTGGATAGTCAAAGTGAAAACACAATTGCGATTATATTTTGGGCTTTTTTATTTGCATTAAAAAAAACAAATGTTTAAATTAATCATCCGCCTGATTGGCAGGACTGCTCCAACTGCGCTTAATAGCTGGGCGAGCCATAAGGCGCTGGGCTGGCGTACAGGGGAGAATCAGCGCCGGCGGCATAGTTTTCAGAGCCGGAGGCAGCGCTGGCAGCAGACGCGCTGGGAGAGCCATAAGATTGGGGCTGGTTGTATGATTGGGGCTGGTTGTATGATTGAGGCTGGTTGTATGATTGAGGCTGGTTGTAGACGGGGGCGACAACTGGGGCCAGAGGAGTCTCAATCTTTTTGCCTGGCTTGTAGACCTTAACGTAGACGGGGTTAAGGCTTAGAGGAGTGGGCACCTTGTTGATGACCTCCTGCTGGTAGATGACCGAAGGCTTAATCTTATAGATTACGGGGTTACCGCGCACCACGGTCGGTGGTCCGCTGCTCACATGAGCTGGTGGTGCGCCGGGCTGGTGCACAATGATTGGCGGCAGGGGCTGTGTGGCAATCACCTGATGATTGTTGTGACCCGATGGCACCAACAGAGAACGGAACAGATGCTGATCAACAAATTGGGGAGACACCACATTGATTTTGCCCTGGCGGATGTTACTAGCCAGATTGTTCTCAGCCAGCGACTCGGCAATATCCTCGGAATTCTTCAGCTTCTGGTAGGTAGGGTTAGAGTTGAGGGCCTGCAGCTGAGCCTGCACACGTCCCAAACGGCGAGCCTCCTCGTGGGATGGCTGAATTTCAGCCTGGCCCGTCAACTGGTTCGACGATGGCTGGTTGCCGCCAGTCGCAGCATTAACATACTCCTCCAGACCGGCTGATGGACCATCGGACAAATATCGGGCACCATTTGATGGACCATAATTAGCGCTCACCAGCTGTAGATGGAATAGCAAAATGAGAACAAATGTATAGAATTTAAGAATATGTTTTTAAGACACTGGGGATTTGTTTTGTGCAGATGAAGTGGAACGTTAACGTACCGGTGCGGCGGCGACGGCGAAAAGCCCAAACCAAAGACCAAGTTGCATGTTGTGTGATGCGTGATGAGTGTCAGCTCTCAGATGTCTACTGCTCGTTGGATGGCCGATGTGCTAGCTCTTTATAGCGCCCTATGGCAGTTCCCAAGCGCTTTTATATCGCACTCACGTTGACGCGGCCGCCATACACCCGGCTACGTGATCTTTGCGATGCCACTGCCACCGATTTCCATTTCCGATTTAAAATTTTTGTCTCTGCGCATCGCCGACTGTTTGTTTGTCTTCCAGCAACGCGTCAAGCTTGACGCTTATTCTTCTTCTGTACTTCTTATTGTTCTGTTTGCGATCTACTCAAAGCTATTGTTGGTTTCATGGCTGATGCTGGGCCACGGTCCCAGTGATGGTTGCCTGTCTGTTCGTTCTTTTATTTATCAGCAGCCGCTTCACCTATTTCAATCCCATCGATCCCAATGGATACGGACAAACCACGCTCTTGTAGTGCAGTGGTAACATTAACGCGCTTAACTAATAACTCTATTTCAGTTTTGATTACATTTTATCAACAGATTGACAATGAATGTGACTGATACGATATTGAAATCTACAACTCTACAATTTCACTCCGGAACTGTACTTACATATGTACATACATACAAATGTATGTGTGTATGTATACGTTACATAAATTCATACATTCATATAAAAACGTATGTATGTATGTACATACCATATGATGATGATTAAATATGACAATTAGATATGTTGACAGGATCTTGATCAGATAAAATATAGCTTACATATTTTGTAGCTACATATTTATATATGTACATATGTACATATGTATGTACTGATTTGCATAAGTACGTTCAATAATTAAATACATTTTAACTAAAAGTGCTTCGTTTTAGCTAAAGTAAATCAATAAATAAAAATATTTACTTAGAGTTCTTAAATTTTATAATTTTCTAGTTATTGTGCCATTGCAACTTCGATTACTACAGTGTTCCACCTTCATCACAGTTTCGATAACAAATTACTTACATGTGCAATGCGTTATCGTTATCTAATAAGCTCACAACGGCACACACACATCTTATAGTTATGTACAAGTTTTGCGTGAAAAGTAAAGTAAAGTGGTACGAAAGAATAGTGCACTTGAGGCCACTACCAAATTGTTAAAATTTGTATGGAAGTTGAAATTTGCAAGAGATACTTAATTACGTGAGAGTATTTGCTTCATTGCTTCAACAAATTCGTGATTGAAATCAGAGTTAATCTGTATTTTTTCTTCGTTTATTAAGATCAGCTATGTATGAATAAGTACTAAGTGGTAAGCGTGGAAAATAGGCTATGGGTCAGAGACCGCGCTTATAGAGCAAGTAGGTGAGATCGCGCGTGGGTCGACTGCCATAGTCATTGAATGGGGACTTGAAAGGCAGCGGGTTATTATCGGCGTCATTGTGTCTCGAGGGACTGGAGCTGGCCGAAGCTGCCGATGTGGGTGTAGCTTGAGATTGCGCCGCATGCAATGTGTCTTCGCTGGAGTTAATGATGCTGGACGCGGGCTGCTTGTAAGGATTGCGCAATCTTTGACGCGACTTACTGTTACCTGTGTATGTTTGTGGCTGTTGGTGTACATGTGTGGGGTATGTGTGTGTGTGTCGGTGCGAACTGTGCATGCGTCTGTTATTGCTGTTGTGTTGTTGTATGTTATAGCGTGTATTGTGTTCATGTGTAGCGTAGCCATTTGCCTCGGCATAGCGCAGCTGTTCCTGCTGTCTGATATAATTCTGCTTAAGCGCCATAGCCTCACCATCGAGACTCAGCTGGCTGACCAGGTTCGGATGCGTATAGCCGCCTCCGCCTAATGACTGCTGCGATTGTTGCTGTTGTGCCTCTGTTGGCCTCTCTGCGCCTGGCAAGTACTCATGATGAACTTCCTCATGCACGCCGCCACTGCTGGTCTGATTGATGATGCGATTATAATCTTCATTGGTGCCGCCCACCTGCAGATGTATCGCATGCTTGAAGTCATCTCCTAAATGCTTTAGCCAGAAGGCATCATTCACATCGCCCGTGGTGTAGATGCGTGTGGTCTGACCACTCTTCGGCTTACCCACCCCAGCGCTGGTTGCTGCCATCACATCGATAACATCGTAGTGCCCATCTGTGCTCTTTGGCGTGCTCATCGCAATTGCATTCGGATTTGTGTCTATCCCCTCATTATTGACTATGCTTGGCTCCATATCCAAGCTCATTTGCTCCACACGAGCTGCCTTAGTCAGATCACCACCCAAAACCAGATCCGGAGGACTGCTAACACTGGTGCTAGCCATGGTACTGCTGCTGGGACCCTTTGCATTATCATCGCTGCTGATACTCACTGTGCCATTGTTCTGATTGGAAAATTAACTTTTAGTAATATTTACCCATATGATTATTTATCAAAGACGGACTTACTTGAGCTAGTACCAACGTCGCCCTTGCCATGATGATGGCCATGATCATCAGCGGCAGCCAAACAGAGTTGGCAGGCGCGCCCATTGCTTAGTATAGTGAAATGAGGTCTGTAATCTGCTCCGACTTTGACTCGGGCTCAAACCAACTGAACCCAGCGGGCACAGTGAACTGGACTTAAATAGCAACTGCGTGAGGTTTACAACCCAGCAGCGCGAGCAAAGACGTGATCTACGGCTAGATATCAGATGCATCATCAACGACTGCACCGCAACCTTGCTAGATCTTGATGCGTCAGCCGAGCCAGGGTCACTAAAATATAGTCTTGATTTAGCTCAATAAGCGCATATGATTAACGATCAGCAATCAGCTTCAACCTTTAAAATAATGCTCAAAAGGTGCTAAAATGGCAAGAGTGAAAGAGCGAGATAGAAAGAATGCGTACGTTCTTGTCATTGATGATCGCTTTTTAACGTTCAAAATGGCGGCTATTTCCGGATGCGAGTACTTTGGCGGTAACTGTACGCGGAACAACCGACCCATTCCAGCGTTCCACAGATAGTCAAGTGAAATGCCCAAATAACAACAATTACATAAATAATTTATGCAACAATAATGTGTGGAAATAATTGCTTTCAACTAAAATACGCCTAAACAAAGATATAAACTAGAATTCTTTAATTGTTAATCCTTTTTTTGTATTTTTCAATATTAGGTTTTTTTATTTACATGCATGATCTTCACTGACAAATCAAATTGCGCAGCGCACTCTATGCCGTTTTCTTAATAACATGGCTTCAAACAAATGGTATTACGGTAACTTACACTTCCGTCAAACTGAACCAATAAAAGAAAAGAGCACGATTGTTGAAGCACAGTGAAAGATTGGCAAGTAATTTAATAATTAGTTATTTCATCAGAGTAACATAATTAACATTTCTATCTACAAACATTAGGAAATAATTCTCAGTTGCTCTTTGTAAAGAATTCGTTTCTCAAAATACAAATGGTATTAAATTTTGTTACGTACAAATTTTTATAGTGACAATTGCAAATTACAGTCACAGCTTTAGGAAAAAAAAATTGGCTGTTTAGTTCTTGAAAACATGTTCTTTGGAGAATGGCTAATTTTAAAAAAAATTTGGGTTCACATTTGAAATAGTTTTCCGAAAATTATTATAGTTAAAATATTTATTCAAATGTGCCGACATAATAATAATATATAATAATTAAATTGCAACTTATAGAAAATAAAAACTTATTAATATCTAATCCCCGTGTGCGGTTTACTTAATAGATAAATGTTGTATATTTTGTTGGTATTGTATAAAGACAGTAACGACAAGAAGGCAAATGACGAGAAAGCTTCACGACGGTGAGATAACTACTATCGATTTTCAGTAAACACAAAAAAAAGAGCAACCTCCAAAATATACTATATATATAAATATATAAATTTACAAGAAATATATAAAAAATATACCGAAATATACCACGTTCGAAATATGAAGCTTGGTAGTACTTAATTGAGCTTATTGAATACCATTATTGTATCACTGATGTATTTTCCGATTTGGGAGGACGGAAAGAGGCGTGGCCAAACTCTAAAACGAGCTTGAATTGGCTATAAATATAAGACATATTGCTACCAAGTCTGGGTCTTATAGTCTCTGAGATCTACATTGGTTCTTATACGGACTTCCGAACAAATGGAAATTTCTATATTGTTTATTCAATTGAGGTTGATCAAAAATATATATACTTTGTGAAATACATACATATATACAATTTCACTTGGCACAAAGTTATAATACGCCTACCTGGTATAATTAGACATACAAATAACAAGCATATTTTAGGCAACCGTTTTATTGAATAATTTACGAAGCGGAGCTCAGAAATGAAAGGTGAAACGTAAATAGAAATCGCAGTCGGGACTGAAACAGAAAAGGTAAAAAGAATAGATAGAGGGGCGGACAGAAAATTAAAAAGTGCAAAATGTTACAAAAATAAATACAAGTTACAAACGCATGGACAGATGTGCAAGTGGGGCACTGGCCTAATTAAATGTTGGTCAATCTTCAATCTTTGGCTGGCTCAGCAGAATTCGAACGATTGTTTTGGCCCATTGCCCGTAGTTATTGCCGTTGGCACCTCTTCATTAGCTTGAGTACCCATAGTTGTAGCCGTCACTGGCGTCGCTGTAGCCGCAGCTGCAATGAGAAGCGAATCAGAGAGTGAAAAAAAAGCCACAATGATTTTCCATTTATTTTTGTTATTTTTCTGTTTTGGTTTTTTTTGTTTTTGTGTATGTTTCATTTGGTATTTTCTTATGCATTTTAAAGGTTTATTTAAAAACTAGCCGCACACTATATTACAATGATATCCAATCCCATGACACACCCGTTAGAGTTGCTCACAGTGGGTCTAAATGCTAGAACCAGGCACGCAGATAATCGCTTATCGGCGGCACATTATAGGACTCTACGCTATAGCCATCTTGAGAGTGACTATTGAAGCCATAGGTCTTTGACGGCGTTGTCGCATAGTCGGCTCTAAGCGCCGACTCGGGTTCAGTGATAGTATCAAAGCCCCAGCCACCCAAACGACCGTCGATGAGCTTCTTGAGAAAGTCTGTCGTTTGCTTTTTTTGTACTGGCTCTGGATCTACCAGGGAGCCACCGTAGTGCGAATTTGGATTAACATAATCCGGATGCTGGTACACAATGCCCGATATTATGCTGTCAAGTTGCGTATCCGCAATATGCTCCACCGGATAGCCGTTGCCAATGCCCAGCACGGGTGCTGCATACGGGCGTCGATTGATAGACTCCAAATCGCCTGCGAATTGTAGCGGTGTGGAGCTTTGTTCTAGCGGATCCGGCACAGAGGTGGTCGACAGTAGACTGCGCAGTTGCGAGTCATCCACAAACTTGTACTCATTGTAGGAACCGAACAAAGGAGATGGTATTTGCTGCGGGAAATAGCTGAGGGCCGAACGCTTTGTGGGTATGGAATTGACCAGCGATGGTTGCTCCGATTCTGATTCCGTTTCTGGTTGCTCCGCTTCGGGTTGTTCCGTACTAACGCTGTTGACCATGCCATCCTCTCTGGTAACAGGTGGCGGGCCATTGTCCGTAGTAAGAGCACATCCCATATGACACTGGTTACGTTTGAAGTTTGGATTGAGTGTCTCTGGCATGAACTGTATGATTTCCGGTGCCGTTAGATCTGTCTTGGAACGCTCCTTCTCCAACAGATCATACTCACCCTTAATGTCGCGTTTGCGACGGTTAAATCCTGGCCAGCGTTTGACTGGCTTTGAACTTGAAAAGGGTGTTTTTTTGGACTTGCGCTTGGATTTGGGCAAGGGCGACTCATGCGGCGGCAGTAAGCCGAAGAGGCGCATCTTATGCTGCTGCTGTACATCCAGATCCTTATGATAGTACTTAACATATCGAGCTGGACGTTTCTGCAGCTGCTGCTGACGCATGATGCGCTTGCGGAGCAGTGAGCCATGCGAGCTCAAATCACGACGACGCCGAATGGCATTTGCACTTGTGTTGGAGCTGGACTGCTGGGTTACGTACCTTGGCTTGGCAGCAGAGCAGCTATTGCAACTGCATGTGGACTTATGATCGGAGCGGCAATCTATTAGAGAAACGCTATTAGTTCTGTGGTCTTGGTAGTGGCATAGATGGAGACTCACCTGATTTGTGTACGGCAACACGATCCACCTTGGTGTATAGCTTAGCTGGTTTATTTTTGGGTGGAACTGGTGTACGGGGTTGCTCCACGGTAAAATCAAAGCTATAGCTGATTTTGGCCTTAGTCTGAACGGGCTTTTCCACACGATAGCCGTATTCACCGCCTTCGTACTTCTTGGGCTTGCTGAGATTGGGCACATTCAGCTGGTAGCCAAGCTTCGTGGGACATGCACACCCCTCCTCTCCCGTGTAGACGATTTGAACGGGCGTTGGGGCGGCTGTAATCACGCCTATAAACGACAGCAGCACCGTCACCAGGGTCACTGTGGTCGAATGCATCATGAACATGGTAAGACTATAGGCTATCAATATTGTTATCAAACGGCGTCTGCTTTGGTATCTGGCGTGCTGGCTACTAGCCAAAACTTGGGCCGCCGCATTCTTTATATCGTCTTTGGCTTCATCCAGTGCAATCTCTCACGCAGCCCCATCGACCACGTCTGGAGCGCTGTCTGCACTGGCAAGTGGCGAGTATTTTGGCTGAACTTGAACTTGAACAACGTTTTTTCTTATGCAGCTCTAACTTATTGCTGTTATTTTTGTTGTTGTTGCTTTCACTACTGCAGCTACAGAACACAGCAAGCCAGTCTTGTTGTTGGTCGCGCTGACCTTTTCAAATAATTTGCTCTTGCGATGTTTTCTGTCAAAAGTCATGTTCCCAGCGTTCGTTGATTTCAGTGTCGAACCTACAGTTGGATTTGGACTTGAACTTGGGACTAGGTTCAACTACAAAATGCAAAATAAATGGTTGATTGTTTGATCGGCAGCTGCTTTGCACTGCTTGTTTGCTGGCCAACGGAGTATTCAGTTGTTAACCTATCGATTGACTTGACCGATTATCTTGAATCGACTTGACATCAATCGATTATTCCCAATTCCAGCCCGTATTAATTTAGAGGCTTACCGTTTTCATCAATGGAAATAATTTTCGTCTGAACTTAATTAAGAATTACACATGTTACTTTCTGGAATCGCCTTTCGGTGTGGCGTTAAGTTATTTGCTGTATGGATTCTACACTAAATAAATAAATTTTATTAAAAAAGAAAAAAAAATCTTTCTAGAATTAAATGTGTTGTATACTTTTAGGACAACAAAAAAAATTCAACGCACTGCAGATTATGAAGTTAACATTTAATCGCGTTTTATGCTTATCGCATTTTTTTTTCTTTGGGTTTGGTCTGATTCTGATCAGAATGTTATGTTTGCTATCAGGCGTACTGTTCTTGGTAATAAAATTATGGATCATCCATCCATCAGTTTGAACAAAAAGCCAACGAGCTAAAAATGGTATTTTAGTTGATAAACAATTATACAAAAAATAGATACTTTTGGTATCTTTAACGGATTATGCCGTGAGTTTTTATTTTTCCTTTTGTGGAGAAATTGTGTCTAGACACTAATCAAATATATAAGCGGCCTTTTGCCAAGTGTCTAATTGTTCTAATACATACATCCATATTAAGTCATATACTATTATTTACAGTTAGCGACAAGTGTTGACCCTGTCTAATAGGCTCCACTCATCAGCTCCTTGCGGCGCGCGTTGCGGTACGAGGTGACTCGTCCGGGCTTGAAGCCACAGTCGATGGACACTTTGCCGCCCACCTTGGCAAAGCTGTCGCTATTGGAGTAAGATGATTTGCTAGAAGTGACCTTTTTGAACTTGGGGTTCTTGTACTGCTCGGTAATGTAACCCAATTGCTTGTATGTCAGTTGAGGCAGCTCATCATCATCAGCGTTGTCCTGTTCCTCTTCCTCAATGTACTCCTCATCCTCTTCTTTGGCGACATAGTTGCGTTTCTTCAGCGTGATGACTTCGCTCTTCAGCTTGAAGAGATTTTCTTCAGGCACATTGGAGAAGAAAACTTTCTGCTGTCCATCCACAGGCTTCTGTGCAAAGCCATATGCCAGCTTTGCCTCAGGTACATTGATAGCCTTGCCAGCCTGGGCAGCTAGACCAACACTTATGGGATCAGCGGCTGGGCTGTTATCCTGCGACTTCTCTGCCTCATATGCAATGCTGAGGGGATAGTTGAAGAGGGATAAGTTATGGAACATAAGATGTAAAAAAGGTTACTCACTTATCATAGCTGGTGCTGGAGCTGCTGTAGCTGGTATCATCGTTTTGCTTACAGCCGCAGGTGGGTTTGCATGGTGTCTTCTGTGGAAATGATGGTATCGAATTGAGTGTTAGTTCTATCATGGAATGAACATTGTTGATGCATGGCGCACGTACGGGATGATAATGACGACAGAGGCGAACGAGACAGCAACAGCAGCAGCGACAGTGCAAGCTGAATGATCATGATGATGTGATGCAATTCTTAATGATGACGCAAGCTCAAAATTTCTGCTGTTGGTCTATTACTGTCAATACTCATGGCCTCTGATAACACTCGCATGCGGAAACATAGTTCATATATCTTTTGTTGTTGTTGTTCTTATTGTCATTGCTATTGTTATTGTTTTGATGTGGATCGAAGAGGATGTATGTGTGCATGTGTGGATATTAGTGCTAAACTTAACTGGGGGATTACGATTAGTACTGGGTCGAATATTAGTTTGTGTTATCCACTGGTGTTAATCACGTTACAGGCCATAACCATAGCCGTAGCTGGGCGGCAACATGTGAACGCCACGTCTTTTGTGGCAGTCCACATGCTCCAAGCGCTGCAGCCGTTCGGCTAGACGTTGTGCCGCCATCGTCTTGGCCTCGATGGCGCCCTCGAGCATGCGGCGACTCAACAGATTGTTAAACGCGTGCACATATTGAAAGAGCTCACGTACTTTGCCACAGGTCTTAGGCAACTGGGCGGGTTCGATGAGCTGCTTGCTGCACCAGCAATTATCACCTATTGGCGATAGGTTCACCTCGCTGGGTTCATAATAACGCGGCTTTGGTCTCACTATAGTCGGTCCTTGGCAACTCTGGCAGTAATCCGTGCCTTTTTCCGAGCAAACACAGGCAGCCAGCAGCTGCAATTGAACAGTGAGATCAGGTCACTCCAACGGAAATTTGTGCCAACTTACGCCCTGACTGCAGTGCATCACCAACACCAAAGCTAACAACAATTTACAAGCGCGCATCTCTGTTGTTATGGTTATCATTAAGTATTATATTATTATTGTTGTGGTAATGGGGTGTTGAGTTTCTCTTATCGGTCGCGTGCTGCTCTGCGTTCGTTTAACGTTTGAACTGACGCCGCAGCGACCCACACGTTTTATACCCCAGTTGAACTACAGAATATTCGACTTTTTTGTTGTTGCCGACGGCATGTGCTTTTCTCTTGTTCTTATTGCCATTGTCATACATATATTCTCGCCAAGTGCGATTCGAGTTAAATGAAATGAGGCATCGCAACATCATAACAAGGACACTTTCCCATTTCAATACGTTCAGGGTTGACATCTATGTATAGGGGCATTGCCAATTTCGGTCTTCGCGTGTGCAGCTGCACGTGCCGAATGACCTAATGGCGAGTGCACCGGCAAACAAGTGGATGTGTTGAGGGATGTCGCTGACAAAGAAATCATCACAAATTCCATGAAATCCATATTGCTAACGCTGCGTTTATTGTCACACTCATATTCACTGTCGTCACCTCCGTTTCTAACAATGACAGCTCTTGCAAATTTGCGATTAATAATGCTCCCAGTCTGCCTACCGCCGATAGCAAATTAGGTCAACGTCAGCTTCAGTGAGTACCTCGTGGCATTATATTACGCCACTAACCTAGATTATGTTTATTTAAACGGGAGTAATTATTACTATATTCAAATAGTTGTACTAACATGCTGATTTTCTAAAATACCGATACATACGAACATTATTTTATGTACAGCGATAACCTTTATACGCTGTTTTTGAAATCTTAAGTCCGTTGTAAATTAATCTGAATAAACTGAATTTTAAAACGTGAGAAAGAATTTGCGTTGATACAAATTTGTCAACAACAGCCCCATGTTCAATTAATTTATGATTAACTTCAGTTATTATTCTTGGAAACATGAGCGACTTTATTTATATAATTCTCCGATTTAAATAAATTTTATTTTTATTTTCTGTAAATGTAATATGTAAATATTTCATATAATATAATTAGAACACTTACAGTTGTAAAACTAATTTAGCGATTATTGGGTTTTTAGACATTTATTAATTGGCCTTCAAAAACAACAGTAATCGCAAATTATCCGACAAAGCACTTTTAATACCCGCCTACCCAAAGGGTAGAAGGGTATTGTGACAGGCAGAAGGAAGCATCTTCGACTCCAAAAAGTATACATATACAGTAGAATCCGGTTATAGCGACTTTCAAGGGACCGACGATTTTTCGTCGTTATACCCGGAAGACGCACTAACCGAAAGGTGGAAAATAAATTTTTTTTTTTGTTTATTTTATGGTTGCCATGTTCGTAATATGTTTTAACATAAAACAAACTAATTTTTTAATCAAACAAAAAATTTAATAACATGGGTTTTTCATAAGTCGTATACATATAATGCGTATTCATAAGCATAATATAACAAGATTAATTTTTTATGTGGTTTTTTTAATTATTCTTAATTTAAATAATCAGTGATTTTGGTTTGTTTTGCAGTAGTTTTTGATTTAAAAAAAGAGTCGCCCACAACATTATTTAACGAGACACGCTGTGCGTTAAACTCTCGTCTCGTTTGAGTGGACAAATCTATTCAGAAGTTCTGCAGCCTTGAATGCCTCCAAAACGCTAGGTGCTGACACAGCTTCATTTTGATCTTCGACGTTGTCGTCGCTGTCCTGTCCGTCATCTAATACATTATGAACAATGCTGTCTTCGGAAGGTTCCTCACAAATCGCCACACCATTGTCAATAAGAACATATTCATCCAGTTCTTCCATTGAAATCGGTAGCTGATCTTTTAGAGCTCTTGCCCAAACCGATAGAGGAATGTCATCTCCGATTTCAATATCATTTGAAATTGAGCTGCTGGGACCTTCTAAATTTTATTTGGCAAGCCCAGAATGCTTAAAACAATTCGCAATTGTCAATGGCGAAAGCTGTTGCCATGCATCATTTATCATTAAAATGGCAAAAATGGTAATTTTCGGGTAATTTTCGTGGGACTAATGCACAAGTGTCGAGCTTAAACTGAATGAGCTCATCATTCGCATTTGGTGCATTAACTCACATTTGGCGAATTTACGCATTATGTTTTATTGGAAAAAAGCAGAAAAAACTTGAAATATAACGGGACATCTCATGGAATATAGGCATGAGGTCTGCACACGCACGCTGTCACTGATAGATATGTACATACATTTCTAACAGAGTCGCTTGATGCTTAAATTTGTTGGCATTATTTTGCTGAATTTTTTTTTTAGTACGTCGCAATATCCGGTTGAATTATGAAATCTCGTCGGTATAAGCGGTTTGTCGCTAAAAGCGGAGACGTACTAACCGGAGGTCCTTTCATATAACTTTGTACGGGGACCAACCAAGCCATCGAGTTTCCGTCGCAATAACCGGACTGACGCTATAAGCGGAGTCGTTATAACCGAATTCTACTGTATATTCTTAGTCAGCGTCAACAGCCGAGTCAATATAGCCATGTCCGTCTAAACACCTAGATCTCAGAGACTATAAGAGCTAGAGCAACCAAATTTTCGGGATAGTGTGTCTTTTTATTGCACGGAGATCAAGTTTGTTTTAGATTTTGGGCACGCCCCCTTCCGCCCACGCCAATTGAAAAAAAAACGGAATCGCAAGCGTAATTTTAAACCTAGAACGTTCAATTTTGGTATGCACAATACTAATCACCATCTTAATGAAAAAAATCTCTGCAAATTTGGTTACAATCGAAAAAAATACAGAAGTTATTAAAGAATTACTTTTATAAGGCGTAATCAGGTGAGGCTGCACCAGGTTAGTTGCTATGTCACTCAGTGACAATAATCGTGTTCAATAAACCTAATGAAGTGCCGCCAAGCAACTTTCCACTTTTTCACAAGTCAGAGAAATCCACTTGTTACATTTTAATATTTTAAATAAACTGCATATAACCCAAGTACCTACCAAATTTAGTCTCCTCCTATATCTGTATGATATGATAATCCAACCCGTCTTATTTTAGGAGAGTCCTGCTATTAATTAAAAGGCAGAGTAATTTGCATAGACCCGATGTCTATATCATACGTGTACATATTCTTAATCGAGTGTACCACGGCTTCATGAATTCCCTAATCATAATACCGTCTAATAGAGTTAAATGAAAAGTTCCAAACAAAGTAGTCGATAATCAGTTCTCAAATGATGATCAGCAGCAAGTCGCGTGTCCAGCATGATTGTGTCAATTACAAGTGACCACGGTCATGGCTGACCATAGATGTGCACGGCAACAAAGTAGAAACTGATCAGAATATTTAACGGACATCAGTTGTGTCCAGCTCTTATCAGCAACAGGGAGACATAAAAACGAGACTCGTGGATCATGACAAGTACTGTGTGGGAGAACACGTTGAGGCTCATCGCGGGAAAACAACAGTACAGATAGTACAGTCGCAACTCAAATTGATTCCATATGATTTTTAGACAGACGCAAAGTTGAAATTGGCAATTACTATATAGCCCTCTTATCAGCTCGAACCGAGTCGAGCTGTCAGACTTGATCGCAGTCTGTAGTTTAGTACAATTGTACAGTCCAAAGTGAGTGAAACATTAAAAGCTTGGGTTGGGGATCTAGCTTTCAATATTAGTCAACATCCTTGATCAATTTTCAACAACAACTATGGCAGCAAAGAGAATGGTGTTAAATGTGCCTACGTTTCTAGTGCTAAGCGGTAGCTCCAATCAGCTTGGCCAGACGCTTGCCCAGGAACTGTGCGGCCGCTTGGCAGCAGGATCCGTCGCTTTGATTTTGGACGAGAATCACGAGCACTTGCAGTCCTTAAAGCAACAATTAAATGAGCAATTAAAACCAGGTGTGGTGCAAGTAATCACCGGCATTTTAAATGAGCAATATGGAAGCGGTGGTCAAATTATGGAGCAGATATTGCAAAAGAACTCTGCTGTCGGTTTCCAGCGCTCAATCATTGTGCACAACGAGGGAGATGCTGCTACTCATGTGATATTGGAACCACAGACTGCTCAAGCTTGGACAGCGTATGTGCAGAAACAGCTGTATTCGCCGGTGACACTCAATCAACTCTGGTTGAACTCCAAACAGCTGGCTGGTGTAGAGAAGCTGGTGATCAATGTATCATCGTCGCTGCAAGTACGTCCATTGGTCTATAACACGTTGTTGTGCTCGTGCAAGCGGGCACGCGATATGTATTTCCGTTCCATGGCCTCGGAGGAGCGACGCTCTAATGTCAATGTGCTCAGCTATGCACCTGGACTCTTCATGTCCCATGAAATCCAGTACGACATCAACGGTAATATTGTGGATCCCGAGCAACTGCTGGGTTTGTCCCAGCGCCATCAGCATTTGAAACGCGTGCAACCGCTGCACTCAGTGCTCAAGCTGATCAACATTCTAGAGGAGACCGCCTTTGTATCCGGCCACGATGTTGACTACTATGACACCTATGTCTTATGAGTAACAACGCAGTCGTGGCTTGTGCATCCACCTTGCTTGTGCTCTTGCTCTTGGATGTGGATCGCACTGACACGCACTGCTGAAATTGCATACGTAAACATGGCTAACGATTTTCACACACAAATTATGAATACTTACTGCGAAATGGAAATGAATAAAACTTGGCTGCTGACTCTTGTGCTCGAAATGGTACAATGCACTTACAATGGAAACAGAACACATAAAAATATGTTATCATTTATTTATTGTTTTTGGTCGGGTGGGGCAAATCAGCTTTATAAATCTCCAACTCTTTCTATCTCTCGCAGTGCCGAGCTCTCTTGCAACTTGCTCAGCGTTTCATGAAAGCAATCGCGATTGCGGTTACTTTAGGCAATGAACCATTCACGAAACGCGTTCAATTTGTAGACGTGCAGACAGATTATTAATAAAAGTCTGTACCTGTACCAGATACTCAAAGGCCCGTTTTCAGAAACCTCAAAACAAAATTTTTATCTTCAATTCCGTATAGAAAAACTTTTCATTTTAAGTTCCCAGCTTGTGCTGTTAAATGTAATAAATAGTGGTACGTGTGTGGAACACACAGCTGATCTTAAAAACGAAGTTAACTTCAGACAATTATTTGGAGATGTGTGAGTAAACGTAAAAGTAAAAAATTCAAAACACATTTAATATCAAAACTTTCCTAGATAATAAATTCAGTTAAAATTAAGAATTAAATTCGAAATATTATAAGCAAAATAATATTCCAAGGTGCAGACAGGGTCAATGGTTCACAGAAGCTTTTCGTATTTAATTGCAAAATGAAATTTCTTAACAAAAGCGTGGTGTGACCCACATTTATGAAAAATTTTGTTCTAAAAGGCACTACAAAATTGTTGGACTTGGTCATACTGCCTTATATTGCACCACTAAGCATATAATGAAATAGAGGCAACACTTCTTCAAAAACGTGATAGACTGTGTTCTTTTGATAGAGCTTATTTGGACACACGATTTTTTTACTGCCCACGAACATGTTGGGTAGTTGGACGTTGCTGTCCACCGACAGATAACTGCATAAAACCGGTTTTGTTTGCGACGGCCAAATCCGCATTCGAACGTGCACAGGTTTGATGTTAGTCGAAGCGCTAGTATGCAAATTGATTGTATGTGAAGAGCTGCCGGCAATATGCGAGCATTACCCAGCTCTTCATATTTTAGATTTTTTGATTTCACACTGTCTCAATTTGAATATTGAATATTTTATGCTCTTCGTTGTTGCCATATGTTGTTCTGGCATTAAAACTTTGAAATTGTAAGCAAGAGTATACAGCTGGTAGATATCACCCATTTTGTATTGATTCTCGTTAACTTCTTAGGTTGTTCTCTTCTGTTCTTTGGCTTCATGTACAAATAAGAGTATACACATCTCCATACTCAAGCAAAACCAATCTGAAATGAAACTCAGCCTAAAATCTGAGAAAAGCGTCAAAAAACTCGGCATGTATCTTCAAATCATGCACTGAATACACACATCCTCATTTCAAGTTGTCGCTGTTCTCTGCTTCTCGTTTCGTATGCACAGAGCGGCCGAAAGCCAGAGAGAAACGCTCTCACGGGTCGTAGGCTGTTCGGTAACACAAAAACATAGAGTATCTTCTTTTGTCCAATTGTTGCCTCTATTATATTATATGCTTAGTGGTTGTATTGCAAATTGACAAATGACAATGAGAAAGTAAATGAAATAGTCATTCTTGTTCACTGCTTGAAGTTTCGTACGCACAGAGAGAGAGAGAGAGAGAGAGAAAGACGAACGCGCGAGAGCGCGGCGTTTCAAGGCCCCAAGGGACAAGGGATGGACACGTGCTTGCTCTGAGATGCTCCGAAAAAGTTGGAGCAAGTTGCGCATTAGATTTTAACCTAATCAAAGCAGTGACCGTATAAGAGGATGAACGCACACGCAGTCGATGCTCTCAAAAGAGCAAGCACACAAAACAAGAATAACATTCCCACTCTACGCTCGGTCTTGAGCGACGATCGCCGCGACGTTGTGATGGCAACCCCTTCCACTGCTTTGGTCGCGACTCGCGAGCCTCGGAAGGTAACCGTAAAAGTTTATTGCGTATTTACGACATTGTGTCGATTGCTCCAAAGGTCAAATATCGTACCCACCTCTGGTTTAAAACCTAAAAACGCACCATCTACTTACCGTGTTCAGAGCTGATTGCATCAACTCTGTCACAGTGGCATAGTTCTCGGTCATTACTTGAGCTAGGTCGTCAGCATAGCTGATTGCTTCAACGCCCTGCTCAGAGAGTAAGACTAGTAGTTCGTCAACTACTAGGGACCAGAGTAGGGGGACTAGAACCCCTCCCTGGAGACAGCCTTTGACTGCATTAATGCATGCAGTCGTAGAGTCCAAGGTGAAAGTAATTATCTGGTGTTTGAGCATAGCATTAATCCACCGGCTCAAGGGACGGGCAGTTCGTCTGCGCTCTAGAGCAGTAGAGATGGACCCGTAGCCGGTATTGTCAAAAGCTACCTCCGTCGATCTACTGGCTATGTACGCAAACTGCGTGGGATGCAGAGGTATGGACGTCTGCAGTGAGCCTCGAATGTGCATGTCTATCAGCCTTTCCGCCGTCTTAAGCAGAAAGGAAGTATGACTGATCGGATGATAGGACTCAGGCTGGTCAAGCGGACGATTCCCTTGCTTGGGAATGAATATTACATTAACTCTTCTCCAAAAGCTGAGTATGTATCCCCAAGTAAAACTAGTTTTAAGAAGGCCGACCAGTGGAACAAGGGTATAAGCCAGGCTATTTTGAATAAGGGCTGGGAAGATTATGTCACCCCCTGGGGCTTTGAAGGGAGCGAAAGAATCTACAGCCCAATTGACCTTTTCGGGGTCGAAAATGGATCTAGCTAAGCTCCACCCACGTGAGTCCAATGACAAAGTGGCGTCATCGCAACTGGAGATATCTGGGTTCCCCACCGAACTCGGGATGTGGACTTGTAGCAAAAGCTCAAGTGTTACCCTGCGATCTTGAGTGAAAGAGCTATCTGCTCTTTTGAGAAGCCCTATCCCCTTAGACGACCTTTTGGTCAATACTTTATGGAGTCTCGCTGCCTCTGGGAACGATTCTATGCTACCACAGTAATTGCGCCATGTATCGCGTTTAGCTCGTCTAATGCTTTTGTTGTAGTTGGTGAGAGCGTCCCTATAGACGTCACAACGCTGATGGTCTGACAAGGTGGCTTCGTCTATGAACCGCCAGTTGACTAAGAAACTCGGTATTGAGTTGCTGATTAGGGTGAGATCTTAAACCTCTTCCCTAATGGCGTTAGTAAAAGTGAGTTTACACCCATCGTTAGCTACATCTGATTGAGAGCACAATAAATAGTCTACAAGGGACTCACCACGTTTGTTGACGTCGCTGCTCCCCCATATCGTGTGATGTGCATTGGCATCACAGCCGATCACGAGCGGCTTGTTGTTGGGACGACAGAAATGAATCAGCCGCTGGGCCTCTGCGTCACCCGGGAGGTATGCAGAGGCGATCACAACTTCCCGGACACGGTCCGCAGTGGCTACCTCAATAACCGTTGCCACCAGGTCTCTGAGAATGAAGTCGGTTAAAGGGAAATGTTTTACACTGTTATCTAAAAGTATAGCAGTGCGAGGGGCACCTCCCATACGGTCATATAATAACTTACATGATCTGCATGATAGTCCACGCATTTGGCCATCAAGTGAGCCAGGTTGATTTCAATATTACAGACGACCCTACACAGTGTGGCCGACATTCTTCTGGCGTGGTACAGGTTCGCCTGGAGCATCTTAATTGTGCTCAATCTCCCTCCTTATGGCGGTGGTGACAATTCCACTTGCCGTGCCCCCCTAGAGTCATTCTCTCGGCCGCTCTTTGGGGGTTTGGAGGAGCTGCTCGGGGGAGGTCGGCTGACGGTTGCCTGACGATACCATTCACAGGCCTAGTTGGGCGCTTCGCGGCTGGTGGAAGCCACAGGGTCAGCCATTGCTGACGCTCCGGTGGGAATCATTTGCGCCGTTGCAGGAGGGCCACTGGTTGGAGAGGGAACGGGTTGTGAAGGGGATGGAGCAGGGGTGGCGGCGGAGACTTTGGGAGCTGAATCCTTAAGGATCAACTTAACTCAACGGCCCTGGCAAAGCAGAATTTTACTCTCCCTTGACACTCCGTCATAGCCCTGTACGACTCCTCATCAACCATCATTGCGAGGTGAGTCGTGGTGCCGTTCAGGCTATGTTGCATCACCCGCCACAGCTTTGTCGGCTGTTGACGCTGATCAAGAATATATATGCTTTATGGGGTCGGAGATGCTTCCTTCTGCCTGTTACATACATTTTCGGTCGGCACAAAGCCATAATACCCTTTGGGTAGGCGGGTATAATAATGATGTCGCAGCCACCGTATTCCCCAGATCCGGCCCCCTGTGACTTTTTCTTGTTCCCTAAACTTACGAGGCGCATGAACGACGTTACGCTACGATTGACGAGATAAAGACGGCATCGGAGGAGGAGCTGAACAAGATAAAAACAAGTAAGAAAGCTACAGTCGAGTTTGTTCGACTGTGAGATACCCGCCACCCAATTTTACCATCAAAATATTATATTTATATAATAGTATAAAAATATACTGAAAAAATACTTAAAAAAATATACTAAAAATGCCAAAATAATATATCAAAATTTTCTTTGTTCGAAGTTATTAGCTTGGCGGCACTTTAGTTGGTTTATTGAACACCATTATTATGTCGCGGAGTGTCATAGCAACTAGCTAGGCAGCACTAGCAGTTGCACGTGGTAATGCCTTATAAAAGTAATATCTTAATAACTTCTGTGTTTTTTATCCGATTGTAACCAAATTCGCAGAGATCATTAAGATGGTGATCAGTATTGTGCGTACCAAAATTGAACGTTATAGGTTTGAAACGACGCTTGCAATTCGGTTTTATTCGATTTACGGGGGCGGGAGAGGGCGTGGCCAAAATCAAAAACAAACTTGATCTGCGTGCAACAATAAGACATACTGTCGCGAAAAATTTGTTGCTCTATCTCTTATAGTCTCTGAGATCTAGGTGTTCATACGGACAGACGGACAGACGGACATGGCTATATCGTCTCGGCTGTTGACGCTGATCAAGAATATATATACTTTATGGGGTCGGAGATGCTTCATTCTGCCTGTTACATACATTTTTGGTCGGCACAAAGCCATAATACCCTTCTACCCTTTGGGTAGGCGGGTATAACAAGTAAGAAAGCTACAGTCGAGTTTGCTCGACTGTGAGATACCCGCCGCCCAATTTTACCATCAAAATATTATATTTTTTTTAAAAATATACTTAAAAAATATACTAAAATTATCCCAAAATGTTCTTTGTTCGAAATTATTAGCTTGGCGGCACTTTAGTTGGTTTATTGAACACCATTATTATGTCACGGAGTGTCATAGCAATTAGCTAGGCAGCACTAGCAGTTGCACGTGGTAACGCCTTATAAAAGTAATTTCTTAACAACTTTTTGTGTTTTTATCCGATTGTAACCAAATTCGCAGAGATCATTAAGATGGTGGTTAGTATTGTGCGTACCAAAATTGAATATTCTAGGATTAAAATGACGCCTGTAATTCAGTTTTATTAGATTTACGGGGGCGTGGCCAAAATCAAAAACAAATTTGATCTGCGTGTAATAATTACACACACTATTCCACAAGTTTGGTTGCCTATCTCTTATAGTCTCTGAGATCTAGGTGTTCATACGGACGGACTGACAGACGGACATGGCTATATCGTCTCGGCTGTTGACGCTGATCAAGAATATATATACTTTATGGGGTCGGAGATGCTTCCTTCTGCCTGTTACATACATTTTCGGTCGGCAGAAACTCATAATACCCTTCTACCCTTTGGGTAGGCGGGTATAAAAAATGATTTTTTGAAGTGCTTCGAAGATTGGAAAAACCGTTGGCACAAGTGTATAATATCTCATGGGGGTTACTTTGAAGGGGACAAAATAGATATTCATGAATAAATAAATAATTTTTGAAAAAACACATAATTCGCGATATTTTTTGAACACACCTCTTGCTTGATGCATTCGTTGCAAGATGTGTGATCTTGAGTGGTGTTGCAAGAGCATTCCACAAGGTTCCACACCTTTGCTAAATGATAAGCGACATAGAAGAATAATTTCAGTGATTGAATTACGACAATTAATAACAATTATCATTTAAATGCGGCGATAACCTTTTTATGTCGAAGTCATTTCAATTGATGCTTAGAGCCGCAGTAAGGCATTAAGCAACAATAAAGTGTTATATACATACATAGACTGGTTCGCATACACATATATGAATATATATGACTCGAAAGTTAATTATTCTTTTTATATCTTAAATAAAAAACAACGCAGTATATACACATATGTATAACAGTCATCGATTATGTGAAATAGCTATTTGAAAACACTTGAAGTGTTCACAACTCACACTTACACGAATTCAACTACTCCATGCATACACATACATATGTATGCTGAAAATGTGTGTGCGGCTGTGATTTGAAGCTTTCGACAAAGCTGTTTAAAAGCTGCTGTGAAAAAAATAAGACCGAGAAATTCAAGAAACTGTTGCAGCTGTGACTAGACTTTGTAACATTTGCCTTTCGACATGAATCTGAATCAATGTACTTATTTGCTGGTGACGGGCGCCTCCCGGGGCATTGGTCAGGAGGTGGCCCTACAGTTGTCGCGTAATATTAAAGATGTGGATTCGGTGGTTGTGCTTTTGGGACGCAGTCAGCCTCAGTTAAATGAAACCAAGGCGACCATTTTGGCAGATCGTCCAAAGCTGACAGTGCACACCTACCCCCTGGAGCTGGCCACATCAAAAGTGGACGACTTTGCGCGAATCCTAAACGAGACACTGTCTGGCAAAGACATGTCAATATTTGAGAGGGCCATTGTTATCCACAATGCTGGCACCTTAGGCGACACATCTAAGCATGCTCGTGAAGTGGGTAAAACAGAGATTTTGGAGCAGTATTATCAAGTTAATTTGTTCTCGGCATTAGCATTAAATCGCGAGTTCATGCGTTTTTTTGCCGATCAGCCCAAGTTGGTAGTGAATCTCAGCACATTGGCCGCTCTAAAGCCTTTCTCATCTATGGCGTATTATTGTGCGGTCAAGGCTTCGAGGGAGATGTTCTTCCGTGTGCTTGCGCTAGAGGAACCGTCAGACAAAACACTTGTCATAAACTATGCACCGGGTGTTATCAACACTCAGATGACCCTCCAGGTACAGAGTGAATCCCATGATCCAGAACTAGCGGCAACATTCAGGCAGCAACGCGAATCAAACACCATGCTAACCCCACAACAGACGGCGCTCAAGTTATTAGAGGTTTTAAAGGCTCAAAAATTCAAGTCAGGCGATCATGTGGACTATATGGACTACTAGACTACATGTTTTTTCCGATATATTATCATATAAAATTATATTTTTTTTAATCAAATAAAATATTTTGAATTATAAATGATTAAAAGAAGTCAGCGGCACTACGTCGTTTTGTGGGAATTTTTAGGAGATCATCCGTTAGCGTCGATCCTGTATCAATAGTCGTGGCTTGGCCGCAGCCGGATGGAATTGGAGTCTGTTTTGAATTTGTACGCACCATTTTAGGAGTGATCTTGATCCTGCTCTTCACTGGCGATGGGGTCGGTAACGGCGTGTGGTGTTGCAATCCCATTTTGCAAGAGGCGAGACGTCGCGCAGCTGGCGACATACTAGCTAGACGTTCCATATTGGAACGTACAAAAGGTGAGCCAATGTTGCGACGTGCTGTGTTCAGCGCCTGTTGTTTTTGGTTGCGCATCTTCTCGCTAACTTTTTCAGCCAGCGCAATGGCAATGTTCTCCCTGCGTGAGTTTTCATTGATGTGAAATGAGGGTCCATTAGTGTTGCGAAGCGGCGTATCTCCACCATCTAGACGAAACGGTGTTCCGTCAATCTCGCCCCAAGTCATAATGGGAGAGAAAGCTTCGCCCGGTCGTGGCGAAGGCGAACGCAGTAGATCAAAGCCGCGTATACGTGGCGTTGCTGGACTGATCTTGTCTCCCGCTGCATTAGTAATCACACTGCTAGCTGTATTGCTGATCTGAGCATCGGCCTGATGCCATGAGGACAGCCGCGTAGCACTATGATGAATGCTTTGTTTGCGTTCGGCAAGTTGTACGTGCTCCTGTTCGGTCAGATCAACGCCATCGGGCACATACATAATGGAGTTCATATTGGTATATTTCCAAGTTTCAATCTTGCGCAATGAGTTCGGCTCCTCAAACTTTTTTTCAAAGCTGGGCAGCATCAACGCTCGCTGCAGTTGCTCCGCAGACAGCTGTTCGTGATTGTAAAGGACGACATATTTCTGTCGCAGTTTCGCTTTTGCTGACTCAATGATTTCCTGAAAACTTTGGTTGTCCTCGCTTGTGTAGTGCTGCAAAAAGGTATCTAATGACATTTTGCGTGCAATCCCTTCTTGACCCTCAGCGGCACTATGGTCGCTGTTATTGCTTTTATTAGAGAGCGGAGTGTCCGCCCGGGGAGTAGCACTGGCATAAGCTGTGCTTAGTGGCGTTTCGAATGTGGCTGGTGACATGGCTATAAGACAGTCAGATAGTGTTACTGACAGTAAGTTTTTCTGTTGATTAAAAAGCTTACCATTGTTGCAGGCATTAGTGCCACTTCTATTTGCTGAGTATTGACCCATACTGTAGCGTGCACGTATTTCAGCCATTTGCAGAAAATCGCGTCGTGACTCCGCGTCCAAGTAGTCATTTTGTGCGCGAAGTCGCTCCAAATCAGGGAAGAAGTCGCGTTGTATGATTTTCGCCATCTCCTCAACGTAGCGCTCCTCGGTTAGGATTTTGGGTTTCGCTTTTCGACGTTCAATATTGGGTAGTGGACGCTTAAATTCACCCAATACAGCGTTTTGTGCCTTGACCATTTCCACTGCTCGGCTGCCAGGTGTACTGGACGCGCTTGGTGTATCGGCCATATTCCTACACTTGTATTGCCTTAAATATTTATTTTTCAATTAAATTTTGTATACAAGAAAGCAAAACAACCGTATGTGACCGCAAGTTGAGTTTCAAGATATACAGTTAATGCACTTCTTTCCAAATTTTGTAAACCATACTGGGCACATTGTAGAGGTGCAGAAACATCGATGCAAACATCGATAAGTCGATGTTTTTTAAATTTTCTGAAACATCGATGTTTTTTCTATACTATCGATGTTTTTACGTTGTCACTGTTCAAAAAACAAAAATAGTTACAACGACAAAGGTGTGTAATTTTCTAGATTTTGTTCAATTATTTGAATTAATTTAATTAATTTTGATTGGTGGTGAAGCGACGGAGATTGATGGAGAAATTCCTAAAACGTAAGTAACATGCATACATGCATGGCAACTGCAATCAAAGTAGTTTGCATATGCACATACATATGTATGTGTGTGACATGAGACCGCTATTATTTATTGTACATATGTTTTATATTTTATATGTTTTAGTTACAGCAAAGGAAAACACCGAGAGTCCGCCTCCAAATAGGAAACGAGTGGGATCAAGTGTTTGGCAGCAGTTCAAAAAAAGATTGGATCAAAAAAAAAAATCCCAAACAGCACAAGGCAAACTTGACGGGATCCAGTACTTGGGTATCACAATTGATGGATGGGTTACAACGAAAAGTTGCAACTATTGTTACCGACAACGACGCAACAATAAACAATAACTGCAAGCAGTTAGAAATGAAACAATTCCCGTGTTTTGCACACACAATAAATTTGTTGGTGCAGGATATACGCAAAATGGAAAACCTGCAACCTTTGTTGAATAAATGTAAAGCAATTGTTGCGTTTATGAAGCGAAGCCCCACGGCCATGGCAAAATTTAAAGATGCCCAAAACGGTGCTAACCCTCTCTCACTCATCCAACCCGGTGGAACAGTGCGTTTCTAATGATAGAAAGAATTCTACTGATAAAAACAGCACTATCGACTGTATTGTTGGAAGCTGCAAAGGCTCTCTCGCCCTTCTCCGCAGAGGAGATTAATGCCTTAAGAATTGTGCGAGTTACTTCGGCCCTTTGAAAAAGCAACAAAACAAATATCAGGTGGAAAGTATGCTATCCATGGTATGGCAAATATTCATGGAATATTTGAAAATATATTTAAAACTCAAGAAGCTATTGTAGCCCTAGATGCTTTAAGTGGCTTATTCAAGAAGCGATTCAGCCATTATGAAACGAGGACAGTTCCGAGGATAGCCACATTAATCGACCCGATGTTCAAAAAGCAGGGGTTCCAGCTTGTCAGCAATGCCGACCAAGCCGTTCGCGGATTGGAAGATGAAATTAAGGCTGTTTAAAAAAAAAAAAAAAACAGCAGTGTCGCAAAAGCCCAATCAACCCGAAAGTTCAAATTATTTCACTAATCTGCACAATTAATTAAAATCTGCGCCATGTACCACGCGTTCGGACGCTATTATTTTGCTCCGGCAGTATTTGGAGATGGCGAATGAGCCCGAAAAATGCGAGACGTTAACTTTTTGGAAGGTAAATTTCTGAATTTCGTATTATGAGTATTTTAAAATTAATATTTCCAATTTTAGGAGAGTTCAAACAGTATGGCGCCCTTAAAGGAACTGGCACTGAAATATTTCAGTGTACCTGCAACTTCGTGCGAGTCGGAAAGGGGACATTCAGCAAAACAGGCCAAATCATTTCCGATCGCCGAACTCGATTAGAAGCTGACGGTGTGGACCAACTAATGTTTATTAACAAAAATTAGGATATTTGAAGTAAATTATCGAACTGTCGATTGCAAAAATATTGATGACAAATAAGGAAATATTAGATATATGTAAATAAAAAAAAAGGTTGATATATAAATATATTCTTGATATGGAAGGCGTAATTTAATTGGAAAACAACATTATATTTAATATTTAAGATGATGGCCATGAAAACACGTCTCATAAATTTATAATTTTTTATTATTTCGAGTTATATAATATAATATAATAATATGTTTAAGATGATACAAAGGAAATTATATCACACTGTTTTTTAAGTTTGTTATATTATTATTAGTTGTTTTGTTTTATATTAAATTTTATTGAATTTATTAATGAATAAATGTTTTTTGTTATATTTTAACTGAAACTGAATTTAATTATATTTTAAAAATATTTATTTTCCCAGAAAACATCGATGTTACATCGTTTGTTTGTTTTCACGAAAAACATCGAAACATGGATGTTTCTGCATCTCTGAAAATTAAGAAATGCTTAAATAAAACAGATGTACATATATATAGATTTATTTATATTACAGCAGTATTTAAATAAAAAAATTATTATATATGTACAAAAATACATATGTATTTTCTTTGTCCATTCTAATTTAAACTAAGTTACTAAAAAAATTAAAATTAGTTAGTTTTATTTTATTTATTGAATAAATAATTATAATAATTTTCAGAGCACTTTCTAAATCGCAATCAAATTTACTGAAATTTAAATATAATATGTCCATAGTAATTGTTTTAAAATAATATCAATGTGCGTAACACTTAAACAAGTGTAATTGGCGCAGGCACAAGAAAAAAAAAGAACACACCACCAGCAGCCAAAACGTCAACGTCAACCAAAACAATAGCAGCAGGCAAACGAATGTTACCCAACAAAAACAATAAATGCATATATGTATATACATGAAACCGAAGGACAGAAAAGAATAAACTTGAGAAGTCAACGAGAATCAAAACAAAATGGGTGATATCTACTAGCTGCATACTCTTTCTTAGTTTTGAATGCCAGAACAATATATGGCAACAAGCAAGAGCATAAAGTATTCAACAATAAAATAAAGACATTGTGAAGTCAACAATCTAAAATATGAAAAGCTGGGCAATGTTCGCAAATTGCCGGCAGCTCTTCACACACAATGAATTTTCGCATATACATACATATATTAACTCATACATACTAGCGCTTCGACTAATATCAAACGTGTGCACGTTCAAATGCGGCTTAGGCCGTTGCAACCAAAGGCGGTTTTATGCAGTTATTTGTCGGTGGACAGCAACGTCCTACAACCCAACATGTTCGTGGGCAGCATCGCAGTACTTTTATTTCGATGCTGCCCACCGAAAAACCCTCATCAAAAGAACAGTCTATCTGTTATATGGTTTGTGGTCTGATGTTAGCTGGAGGGTTGCCACATCGCCACAGGTCTAGTGAAAATGATCGAACTATCGATTACACAAAAATTGATGACAAATGAGGAAATTAGATATATGCAAATAAATATTTGCTAAAAAAAAGGTAGATATATAAATATATTCTTGATATGGAAGGCGTAATTTAATTGGAAGACAACATTAGAATGATCTCATAAAAAATACGAATATTTCTTATTTTTTATAAAATAATTGATAGTAGATTTAAGAGTCAGTGTTTTTAGTAAGGTTGCAATATTTTGGTTCGTGTGCATTCCCAATGCAGATGTAGTACTATAAATATGTGCATATGGGCAATCGTAAATATTTTCGGATGAAAACATATGTACATATCTACGCTCTTCCCCACTCTGCTGAATCTCTGATTTTCTGAAAATGGCTGTTCAATCAATGCAAATCGACTTGTTCACAATTTCAGCGATTCGGTAGCCTCTGGGCTGCAAAACCTTTTTGTTGAATCTATGAATTCTTTAAATAAGTCTGGAGACTTCCTGTGCTACCCAGGCAATTTCAAGCTCTTGCTGTATGATGGAGTTTTATGGTAGGGGTGGACATTGGAGACAATTCTAACGCATTTATTCTGGAATCGCTGTATTTTTTGGCGGCTTGTCGCGCTTGCCTTGCCCTAACAGCTGAATCCGAAAGGTCAAGATTGGCTTGAAAATTGTATTTTAGACATAGAGCTTTAGTTTTTGCCTAAGCCTAGACCGTTTCCAAATAAGGTAGAGTAGTTGTCTTGTGTGGGTTCATAAAGGATGGTGTCTCCGTTAAGAGAGAGAGAGACACAGAGTAAGAGGCGGAGGGGCATTCTCCCATGCGCATGGTGAAGGTTGTTTGGAAAGATTTTTCTGGATTCACAACAATGTTCCAACTTTGTAGCCATGGTTCAAGTGCATTCAGTAGCCTCTGTATGATGGCGGGGATACGAAAAAATACTTTTTCATTATTTTGGAGAGGATTGCCAGCACACTGATCGGACGGTAGGAGGCTAGATTGGTTCCAGGCTTAAGGTATACGATTACTTCGACGCGTTTCCAATGGTTCGGGTAGTACCCAATCCGGAGCAGCTGTTGAAGATGTTGGTCAACATATGTAAGCAGCAGAGGGGCAACGGTTTGGGCCCGGTGACTTGCTGTTCTTGAGAGACGATCTCCTGCGCAACCTTCTCTGGTCCGACTGCTTGAATTGGCGGGTCAGGGACACTTAGACTGTCGGCGGACCTGATAGTGGCAGCACGCACTTCCCTTGTACAATTTTGAGATTTGTGCTGCGTAAAATTTGCGCAGGTATTTGGCTGAATTTCTATTGTAACTCTCAGGTGGGATTTCAAAATTGATAGGTATACTTTATATCTCGATTTGCTGTTGATTTGCTTTTATTTGGCAATCAGACATTCCACAAATGCAGCTCTGCAATATTTTTGATGTATTTCCTGAGATTTAGCAGCTTTGCTAAATATAAAATTCCCTAAATAAAACAATTAGGAACGGATATAGTCAAGCTTTGACTGTACAAGGTCATGGATTTTTAGTGTACATGCGCAGCGTTTAATAATGTTATAAAATTATGAAAATTATAATAATTATTGGGTAAAACAAGTAAGAAAGCTACTGTCGAGTTTGCTCGACTGTGAGATACCCGTCACTCAATTTTACTTTTCCCATATTTC
Organism: Drosophila pruinosa; assembly: GCA_018150935.1. Classification (NCBI taxonomy): domain Eukaryota; kingdom Metazoa; phylum Arthropoda; class Insecta; order Diptera; family Drosophilidae; genus Drosophila; species Drosophila pruinosa. The sequence goes on from JAECWR010000081.1 coordinate 632,133, forward strand.
CCATATGTAAATAGATGGATATTATATTTAAAAAATATGCTACCATTTGAACTCTTCGAGACGTGTTTATATGATATTACATGATTTTATTTGAAGATGCCTTTAAGAATTGTCCATTTTTTCACTTGAGCTTAAGCATGCTCAAGTGAAAAATGGACAATTCTCAGTGGATGGAAATACCTTTGTTATGTGGACATATGTATGTATGTACATATGTATGTATGTATGTATATGCCCAAATAGTATGGGCAATGACATGGGGCGAAGGGACTCATTCGGCAGAAAGAGTTTTGGAATGATTATTCTGGCGGTATGGCATTTTGTATATATACATACAACATACATAGATCTCAATCAGTTGTCTGTCGAAAAGACAAATAAGTGTTAAGGAATTTTGATTTCTTTTCACTATAATTGGTGTAACTTTTCATTATGGATCTTTTTAAATATATTGGCGAAGGCATTATTCTGGCATATTTAATTGCAAAAATTGAAGGATCTGCTTTTAAATTACAATTTTTATATCTTAGTTAGTTATTAGTTATTTGTGACTTTACGTTTAATTCTGAACCTTTCTACATACAAATTGTATATACATACATACATACATATGTACATACATATGTATTGCACGAAAAACAAACTATGTACATATACATATAACATAGACACAATTTATTTGTTTTGGGAAATGGCATAACATAAAAATATTCACAGTTATCTATTTCCACGGTGGTTATAATGACAATAATTCCAATGAAAATTACTCAATTTCAGTGAGGACTCCATCGACATCGATATGCCATTATCATTATCATACAAATGTACATAGTTCCTCCGCTCTGGCCTTCTGGTGATGCTGCTTTTGTTGCAGTGCTAACAAATCTGTTAACAGTTGGCAATAATTGTGCTGCAGCAGAAACGTCGTCATCATAATTTCAGATGCTGCTTTGTCCCTTTGTGGTTGTTGATTGCTTCAGGCAGCATACGAGGCAGCATAATGTTGTTTTCCGGCTATTTTTGGGCCTCGGTCTTTTATTGTTGCAGCAGTGTTGTCATCAATGGCATTAATTTTGGTAAGTGCGCCGTTGGGCACGGGAGGAAGCAAATCCTAAGATGTTCAAGAGACGCTTTTCAACACGCTGTGGCAAACAATTTTTATAGCACGACATTTCCGAGCAACATTTTTTTTGAATTACTCGCTCAATTTCCGTTGAATTAACAAGAGAGAACTGCAGTCGACTGCAGTCTCGACTCCACTCTTGACTTTAATTGCAACAGAGACTGCGAGAGCGCACGTTAATTGATGGCCTGTTGCAATATTGTGTAATATTAATTAGTCCGACGCGACAACCATCAAAATATAATTTGTATGCACATATTTGCACCCAGGCTTCATGCTTTTTGTCAAGTTTTTATTTCATAATTTTCACGGTTCATAAATGCAGCTACTTTGTTGCCTGTCAAATTTGTACTTGTGCCTTTTTTTGGCCATTCGATCGTCGCCAGTTGCGGGGCACGTGCACATGACATATGTATAATAAGTTTGGAGTACAAGCGCAATATTCTCGTTTTGCAATGAGGCAGCATAGATTTGTTTGTGGGCGTGTCAGCAATCTGTCAATATCCACTCGAGAGTCGCGCATGCGTGCTCCCCATATGCCTGAAGAAGGTAGTTTCAGTTCCAGAATTGAAGGCGTATCCAGAAAGGGTTGCAACACTTCAATTTGTTAGGGCCCATATCTTAAAATCTGACTTGTAAGTTCGAAGAAGTGTTAATGGAATTCGACGGTAAGCTACCCTACTTCAGTTTTAAAATCATTAATTTAAAAAAAAAAACAGTTATTGTATAATATATTTTTCATAAATAAACAAGAATCCTTTTTTTAAATGTGTAAATCTAAAAAAAATTTGTTTTCTTATTTAATTCTACAAAACTAAATGTGCAAAAATAAAATAAATCATATGCAAAAATACATATAAGATTTAATTTGTAAGACTTATAAGTAAAGTCTTATATTTTTTTATTCTTAAGAACATTTGTGTGTCTATTTTTATAGAAAATATTTAGGAAAAAAAAAACATTTAACTAATAAGTGTTCTAAATAAGCGTTATTTTATACAAACTGGCCAAGACAAATTATGTATTAAATTCATTAATTACATAAATTCATTAAAAAAATAAATTTCAAACATTTCAGGTATGAAACACGAACTACCTTGCTAAGGTTTACGAAGCCACAAGCGCGGTATATGTACATGTGGTGCACATGTATCAGTGAATTCTAAAAACGGAAAACGGACTATCAAACTCGATGAACGCATAAACAAAGAGTCAAGTGTGGATGGAAAAGCGGAAAAAATAAGTCAAAATATAAACACGGTTTCACTTTCAAAGCGATTAGCTATGGGCGCGCCTTAAACTTGTGCGGAAAATGTAGGCAACAACAACATCAATGGCACATAGTGCTGCGCAGGCTGATAAGAATAACAGTCGCAGTCCTCGTTGTTGTCACTTGAAAACCTTCCAGTCACTTGACACCATTAGCTGAGACGACCGTCGCCCGACTAAAAGAATGACCGACCGACCGAACGACATTTGGTATATGTATGTATGTACATCGATCGAGCAGGCATAGTGCACACCTACAATAACGACACATGCACATGCAGAGGCACACACAGCCATATTGACATGGACCTACCGCAGTGCTGTCTGGCAATAACTATTCGAATATGCATTTTACAGTGGCATAGAGAAATCATCTTTCAAAAGGTCTTCGCTCTCGCACTGACCTTTTGAAGTGCCTGGCGTCTGCCCAGTCCAATCTAGAACTCGTAATCATTATCATATCGACTGGCGCAATTTTAACCCAAGGCCATGATGTTGTGTACAACTTGGACTTGGGCTGGGCATAGCAGAAATATGACACCGACTACGTCATCTTTCGATAAGACTTATCATCAGTGGTAACAACGCTACCTTTGAAACAAATGACAAAGTTTTCGAAATGAATTTGTACGAATATTCCCTATAGTCCATAGATAACGTGTAGGTTGTTAGCAAATAGCTGATACTGATAAATAGTTGACACAGTCAGCGACATTTTTGACATTCACGACTAACTTTTATGTTTACATTATTATTTTTTTTTACCATATTGGTGTGAAACGCTCTTTCCGGCTTAATCACTTTGAATGAATCAGAGTTTTAGTCATGTGCCCCGAACATACTATTGTCTATATCCAAATACAAAAGAAACAAAATTGTTCGATAGCTTCAATTGGCTTCGATTTTTTCGTCATATTTTTTAAGGCTTAATCTCATTTTATCCAGAATTTAGGTGAAAGATAAAAAATAATGAAGTGAATGTGCAGATTTTATTCAGAAAATAATGTTTGTCGCCCATTGAACTTGCAAATTGTCTCTACTTAGAATGCCGTCATTCAGTCATTGCACCGAACAATTTTAGCTTTGTCGACAAATAAAAAAAAAAACTTGAGTCATCGAACAGTTACCAAAAATATTATAACAAAAAAAATTATTTATTTAGTAGCAAGTGTAAAACAACTCGTTGTAACTTTCGCCATCGTAGCAACATAAGATTCAATTGTGAAATGCGGACTGTCGAAAAATTTATGAATTAATTTCAACAAACAATGAATATCTTGGAATCTATTATATTAGCGATCTTAATAATGATCACTTTATTGCCTCTATTGATCCTGACAGCTCTCTACTTGAAACGTCTCAAGGAAAGGATAACCGAAGTCCTGACCTTTGCACGATTGGGTCCGCATGAAATATGCTCTATATGCTTGGATATTATCAAATGTGATGAAATCGAACTATCTGACGACAGACGTTTACCTTGCGGTCATTGGTTTCATAAGACTTGTATAAATATCTGGTTATTTGAATCTAAAAGCTGTCCAAATTGCCGTCGCCAAGTTGATGATCCTGACCAGATTGGGCAAAGGTACCAATTTCTAGAGAACGAGAATAATATTAACCAAAGTGAACTTGATTAATGTAACTGCTACTTTATGTCCTCTTTTGGATCTTAACATGTTGACAGTAAAGGTCTGAGAGCAATGCGATGCGGTTAAGTTCAATTTTATGTTCATTTGCTTTTTCTTAGTTTTTCATATCTGTGGCTATGCTTCTATTACGTTCTTCTATAGCCTAAAGTAAAATCTATTCGTACGACAATTTTTTTTTAAAAAGCCCATTTTATTCTTTAATATAAAGGAATATTTAAAAACCGAAATATCTCCTCTAACTTTCAAATGAACATATTTCGATTTTGAGTTCTCTAAATTTTGATCTATTTGTGGTTTTCCTTATATCTTGGTCCTAATTTTTCAATTCATTTAGTATATCCATTTTATATTTATATATACATAATTAAAGGTATATCCATACAAATATTTGAAAACATATACTTATAATAATTATGTGATTATTCTTGTTTAATATGTATCTCTCTAATTAGTCCGCAAGTACTGTTTATTTAATGCTTACGATTCTTTTCCATGTGGACCATTCAACACTTTGGGAATGCCTTTTGCCCTCTGTCCTCGTACCGTCGCGATTCGTCGATCGACGACACATCTGTTCCTCTCATTATTATTGTTGTTGGCTAAGTCTTTTTGTGTTATTGTTTTTATGAATTTTATGCAAGTGTTGAGAAATTTATGTGCTCCCGGGCCGTGTCGCAACTGGAAGCCAGAATGCAAGCCAATTTGCTTTTATTTATGGTAGCAAACACAGCAAAATCAAGTAAGAAAGCTACGGTCGAGTTTGCTCGACTGTGAGATACCCGTCAATCATTTTTATTGAATGGAACAAAAATTAAGAGAGTAGCATTGTATTTTTCGAAAATATACTAAATATACCAAAAAAAAATGCCAAAATTAACTGCGTTCAAAATTATTAGCTTGTTATCACTTATTAAGTTTATCGAGCACGATTCTTTTTCGCTGATTTCGCCCTATAGAAGTTTTTTTTGAATAACTTGTTTTTATTGTCCGATTGTAACAAAATTTTTAGAGATCAATAAGATGGTGGTTATTATTGTGTGTAAAAATTTGTTGGCTATATCGTCTCGGCTGCTGTCGCTTATCAAGAATATATATGTACGAGTATACTTTGTGGGGTCGGAAATGCTTCCATCTGCCTGTTACATGCATTTTCGGTTCGCACAAAGTTCTAATACCTTTCTACCCTTCGTGTAGGCGGGTATTAAAATTCATTTGTAAATGGTCCTTTAAAATTTTAGAATCTGCGAAAAACATGGATGAACAGGATCCCGTAAGACAATGACATACGTTGCCACAGCATTGATGTGATAGCTATTTTTGATTATCTTAGATCATTGAAATTTTCCACAGTACATTTATTATGTGACACGCGTCAGAGTTCAATATCGATATAATTAATCTCGAATCTCAGGTTGCCTCTACGTCAATTTTTAGTTATTTTCGAATTATTTCTTTACTTAATTTTTTTTTAAGATTTCTTTGTGACTAATGAATGTCGCGTTTTGGCGGCTTGTCAGTTGTGCCTAGACGCAAGCATGACACCGTGTGAAATCGTACAGATCCTCGGTTTTGCCCCTATACCATCTGTATAAAGTATTCACATACATATATTTTATATATGCACAACACGTCATAAACGTGCCGTTACTAATGATAACAGCGACACATGTCACACGCTTCAGCGCTCCGGTCTCTGTCCTCCAAAAGTACAATATACTTATTTATATATTATACTTTACTTTTAGATATTATGTACCAAATCTTGTGGATATGACGAGTTTTGGGTTCCAGCGAAACATGCATCTGTTGATAAGGTGGATTGTCGATTTCCACATGACACTCTAGACTATGAATGTGAGTAAGTTATGATGAAAGCCATAATCAGAGACTTCATAAATAAACTTGTTAATAATTTGATAATATTTCATGATTAGATTAATCGATATCAGTATGTATAAATAAGCAAGGTACATATGTATGTGTGCTGAGCATATGATTCCCATATCGATTTGTCAATTTCAGTAAATTAAAGAAAAATAGAATTGGCTATTATACATACATACATTATTAGTGTGTATTGCATATGATTTCATTTGTAAATAAAAGTAACATAAGTCGTATATATTAATTGTATATTCTTGATAAACGTCAACAGATGAGACGATATAGCCATATTCGTGTGTCTGTCTCTCCATCAGTTCGCATGACCACCTAGATCTCAAAGACTATACATATGAGCTAAAGCAACCAATTTTTGGGAACAATATGTCTAATTTTTGAACATAGAACTTTCATTTCAAATAATCACTATCTTAATGATCTCAATAAACAAAGAAGTTATTCAAGTTATTTTTTTTTTGGCCAAAATCAGGTGCAACTGTTCAGTTGATATGTTACTCAGTGACATAATAATGGTGTTCAATAAATCAAATATAGTGAAACCAAACTGGAAATGTTGAATGCGTTTGATTTTGGTATGTTTTTTAGTATATATGTATTTAACTATGGATCAGCGTCAACAGCCGATTTTATAAAGCCCTGTCTGTCTGTCCGTTTTTCGATTTGTATGTGTGAACACCTAGATCTCAGAGACTATAAAAGCTAGAGCACCCAATTTGGTGACAACATGTAAAAAAATCAAGTTTGTTTTAGATTTTGGCCACGCCCCCTTACCCTTACCTCAAATTGAAAAAAGTCGAATTACAATCCACTTCCAATAAGTCCACAATGTTCACGGTACACACAATAATAATAACCATCTAAATGATCCCTGAAAAATTGGTTACAATCGGACAAACAAATACAGAAGCTTTTAAAGAATTACTTTTATAGGGCGAAATCAGGTGCAGCTGCACCTGTTCAATTGATATGTGACTCAGGTATATAATAATGGTTTTCAATAAATCAAATAAGGTGCAACCAAGCTTCTAATTTTGAATGCGTTTAATTTCGGTAGTATATTTACGAAAATATTTAAAGATGAAAACTTGACTGTAGCCGTTTCAACTTGTTAAGTATATTTTTTTAAATATACAAAAGAAATAAAACATTTCGCGCTTGATTGCATTTAGTAAAAATGGGTGACGGGTTTCTAAGAGTCAAGCAAAATCAACAAAAGCTTTCTTATGTTTTAATTTAAAACGTGAAGAAGCGATCATTTTTTATGATATCAAAATCCACCTATTGCGTTAATGATATAGTAGTGATTAGTGGTATAGAATGCATGACATTAAAAGGTTGACAACAATTAATTAAGATTAATTTATGTTATTTTGTTTGAACTCAGCTCAAAACTGCAAAATTGTGTGATCGGAATCGAAATCGAATTATGAAATCCATTGCAATGAAGTCATCGGCTTTCATCTGTCAACGAGCGAAGCTTGTAATGGTCTTATCAAATTTGGGGAACTGGACTGACGACTCAGGTGCTGGAGAATAGAGAGACGGAGATGTTGCGGACGGAGATAAGCGCGAAAACAACAAACGAAACGAATTGACTTCAATGTGCACACATTAGTACAATCTCCTAGGTGTGTGTGTGCGTATCGGTGTGGCGATTGGTAACTGTGTAGACACTCTTTCGTTGGATTATCTCAATTAAATCAATGGCATTTTTTGTTTACACGAGATAGACAGACAGGCAGAGATAGAGAGAGAAAGAGAGAATACACACAGTCGTGGAGGCTGAAGGCGAGCGTAAATATAAACAAAGCAAGAGCCAATTGCAGATTGCTTGCGACCATTTTGTTTAGCCTGTGCGAGTCTTTAACGATAAGAAAACGAAACGATTATAGTTTTGTTAATTTATGCTTTGGCTTTTATTGTTGAAACTGTTGCAGCACTTTCAATGTACATAAGTATGTATATGTGTGTGTATGAATGCGTATGCTGTACATATGTACATAAGTAGAACAATGAGGATGAGTAAATCTTACTAGACATTATACTTGAATAACGATTAAAAAGCAATGCAAGTACAAAAGCAATGCAAGACGTACAACAAATTGGTAAAAAAAAAAATTAGTTACATACTAAGACAATAAAGACATTTTTTTGACACACTCTTTGAACTAGACACAAATACATACACATGTATGTATGTATGTAATTCGCTTAAATATTAGCAAAAAAAAAAAGAAGAAAAACATTAGATTTATTTAAGCTGATTTGAGTTTGAGTTGATTTTAGACATGAAAATACTTGTAATACTGGAGTTCAGGCACCCAGTGGCTGACTATAATACTTAGGATATTGATCCACATCTATGTGACAGCTTAGCGCGGACCCAAATCGATGTAGCTGTTGGGTCGCATCATCTGATGTGCTGCCGCCGCCGATCCATAGAAGCCTTGATAGCTGCTCATGCCGTAGGCGGCAGCCGCCTGTCGCATGTGACCAGTGGACACCTTCAGCTTGTCGTATGGACTTCCATAGGGGTTGCTGTGATAATGTGCCGCCGCCGCCGCATTGTGATGATAAATGGCCCCAAAGTTGCTCTGCTCCGCCGCATAGGGTTGACCAATGCTCGAGTAGATGTTCGCCGCCGCCATCACCTGTGTGGCAACCGAAGCAGCAGCAACACCTGGTGCCGGCGGCGAGGCAGAGCTGGCCGAGAGCGGTGTCAACGATGTTGGCGCATGCTGATGTTGGTAGGGATGATGATAACTCCCGCCGTAGCTGCTGGACATTTGATGAAGCTGTTGTTGCTGCTGATGTTGTTGCTGTTGTTGCAGCTGCAGTTGCTGAGATGTGGATTGTTGCTGTTGCTGTTGGTGCAAATGCTGTTGTTGCTGCTGCAGTGGCGTCACTTCCATCTGAAAGCCTAAAAGATCAGGCGAGTTTCCCGATGTTGAGCTGCTTGATGGTGTTGCTGGCAGTTGCATGACCAACTGTGGTGCTGTTGTGCTTGTTGTTGTTGCTGTGACTACTGTCTGCTGCTCGTCAAGTTCTGTACAGCTTAAGCTGAAACTGTTGGACGGCGTTCTGTCCTTGGCTTTAAGATGCTGCTGCTGCATTTGCTGCTGTTGCTGCTGCTGCTGTTGTTGTTGTTGCTGCTGTTGTTGCTGTTGCTTCAAGCGTGCTTGGCTCTCATGGCTCATGCTAGACATGCCCAGACTGCTGCTGGTGCTGCAATTACATTACAAATTTTCCAATTCAAAATCAAAATCGTTTCCGATAAACATTTAACATTTAACACAGCAGTCGCTACGTGGCTCATTTGTTTACAATCGACCCTCGCCCCCAAAAAATATGAAATACATATGCAAGATCTAAATTGTTTATGCCATCGCGACCAGGCAGGCACATCTGTCAGTTGCCCCATCAAAGCCAGCCAGAGATGCTTATGCTCCACTCACTCTCGTTTTGAGTTATTGTTTCATGTGTTTTATTTTCGGAGATGCGACTCGAGGCGATTTGAGGCGCGGCGTCAGCAATTCCCGGAATGCCTTTAACATCAGTTGCAGAAGCAGCGGTCGACGGACTGTCTAGTGGGCCATTGGGTTGGGTCCCTACTCTTATCAAATATCAAATGCTGCTTCAACAATTGGGTCAATTTCATAACAAAATATCCAGCGGAAGGAAAAAACAATCTAATTGTGCGACAAACCATTTGGACATCAAATGAATCAACCCTTAACTTTAATTTAATTTGTAAAAATATTTCATTTGCTGCTTTTTTATGTTGTATAAGGATTTTCTTTAATAAATTATTAGTCGCATTTATTTTGCCTCATTTTTTATTGCTGAGTTTCCAGTAAGCTTATTTGCTGTTAAATCCACATACCCAAAGGGTTAAAGGGAATTATAACTTTGTGCCAACAGAATATGTATTTAACAGGCAAAAGAAGGCATCTCTCCACAAAGTATATTTTTTATTTGATCAGCGTCAACAGCTGAAAAGTATATCCGTGTCCTTCCTTTTAAACACCTAGATCGCAGAGACTATAAAAGGTTACTAGAAACAATCAAATTTGGAGACAGTATGTCTTATTTTTGCACGCAGATCTAGGTTGAATTAGACTTTGGCCATGCCCCTATCCGCGCCCTTAAATTAAAAAAAAATCAATTACAAGCGTGATTTTAGACCTAAGCCTAAACCTAAACCATTTTTGGTACTCACAATAATAATACCCATGTTAGTGATGTGTGTTACAATCGGACAATAAACTTCGAAGTTATTTAAGAACTGCACCTGTTTAGTTTGTTAGGTTATAAAAGCGAAATTCAATATACCAAATTAAGCGAATAGTTTTAAGTATATTTCGGTATATATTTCGGTACTTGTGTTAACTCAGTCACTAGGCAAATAGAAATACTCTCTCAAATGAGCTAGAGAATTGAGAACGTTATAGAATACAAAAAAGAGTTAGTATACCCCATACTTTCAGTTTCTTACTATAAATGATCCTACGAACTATTTAGTATCACTAAACATTATTTATCGGACATCAGACCTATCTCTGGAAATATGTACATATAAATATTAAAATATTGAATGCGAAATCTTTTAATAATTCTTAACCTTTTCAAATATTAAAATTTGTTTACTTTTACAAAACATAAAAACTTGTGTTATAAATTTAACATACTATATGATAATGCATTTTTCAAAATCTTATCTGCAAATTCTAATAATAGCGTCATAAGTCATATATTTCCTTAACTTACTTATTTTATCTATAACTTATCTGTTTTATATAACGTGTCGATTTTTTGTAATACCCTGTAATAAACAAATACGAGTATTTCTAGTTGTCTACTTACACATCATTGGTGCCATCATCTCGGAACCCTTTAGCAAAAGGATTGCTGGATATTTTTAATTGTGTTACCTGAAAAAATATAAAAAAATGTAGAATTCGCTTGAATGACTTGACCTCAATTAAATTTTTAATATTTCGAATTTACTTTATTTTTAGTGGGAAATGCAACAAATTAGAAAATGTTTACAAAAGTATTAAAAACAACTGCAGAACGCTATGTAGATACACAGATATGCGCACTCAGCCAATAAAAATAAAATTATTTGTAATAAATTGTGGAACGAAGAGTGTTAACACCCACCTAGAGCGCATAAATAAATTAAATACTTTCGAAAAATGCAGCTAAAAATAAAATGCTAGTGATTTTTCATCTTGTTGTTGCTGTTTTGTTGCCGTTTCCGTCTTCCACTCGGAAAATTATGAATTATACTCTAGCAAAGCCGGGCAATGAGCTTCAGCTTTTTTTATGTATTCGAACTTTCGACATGATATTTCAAATGTATAAATATATATTACATTTTCCTATTTGTTATTATTAAATATTAGATATAGTTGGGGACATTTAAAATTATTTACTGTACAATATTCATTGTTTTACCGTAAAAGCGTATGTGTCAGTCGACTAACATAACATAATATGTTTTCTTGCCGCTTTTCTTTAGAAAGAGAGTGAGAAATAATCCCCCGCGCTTGAGTCGATTATATTTTTACGCGTTGTAAATTAAGAACAATAAAAATGGAGGAAAATAAAAGCAAACAATGGGGTCAATTTGGCGCAAAATGGCAGCAAAAGCATTTGTATGACAATTATATATATACATTAAGTGTTTGTGCGTTAAGTGTGCACGCATATGGGCAATAGAAAGAGGAATGAAGACAAAGACATAACGGCCAAATGTTTCAGGAATGTACATTTGAGAATTGAAAAGCGTTGGCGCTTGTATTTACAAGTGGGTCCGATGGCAAATGGGTCAAGTGTCTTCCCATAGTCCCGGCAATCTCGTCTACTTACTCGCTGGTTTTGGTATGCTGTAACGGCCGTAAAACTGGTCTCCGGGAATATAAATGTGCGAAAATGACTTGAATGCTCGTTCTCATCTAGCGAGGCGTTCTTCGGCGGTAAGTAGACTAAGTGAAAGCGCGGTTGATACCGATGCATGGAGTTCAGTATTATCTGAGGAAATTGAAATGATAATGGAAAGGGAAATAAAGGTAAGAGGATCCAATAAGAATATTGAACGGATAACGGCTGTCGGCTTTTGTTTAGCGCTCTCCAAATACAATAAATAGTATCGACCAAATGTTCGGTTCAACATCATTTATGATGCTTGGAATGCTTTTACTCACATGGCCATTCTCGTCTAGCTGATTGTTGGTTAGCTTCAGCTTATCGAAGGACACAATTTGCTTCATCCAATTGGCGCCCGCTGCCGGCGAATCGGGATGCACATGAATCCTTGGTGGCGATATGGCATCGGCCTTGCCCGCCACAACCCAACAGGAGCTACAGAAGAAAACCATAGCAAGTTGATTACTTGTCTCAGATCGGAAACTAACCTCCATCGTAATCGATATTTACTTGTGGAATGCATAACGATAGCGCTTATCGTCCATCGGCACAAAGTCCATCATGCAGATGTAGGTGGCGTGTGGATCGAGGCCTCCAATGCGTACCTGAAATGTTGGAAACATGCGACGACCTGTCTTCGTGATGATCATTTCTGTGCCTTGTGCATGGAATTGGTCCCAAAGCGGCTTGGTCTCCAACACAACAATGGCCTGCGCCAGCGACGGATGCACTGATTCTGGTCCCTAACGATTTACCAAAAGTATTATTATTAGTAAAATATTTTGAAAAATTAAAAATGTTCGATAGAAAAAAATGTATTTAAAATATTTAGTTAACTACAATATATAATACATACAAGACATAATACATTATTATTCATTAAATGAATATTTGAGATTGAGATTATTTTACAATGAGAGAACTCATGTTTTTTAGGTTATGGATGTGCGTAACAGGCAGAATGAGGCGTGTGCGACCCAATAAACTATATATATTCTTGATCAGCATCAACAGCCGAGTTGATATAGCCCTGTCTGTCTGTCCGTCTGTCTGTATGAACATTGAGATCTCAGACACTATAAAAGCTAGAAATACCAAATTTAGAGAAAACATGTAGAAACTCGGTAGGCAGATGAACTTTATTTTAGATGTTGTCCCCTTCCGCCCCCGTAAATCAAAAAAAACGATTTCCAAGCATCATGTTGAAGCTAGAACGTTCAGTTTTGGCATACACAATAGTAATCATCATCTTAATGATCTCTTAAAATTACAATACAATCGGACAAAAAACACAGAAGTTATTAATGAATTACTTTTATAAGGCGAAATTGGGTGCAGCTGCACCTGTTCAGCTAGTTGTCACATAATAATGGTGTTCAATAAACATAATGAAGTGCTACCAAGCTAATCATTTAGAACAAAATTTATTTCGATATATTTTCTAGTACATTTTTGAAAAATATAATATTTTGATGGTCGCTCTTTATTATTCTTTCATTCAGTAAAATTGGGTGACGGGTATCTCACAGTCGAGCAAACTCGACAGTAGCTTTCTTACTTGTTTTACCCAATAATTATTATAATTATACTCGCCTACCCAAAGGGTAGAAGGGTATTATGGCTTTGTGCCGACCGAAAATGTATGCAACAGGCAGAAGGAAGCATCTCCGACCCTATAAAGTATATATATTCTTGATCAGCGTCAACAGCCGAGACGATATAGCCATGTCCGTCTGTCCGTATGAACAACTAGACCTCAGAGACTATAAGAGATAGAGCAACAAATTTTTCGCGACAGTATGTCTTATTGTTGCACGCAGATCAAGTTTGTTTTTGATTTTGGCCACGCCCCTTTCCGCCCATGCAAATTGAAAAAAACTGAATTGCAATTTTGGTACGCACTAATACTAATCACCATCTTAATGCTCTCTGCGAATTTGGTTATAATCGGATAAAAAAAAACACAGAAGTTATTAAGAAATTACTTTTACAAGGCGTAATCAGGTGCAGCTGCACCTGGTTAGTTGCTATGACTCTCCGCGACATAATAATGGTGTTCAATAAACCAACCAAAGGGCCGCCAAGCTAATAATTTCGAACAAAGACAATTTTGATATATTATTTTGGTATTTTATATTTTGAAAAATATAATATTTTGATGGTAAAATTGTATGGCAGGTATCTCACAGTCGAGCAAACTCGACTGTAGCTTTCTTACTTGTTTTATAACATTATTAAACGCTGCGATTCAAGAATATCTTCTTTTTTGCTCTAACTCCCGCATGGACAAAGCTTGACTGTAGCCGTTCCTACTTGTTATAAATTAAGTTTCAATATACATATATGTACTTTTTAACTCAATTTTCATTACTGAATATTTTCAAGAAATTAATACAGTACAAGGGCTTAGAAACAATACAGAAAAGTATTTCTGAATAAATGTGATATATTGAAATTTCTTTATAACTTATTATGTTACAAAGGTTGTAAGCGAAATATGCAAAATAAGTAAGGTAAATTGTAGTAGAAGCTGATGAATATCCATATTTTAAACCAGCGATTGGCACATTCCTACTCACGCTACTCTTTTTGCACCGTTTCAGTCTTACGCATGAGAGCACCATAAGCGTGCTCAAGGTTCCGGCACTTCGGTCTCAAGGCTCGCGCTAACACACAAAACAAGAACAACGTTCCCTCTACACTTTCGGTTTCGAGCGACGATCGCCGAAACATCTTTTTTGTCGTTGTCTTGCTTATTACTCTAGTTGCCCTCTCTAGTTTTTGCTCACAGTAGCAATATTTTCTCTCACAAGAGCCCTTCGTTACCTAATTGGTCACGAGCCTCGGACTGTAACAGTTAAATGTTATTGTGTGTCTTGAAAATTTTGTTGTTTGCTCTGTAAATAATTCAGATTATTTGATAATAACAACCATTGTTGCACGTGCTGTGTGGCAGGTATATCTTCTAAACAACAAAACCTCCAATAACATTTCATTGTTGTCCTAAAGAAAATATACAATAAAACAAAGAGGCGTAAATACTAAAGAACAACTACATTCTGCTTTAACTTATATAATATAGAGGTTCAAAGGGTTAGACAAAATAGATGGACGTACATAGTTGCTAATACCAAACTGATAGACATATTTTAAATATTTACACACTTACACCTTTCTTGTTGTTGTTGCTGTTGCTACTGTTTGACGTATTGTTTGTTGCGCTACTGTTGTCTTTTTTGTGGCTGTTTTTATATTTCTTGGACGTCGTTGTTGTTGACCCTCCTACTGCTGTAGTTGTTATTGTTGCTGACGCTGCTGATTCATTGCTGTTATTGTTGATATTGATATTATTGTTACCGCTGCTGCTGTTATTGCTGCCAGGGTAATCAGCGACAATGGACGACTGCTCCTGAGTGTTTCCGGTACTGCTTGCCTGACTGCTGCTGCCCGTGCTGTGTGTATCGATGTCCGATGCCTTGACATCGATCTGTTCAAGTGGCTTGTACGAGGTGCGATCTTTACCAGCCGTCTGAATGCAAGCTGTGAATGAGATATGAACACATTCTGGGTTGACAGTTTTGCTTACGACAGATGTACTAGACATATTAGCTAGATTAATAGTCAAATTTGATGATGGCAATTAATGGAATGCCACATTTATTTATTTACTCCTTTTCCCAAAGACATTATGATTTAAAATGAAACCTAGATCTTGTAGAGTCGGAGGAGTTTATTAAAAGGCAATGAAAAATTACAATATTACAAAATAGCCTAAATTGGTATTATAGTTTTGTGTGTATGTACAAATATACGAAACAGGCGGAAAGAGGCTGCGACTCAACAAGGTATATGCGATGTCTTCTTAATTCTTGGAGGGATCTCAGAGACTATGTATAAGAGCCACCCACAGCAATTGATGAGTTTGAGCTACCAATTTGGCGTTAATTCGGCTTATTGTTGACCTGCTCCTTGCCGCCCTCTCCAAATCTTAGAGACCGTATGAGATACCACACAATTTATGAACATTATGTTAAATCTTATTGCATGCAGATTAAGTTCTTTTGACATAGACTTTTAAAATTTTATGAACTATTGCATTATGTGCGTTATAGGCAGGAACAGACTCAAAAGTGGAGTCTACATAGAAATGTCCAAATGTCCTTCATCTGTTTAAGACTAAGAACTTCAGTCACCAAATTTTTTGGCGATAAAGTTTGTTTCAGAGATTGACCACTCTTCACAATTCAAACAAAACTCATTTTTATCGAATGCAACAAACATTAAGAGCGATTAGCTCAAGTTACTGCCTTTTATATACATTTTCGATTGGCATAAAAATAAATAATACTATTCTACCCTATGGGTAAGTGGGTATACAAATGTCGGTCGCAATTTTAAAGATCGGGAAACGAATTGCGGACAAAGTACTTGAATATGATTATTGAAATGAGGAAACTTGATTGTAACCATTCCTTCGTGTTTTCTTATGCTTTAAGCACCTGCATATGAAATTTGAAAGTTGACACTCGAGACGTCATTTACATAGGGGTTAATACATTCTACATATTATATAATTTTTCCACATTTTTATACCCACTACCCATAACGTAGAAGGTTACATTTTCTTTGTGAAAATTTAGACACATACGCCATCAGACAAGACGACCTCGCCGTAACAATTCTCAATGTCTTATTTTTACACAATACAATTAATCATCTTAATGTTATCTTAAAATTAAGTTACTACAATAAACACAGAAGTTATTCAAGAAACACTTTGATTGGGAGGAATGAGGTGCAGCTGCATCTGTTTAGTTGCAATGTCACTAAGTGACATAATAATAATAATTAATAAATACTATTAATAAAATTTGAAATTTTGGTTCTCGCACTTAATTTTTGTGGCATTCATTAAATGTCAAACAGACTCGACTGTAACTATTTTACTTGTTTATTTATTTAACTATAAAAATTAAGGTAAAACTAATTTCATACAAAACCTTTATACAGTCAATAGGTCTTATTATTATTTTAGTTGACTTTGGAGAAAATTTTATATTTAATAGAAATAAAATGGAAATTAAATGGATTAGTTGCTGAAAAAATTCTAAAATCCAACGAAATTGTATCTTGGAAATCTTAGATTTCCAATCGATCTATGAGTTTTCTTTTAAGAAGTTTGCTTGTAAATCAAGTAAAACAACTAAGATAGCTGCAGTCAAGTTTCCTTGACAGTGAGATACCCGCCCCCATTATTACTGAATGCAATAACCACTAAAAGAGCTCTTAATTATAGAATTTGTTGAGAATATACTAAACAATATACCAAAAAATATACCGCAGTGTACCACTGTCAAAAGGGTTAGCTTGGCTGTATTTTACTAGGTTTATTAAATACCTTTATAACATCACAGAGCGACAAAGCCACTAAACAGTGTAGCTGTACCTGAGTTCGCTCTATAAAAGTATTTCTTGAATAACTTCCTTTTTTATGCTATCGTAACTAAACTTATAAAAACCATTAAAATAGTGATTATGATAAGGGGCGTAGCCCCTTATTAATTATACATATATATTAACAAATTTGGTTGCTCTAGGTCTTAATCTCAGCTGTTAACGCTGATTAAGAATCTATATATACTTTATCGGTCGGGTCGGATATGCCTCCGTCCGCCTCTTATATACACGTACATTTTCTTTAGACACAAAGTTAAGTGAAACTCGCAATTTACAGAAATAAGAACAAAACCGAATCAGAATTGTTGAAGTTTACTTTATTTATTTATTAAATAAAGTAGTACTTCATTATTTAAAAATGTTATAAAATATTGATAAATTCAATTTGTATATGTAATGCAGACATTATTTTAATTAGAAATGCAACTGCGCTGTATGCGTAAGCAGATGTTGTTTTATATCTTGTAGTATTAAACCACAATTTAAGTAGACATGATGTGTGGGATCAGCTCTTTGACTAATTTAAAATACATAAATACTTATATGTACATACTTATACTTAGAAATGTGAATCAGAATACGATATTTCAGGTAGAACACGAAGCAAATATGTACGTGGCAAATGAGCGGAAAAACGTGGCACATAAATCAAATTAAGATCTGTCAAGTGTTAGGCAAGAGTTTTTGCATAGCATAAGTAGAGGTATTTTGATTTATTTGATTTAAAGTGCGACCGAGCAAGACATCAAACGTAGGAACGTATTACGTAGTAAAGGCTGCGCAGGCGCAGGACCAATGCAGAAGATGACAATGCGGAGGCAGAGGCACTACAAATTGGATCAGGAGGCTATAATAAGAAGCATATAAAAGTAGAGACAACAACACCAATCCAATTATAAAAGTCGTCAGTGCAACTGCTGCTGATTGAGTTGGCTGCTAAATTTAGTGTGCCAGGGTAGCCCTGCAGCACAGGGGGCAGTGGGATGAAGGAAAGTCAAGGCGCTCCGTGCAATTAATTGCCGCATGCAGCAAGTGCCAGGCAGTTGTACTCGGGGATGTCTCTGTTGCAAGTTGCAGCTGCATTCCATTTGGTTGTTGCGCTTGTTGGAGCCATCGCCAATGACCCATGACAGGTCGCTGCCGTCATTGTTCCCGCTGTTGACACTGATACAATTGTGCGCTTTACCATCAATTGTCGCTTAATGAGACAATTTTTTCCAGTTTTTTTCCTCGGCTGTGATTCTGCCGGCATTTGCTTCACGAATGAATTCTAAAATCAATTAGCGTTTGGCACAAATAATCGTTTTTCTGTCACGCCAACCCAACCATCAAATAAAAAAAAACCATATAAAAATAAAAAAAGCAAAACTTTTATCGCTTGCGACTCGAGAAAGTATTATGCTAATTGGCTTCTTTGTTATACTTATTCTGGTCTTACGCTTCGCCGACAGTATTTTTCAAGATCCAAATCTGTGCCCGATGGCAGCATCCAAAATTTCTACAGATTGTTAAACCGCGAATTTCGGTAAAAGAGCACAGATGTATGGAATTACTGATAACAACTCATTGGCAAATGCATACGAATTTCATAAAATTCATATAACAAAATCAAAAATGTTGTAATCATTTAAAAAATGTCGGACTTTTTGACCAACACGCAATAAGCATAAAGTAACTCTTAGTGGTGAACTATAGAAATTTGCAGTCTTTAAAACATTGAAAGTAGAAAATTTTAAACTCTTCAATATTTTACACAGAAGCAATTCTATTTTCAAACAAGACTAATGTGCAAGTATCGCAATCAATCAAAGGCAGCTTTGCTAATATTAAATATAGCATATTAAAAACTAAGTATTTCGCACATAAACTGTTTCGTATTCTTTAAACACATATCCATTAAAATCTAAAAGAATTTGCCAATTGAAATGTCTACCGTTTGGGAAAAGGAAGTTATTTGACTTAAAATTCTGTCCGCTTATATTCGATAATTTTAGGGCTCGGGATTCAATGACTCACCTTCAATCTGTTTCATGGGAGTCAGTCCGCCAGTTGTATAGGACGGTGACCAATAGTCGTTGGCATAGCAGCCATAATCCGCCAGATTGCCGTTGAGGCCATTGTCAAGGAATGGCATTGTGGCCACCATGGAGCTGGCGCATTCCGTGGGGCCCATCATGTGAGTCATTTGAGTAGTTTGTTTGGAATTTTTGCTTCTGATCAGATCGAAATGTTTCGAAAATGGAAAATTTTTTTGAGAAACACCACAACAGCGAACGAAAACAGAAACAAAAAGAACACAACAACCAAGTTAAAGAATTACTGAATCAATTATATGGTTTTTCAGTATTCAGTACTTGGTTTGTTTTGACTTGAACAGTTTTTCGCGCAGTTGTCAAATTGGATTATTACACACACATACACATCCACACACTGCAAAAAATTGGGATACCACGCGATATGTGTAAACACAATTCAAATTCAAAAGAGGCGCGCGTGAAAGTGTTGAATAATCGAGTTGTCAACATGTCAATCACAATCCAATCCACAACCAAGGAAAAAAACGAGTATTTAAAAATTGCAATTGCTTCAACACCTCAACGCCATTTCAATTATTTAGTGATTAGCCGGTTTGTTATATTGGTGGAATTTGTCGATTTTCTATTTGATGCCAAACGTTCAGTTTTATTTTAGAGTTTTGGGTTTTATGGTCCGATTTTTATCCTTGGCACTAAGCAATTGGATTATATGAAACACTGATTGACTGATGCACGCTTAATTGCTGTTGTTGTTGTTGCTGCTGCACTTGGGAATTTGAAACGTTGAGGGGTCTCTTGCCACCTTTCGATAAAGTGCGAAATGACGCTGTCACTTCGTGATCCGCGATCCGTGATATCGCGATACACGATACGCGACGTGTATTCGAATTAGAATTTTAAATTCAATAGCTGATGCTGACGGCGCCGCTGCTTATCCTGTTGCTCTATACGCGCTCGCATCCGCATCGCCAAGAGTTCAGCTGCAGAATGAGAAAAGGCTCATCGGATGCCACATGGCACCCGTCCAATGGCTGCGCACTAAGCTTGCGATGCTGCTGACGCTGGTGCTGCAGTCGCTGTCGACAATGCTCACCCAATCGGCGTGCCACTTGAGACGATCGCGAGCAGCAACCGCATCAGCATCCAAATTTAGCATCGCGTCTATTTGTGTGCGTGCCTCTCCATTTGCATGCGCCAATGTGTATGTGTGCCGTTGTCGTGTGTCGACCAATCGCAGCAGATCTTCGCTATGCACAAGGGTGAGTGGACTAGGCGAAGAATGTAAGTTGGCAGCAATTGTTGCTGGATGCGCTGCTCTACATTATTGTTATTATTATTGGCTTAATAGGGCCCGAAAATTTACTTTAGTTTTAGTACGTTTCGGACTTTAAAACTTATTAAAACAAATACAAGAGTCTTCAGTATGTGATGTGAGCTATACATTTATTTCAATAGTATTATTTGAAGTGAATCAATCCTATTAGTGATTTCAAATTACTAAATAATGAAATCTTTCCATATCAATTTCCATTACCAGATATCAAAACAAAAAGACATAATTACAAATATATTTATTGCTCAATACTTAATGCATATTTAAAATATAAGTAATATTAAATGACGGATATGTTATTTAACTTAACTTTTTAATTAAAATGTATACCCATACAATAACTCATTGCTGCCCGTTAATAATTGTCGTCAAATACATATGAGTATTTCTATAAATAAAAGTATAATAAATGTAATGTTAAAAGTTTTTTTTTTGCTAATTTCACGATGAGATTAGCATGTTTGGAATTATTGGGACATAAACTTGGAAGCAATGAATATTCTTATCTCAATTTGGGAAACGTAAACAAATTGAAATTCTTGAAACAGTAGCTACAGTAAACCCTCTTAAAAATGTATTATAAA
This sequence comes from Drosophila pruinosa, assembly GCA_018150935.1. Classification (NCBI taxonomy): domain Eukaryota; kingdom Metazoa; phylum Arthropoda; class Insecta; order Diptera; family Drosophilidae; genus Drosophila; species Drosophila pruinosa. The sequence continues at coordinate 653,420 of JAECWR010000081.1, forward strand.
ACATGAACATAGGAATAAATGTACATATGTATGTAATATTAAACAATCTCAAATTATTAAATTGAACGAGTGATAAATTGTTTGTATATTGGAATTCTTTATAAGCAGAGATATCTGTATGATAAAGTTTTGCTGTATGCTCGCTCTATTTATTATTTCTCGATCTGTGAGATTTTTTGATGATTGCTATCAAACGAAGACGGGAGACCACGCCTTTGGGATCTCATCACTGGTCGAGGTGGCGATTGCTTTAATTAAATTCTCTCTCGCACTCTCTAGGTGCTGTTTACTCTCGCTCTCTGTTAGGATGAGTGGGCGTGTTGACTTATTGAATGCGGTGGCAGTGCCTTGGTTCACATTTGGAAAACACTTTTAATTGGGCAGCTACTATGTGGTGGTTGTGTTGGTGCTAGCTGGGGCCGTGGCCATAAGTACAAATTGCGACATAACCCCGACACTAAATAAACAGTTAAAACTAGATGATAAGTTTCCCTGGACAATAATACCTATTATCTACCTACGGCGAATTATTACCTAATGAATCTGTTAGCACGGGATTGAGACTGAGCCTGGTTCGATCAAAGCCATTGATCGGCAATTGGAAGAGTACGCTTTGATGCTTGTTGTTTTTGACGACTTTACTTGTTGGTTGGTGTTGTCTGCTTTTCATCACCCACACTGATTCCATAAATGGTAAATGCAGCCGCGCAGCAGCCATTACTCTACTCGATTCCTGGCCCCACCTGGTAATGCTTCTGGTTCTGACTGGAGCTCTTACCTGTGGCCCCATCCTCATAACTTGTTCTATTTGTTTACCTCTGCTTTTTTGTATGTATTCTGGCCATTACGAATATAAATCTTAGCATCCAATGACGCGCAGGATTCACATACTGCAACTGTGCGTGGTTTGCTCTGCGTGCTCTGTTGTTTCTCCTCGAGCTGTTTACAAATTGTTTTGAGTTAAGTACTCGGTAGTTTGCAGTTTGTTTGTCTTTTCCAATGAACCAGCTCTTTAATAGATCGCAGCGCCAGCGCCAGCAGCGAGTACATTTATGTTCGCGTAAATAATGAATAATTACATATGAATTGTATGCGAAACTGTTATAACCTTATAATTGCCACAATTTATTCATCAAATGCAAACCATAAGCACGCAACAGAATTCCATAAAATCAAGAAAGCTAACCTAACAGCGAATTTATATATTATATAATATAAGAAATAAGAAAGCTACAGTTGAGTTTGCTCGACTGTGAGATCGCTGATGTAATAAAAGTAGTATTCAATAAACTCAGTAAAATGCAGCCAAGCTAATAATGTTGACAGTGGTATATTGCGGTATACTTTTTGGTATATTGTTAAGTATATTTGTAATGTTTGATGTATTCAGTAAAAATGGGTGAAGGATATCTCTCACAGTCGAGCAAACTTGACTGAAGCTTTCGTAATTATTTTTATATTATTTTTTATGGATAAAGCTCGATTTATCCAGAATCTTAGTTAAAACCTTTCTTGGAGTTTAGTATTTTTTTTTATTAATTTATAATTTTGAAAAATTGCATGTAGCTTGTTGTTGGTAAGGCAATATTTTCTGTATATAACGGCCGTTGTTTTGGTCTCTCTCTCTCTCTCTCTCTCTTTTCTCATTTTCTCTCTTCACTTTGATTTCTGCAGTGAAAAAAAAACCATATCCAATTATCAAAAATGCTTACATACATACATACATACATACATATGTATGTATGTTTGTACATACGTATATGCATATATTTTTTATCGACAAAAGAGTTTCTTCGAGTTTCTGAGTATCCTTCAGAATTAGTTTAAAGTCCACGCATCGATAATTCTTGCGACCGTTTTATGCATACATATACTACGTATCTAAGAAATTTGAAATATATTTGGAATTTCTTTATTTATTAAGCAAAGTCTCGGTTGTACAGATGCAAATTTTGTTTATCGAGTCGAAAACCAATCGATATTCGAAATTAATTAACAAACGAAACGATTGTCAAATATGTGATCAAATATCTCACTTGTCCAGTTCACTCTTTTCACTTCTTGCAACCCTTCTGATGCTTCCGGATGTTAGAGATAATGCTGTGAGACATGCGACCAGCGGCCAGACGTACTCCAGTGGGGAATGGTTGCTTGCAGATCAGACAACGTTGGTTCAGTACTTCAGCCAAGGGCTGCTCCTTTTCACTATCAGCAAGCCGCATGAGCGGTGAGAACGAACTCTGCGACTCGCCATTGGCAACCAGTTGCTGTACGTCACAATCGCTATCGGCGTCGACAATTGCCCCCTGTACCACCTGTTTGGCTTTCGAGTCATTGCAGGTCTTCTTGGGACAACACCAATAGACGGCCAGAAAATCAAGTTCCTCGGAGGATTCAGAGCTTAGCTCCTCTGGTGCAGCTGTCTCGGTAGTCGCCTTTATATTCTCACCACTAACCGAACACCTGACACATTGCAACTGATCACGTGTCACATACACCCCACTCGAGGCTGGTTCATGATTGCCGTGCTTTGCTTTTGCGGCATCGAAGCTCTCGGACAAGCACGACATATGACGCTGCTTTTGCTCAAGCTTATCTAACTCCATCTCTTTTTCGCGATAATGCTTGGGCGTCAGTACCAGGGGTTGCCAATATAACTCTAAGGTGGACAAGTGCTTCACTCCCTCGTCCTCCAACGTGCTGCCATTAGACAGCAAGCGACCCTTATAGGTCAGCTTGCTGAATGTCATCGGCACATTCATGGTGCGTCCAATGCGCTTTTTCAAATCCGCTACGTTACGAAAACGATCTGTCTCATAGATGTTTTTGCGGCCATCGCGTGTCAGCACTTGAATCTGAAGTTTGCGCATTATCGAACTGGACTTGGAATATGTATTTGTCTTTTTATGATGTGTTGGAATCTACACCTTGTTTTTTTTTTAAATAAAATGTATATTTTGCTCTTGCTGTTTTATAAAACTTGTCAGAAAAATGTTTTGTTCTCCTTTTACCTGGCCTCTGCAATCTGACTAACTCAACTGAAAATTAACTTAAATCTCATGACATATTTTGTCAACTGTATTTGTTTAGTTTCAGAGCTTAAAAAGGTTTTATTTATACAATTAATTTCCAATTTCGACAAATTGACAGAGAGACGGATATGGATAACTCGCAGTTGACGTTGTTCAATATAATACATGTACATTTTATTGTGTCGGGGATGATTCCTCCTACCTGTTACATACATCCACGCTAAACTATAATACCCTTTATGTCCGATAACGGCCTAATTTACTATGTGAATCTAATAAAGTTATAGCTATAGCATGGAAATCATGCAATGCAATTAGTTTTTAGTTGATATGAAACTATTGGAGAATAGTCCCAGATTTTATAAAAATTCGATATAAAAGTTTTCCAATTAATCACGCAAACCCTTTGATTTCCTTGACGGCTTTTCACTTTTTTGCTCTCATCTTTGAAACTGGGAAATTAAAAGGTCTTAGTTACTTAATGATTTTGTTACCAAGAAAACAAAATTTCGATGCAGGAAACTCATTCACAGCTATATTATACAACAAGGAAGAAAGCTACTATGTGCTCATTTTATCATTGTTCACAATTGAATTACACTTTACTGACAATTTAACAATAAAATAAACAAATTAGATTTATTTGTTATTCTTCACAACGCTATTTAGTAAATTTATATATAAACCTGGTTGTGGATTAAAATTCTATTTCATTTTTGTTAACAGCCACGTCTATAAGTTGGCACCAACCTATCAATGAGTTGGTAAGGTTCGTCGAAATACTCATTAATTAAAAAAAAAAGCTAAAAAGATAAGTTTTTATTAAACGCCTATCCATAGGGTAGAAAATCTGGTTATCGGACACTATACGAGGTAGTGTAAGTAAGTTAGGTGAAAAGATGTAGTAATATATCCACTGAATCAAGTTTACTTTAGAATTTCGACACAACTCCAGCCATCCTCGCAAATCGAAAAAAACAAGTAAGAAAGCTACTGTCGAGTTTGCTCGACTGTGAGATACCCGCCGCCCAATTTTACCATCAAAATATTATATTTTTAAAAAATATACTACAAAAAATACTTTTAAAAAAATATACTAACATTATACCAAAATAATATACCAAAATTTTCTTTGTTCGAAATTATTAGCTTGGCGGCACTTTAGTTGGTTTTTGAAAAAGGGAGTCTCCCAACAGAGAAGGTGCGAGGCACTGCGACCATGGAGGTCTTTTGTGCCTAAAAAGTTGGTTTACTGAACACCATTATTATGTCGCGGAGTGTCATAGCAACTAACCAGATGCAGCTGCACCTGATTACGCCTTGTAAAAGTAATTTCTTAATAACTTCTGTGTTTTTTATCCGATTGTAACCAAATTTTCAGAGATCATTAAGATGATGATTAGTATTGTACGCTCTAGAAAATTGACTGGCGGGTCTCTTATAGTCGAGCAAACTCGAGAGTAGCTTTCTTACTTGTTATACCCGCCTACCCAAAGGGTAGAAGGGTATTATAACTTTGTGCCTACCGAAAATGTATGTAACAGGGAGAAGGAAGCATCTCCGACCCCATGAAATATATATATTCTTGATCAACGTCAACAGTCGAGACGATTTAGCCATGTCCGTCTGTCCGTCCGTATGAACACCTAGATCTCATACGGACGGTCAGACAGACATGGCTATCTATGAATTCTTAATGAAGTTAACATCAAAGGAATTTACATACTATATGTATATGTATGTACATATGCATGTATGTATGTATGCCAGAACTCATCTGAACATTTAGACGAAAAATTGCTAAACATTAAAAACCAATAGCCTCAAGGTAAACGTTCGAGATCGGACGGCTGTAAAAGATTCGCTGCTAAGCATATTGAGCATGTAATCTAAATACAAATGCGTTCAAGACAAAGAACGGCCATTCCAAACAAAAAACGGCCACAATCAAGACACACAAGATTACATATGTATGTACATAATTTGAAAAGATGTCTCTTTTAGACGGACATACGAACATGCGTTTTTCGAAATAACAATAAATGAATGCGCTATTACTGACAAATAGCAGTTGGAAATTGTCAAATAACGAAAAAAAACTTAAATTTAGAAGGGAGTTACAGATGGTCTCAGATAGTTCTTCATAGGCAAAAGATAAGTACGACTTTCTACCAATAAACAAATTGATCTCAAGCATGTATGTATATACACATGTTTATCTGAATGTATGGTTATGTTTGTGATGCGTTGTTTTTCCGCATTTATCGCATTTCGCGTCAATCGGACGACTGCTGTTTGTTTGGAGGCGTTGATAAATTTATGCACTTCATTGGTGCAGCTTCCGGTTGCAGCCGTTTACCATTCCATTCTGTGTATGTATGTGTATGTTAGTTTTATGTGCATACATATGTGTGTGTTTGCGGCAAATGTCAACTGCTAGACTGACTGACTGGCTATTGAAAGTGGCTAACTCAATGGCACCTCATAAAAACGGCAACTGAATGTTGTGGCTCATAAAGGAAACATTTATTGTTGCAGATCAAAGGCTCGATAATTTAATCAATTTTAGCTTGGGTTTCTTAGTTTCAAGTTTTATTTTATTATCTCTTTAAGTAAAAAAAAATACACTTTGCGATTTGGTTACTGCAAATTACAAATCCAAGTATAAAACAAAAAATGTACTTGTTGTATTAAGGCTTAAGTCTTGACCCTTAGGATGTCAAGATGGCGATGCCACAGGCCATCAGCAGGGTCAGTGAAACAATGACTGTAACGGCACCATCGCGAGCCAGTGGAATGAGGGCGTTGTCCGGTTTGAGGGCGTTGCAACCACGGCCATCGCAGGTGAAACAATTGCCCTCCTTCACGCACAGCTTGTTGGACTGAGCGGTGCTCAAACAACCACGCTGGAAGGAGCCATTGACCAAACGTCCGCTGTTGCGAATGAAGCACTTGTCACCTAGGCGATAAATGGGACACACATTAATGGCGGCATTGTACTCTGTGGCGCAGGTGGAATTGGTGGAGTTTCCGGAGCACTGCAGACAGTGGGCACGATGCTGCGGAAAGAGTACACGATTGCATCCCTCGGAGAATTTGCAAACCAAACACTCCAACTCATTGTTGCATGTGCTTAAAGTCTTGTTATCCAACTCGCTGGCACATCCGCGAATTGTGTAGCCATCTGAAATAGTTCGATTAACCACAAATCCTTAGGCTCTGACTTATCACTCTTACCCTGCACTCTGGTGTAGCACATTCCGCTGTTCGTTGAGCAATCCTTGGCCAAAATGGAGGTCGGATCCACGGCACAGCGCACATCATCCCTCGAATGGCACTGTACACAGCCCTCTAAACGTAAGGTTTAAAAAATATAAATCAATTTAAATTTATGTTTTACTACGAGTTTTAAAGTTTTAAAAACTATCCTATTACCCGATTTAATAATAATTCAAATAATCGTAGAAATTATTTGTACATTTATCAATATGTATTGTAAACAATCATAAATTCCTCGTAATATAAAATATTTGTGTATTATAAAACATAATAATAACAAATTAATATTGGAATAAGTAAAACATGCAATTTTTCGGAACCGAAAAAATTATAATGAACCTTAATCAGCAATATTTGTAAAAATATATACTATATTCGAATTATTGAGGTCAGAGTCAAAAGCCGAGACTATATAGCCATGTCCATCTGTCCGTCCGTCGAAATGAACACCTAGATTTCAGATACTATAAGAGCAAAACAAATTTTCGGAGTAGTATGTGTTATTTTTGCATGCAGATCAAGATTGTTTTATACTTTGGACACGTACCCTTCTGACCCCGTAACACCAAAAAACAGAATTGCACAATACTAAACCAAATCTTCGGAGATCATCAGGATGGTTTCAATCGAATAGTTTACACAGAAGTTATTCGAGAAATACTTTTATAGGATATCAGGTGCAGCTACATCTGTTTAGTGACATCTGTCACTCAGTGACATAAAGTCCTATCAAGCTAATAAATATGAACTTGGTCAATTTTGGCCTATTCTTTGGCATATTGAGTGTATTTTTTATGATATTTTCTAATATATTTCTAAAAAACATAATATGTCGATAGTGGCTCTTAATTTTTGTTCCATTCGTTGAAAATGGGTGGCGGGAATCTCACAGTCGAGCAAAGTCTGCAGTAGGTGTCTTACTTGTTTTGTGCCAATTTTGTACTAATCGAAAACGTACGCCTATGGACAACATTCAATGTTTCATTACGTGGGCACCCATCCCTCCGTGCGCACTTTGATATTCAATGAACACGATGAGTAGTGCTTAAAACTTATATTAAAAATTTATTTATTTAAAATCGGCCAATGAAATTATAGAATATATATGATGTGTACGTCAATACCTTTTAGTTAATATATAAAATGAATATAAATTTGGTTAATATTAAAAAGTTTTCACATGAATCAAACTAAATGCTTTCGTAAAGGGTTTTTTGCGGTGCTTTTACAGGCTGCTGTTATAAAACTACATTTGGTATTTTTTGGTATTAAATTGCTAATTCTTCTGCTATGTGCGTTCTTGTTATTAATCACCTGTTCATAATGAAAACAAATTCAAAATGTGAATAGCTACGACCCTTGTTTGTGACGTAAAATATGTGCATCTCTCACTAATACAATGTATTTTAATAATGACTGCTTAAATTTTAAGTACATACATTTATTTAAGATGCTAAGTACTAGTTATAATTTTATATATATACATATATATATTGAATTCAAAAATACCCATAAAATATCAATCAGTTGATATGTTATTTATTAACAATTAAATTCTCATATATTTGTCAAATCTGCAGTTTTCACGCAGTTTTCCTTCCCGCCACTGTCGTTTTACGATTGAAATGGTATTCAAGTTGTCGCTGTGCCCTGCTTCACGTTTCGTATGAAAAGAGCGAGCCGAAAGCTTACAAGGGGTCACCCGACACAAACACAAGAACCTAAGGTATCACTTTTTTGATCAAGAGTTGCCTCTATAATATTATATCTGTAAGTAGTGATTCGATATATAAAAACGTAACCGCACCAGGTCACAATTCACCGTGTGAGTTGGGAGACACCTTTCGTAAATTATAGTACAAAAATTTCTTCGAAGTGAAATTTTATAAGTAAGTTTGTGTGTGCTCGAGGTGAAACTCGCCCTTAAGCAACAAAATATACTTTTTACGAAAATTAAATTAAATGAATTAAAAATTATTACCTTTATTGATCTTAATTAGGTTTATTGAATATCATTATTATATCACAAAGGGAAATAGGAACTGAAATAGCAGCTGCACCTAATTTCTCCCATTATTTCTTAAATAACTTCTGTGTTTATTTTCCGATCGAAACTAAATTTCCAGAAATAAGTTAAAAACTATTTAATTGGATTTCTTATGGTTGTTGTTGTTGAAAAAATATTAAATTGTTTGAAGATCAATCTACAATATATCAAACAAATAAATTAGACAATTGCGCAAATGATATTTTAAACACAGAATAATAATAGCTGGGCCACATTTGTACATATCTATATAGTAGTATATAAAACAACAGTTTGACATTTGCACGACGATACTAAATCTGATCCAAATTTAAGATCGGTTGCCGGCATGAACTTCAAAATTTAAATCTGCACTTTTAATTTTTGCAGAAAAAATTAACCATTTAATTAAATTAACGTTAATTAAATTAACGTTAACCAAGAAAGCTACAATCGTACTTGAATCATTAGCATGGTTATTACTGTAACGTGTACCAAATTGGCAGGTTTAGGATTTTCTCGATTTGCGGGGTCCTAATGTGCATTACCGATATCTAAACCAAAAAAAATAATCAGACATCTAGGTGCTCGCTTAGGCAGATAGACTGCATAGGTGGTGTTGGAGATGAGTCCTTGTGCCTGTGACATACATTTTCGGTTGCCCCTAAGTTAACCTACATTACTCCACAAATTTTAATATGTCTAAAGTAGTAATTGTGTTATGTTGGCATATAATGAAATAATGTATCATGTATTTTTATTTACGTAATTTATAATTGCCATTGCTGATGGAAATGCAACAAAATAAATTGGTTTAAAATTAGTATGTTCGACTGGCATAGCACTAGCAAGTTTCTAAATTAAAATTTAAATAAGTTAATTTTTATTAAACTTAATTATTTTAATGAAACTGAAGAACTACAAACTTCTCTTTTTTATTAAGTACATCTTGTTTATTAGCTTTTCATTCTTTTACTTGTTGAAAGTATAGAATTCTTTTTAGTAAATTCGTTACCACCTTATCGACAAACATACATACATATGTACATATATAGATAAGATAAACCGTACATACCCAGTTTGCTTATTACGTTCAAGGGTTAGCTTGAAATGTATACATAAAAAAGCATTATAGGATATAATTTTGAGCAATTGAATTATTGCTGTTCCTATATAAATGCTAATTTTATTAAATAAAGGTGATATCCATTCATAATTTCCGCGTATTTCGTACTCAAAAATAGCCGACAAATTCTTTATGATTCGTTATAACTCTATTACGCATTCCAATTATATATATTTTTAAATTGAAGAGACACACACACAACGAAAAAGTATATCTAGATAAACAAAATCTGAGTTTATTCGTACTTAAACTTTGACTTGCTATGCAGTATTTCCCGGTTATCGAAATAAAAAATAATAATAAGACTCATTCAACCACAAAAAGCTCACACTTGTAGATAGATAAGAAAAAGTTTTTTATTCATATGTACATATGTATGAATGTTTAAGTAAACGAAGATAAGATATCGATTTCGATTTAAAAAATATATCAAATAACTTTGACAATCCAGCGTTATATAAGGCGTTTTTACTATTTAACTTCATAAATATAATGATGTAAAAATCTGCCCTTTACCGGAACTAACGTAGACCAAATAGCTAACAGCAACAAACACCAACAAATAATATTTCATATTGAGTATAGATTTCAATAGTTGACACTGCGTACGCCTGATCGTCAAATTGTTTTCTGAAGCGCTCTACGACTGTACGGACTGAAGTTCAGATAATAACTAAAACACAGTTGTAATGGACACCAGTAGACGGTCTTGACTTGCTTTGATACTATACTATATTATGGTCTTATTGCTTTTATTGCGAACGACTTATGCTGTTGCCGTGTGTGAGCCGTAGATAAGCCTTGAGGATGACGAGAGTGAGGGACTGCGTGTAATACTCACATGCATACATATGTATGGATGCACACACATACATATGTAGGGATAGGCATATGCCCATATACATACATATACACACATATGTATGTATGTATATACTATATACACGAATGTGCGAACATCATTAAACAACAAGGAGTACTTTACCTTTAAAACTTAACTTTGACTCAATTCTACAGTCGAGTCTGTTCGACTGTGAGATATCCGCCACCCATTTTTAATGAATGCAACAAAAATTAAGACCGAGCAGCAAAGTATACTATTTTACGATAATATATTAAAATATACTAAGAAATATACCAAAAATATATAAAAATATACCATGCTAAAAATGATTAACATACCAAAAATTAGAGTTTTAGATTTTTAATTACGCTTACAAAGCGGAAGATATATATACATATTGCCCTATTGCTCGATTGCTCAAGCACTTACAGTCCCTGAGCTTTAAGTGTTCATACTAACAGAGGGACATTTGTATATCGTTTGGGATCCTGTCGCTGGTGAAGAATATACAATGTGAGGTCGGAGATGCGACTTTGTGCTTGTTACGTACATTTCATCAGTTGGCGCAAAGTTACTATACCCTTCTACCCTCAGGGTAAGTAAGTATAAAATTAGTTTTATAATAACAATATTAAATCATTTAGCATAGAATAAAGTAATTTGTGATACATTTGTTTATTATTAAAACGGCTGAAATCGAAACTGCGAATTTATCGATATATCAGATTAAATCGTTGTTGGTGTTGCCAGATTTCATAAAGTGCTCACTGAATCAGGTGGCACAGTAAACATGCATATAAAGCTGCATAAAGCTTAAATACACTAACTTATCGCTGTGCCCTATGAGCTCAGCTGCAATATCAGTTCCAACTGCATCTCACGCGGCAATCGTAAGATGACACTAATGGTATGTGTCTTTGACTATTGGCAACGCCGCCACTATTTTAATCGTACGCCAGTCCAACCGGTTGATGGCACAGCAAAAGACAAGGGTAACAACGTACGTCGACTGTCAGTGCAGTTAGATGCTATCACTGCCAATTATTTGTTAAGCGAGCTGCTGCAACAGAAAATGCTAAAAGAGTGGCTACTGCAAAAGCATGGCATTCAACTGTTATGGTTAGAATTGTCTCCACCAGAACGTGAGACCATCGATTATAAATGGTCGGATATGTTGGCGCATACAATATGGGAACATATAGAGGTAGAGCATCTGATGTCCTGGCTGTCCACCCTGGGCGGAGGCTTCTCCGCCCTGGGTGAACAGTTTGAAAACTGCGTAAGTGAACCAATAACATTATACACATTGTGACTACAAAAGATTTGTTTGCAACAATACAGGCCGAAACGGCGGGCAAAATCTCGCTACAGCAACTGACGATTGGTCTGCGTTTGGGTGATCCGTTCCTACAAGCACGATGCAAATTGTACTACAGCATATCGTTAATCCAGCGCGGTCAACTGCGCCAAGCCAAACATCTAATACGTAGCCAGTATCAATTTGCGCTCCAGTACAAGGAGTACGATCAACGCCTGTTGCGCATGTGCCTCGGTATTTGGTTGCGCTTACGTTTCGAGTATGAGGAGCGCTTTGGGCGTCGGCAATGCGGTCACTGTCAGTGATACTATACATCTAACACATATATCTCGATATTTATTGTATGTACATGCTGTTTGCTATCGTTTAGGTTTATGCAGAAAAATAAGTTCATGTGGAGTTTACCTCTAGACTTTTAAGCTGAAAAATATACAAATTTAGATATTCAATTCTTGCATTCAATATGTTTATTATACTTGTATGTATGTATATGTACGTATCAAATGCATTGTAACATTCCAACTGCGCATGACTGGCACCAATTCATGCAAAACTTGTATCTTCGCATTTTCAAAGCATACAAGTTTTTTATTTAAACTACGCAGTTTTGTTTCATATGCATATTAGTTTCGTATGTATTGTATGTGTAGATTATTAATACACATCTGAAAAAATTGATTTCACGGCTATGTTTATGACCAGACACATCCTGTCCATATGTACATAGGTACCATCATAATGCAAATCAGTTGACAAAAAGTTTATATATAAATATATATGTGTATATGTATATATATACACATTTATATATATTATAAGATACATATAATATATACACATACATTTAACATACAAAAAAAAGTACATTATAATAGAAAACTGTCCAAAATTTGACATACGATTATGGCCAAAAGTGAACAAAAGTATATATTTATGTAACTTGAATTTACGCGGATTATTGCTTGTAGTGCTAACTTGTTATTATAAAGCTTTTTCAGTTGGCTAAATGCCATTTATTGTGCCAGCGTGCCCATAGGATCCCAGGCGGGTAGTACAATAGGATCCATTTCAAAGACCCGCATTACATCCTCGGGCACGTACTTCTTATCGACAACTACCTCGAAGCCAAACTCCCGGAACCAATCGGCGCACATAACCAGATAACCTTTCTCACCACGATCCTCGCCCCAGGAATTTTCAACACGCAGTTTGTTGGCAACGCCGTTTTTCTAGAAAATAATTTTCAATTGCAATTTAACATTTCTGAATTCGCAATGATGTGCACTTACATCTACAGAGACGGCGGTAAAGACCATAGCGTGTGTCATGGCTGATTCACCATAGATCAGACGATCTGCTTTGGAGAATGTTGTTTGTATATCGATGTCGAAGACCAGCTTGAAATCGTGGCTGTCCATAGAAAAGAAAGAGACGGCGATACAAATGACTAGACTCCAACTTAGGAATTAGATAAAAACAAACTCAATACGGAAAATAATAGGCACCATTAAGAAGACATAGTCTGCCTTTAAATTCTAGATACTTAACAATAATATGTATATAAATATTTACAACCCGGATTTGACACTTACACCTCAACATCCTCAATGCCCTGCTTGGAAGCGAAACGCTTGCTAACCTCGCAGCCAAACCAGACAGCCTCGCCTGCTTTCAGCGATTTTGTGACCATGGCCAGCAACAGTTCGACAGACTGATTGTTATATAGGACAGGCCGGCCACCGACCACATTACCCAAACAGTCCACCGTGTAAGCCTGATCGTAGCTGCTGGTAGGACGTGGATCAGTAACCAGGCACACCTTATCCTCGACGTTGAAGTGCGGCTTCACATAACGCTTATAGAATTCCAATGAACTGATTGGTCCAATTGACTGATAGTTCTTTGATTTATCATAGTATTCCCAGGTGAATGTTTCGGCGGGTATGCCCAGGCATATACCAACCACTTTGTATATCTCGGCCATTTGTTCCTGTATTTTGTTGGCTATCTCCTCGTCGCTGGGCTGTTGCTCTAAGAGCACTCGCAAGTGGCGCGCATATTCACGCAGCTGCATGTATAAAGATTATTGATTGACAGCCAAGCTAATAAGTTTTTCTAAGTTTTGTTTACCTTGCTCTTCAGTATGGCATTAAGCCGTATGCTGGACTCGCAGCTAAAGCTCTCCGGAAAGCATTTCTTTGGCATCAGACCGTGTTTGATTATCAGATTTACCAGCATGTCCCACTGGCCGCCATCAGAGGTGGGATCGAGCAGCAGGAACGAAACAAGTCGTCCATCTACCTTTTCACCGCGCTGCGCTGTCTTCACGATGTTATTAAGGAAATAATTGCATCGTTCAATTTTATCCCAGTAGAAGAGGAACGCTTGCGAAAACTCAAACTCATCTAGATTATAGTTCTTCATGAAGGGCAGGCGTATACAATTGAGTGCTGCAAACAACCAGCAGCGTCCGGAGCTGCGCTGATTGGTTATCGGTTTACCCTCCGTTTCTACCTTGTAGTTGAACACATGATTGGTAGTCTCCAGTGCCTTACGAGACAAGCATACATCGAAGGGATCTACACGTGAACAAACATTTTGCGCCAGCAGATTCTTCGGTTCACTGTAGAAATTCTCACGCCATTTTTTAAGCAAATCGTCCGTTATAGCGCTACTTCTACAGGTGCTGCTACTGCTATTAAGACTCGTTGCCTTAATAGCTCTAATGCTGCTGGCGGTGTTGTTATTGCTACCATTTCCGTCGCCTGGGATGATAATGTTATCAGCTAGAAGTAATCGAAAGTTCTTTTTCATTTACTTGAAGATACAGTTTTTTTTTCCACATCTTGAAGGATCATGATATGTGTAAATGAATATATTGCAGGTAATTGGAAATTTATTTGATAATTTTTTAGAAATATTTAGCAAATAACACTAGTTTAATTATTACGTACGCGTACATACATAAGTGGTTTTCAATGTGGACTCACATGCCTGATTACGTTAAAGATCGTTCGTTGATGTACAAATTTATTTAAATGAAAACAATTTTTATCTAAAATAATTAGATAAACATTATTACATTTTAATCAAGTCATTATCATATTTTAATACTCCAAATGCTAAGATTTTCACTATTAATGATTTTTAATAAAAGATTCCGAAAAATACTAGAAAATGTACGCTCACAAAATAATAAGTTACATAAAAGTATACCACATAAATTCTTTCAGTAATTGTAAAATATCTGTATCATAAATTTTTTTTTTAGTTTTTTATGAATGTACTTGATACATCAGGAACATACAGAAAGAATTATCTACCGGGCGTTTCAAGTTTTTATACCCTTCTACCCATAGGTTACTTTTAATTTGTGCCGACCGAACAGGCATAAAGAGGCATCTCCGACCTCATATAGAATATACATTCTTTAACAGCGTCAACAGCCGAGACTATGTCATGCCATATCCATCTGTCTGTCTGCCCATATAAACACCTGGATCTTAGAGACTATAAGAGCTAGAGAAACCAAATTTAGTGACAATACATCTTATTTTAATTTTTTTAATTACGATAAGACAATAAACAGAAAATGTTATTTAAGAAATACTTTTAAAGGATAATCAAGTGCACCTGTTCAGTTCATATGTCACTCTGTGAGTAATGGTATTCAATAAGCCTAATATAGTGCAACCAAACTAATTATTTTGATTGTTTTATTTTGGTATAAAAATCGATAATGCTTACAGCAAAATTCACAATAAATCAAGCACTTTGTAGCAAAATAGACGCTGCTACTTCTCCCTGATGCAAACTTCAAAGGAGTTAGAAATATATTGTACTTAAATATAAAAACATAAGCAAATAAAAATAAACAATGATAGTTGTCTACTATCAATTCCAATAGAAAAATTTTTTGTATAAATTATGTTTATGGGTAGAGCTTGAATTATCCGGAATTTAGATAAAAGATTTATCTTCGGGAGGTTTCTTGATTTTTTACACTCCAAATCAATGGTCTCGTACAGTCAAAACTTGACTCAGGCCGTTCCTTGTTTTTAGCTGTTGCGTGTAAGATTCCAACAGAGAAAAATCGAATATTATCTGTGCTAAGGGCGAATAATTTTTGAAAAAAATAATAAATCAAACACACTTTTCTAATAACAATTAACATTTTAATTTTCATCTTAGGATTCATCTGATTCGAGTTACTTGCAAGCTTCTCCTGTTCACCAAATCGGTCCTCTTTAGAGCTCTAAAAACCTTTTTCTTTTTTTAATAAATCAAAAATTTATTTAAGTGCAGCATAGTTGTCATAAAAACAAATCACGGTTAGAAGTGTAAATGTATGTAACATGCAGAAGGAAGCATCTTCGACCCCATAAAGTATATATATTCTTGATCAGCGTCAACAGTCGAGACGATATAGGCATGTCCGTCTGTCCATCTGTATGAATACATAGATCTCAGAGACTATAAGAGATAGAGCAATAGAGCTGGATAGTGTGTCTTATTATTGCACGCAGATAAAGTTTCCTTTAGATTTTGGCCACGCCCCTTTCCGCCCCCGTAAATCGAAAAAAACCGAATTCCAAGCGTCATGTTAAAGCAAGAACGTTCAGTTTTGGTTACAATCGGACAAAAAACACAGAAGTTATTAAAGAATTACTTTTATAAGGCGAAAATAGGTGCAGCTGCACCTGTTCAGATGGTATGTCACTCAGTGACATAATAATGGTGTTCAATAAACATACAAAAGTACTACCAAGCCAATCATTTTGAACAAAGGTTATTTCGGTATATTTTTTGGTATAATTTCAGTATATTTTCCAGTATATTTTTGTAAAATATAATATTTCGATGGTCGCTCTTATTTATTATTCCATTCAGTAAAATTGGATGGCGTGTATCTCACGGCCGACTAAACTCGATAGTAGCTTCCTTACTTGTTTTTCGATAGCTCCAACCCCGTTCGATTTTATTCATTTTATTTTTTATGAATTAAGCTCCATTTATGTGGAATTTAGGTTCGGAAGGCTTCCAGTTTTTTTTTTTTTTAAAGTTTACCAATTTAATGTGTATTTTGTTGTTGGCAAAGCAAAAATTGTTCAGTGCGGCGACAGTATGGTGGAGCTCTGATCGCAATCATTGATGATCTCAAATTTCAGTGAGCATCGACAAAATTGCCGTGAACAAGCATGGCAGATTCAAGAGCAGTGACAGTATAAAAGGAAGCACGCACATACAGTCAATAGTCAAGACCCGAGCTAACACACAAAACAAAAACAACTATTATCTTTTTTCCCTGTCTTTCTTACGTCTTTTTGCACCGTTTCAGTCTTATGCCCGAGAGCATCATAATCAAGCCCAGGGGTCCGACACTTCAGTTTCGAGGCTCGCGCTAACACGCAAACAAGAACAACATTCCCACTCCTCTTTCGGTCTCGAACAACGATCGCCGGGACGTGGTTTTTATACCCGCCTACCCAAAGGGTAGAAGGGTATTATAACTTTGTGTCAATCGAAAATGTATGTAACAGGCAGAAGGAAGCATCTCCGAAACAATAAAGTATATATATTCTTGATCAGCGTCAACAGCCGAGACGATATAGCCATATCTGTCTGTCCGTCCATATGAACACCTAGATCTCAGAGACTAAAAGAGATAGAGTAACATATTTTTCGGGATAGTGTGTCTTATTGTTGCACGCAGATCAAGTTTGTTTTAGATTTTGGCCACGTTTTCCTTTTTTGCTTTGCTTATCCTGCTTATTACTCTGGTTGTCCTATTTTGTCAAAGGAGCAGCATTTTCTCTCACAAGAGCCAGTCGGTACCACGTCGCTTTGTTGCGAATTTCGTGATGATAGCTACCCATTAGCGGTAAAATTTGAATGCCTATTTAGGACATTTTTGTGTGCTAAAGTTCAAATCTCGTGTCCAAATCTCCCGAAGATAATTCTTTCACCTTAATTATGGATAAATGGAGCTTAATCCATGTACTCAAATCACTAGCAATTAAATAAAATTAGCAATATACGATATATTTCAATTGCGAAATTAGCAATATATCGTAATACGAAAATTAAAAAAAATTAAGTTAAGAGAACACTGTCCAATAATTGTTTTTATTATCGATGTACCACTGAAAGGCTCTAATGTGAAATATCGTAACATTAATTTCTAAAATCAATATTTGAATGTAAAACGTTCTGCCAGATACATAATTTGTTTTATCTATTGAATTATCAATTTGTTTACAAATATGGGCGTACATGTACATACTATGTACGGATGTGTGTTTGTATTAGCAAACCGATCGCCATACGCTTATGTAGTCGGCCAAATATTTCTTTCACCCGTATGTGTGTTGCACTATGGAGTACAATCAGTCTACATTTTTGTCATTTAATTTGTTATTGAACGAGTAGCGCAGCAGAAAATGTCGGACCCTCACAGTAGGCACGACACATAGTAGTTTTTCTTTGTATATGCATATGTATAAACATGTGTGTGTACGTAAAACATCTCATCTTTTCACATTATTTTTGTAAAGCGCTTTCTTAACTGAACTACAGAAAACTCGAAAAAGAAGTTGTCAAACCCAAGTAGCGATACAAATTCCATATACTTACATATGTACATTCAAAAGTTAATGGGGATGACTGACTGCGAGTGGATGTACATATGTACATATGTACGTGTACGAATCGTAATATAAACTAAATTGAAAAAATATTTACCAGATTGTATTTTATCTCGATTATAAAAGAGTTAAGCAATAGCGCAAACCGTTGAAGAGAATAAAACGATAATGTGGAGTGCAATTAAACCAGTTTAGCAATACGTTGAAACACATACAAAAAGTCATAAGGCTGATTGAAGAACGGGGAACAATGGGTGCAGGAGAGAAATACGACGTTTTTAACTTTTGAGCAAGCCGGTGTGCTGATAGCACAAATTTTAACATAATACAAAGGGTTACAAACAAAAAAAAGCAAAAGTAAGAAATTAATAATAAGATAGTCAGGTTGCACCAACAAAAACTTGTTTATCCAGCTTTTGGCGTGAGTGCGCCACAAGTTATGGGCAAAGGCAACAAGCAAACTGGCAAAAACAAACAAACTGGGGTGAAATTTTACTTTCGTTGTCGTTATAGCCGTATTGGGGCGTCAGCAAGCTGTTTCTCACTCTTTCCGACATAAAACAAATCGAAACTATTGAGCGATGGGTATGCTTTCAACACAATAAGAAGTAATTAAATCGACGGCTAAATTTTTATTTGGTTGCTGCGAATGTTGCCGCTGCTATAGGCATTTATTTTTCTTTATGATTCTTACAAAGCATGCAGTTTCTGTAGTGCACATTTCACTTACACATTCTGGAATCTGGAACGTAGATTATTAGTTGGCGCTTGAAGAGATGTCTAAAACTTTGTTGCACTTTCCACAATAATTTTTTGTTTTTAGATTTTTATTATATACTATTATGTATGCAAGCAACTGAAGAAGATCCTATATTTAGTTACTAATTTCTTTCTATTTATTAGTGAGAATGTGTGTAAAAGAAAATGAAAATGTTTGGCTTTCTACCGAAACACGAAACAGACGGCGTGACCGCAAATTGATTATGTTAATGTCCTATTTTATATAAAAAAATATACCAAAATATGTTTCAGCTCCATAATTAAGAGTCTGGTCATACTATATTAGATGTGGGCACTAAACATATAATCACTAACCATACAATACGTAGATATACCATTTCATACAAGCGTTAACGCACACACTCGTTTCGGTATAGTCAGAGATTGTCTCACGGTTAGTTGCATGTTGGCTCGAGCAAAAATGTGCCAGAAAATTCGGTTGCGTTTAGTCCGTTAGCGGTTGCATTGTAACGTCTAAACGTTTGCTGATTCTCTTGTACTGCTGCTGCGTCATTGAATATGTTAGTGAATACACATATGCTTATGCAAAATGCAATTGTGTTGAGCTATACGCAAATTTTGTGTATTCGATTTGCAGCTAGCACCAATTGTTGTTGTTATTTTGGTTTCTTGTCTTGTGCCCTCCCCGTACCCTTGTTTTCTTCGACATCGTATTGTCACGAATTGTGTTCTGCTGCTGGTAGTGATTTTGTTGATTTGATTTTTTACACTTGCTGGTGTGTGCTGACTGCACCTGTCGATCTTGTTTGAATATTATGTTATTATTATCAATTTGGAAGTATACACATATTTTATTTAAATTTCAGCATATTTTATTGCGAGTTTATATATTTACATATGTATATTCATATATAAAAACTCGGAATAAAATATGCTGAAATTGAAATATAATATGTCCATACTAATTATTTGCTAATAATATCAAGTCATGTCAAAATATTCAAAGACAGGTGTAATCGGCGCAAGCCACCGAAATAAAACAACAACGACTTAACAAGTGCACCAGCAACACTATCAACGCGAACGAATCGAAATAAATAAATAAATAAATAAATAAATAAATAAATAAATAAATAAATAAATAAATAAATAAATAAATAAATAAATAAATAAATAAATAAATAAATAAATAAATAAATAAATAAATAAATAAATAAATAAATAAATAAATAAATAAATAAATAAATAAATAAATAAATAAATAAATAAATAAATAAATAAATAAATAAATAAATAAATAAATAAATAAATAAATAAATAAATAAATAAATAAATAAATAAATAAATAAATAAATAAATAAATAAATAAATAAATAAATAAATAAATAAATAAATAAATAAATAAATAAATAAATAAATAAATAAATAAATAAATAAATAAATAAATAAATAAATAAATAAATAAATAAATAAATAAATAAATAAATAAATAAATAAATAAATAAATAAATAAATAAATAAATAAATAAATAAATAAATAAATAAATAAATAAATAAATAAATAAATAAATAAATAAATAAATAAATAAATAAATAAATAAATAAATAAATAAATAAATAAATAAATAAATAAATAAATAAATAAATAAATAAATAAATAAATAAATAAATAAATAAATAAATAAATAAATAAATAAATAAATAAATAAATAAATAAATAAATAAATAAATAAATAAATAAATAAATAAATAAATAAATAAATAAATAAATAAATAAATAAATAAATAAATAAATAAATAAATAAATAAATAAATAAATAAATAAATAAATAAATAAATAAATAAATAAATAAATAAATAAATAAATAAATAAATAAATAAATAAATAAATAAATAAATAAATAAATAAATAAATAAATAAATAAATAAATAAATAAATAAATAAATAAATAAATAAATAAATAAATAAATAAATAAATAAATAAATAAATAAATAAATAAATAAATAAATAAATAAATAAATAAATAAATAAATAAATAAATAAATAAATAAATAAATAAATAAATAAATAAATAAATAAATAAATAAATAAATAAATAAATAAATAAATAAATAAATAAATAAATAAATAAATAAATAAATAAATAAATAAATAAATAAATAAATAAATAAATAAATAAATAAATAAATAAATAAATAAATAAATAAATAAATAAATAAATAAATAAATAAATAAATAAATAAATAAATAAATAAATAAATAAATAAATAAATAAATAAATAAATAAATAAATAAATAAATAAATAAATAAATAAATAAATAAATAAATAAATAAATAAATAAATAAATAAATAAATAAATAAATAAATAAATAAATAAATAAATAAATAAATAAATAAATAAATAAATAAATAAATAAATAAATAAATAAATAAATAAATAAATAAATAAATAAATAAATAAATAAATAAATAAATAAATAAATAAATAAATAAATAAATAAATAAATAAATAAATAAATAAATAAATAAATAAATAAATAAATAAATAAATAAATAAATAAATAAATAAATAAATAAATAAATAAATAAATAAATAAATAAATAAATAAATAAATAAATAAATAAATAAATAAATAAATAAATAAATAAATAAATAATAATAATAATAATAATAAATAATAATAATTTGCATAAAATCGATTTTGGCCGCTGTAGAAAAAAAGGAGAGTGAGAGAGAACAACGAGCGGTCGGTACATACAAATGAGAGTGAATTGCCAACAACAAAATACATGGTATTTTCGAAAACTTTAAATTAATTTTAAAAAAAACAACTCATTTCCGCCAGAAAAGCTCTTCGTTAAAGTTCTGGATAAATCTAGCTCTTTCCAGGAAAAATAAAATTAAAAAAATTAATTCACACGAGCGGCTATTTAACAATTACCAATAATTAGTATGGACATATTATATTTAATGTTATTATGAATATACTATGGATTTATATATATATATAATCGCAATAAGATATGCTGAAATTTAAATATATGTCTATACTAATTAATAGATAATAACACAATATTCATACAAGATCGACAGGTGCAGTCGGCACACGCCAGCAAAAGTAAAACAAATCAGCAAAACCACCACCAGCAGCAGAACACAATACGTCATGTCAACAAAAAAATTGCATCAATCAAACGATGCCAAAGAAATCAAGAGTATGGGGAGGGCAGAAGACAAGAAACCAAAATAACAACAACACTTTGTGCTAGCTGCAAAAACGAATACACAAAATTTGCCTATAGCTCAACACAATTGCATTTTACATACATATATGTACATATGTGTATTCACCAACATATTCAAGGACGCAGCAGCAGTACAAGACTGACTGCAAACGTTTTGACGTTCGTTTTTAGGCACAGTTTTGCTCATGCCAACATGCAACTGGGGCGTGACTCAATCTCTAAATATACCGAAACGAGTGTATGCATTTACGCTTGTATGAAATGCATAATATCTACGTATTATATGGTTAGTGGTTGTAGTTGATGTCTTGCTATTCTTTCAAAATGTACCACAAAATTACTTCTGATGTTTGGAATATTTTAATATCAAAAAGTATGTAGACATATAAATAATATGCGCACTGGAAACAAAGACCGTAGCAAAATTGCAAAGAATTTCGAAATTGCGATGGGTCGCAAGGCTGCCAGACCGTTATTACAAAATATCGATACATCGATTGTGGAAACAAATTAATTGGTATATTTTGCAGCTTCCTGCTGCCTGTTGTTACTTTGTCGCGTTGTTGTTGGTGCACTGTGCCGACTAGACTACGAGCAGGTCGCGAATTTTGAAATCGCTCGGTTTACGCTGTCTTTAAGTTAGAAATAAAGACCAAATATTTTAAAGCATTGATAAGAATACACCTTTAGAGTATAAATGGCAAACAGTGATTCGCGATCAAATTCGTTATTTTGTGTGCCACCCAAGATGAGTGGCAGCACGTCCAATACCAACAGCATCATCACCAGCAGCAGTGCCAGCGCCAGCAGCAACAACAACAGCAATATAGAAGTACCTGAGAACTGCACACTGTTTAAATTTTACATGGAAAAGTGTTATGTGTTGCCATCAGAGCTGAAGAATGACATTATCTATTGCCAGCGTGCAATGCGCGACTTTCTCAAGGTGCACGGGGTGAGTAAGAGCAAACAGCAAAATAACAATACAACACCAAATGCAAATATATAGCCAACCTACGACAGTTGGATTACTTCGAATCCTGCTCCTGATAACGTTCTTCATGACTTAATACGTCTTATTCTTCTTGTTTTCCGTTGATATTGCAGCTGGTATCTGACGTGTTCAAGGAGCAGGCCGATGCGGTAAGTGCACATTAATTATTCCCTAAAATATTACTGCATATTATGTAGAATGTGCACAACCACAACCACATTATGTAGTAGACTTTCTTTGTTTGGAGCAAAAAAAAATGTGTCGTGGTGCGGGCAGGGTTGCCAACTCCAACGAGCGTAATCCGTACTTGGCCTATGGCTACTTGGTTCAACAGAAGCGCACCTTTTATGGCCCAAATGCTAATTTTTTAGGCATTATCAATAATTATGCACTATGTTGTTGTTTAGAGACAAGCTTATATCAGGAGTCAGCAAGAAAACTTTTAATTTAATTATTTTACATTTGTATATGCACAGCTGTATGTTTGTATGTACATGTGTGGGCATTAGTATAATATTCATATTCATATTTTTACATGTATATATACGCATACATATATATATTTGTATATACATATATACAGGAGGCAAATCAATAGTTTTTCTTATTTTAATTTAGTTATTTGTGATAGAGCGAATTATGAAAAGTGGAAACACGACACTCGTCTTTTTTTTTGTCCGTGTTGTTTTGAGACACTTTTACATGTACATTAACATTTCCAAACGTATTGCCAATCGATAAGCTTTAAAATTAAAATGTTATTTTACCTTGTACCTGTAGGATCCAGTACAGATGCAGCGCATACTGGACGAACTGGAAGCAGAGGTCTATGAGATCAATGCGGAACAGCATTATTTAATGTTGCGCCTCGATGAGGATTTAGACATTTTTTACAAGAAGTTGGAGGAGAACAACATTCAGACCGTACCTGAGCTGGGCAATGAGTACATATCCAGCCTAATAGTGCCTTTGATTGGCGACGCGACCTACAAAATCTACCCACAATCAGTGCTGTTGCGTGATAATGAGGAGATGCTCATACGAAAGCACTTTCTCATTTCGCAAGATGACGAAGCTGGTATCGAGCCGCTCAAGCTTAGCGAATTGGACGACAATGTTCCCCTAATGCTCGTCAATCCTTCGACTACATCTGCGACTATTCTGGACGCTCCGGAAAGTGGGGGAACTGGCGATCTGAAGCTTGTACAACCTGAAACTTTGTTTAACGCTGGCAGCAGTTTAACGACACTTCTGTCGTCGCCATTGCAACCGTCATTACCACTGCCACCACTGACACAGTCGGTAGCCAAATCACCTATAATATTGGCCAACACGGATCAACATCGTTCGCTGCTGATTCCGCGAGGTTCCGTCGTATCCGATGAATACCCTGCTATCTCAACGCAGCCACCGCCACTTGCAATGGTCACGCACAGTGCACCACTATCAGAAGTTAAGCAGGCTGTGAAACGCATCTCGACGTCACCACCGCCCCTGGCACTTATCACAAAGGTGGCGCCAATGGCGACTGACTTTGAGGTGGTCGCACAAAGTCGCATGAATCTACGCCAAGCACTGCGTCGCGCTCGGAAAACGAAACAGCAACCACGCCTTTTCGACGATGAAGATCTAGAGCTGCCCAGTGATAAGGTAACTGCACAGCCGCTACAGCCAAGCAATGTAGTCCTTAAAAGTAAACCAAGTAAAGCACTATCCATGGAATTAACAACAGCAGTCTCAACAGCACCAAGTGCTGCAGCAACCATAGTCAAAAAGTCAGCGCAGACAGCGTTAAACAAGCAGTACAAGACCCGCAATGCGTATGGAGCTGGACGCAAGCCGGCTACACCGCCACCATCTGTGGCACCGCAGTCGGCATCAACAGCAACTGTGGTTGGAGCCAGAGTGTCCTCTGGGTCGTCAGGATCATCGGATGATCTACACCAAGAACTGGAGCTGGAACAGCAGCGTCTATGTGCCTCGGCAGCCCAGTGGTGCGATGAACCACGTGAGATTCGCGTGCTTCCAGCTGAGTACGGTCAGGAGCATTTCCTGGGAATATTCGGGCTCTATACTCACGACACTGTCAAGAAATTGTGCCAGCGCCATTCGAAACGTAAGCGTCGTACAGTTCAGAACGCGAGCGGTGTCGACTTTCACTATGGCCAACAGCTGGCTGCCATTGACGCGGTTCGTCAAAAGAAGCTGAAGGAAAAGCCAGAATTTCTCCTTTCGCCCAAGGAGAAGCGCTTACAGGCCAAGAAAGCGCACAAAGCCAATGTTGTGGCTGCTGCTGTCGCTTCTACTGCTACAACAGCCACTCGTAAGAGCAAAAGTAAAACGCCTGAAAAAGTGGAAGACCTGTTCGGAAGTCAGACGGAAGTCGGCAAACAAAAGTGCAAGGAATGCAGAAAACTTTCAGGTGAGTCATCAAAGACCATGCGATATACTTATATGATTTGCCTAGCGTATACCAATTCGATTCGCAGAAATATAAATTAAGATATAATATATTCTTAATATCAGAGTAATAAATCTGTAGGGCATACCAAATCACGATAGTGTGAGCTATTGACCGAAAAGATTCGCAGAAATATAAATTGATATAATATATTCTTAATATCAGATTAATTAATCTTCTTAAGTGCTAGTACTCAGCCCTCTGCGGTCACGCTTCGCTCGCCCGCCACTCCTGATTATATTATACATTCTTTCTTTTCGGCTTCTGTTAAAATCAATTTCTTCGATCCATTTTTTATTTGATCTTTATTATATATAAATTTTTCGCCTGCAGCACACAACTTTTTTATTTCATAGAAAGATATGAGATGGGATTATGGAAAGGCCTTCTAAACTTCTTCATATATAACGTTCAAATTTGTCTGTTTTACCCATCATTTCAGATAACTTGCTAATGTGCCACAGCTGTCAGGGATATTATCATCTGGACTGCCATGAGGACGGCAAGGGAAAAACGCAGTCACCGACCCAGTTGAGCAGTCGTTGTCTACAGTGCATGCGCGATTGGACATCCACGGCTCGGGCTAAATTTTTTTCTTAATAGTTATTAAGCATTGTTTTATATCAAAATTGATCATTTTTGTGAGCTCTCGGGTCGTTTGTTGTACAGTCTATCCTGAACGTTTTATCCTTCACATGTTTAGTATATATTTTTTGCATTTTATTTCTAGCTAGAGTTTCCATTAATATTATTAGTTTTTTTTATTCAAACAATGCACTACTTATTTACATACGATATGTAATATAATAAATGTGTTTTTTTTAAATATGAATATATACATATATTATATTATATATATACATATACATATATTATATTATACATATATATATACATATATTATATTATTTAACTATTGTAGTCCCTGGTTTTATAATTTTTTTTTTTTTTTTGAATACATATAACAAGTGGAACAATTGTTATTTATACTCTTGCGGCGAAATAGCTAATTGTACAAAATTATTTCGCACGAAACTGCAAAAAATTGTTGATGTCTAAAAATTAATACTAGTTTTTAATTATTTTATAAAGTTTGCCATGGGAATGATCGGCGAGAGTATTTAAACTTCGGTATACCGAAGATACATAGATGTTAATTAATGTTCTATTGAATAAACTGTAATATTTCACATATGTATGTATGCACACATTCTATTAAATTTTCTTGACAGTCAGCACTCTTGTCAGTATATAAAACTTTTTTTGAAAGAATTGTTTGCATTGCTAGTTGTATTGTATATTTAAGAACTGTATATGGCAAAGTTTTAACAAAGTTATTACAAATATATAACAAAACAAAGTAATTGCCTAATATTTGCATTCATTATACCCGCCTTCCCAAAAGGTAGATGGGTATTATAACTTCTCCGACCCTATAAAGTAAATATATTCTTTGTCAGCGTCAACAGCCGAGACGATATAGCCATGTCCGTCTGTCCATCCGTATGAACACCCAGATCGGAGATGCTTCCTTCTGCCTGTTACATACATTTTCGGTCGGCACAAAGCCATAATACCCTTCTACCCTTTGGGTAGGCGGGTATAAAAATCACAGCAGTCAAACGATTAAACGATGAAAACAAGGGTAAGGAGAGTGCAGAAAACAAGAAACCAAAATAACAACAACAATTGGTGCTAGCTGCAAATCGAATACACAAAATTTGCTCAAAGCTCAACCCACTTGCATTTTGTCATATACATACATATGTATGTGTGTCACCAACATATTCAAAGACGCAAGCATTAGTACAAGACAAGCAGCAAACGTTTAGACGTTCGAATACAACCGCTAACGGACTGAACGCAACCGAATTTTCAGGCTCTGTTTTGCTCGAGCCACCCCGGATACCGTTTCTCCTCTCATTCGACGCTCTCTGTATACTAAACGAGAAGCAGAGCACAGCGACAACTTGAAATGAGGATATGTGTATTCCGTGTACGATTTTAACACATACCGCGCTGTTTGATGCTTTTTTGATATTTCAGATTTCAGGCTGAGTTTCATTTCAGAATGGTTTGTTGGTATGTTAATGTCTATACTCTTATTTGTTTGTATATATTGCGCTGCTACTAATTTTAAATAATTATTATGGACATATTATATTTAAAATTCACGATTTTTCCTTGGGATTAATATTTACATATATAATGTAAGTATTTATCTATACACATATTTGTATGTACTTACAATATGTATTTGTATTATCAAATATGCATATACATGTATGTAAATAAAGAAGACGGGTTATCTTTCTTTAAAAAAAATCAGACTGATTTATTTGAGTTGTAGATTAGAACGAAAGCTTAAACAATCTAAGGGCTAATTTAAATACCGCTACTGCTGTTAATGTCGCTGCCGTTGTCTCTGCTGCCGCTGGTGTTGTCGCTGCTGGTGTTCGGTTTCTGCAGTGGTCCCACGGTTTGGGAAATGCTGACCAGGCGCACGTGGCGGATACTTGGTGCATTTGCACCGGCGACTGGTGTTCACTTGGTGAGGTGAAGCTTGGCGTTAACACGGACGTCCTCGGTCGCGATGTAAAAACGTTGCTGGATGTTACCGGGATTTGTCTCCGTATTTTGATTGTTTTCTTCGGGTGCTTTTATTTATTTTCGCTGATTTCTTGGAGCATCTTGGCTTCATTGACCATGTCAGGGCTGCGGCTATCATGATGAGTATGATTCCGGATAATGAAGTGTTGGTCGTTGTCGTTCTTCTCCCCCGCTCGTCGAATAAATCTAGCTCCTTTGTGTTGTTGATGTTTATTTCTTTCAGCATCTGGAGCGAAAGTATTTCTTCGACTGTGATCTCTTTTGTCATTAGTTGAAAGAGTGGTGGTTTTGCTTCAGCAAAAGCCATTTCCTTAATGGTGTATGAATCTTCTGCTATTTTTATCGTGGAGTTATGGAACTGGATAATGTATGTTCCTTTTATCATGGATATCTCATTGTCGATTTGTATTGCGCAGTTAAAGTCGCTTAGCATTATGGTTCCTGGTGGAAGTTCCTCGTGATCGTCTATGTGCTGGCTATTGGTGATTTTGCAGCTTGGCATTTTATTGTTTAGTAGGGGTATGATGCATTTGTCGGTACTTAACTCTATTAGTTATTTTTTGTTACAAATAGTCCTATCGTTATGGTTCTCACAATTTGTTTTTATTGTGAATATTGAATTTTGACATTTAATTATATTTTGGAACTTAATTTCGTTAATGATTTTGCCTCTTTTCACCGGTTTTATTATCATACCTTCGCATACTGATTCTGTTAATATTGGTATATTTACTATGTAGAGTATATTCTTGTCGTTCGTTGCTATTTTAATTTTGGCGAATTCTAGAAGCTCTTCTATATTAACAAACTTTATGGTTTCGTTTTCTAGTAGTTGCTCTATAGCTTTGACCTCAACTTCTGACAAAACAATTGAATTTATCGTATTGGTCTTAGCCCAATCTATTGCATTTATCAAATTTTGGTCTTCGTCCTTAAATAATTGGATTTTATATTTGTTGAGCAAAATATTTTTTTCTTGGATAGTTGCGTTGCTCTCGGTGGCCTTTACTATTCTGTTTGTAATCTCACTAATTTCGATAATTCTATTGTTGAGAACCTTATCTATTATTACCTGTCGGTTATTGTTAACCAACTGTTTGTTCATCTTAGAAATCAAGATCCCGTGATCTTAATGGTCCGGCGAGCCGGCCAACCATTTCCATGCTGTACCTAGTGCATTTATTGCTCGGGTTGTTCTTTTTGCTGGCTGAAGTCTTCGTAAGTCCGTTTTAACTTTTGTTAGCTCGTATTTGAGAAATGGGAATAACTGGTGGGTGTCGTTAAGTTGATCTAAATTTTCTTTAAGTTCGTTGAAAACTCTATCATATTCCTCCAGGTCGAATACGTGGATGATTTTGAAAGATCCGTTCTGGATTGTTGCTGATCTTTACTTTATAGGAATCAGTTGGGAATGTGAGTAGTCCAAGATTGTTGCCAATCCATGACACCACTCAAGTTATATTGAAAACATAAATCTGTAATGTACATTAGGTTTTGATTATTTTTGTGTACTACCTTGCCTGATTTTGTTTTTATAGTTGTATTTTGGTCTGTCTGCACTATTTCTTTTTTATATTTTTTTTTATTAGTTTTGATCCTAGTCTTTTGTCAATTTTGACATAAATAATGATGCCTTCCTTATACTTTTTTATTGGTTTTTTATTTTAATTGTGATATGATAAAACATCCTCTTGCTTTTTCTTAATATTGTCGCTAATTTTTTCCCTGGTTATTTGTAGTTTTTCCGGTTCTAGTTGGGCTTGCACTCCAAAGAATATTTCTATTGGTTTTTTCATTGTTGTTGAGTGGATGGCCTGGTTGTATTCCTGTACTGTTTTAAAAATTAAGTCGTCGTTGTCGTTTTTGAGGCATCTCATGATTTCGGTCATTGTTGAGTGAAACCGTTCTACTTGGTCGTTACTAGTGGAGGCATTAGGCGGTGTGGTGTAAACTGAAGCCTTGAGTTGGTCTTTTAGCAAAAACTTGATTAAGGCTGAATTCAGAGCTTTTTCGTTATCCATGACAACTGTTTTCGGCATTCCGAACGCTATCATGACCTCTCGTAAGGGACCTTTTAAATCCACTGCTGCCTTTGATTTTAGTATCTTTATCTGTGCGTATTTAGAGAATTTGTCTATGGCTGTGAGTACTAATTGCTTTTGTGTGGTGTAAATGTCTATATGGATGATCTGTCCTGGATAAGTAGATATTGGAGTTGGTTTGATTTCTCCATTGTTCGGGTGTCTGTCGTACTTGGATGATTTGCAAGTTTCGCCTGGTTTCGCTGTCGCTTCAGTTTTTTTTTCGGAGGCTTGGGAAAAAGAACTTGCTTATTATTTGTATTTTGTTTTCTACTGCGTTCCTATGTGCCCTCATATGTTATTTTGCTACTATGTCGTCCTGTTCGTCTTCCCCAGTTATGTCTTTCACCTGTTTTTGGGTGTATCTGACTTTTTACCCACTGAAATGAATCGAATAGATGTTCTGTATTTTTCCCAAGATTATCTCTGCGGTTAATAGGCCATTTACCAGGTTTGGATCTAGTCGATCATTTACGATCCGAATTATTTGTTCTTCTGAATACTCTTTCTTCTTGATATGTCGGTGGTAAGTGGGGAAAGATATGGAGAATTCTTCAGACTCTTCATCCGCGGTTAATAGTAATAGTTGGTTTTTGAACACGTTGATCGGTACATTTTCCATTGGTATAAGATTATGTGAAGAGCTCTGATCGCTGCGAATTGTGGCTGTTGTGGAATTCACTTGAGTGCTAACCGGAATTCTAGACAGGGCATCTGCCACTACATTGGAGGTGCCTGGCTTGTATCTAAGCTCATGGTTGTATTCTTCCAGGTGGCTTTTCCAGCGCTTCAGCTTCGCGTTATTATTTTTTACGCTGAGAGCGAAGGTCAGGGGCTGGTGATCGGTGTATATCACCACCTTGGTAGTACCGTATACATAGGTACATATGCAAACTTTGAAGAGTCCACGTTATCACTAGCATTTCTTTTTCGTTTGCAGCGTAGTTTTCTTGGGTCTTCGTTAGAGTGCAGGAAATAAACGTGATGGGGCGAGAATCTTGTTTGAGGACTGCACCAATAGCATAATTTGATGCATTGGTTGTTAGTTGGAATTCTTTGTTGAAGTTGGGGTAGGATAGAATGACGTCTTGAGATGTTAAAGTTCGTCTTATTTTATTGAACGCACCTAGTACCTTCTTTATCCAATTCTATGTTTTTAGAGTTTTGGGGGCCGGAAAATTCGCAACTGGTTTTACTTTTTTGGAGTTCATTTTAACGCCATGCCTGGAGATAGTGAATCCTAAGAAGTCGACTTCTTCTCTGAAAAATTCACACTTATCTATTTGGACTTTCATGTTGGACTTACTTAGTGTTTTGAGTACGGTGTTTAAGTGCGAGATATGTTCGGACTCGGACTAACTGAAAATTATGATATCATCGTTATACACGTAGCATATTTTTCTTACGTAGTCTCGTAAAATATTGTCCAACGCTCTCTGGAATATTGATGGCGAGTTCTTGAGGCCGAAAGGTAAGCGTGTGAACTCGTATTTTCCACCGTTTATTGAGAATGCCGTATTTTCTATATCTCTTGGCTTTAAGGGGATCTGATGGAATCCACTTTTTATATCTAAAACTGAGAAATATTTGTTGTCGCCCAATTGGGCGATTATTTCTCCGATCTCAGGGATAGGGTACCTATCCGAAATGGTGACAGAGTTTAGTTTTCGATAGTCTATGACTATCCTATACTTTCTCTCTTCAGACGCATCAGCTTGGGGACGATCCATACGGGAGCGTTGTATGGTGACCGTGAAGGTCTTCCAATGCCATCTAGTAGCAATTGGTTCATTTGCTTCTCGACCTCTGGTCTCAATGAAGTATGGGTATGCTTGTGCTTGGGTAGTGCTTGCTATACACCGGTAGATCCGATGAAGTTCTTATCTCTCCTTCTACTTGGGTGGTATATGTTAGTTTTTCGTTAGGTTCGGCGAATAACGTGGAGTGGTTCATGATGATAGAATCTATGAGTTCCCATTTTGATGTTGTTTACCGCCTGAGTAGGTAATTGTAAAATTTTAATTTTCCGTCCTCCTCTTATTACCAGTGTGTCGGTTTTTATGTCTATCACTGCATCTAATTTTTTTAATGTGTCATTTCCTATTACGCCACGAAATGTTTTTAAAGTGGGTAATATAAAAAACTTGCAAATTAAGTCTCTAATACCGAATAGGTTTAAGAGAGTGTGGTGTGTTATCTCTATTTTTCCGCCAACCGAATTTGCGGAGTATGGTTGATCATTTGATTTTGGATTCTTTACTAAATGGTGCTGAATGTAATTCTGGTTGGACCCTGTATCTATTAGAAATTTCAATTGTGAACCGTCCCTCGTTACACATTTAACATATGGTAGCGAGGAACTGTTAAATCTTAAAAATAGACGTTCGTTGGGTCAGTGGGGTTTATATCATAACCATGATCTTCTTCTGATATACCTTGGCCATTCAATTCGTTGGCTCCTTCTAATTCTATCTGTTCTAAATAGTATTCTTCTTCAGACATTATTGGACGTTCGTTCGCGGTAATTGCCTGTTCTAAATTTTCTTCTGCTGCACCAGTCTCAATGTTAAAGTGTCTTTGCAGCTTTTGCGGTGGCCCTGTGGCTATTGGTATTGGAGGTCTTTTACCTATCATATCATTACCTGAAGGCCTGTTCATGTAGTTTAAGTGCTTAGATCGAATAAAATGGTCTATTTCCATTGGCACTGGTCTGTTAGAATTCCATAACGGACAACCGACCCTGAGTCAGGGAGAACATCTGATATTCGAGCGTTTATCTCGTTTATCTGCGAAATGGTCCGTGAGGCATCTCTAGATATAGCCTTCCAATTCAAGGGAGTGTGGAATGATTCCAACACTGCTTCTGCTTCACCTATTATTTTTCCACGTATGGCTAACGTGACTAGGTAGTATTTGTATGTTTGTTCTTGTTCCTTAAAGATAGCCATTACTCTGTCAACGTTCTTCTTCCACGATCCGAAAGAAGTTCTGTCTCCAGAGAATTCTTTAATTAGTCGGGTGACGTCGGGTACTTTGTCATCATATTGACCGCTTTCAGTAGTGTGTATGTCACGTCTAAATATTCTTCTTCACCCTTTACACCTAATGCTTGTCTAATGATTTCGCCTCCTTGGAGGGCGTCCCTAATTAATATCACAATTACGTCCTTAAGTTCAGGACTGCCTACTGGTGAACTGGCTGCTGTTGGGTTGGCTGATTGAGTCTTAAACTCATGCATGCCATTGCTTTGGATAATTATTCTTGCATTTCTATACTTTATAAACTCGGGACAATTGGAGACTTGGAAATGTGTGCAGTTTTTATTATATTAGATCCAGTGGCTGGATCGCTCCTTCTATCCTGGAGGGTCCCGTGGGATTGGATTATGTTATATGTTATATGAGTATGTTATACTGCGGTTGGCAGTTTTTATTATGTTTTATGATTTTTCGTTTTGTTATCGTTTGTTTCGTGGTAATAATATAGTATACTTATCGAAAACTTGTTACTATGATTTTTGTTAATTTATTATTCTCTTAAATGCTATCAATGTTTTCCAGTTATCAATTTTTTCCAAATTATTTACTTTACTTAAATAAAAAATTTTCCAATAGGTTTTTCTTCTTTTTTTTTAAATAATGTTCTATACTTTCTTTATTCAAATTTTTAGTTGTTTTCATTTAATTATTTCTTGTTTACTTTTTAATTGTGTTTAAAAACTTTTTCTTTGATTATTCTTCTTTTAATTCTTATTTTTCTATTCTTAAATCATAAGCTTACAGTAATATATTCATTCCGGTGAATCTCCCACGATGGTCCTCTGGATTTTATCCTTTTTATCCTTGCGGCGAGGTGCAGCGACAACAGATTACTCGGGACCCTCGGTGACACGGTTGCGTGGTTTCCTGCGGACGGGCACTACAGGATTGTCAGCGGTGATGTTTGACCCGTTCGTTTTCGCGGCACCAAAACCTACATTTCATTAGGTATTAGTGAAAGCGCAATATATAGAAAAAAATAAGAGTATAAACATTTCTATACTCAAGCGAAACCATCCTGAAATGAAACTCAGCTTGAATCTGAAAAATCAAAAAAAAATCAAACAGCGCGACATGTGTTAAAATCGTACACGGAATACACATATCCTCATTTCAAGATGTCGCTGTGCTCTGCTTCTCGTTTCGTATACAGAGAGCGGCGAATGAGAGGAGAAACGTTATCCGGGGTACTACGCTTTTCGGTATCAAAAAAATATAGCGTATCACTTTTTTGTACGAGTATTGCCTCTATTATATTATATGCTTAGTGATTGTGTCCTAATCTCTGAGAATACAGAAAACAGTGTGTGCAATAACTATTGTAGGGGATGCCATATCTACGTTTTGTATGGTTCGTGGTTTTTATAAGTAGCAAACAACTTAATTTTAACAAATACAAATCATAATTTTAAATATTCCTACCTTGCTTTTCATCTATTAGATTTTTGGATTTCACAATGTCTCAATTTGATTGTTGTATACTTTATGCCCTTCCTTGTTGCCATATATTGTTCTGGCATTAAAAACTTATAAATTGTAAGCAAGAGTATACAGTTGGTAGATATTACACATTTTGTTATGTTTCTCGTTGACATCTCAAGTTGTTCTCTTCTGTCCTTCGGTTTCGTGAATATGCATATGCATTTATTGTTTTTGTTGGCTGACCTTCGTTTGGCTGCTGCTATTGTTTTGGTTGACGTTACGATTTGGCTACTGGTGGTGCGTTTATTAATGTGTTCTTTCATTTTCTTGTGTACATATACATATAAACACATACACACTAGCGCTTCGACTAACATCAAACGGTGGACAGCAAAGTCGTACCACCCAACATGTTCGGTGGGCAGCATCGCAGTGCTGTTTTGCGTTGCTGCTCACCGAAAAGCTCTCATCAAAAGAACATTCTATCTGTTATGTGGTTAGTGCCATTACCGATACAGAATATTCAATGATCTCCGTCATACTCTAATCAGCTACTCAAAAGCTAATACTCAAAAGCTAATCAGTTACTCTAATTTTTTTTTATGAATTAGAAAAAGAAAATCTCGGTAATGGTTACATAGTTGATATCGTCGCCGATTATTGGTAGAGCTTGATTTATCAAGAACTTAGGAATCTTTTAGTTTTTTTTTTTTATTTAATATTAAAGTTTACAAGAAACCCTTATATTTTGATTTTAAATTGTTTGCCTATTTTATTGCTATTTAATATACATAGGTACATATAATAGGAGTCTTTTGTTTTTTAATTTCATTCATATTTTTATTTATTTTCAGCAGTGTTTAAAAATTCGCCAATTGGTACTGTCTTTTATTTATGTGTACATTCATATGTATGTATAGTGACGTTATGGAATTCAACATAAACACAAAACCCATGAACACACTATACCCTCTCGCTACAATATAAATTAATCAGTTTACTAAACATATGTAAATGTACTTTGCCACAGAACACTTGAGGCGCGATCAAAATGTAGATGCTCTCAAAACTAAACATAGTGACGTTAATGTCCACCCAAAACCCAAATGTATCAGCTTACTAAACATAAATGTACTTTTCCACAGAGCACTTGAAGCGCGATCGAAACGCATCTGGGTTCTTATATACAAATCCATTTTAGCTTCCCTTATAAAAACCCAAGCTAGCATAAGTTAGTCCTTCAGTCTTACAGTCGATTTGAATCGGGACACATCGTTTTAATAAAAGTTTGAATAAAGATTTGAATACCGAAAATTTTATGTTTTATTTTCCTGATGTAAAATAAAGACTTAAATGGCGCAGCCGGCAGGATGATTATTAAGTGAAAATTGTGGTGACCTCTAATAATCATTCCGCGAAACGAACTGATCGTAAACCGATCGTACACAAAAACGCTATATGCAACAAACTGTGTTTAAATTGCAATACTGCAAAACCTAAGTGAACATTAATAACAAAGTGCAGAAATTGCTATACGCATTACAAATAATTTTTGTGCTAAAATTATTGTACACAACAAAAAGTGCACTGAAATCGCTATATGCAACAAAACATGTGCTAAAATTGCTATACTGCATAAACTAATCGAAAAAATATATATTAAAGTGCTATAAGCATTAACTTTACACTCTACGCGTAAAACAACATTTTTTTCAACATGACCAAGCAACAAAATTTGGTGTTTTCGCCGGACACATTCAAAGACCTTCTATACTCTTTGAATATAATCGAAAGACTTAATGGAGACAGAGGCTTGGCTCCCTTCTTGAACCAAGTGGAGCATATCCTGCAAGTTTACCCTACGACATACATACTGCAGCAAAAATATCCGACATCTAATAACAGGAGAGGCACAGATGCTGGTAAATCGCCATCAACCAAATACTTGGATTGCTCTTCGCCAACTATTGATCGAGAACTACAATTCATGCACCCCATTGCCAACACTCATTGACCGTATCACAAAGGCTCAGTATAGAGGATCGATCCGTAAGCTTGTAGAATATTTAAAAAATATATCATATGAAATTAGTGATAAGCTAATGTTAGTAGATATAAATGCAAACACGTTGATTTACACAGAGCTAATGAACTCTAGTATAGAAACTGTTATAATGGATCAGTTACCCATCGATGCTGATATACGTACACTTTTGGGTTTAGAAAAAGCCGGTCCATCAACAAATAACAATCCCGTTCCTAAATAAGTTCTAATACTAACACACAAAAAACACAAGCGATGCGGAATAATTTAAATTAACATTCGCAAGTAAATAAAGCTCAAACGGGTCAGAATCCAAAGTCCGAATATAAAAAACCACATAAATATGACCAAAATAGTTCTTTAGATAATGTTAGTCTGCAATCCAATACACCAATGGATACCACAGAAAGCTATGCAAACAACGATTCGGATTTTCAGGAGTCGGCCTCCATAGTACATAGGCAATGATAATTCAGGAAATGACATTAGAGATTCTCATCTCAATGAAGAAGAGAAATCTGGTCTTCATGAAATTATCAAAGAATTTGAATCGCTCAAATTTAATGATAACAAATCGCTAACCAGTACTTCCAAAATTAAACATTTAATAAAAACTACTACTGAAGAGGCTGTATATAAAAAATCCTATCCCTATCCCCAAATATTTGAGGAATACTTAACTGATATGCTTAATCAGGGAATTATTCGAAAATCCAGTTCTCCCTATTGCAGCCCAATTTGGGTAGTACCCAAAAAATTAGATGCCAGCGGTAAAAAGCAATTCCGTATAGTCATCGATTACCGTAATTTGAATCAAGTTACTGTTTCTGATAGATTTCCAATGCCAAATATTGACGCACTCCTAGATAAATTAGGAAAATGTCTATATTTTACCACTTTGGACTTAACCAAAGACTTTCATCAGATACAGATGGATGAATAATTCATCAGAAAAACTGGTTTTAGGACGAAAACAGGATTATACGAATTTACTCGTATGCCATTTGGGCTAAAAAACATAACATTTGTAACATCTGTAACATTTCAAAGATTAATGAATGAGGTACTTAAAGATGTCATAGAAGAACACTGTCTAGTGTATCTAGCTGACATTATAATCTTTTCAACCTCTCTTCAAGAACACCTTGTGAGTCTTCGGAAAGTTTTTGAAAAGCTCAAAGAAGCAAACTTATTAATTCAATTAAATAAATGTGAATTTAAAAGAAAAAAAGAAAAAAGTTTTTTAGGTCATATTATCAATGAAAAAGGCATTCAGCCTAATCCTGATAAAATCAAGACAGTTATCCTCTTGAAAAAACACCTAAAGAAATAAAAACATTTTTAGGACTCTGTGGATTTTATCGAAAATTTATAAAAGATTTCGCCAAAATAGGTAAGCCCCTAACATCGTATCTAAAAAAGGGAAGCACCATAGATATAAAAAATATCGACTTTAATGAAGCTTTCGCCAAACTAAAAGCTCTGATAATCTGGGATCCAATTTTAGCAAGACCAGATTTTAATAAAGAATTTGTCTTAACAACAGATGCCAGTGACTATGCTCTAGGTGCTGTACTTTCTTAAGCCAGCAAGCCAATAAGTTTTGCAAGTCGCACATTAAATGAACATGAGATCAGATACTCAACAATAGAAATGGAATTGTTGGCCATTGTTTGGGCAACTAAATACTTTAGGCCATACCTGTACGGACGGCATTTCAAGATTAATATCGATCACAAACCTTTACAGTGGCTTCATTCTTTAAAAGAACCAAATATGAAGTTGCAAAGATATAAAATAAAACTTAACAATTACGATTTTGACATAAAACATATTGCTGGAAAAGAAAACAATGTAGCAGGCGCTCTGTCTCGCATTAAGCTAGAAGAAGCTAACGTATTACATACAGTAACCATGGCTACTTATCACAGCTCAATAGAAAATGAAAACAATGGCATTCTAATTACTGAGAAACCATTAAATACATTTAAAAAACAAATTATTTTTAACAAAACATGAAATAAAGTCAGAAGAATACTTTTGTAAATTAATTACACAAATTATTTATAATACCATGTCTAAACATCTAGCAACCAATATTGTAAAAGAGTACTTTTACGCTAACACAACAGCTATTTTAATAGATAATGAACCTGACTTTGCTTTATTACAAAGAGTATACATATGTCAAATTAATTGCCCCAAAAACAGGCACTACAATTTTAAAATGTGGTAAAAATCTTATAAATATAACAAATTGTGAACACTTTAGGAACATAGTACATGATATTCATCAAGACCGTATGCATAGTGGCATAAATAAAACAATATTAATATTTAAACAAAAATATTTCTATCCAAATTTTGCCTTAGAAATAAGAAACATAATAAATCAATGTTCTATTTGTAATAGCGCTAAACATGAACATCAAAGGACAGACAGACCCCTTGAAATTAATCCTGAATGCAAAAATATTAGGGATAAATATGTTGTAGATTTCTGGGAATTTTCGGGACAATGGTATCTAACTTGTATAGATATACATTCTAAACTAATAAAAGTTATTAAAACCTCAGATAGAACATGGATTGAATCCAAAAAGGCTTCATTGCAAATTTTTGACTCCATAGGTCAACCTTAAACCATTAAACTTGACCAAGACCCATGGCTAATAAATAAATCTAAATCTAAATCTAATAAACATTAAATGAGAAAATGCGAATTTTATTATCGTCTAATAAACGTTAGTCGAATTAATAACATATAATTACAATCATAAAACAATCCATAGTACAACAGGTAAAACACCTGCAGACGTATTTCTTTATAATCAACAAATTGAAAAAGACACTCAGAAAATCAAAGTGGATAGAATTAATAAAATAAATGAAACTAGGTTGGATTCGTTTAAAACCAATCCAAATTTTCTAATAAAATCAAAAAATAAGAAAAGTCAACTTCCTTACGAAGAAGTATGTAATACTAAGAAAATAGATGATAAACATTATCAAAATGTTAAGAAAGGTTGAGAATACAGTCGACATTACAGCAAATATAGAAAACTAAAATATACCAAACCCGAATTTTTACAGGAAAATTCATGATTGGCCTCCTTATCAGACTAATCCATTTATCAGTTGTACATATGTACATGCAAAATCGAAATCTCACCAATAAACACAAACTAAGGATTCATACTCTTCAATACAGGAAACATAGGAAATATTCAGACTATGTCACACACTTATTCCTAATTCAAAATCTTAACGATTAAATGAAAGGTCTTTAATATCGTCGGATCAGCATATAAGTTCCTATTCGGCACCCTAGATGAGACTGACAGGGAACAAAAAAACAAAACCAATTAAAAACCTTAAGCGGCAATATTATCCAAACAAACGAACTTAATGATATAATTAATAAAGTAAATGAAATAATTAAAACAATAGAAAACACAACAACTAAAAAATACACAAATAACTTACTTAAACGAAGATATTGAATACTTCACTAATTATGTTGAGACACTTGAGTTAGCATTACAATTAACTAGACTGGGCATATTCCACCCTAAACTTCTTCATTATGATCATTAAAAAAATATTAATGCTAAAGTTCTACTAAATATAAAGACTTCAGCTTGGATAAAACAGGAAACAAATGAAATTTATATATTGTCACACATTCCTGAAACAGTTGTATCATACCCAAAATATAAAATTATTAGATACCCAGACCAAAACAGAGAATGACTACATTATGTTTTCGAAGACGAATTTTACCAAATAGACGGAGTCGTTTATAGTATTAATAACAAAATTATCAAAGATAAATGTATAATTGGAATTATTAACAATACACATATAAACTGTTGAACTAGTAAAGTTGATTTAGAACAATTTGAACAATATATTGCATCTAATATTGTAATTACTTATAACTTAGCAAACCCAAATATATATCAAGATTGTGACACAAACAAATTAAAAATTATGGGAAATCAACTCATAAAAATTTATGATTGTACCCTAAAACTAAAACCCTACCCTATTCTGATTATTCATACCCTGTATTTTTAAAACTAACAAAGACAAAAGAGCACGAGGACGTACTCCAAGACAAAGAAGGGAAGAGTGACGTTATGGAAATCAACATAAACACAAAACCCATGAACACACTATACCCTCTCGCTACAATATAAATTAACCAGTTTACTAAACATAAATGTACTTTGCCACAGAACACTTGAGGCGCGATCTAAATGTAGATGCTCTCAAAACTAAACATAGTGACGTTAATGTCCACCCAAAACCCAAATGTATCAGCTTACTAAACATAAATGTACTTTTCCACAGAGCACATGAAGCGCGATCGAAACGCATCTGGGTTCTTATATACAAATCCATTTTGACTTCCCTTATAAAAACCCAAGATAGCATAAGTTAGTCCTTCAGTCTTACAGTCGATTTGAATCGGGACACATCGTTTTAATAAAAGTTTGAATAAAGTTTTTAATACCGAAAATTGTATGCTTTATTTTCCTGATGTAAAATAAACACTTAAATGTATGTGTGAAAATAAAAAACTTAAATGTATGTGTGAAAATAAAAAACAATATGAATGTAATTAAAAATCAAAAGACTCCTGTTATATGTGTCTACATATATTAAATAGCAATAAAAATAATGAAATTTAAATATGTATAATATTTCTATACTATACAATGGAGAACAATGTCACAAGTAATTAATGTACTTCTAAATTATTAATGATTATAATTGTTCTACAATTAATCGAAACTTATCGCACGTTCGATAAAAATAAAACCGAAAAACATCGGGGCGAATGCCTTTTTTCTGCAAAATCATTTTTGAATGCTTATTCTGTCAGAAAGATACAAATTAATTATTCTGTCAGAAAAATATAAATGGCGTCGAGTAACTGGAATGACTGCCTGTCGAAACACCATTTGAATTTAGTATAGTTTGTTGAAATAAATATTGCAACATATTCTGATTTATAGCTTACTTCATAGCGTATATCGCAGATTGGCAGCAGATTCTTAGTATGGTACTTGTCAGTCATTTTAAAGACAACTTCAAAAATGGTTCATATATGGCCGTCAGATTAAGTAAAGTCGATTGCAGACAATTCAGAAATCTTCCAATCGCACTACCCAAACAATTTTACAGCTTGCTCTGTAATTGCAAGTGGAAATTTCAAGACAACTAGGGTGAAAATGTGGAGTCGTAAAGCACGAGCATGCGGTACCGGAAATTAAAACATTAATATGCAGATCTCCCTTAATGCAATAAATGTGAGTGGACGATAACTGTCCTTGTGTGCGTTGCCGATGGGTTCGATCAGGAGTGTCATCTCGACGTACATAGGTTGCCCACAGCCGTACCGACTGTTCCCATCGTGCTATCGAAATGCTCGTAATTCAGGGCTAACGAAAATTTCGGTTTATGGATACCGCTTTAAAAAATTTATTGCTATATTTCTAACATAAATGCTAAGCATTGTAAAATATACAAACATTTTTA
Organism: Drosophila pruinosa; assembly: GCA_018150935.1. Taxonomy (NCBI): domain Eukaryota; kingdom Metazoa; phylum Arthropoda; class Insecta; order Diptera; family Drosophilidae; genus Drosophila; species Drosophila pruinosa. Next base: position 695,877 of record JAECWR010000081.1, read on the forward strand.
AAAGTTAAAGTATAAAAACTGTGCGGACCCCAAAATAGCCACAGTCAATACTGGCATCTTGTTACGGAACTGCTCCCAAGAGCCGGTTGCACCGTTGCACAAGTCACCTTGGCAAAAGCACATGAACACTTTCTTATGGTTGTATATCGTATCAGCGCATCGATCCATGTTGTCATCAGGTCCACGCTGAACGCACATGCGCTGAATGGCTAGATCGTAGTCTGTAATGCCAACCAATTTTAGTTTGTAAAATGTAGAGACATATGTACATACATAAGTATTTAATTGATGCTTACCATCAAGGGCGTAAGTGCCACCGCCTTCTATTACTTTGCCGCACCAGCCACTGGCGCATGGTATGGCGGACAGACCGGGTTCTCTTTCAACATCAGTTGCATTGAAGGTAAAGGGATCCTTGCAACTGCCAAGATCACCACGCGAACGACATTGATAACACCGACGCAGTAACGCTATAAATACATTTGAATAAAAGTGAAATTTAAGTTCATAAATGTATTACGCATCCACGTAGTTACATATGTGGCAAGTGCGCAAGCGTGCGTATGTGTGTGTAAGTTGTACAAAAGACTTAAATTGGCAGCGAACTAGAGTTAAGCAAACATACCATTAATCGGTGGTGTATTGCTTGCTATTATAACAAATATCACAGTAATGAACACAGTTGCGTGCATTATAATAGCTATAAATGCGGCGATATTGATTATGTTTATTGTTCTTTTGTTTTTGTGATGGGCGCCATTAGGTTGCCACTTGACCAAAATTAATTCTTTCACATATAGCAGCACTAAGCATATAATACAATAGAGGCAACACTTGTACAAAAAAGTGATACGCTATATTTTTTTGATACCGAAAAGCGTAGTACCCCGTATACCGTTTCTCCTCTCATTCGACGCTCTGTGTACGAAACGAGAAGCAGAGCACAGCGACAACTTGAAATGAGGATATGTGTATTCCGTGTACGATTTTAACACATGCCGCGCTGTTTGATGCTTATTTGATTTTTCAGATACAGGCTGAGTTTCATTTCAGGATGGTTTCGCTTGAGTATGGAAATGTCTATACTCTTATTTTTTTCTATATATTGCGCTTTTACTAATACCTAATGAATTGTAGGCTAGGTCATCCGATTTTGCCTGTCACCTTGTTGTCATTCTATTCTGTTTTGTTGTCATTCTATTCTGTTTGTTATCGACTTTTTTTTTGTTTTTGAAATACATTTTTCATTAATAATGTCCATAAGTTTTAATGGCCTTAAACATAAAACTAATTTTGTTAAAATTAAAAAACCAAAAAAAGCGTAGGATTCGCCTTCGGACTATGACTTCGAACGACATGTTAAAGGGAGTAAAAAAGGAAAAATGACATAAAATCTCCCTAGTTTGTACCCAACAATTGGTTAAATCGATGCCAAAAAGTTTAGCAGAAACCGTTAAATGAAAGGGGTATCCAACTTCATATTAAATTTTGGTATTTTGTTCAACTAAGTTCTTTTTTTAACTTGTTTTAAATTTGTACGCAGACTTTTTCTTGTTCTAAAACACATGCATTTTTGGATTTCTAATCTTAACAAAAAAAGTTATATATTTAAGGCCATTAAAACTTATGGACATTATTACTAAAAAATGTATTTAAAACATAAAAATGAAATTAAGTCGATATCTTTAATACAACAATACTTCTTTTTTGCCATCAAAGTTATGCATTGCGTGTGTACGCAGACTTTTTTTGGCAAGTGTAAATACATATTATAAGTACATATGTACATACATATATGTACATATGTGTATAGATAAAAAATTATATTATATGTATATGTAAATATTAATCGAAATGAAAAATCGTGAATTTTAAATATAAAATGTGCATACTAATTATTTAAAATTAGTGGCAGCGCAATATATGCAAACAAATAAGAGTATAGACATTTCCATACTTAAGCGAAACCATTCTGAAATGAAACTCAGCCTGAAATCTGAAATATCAAAAAAGCATCAAACAGCGCGGCACGTTTCGTATACAGTGAGCGTCGAATGAGTGGAGAAACGGTATCGGGGGTACTACGCTTTTCGGTATCAAAAAAATATAGCGTATCACTTTTTTGTACAAGTGTTGCCTCTATTATATTATATGTTTAATGATTTGAGGTTTGATATTGTTTTGGCAACACTGATGTAATTTTTCCAATTATGACTCAATGTGTATACACTGTGCCTAGTTTCGTTGAACTGTTTTTAGCGAAAAATTCATCATCTCAGTATCGGGCGTATATTTTTGTTGTTATCATTGCATTATAACGAACGTCAAATGCATCAAACTAAACGCTAATCTTCAAATTGGGTTCAGAGGATTAAATTTGCTATTGGAGTGACCAAAATAAACTTGAGTAAAAGTTGCAGTACGCAGAAAAAACAAAGCAAATGTTAAGAAGTTTTGCAAAAGTTTAGATATTAAGAGAAAGACAGAGACATACAGTCAGAAAAACACAGAAGGCAGCAGCTGTGCTGCTTAGCACGCGCAAATAATGGAGATGAAATATAAATAATTTTTAAATAATCTGCGTGTTTCTCATTCCGTCAAACTGTGCCGTCGCTGCTTACTGCCATTGCCGTACTGCAACGTAACAATTAGATCAAACAAAACGAAATAGCGGAAACGCCGCTTTTGGCGTTCGCGTATTCGTTTTTAAAGCAGAAGTAGGCACCTTGCAACTCACAAGTTCAATGCAACTGAATTGTTGTTTTTCTGTCTACATCTCTGTGCTTGTGCGTGTTTTGGTGCTGCTCTAACATTTTTCGTCCATCCCGCAGCAGCTGACCAGCAACCCACGGCAGAGGCAACAACTGAAAGGGCAACAGTCGCCGCCTGCAGCAGTTATTAACCAAAACACTGCGATGGCTACGGACAGCGTCATGCAAACTATGACGGGCAGCAATGCGCTGACATCATCCTTTACGACGAAAAAGAAGGATGTCGCTACTGATAAGGAGAATCTCTGGTAAGTTATCGTCAGTACTTCTTTGCTTTAGGGTGTTCATCCCAAGATTTCCTTATGAGCTTTCGAGCCTTTACTGCCTCTTCTAACTTAATCCAAATCAGTTGCTTTTGCCAAACTTCTCATTTTACTCATCTATCAACTTTCTTTGGTAGTTAGCTGACGTTTGCAATAATTTTCGGATACTGCCGTCTCCCTTTCTCTTTCGCTCTTTCGTTGTGTGTTCAAGTGCCGGCTGCAAGTACTATTCACCATAGCCTGTCCTCTATCATCCACCACCCATTGCCTTAAAGAGAGCTTCATGGTCAAAAAAGCAGCTGATTTCATGCTGCCAATAAATTGACTGTATGCTGTCATTTGTACAACAGTCGCCTAACCTCAAAACACGTTTGGCTCACACAAACTTTGGCACAATCACACACGGACTAAACACATTGACATGCGCATATAATAAATTTTGCCAATTTTCTCATTTAATGAATTTGTGGCATAAACAAAACTCCAACGTTAAAACAGCAAATATTAAAGGGTTCGATTGAAAAAGTATGCTTGACAGAGAAAGATAAAGTGGGAGAGTGAAAGGGAAAGACAGAGAGCGCAAACTTGCTGATGATTCATGGAACAGCTAAATCGGGGACAGGTACGTCGGTAGCGCAGTCAGACGCACATATTTTTCTTTATCAATGTTTGTTTTTGTGTCTAATGAGCAAGACACAACACTTACAAACACACGCTTACACAGTCACAGACATACATTCGGATATCCCTAAGCTTGGCTATCGGCAGTTAGAATTCATATGGGTCGCGTCAAATTGGAATTTACAGTGTCTAATAAGCTGAAAGTCTATGCGTCTATTGTGTACTTGTGGGCATGTGTGTAGACGATGTTGTCATCGCTTAAATGTATATGTATGAACACACATAGCACCGTCAGAGACCCAGAACAGTTAAAACGCAGATCCATTTTAAATGCAAATAAAAAACTTTTTGTATTTCCGTAATTGGTGTCAGATTTTCGTGGAATAGGCACTTGATGTTTTTTTTTTATATATTTACATACGTGTTTACATTTATTATGTAAAATGCTTACGGAAAGGTTTTAAATTGATAGTCATTTGGGATATTTCAATATATTTATATATTTATTATGTATATTTGTATATTCGTTAGGTTTTGAAAAATGATCTACATTTCATCGATAAATACATCGTCATTGTCGTTGTCATTATTGTCGTTATCGACGTACACTTCCTGCCGCTGCTGCAGCTGTTGTTCTTGTTGCTGTTGCTTATCAAAATTGTTCTGAATGCGCTCCAATAAATCGGTGGCAACCAGAGCAAAGTCCTCCCATAATGCATCCGGTGCCGCATCAGCACTTAGTTCCGTGTCTGGTGTTTTCTCTTTGATTGGCCCCTCGTGTTCCACTGCATCATCGTTGGCTTCAGTCTCGTCGGCCGCAGTTTGACGGTCCTCATCCAAATAGTCGGCCAAGAGTTCGCTCACCTCGTCGAGGATGTTGCCATTGAGGCACAAGGCTGTCGCACACTGCAGATCGATAAGTAGATTCCACATTGCCTGGCACACTATGTTGGCCAAAAACCAATCCTCCTGCTCCAGTGCGCCACGCAGCAGCAGCGCCAACAGCTCCGCGCCACGCAGCTGCAAAAATGGAGCACGCTGTTCGCCATCGCCTAGCAGATTAACTAACACGCCAATAGCACAGGTGCGCAGCTCATAATCCTGTCCGCTTGACTGCTGTGTCAGCTGCTGCACTATCAAAGGCAATCCCCCAGCAAGGCAAAAGCATCGACGGGCCACCTCATTGCGGGTAAGATTGCCCAGTACACGAGCAATCTCCACCTTAGTAGACACGGCTCTGGGCTGACAACGACCCAAGGCAGATGCCAATTCCGTGGACAGCTCATCAATTAGACTCTGCAGGGAACCCGGCGCTGTTTCCGGAACTGTGTCAGCCGCTGTCGCCGCCTGCTGCTTGTCCTGGTAAAAGCACAAATTATGCAGAGCACCTAATGTTGCATGCAAAAGCTCCAGGTGCTCCACAGGCTTTCCAGCCGTGGGGTCCATGGAGACATCCAGCGCAATGGTTGCGTTGTTTAAGAGTCGCAACAGCACGGCGCCCAAAGCATGGTGATTACCTAAGCCAGCACCGACTTCGGCATTGACACTCATATTGGCCACGACACGAATCAGCTTGATCTGGGCATCCAGTAGAGACTCGTTGGCCGGCGTGTGCCCGCTCAGCTGTTGCAGCACATCTAATAGATACTCCATGGCCACATCATTGTGGTAGTACTGAGGAAAGCAGAGATATTAACAAGATCTTTCTGTAAAAAGGGCAAGCTCCTCACCTGGACACGCGCCGTTTCGTGCTTGGCCAGAATGTTGCCCAGCATATAACCCAGTCGACTGAGTACCGCCAGCAGACGCTCGCTGCACTGTCCACCTTTGGAGCAGGGTCCCAACAGTAGACCAATGCGAGCCGCATAATTGTGCAGCGTCTCGCAGCAATCCACATCCTCGGAGAGCACGCTGCAGTGCAAAGAAAACACTAAAGATGGGTACGCTGTGTAGGATTAGGATTAGGACTCACCTGAGCGTGCGCACCACATTGGCCTGCACTTCCAGCTCGCCCATGGCTACCTCAGCAGCACGTATGAGATGGGGACACGCCATTTGCAGTTGCAATTGTAGTCGCTCCTGTTGCTTGGCCACATCCGCGAGAGCCCGTAGTGCGGCTGACAGCTGATATAGCATGTGCAGCGGCGGACCACTAAGACGTCGCGTGGCGCCCGCCTCGTTCAGCATTTGCAAATGAAGTATCATGAGATCGACGGCGCCATGACGTGCCAGGCGGGAGACTAGCGTCTGTTGGCCATTCAGTTTTCTTAAATCCGGAGTATGAGTAGATGTCGTCAATGCAGTGGCGGCTGCAATGGCTGCATTTGCTGACGGCGGCAAAGTATCCTCAAAACCGGTGGCCCAGTTTCTATTGAGGGCATCGTCCCGTTCCTGAGCGCTGCTGGCGGTTAAAAAGCGTATACAACCATAGGCGTAAATGCATGCCTCCGGCTCGTCCAACGGCGAAGCATGCCCCAAGCCATCGATAAGCAGCTCTAGCACGTCATTCTCATGGAACAGTCCGTCGTGCTGCTCGTGGCGCGCCACCTTAAAGATCAGTTTGCAGGCACCGGTAAAGTTGCTGCCAGTGACGCGTAGCTATCAAGGGGGATAGAAAGAGTTACTCGACTAACAGGGGAGTAAGCGAGAAGCTAGCACTTACCGCTAGGACAACGCGTGCCACAGCAAGCAGGACACGTGGCGCTGTGCACTCGACGAGGCCATAAAGACCGCCCAAGATGAGGGCCCGCTTGAAGTTGCGCTCCTGCTTCCGCACACGCTTATGCAGCTCCAGCAGGATCTGAAGAGGGTGTTCATTTGAGTATGCTGATTTTTCGCTCCAAGTGCTAACTCACCCCATTGATGTGCTGCACTGTCTCGGCGCTGCAATCCTTGAGCCCGGCATGCTGCTTAAGCAGCTCGATAAGCGTCTCTGTGCTACACTGTCCTAGCAGTGCGCCATTGCGTGTGGGCGGCATTGTGCTGGCCGTCGGAGCAGCTGCACCTGGCAGTGCTGGCAATTGACGCGGTGGTGCAGGCTTCCCATCCAAGCTGCTTCGATTGTGCTTTAGCTCAGCTCCAGCTGTGGGCGTTGCTGGATGCGACTCGTTCTGCAGATAACGCATGCTGTGGAGCAGCGCGCGATGAATGCTAATCTGAAATTACGATGAACAGGCTACTTACGAGAAGGCACTAGGCGGACGTCCAGCTAGCGCCACTTTGCCATAGAGCACTCGTCCGGGCTCTCGCGGTGTTATGGGTCGCCTAGTGCTGACCAGGCGAGCGCCTCCTGTCGCCGTCGATGTTTGCGCTGCTGTTATCGAAAGATCGCCTAGAAAAAGCTTCGCCTCGCTGATGAGCTCCGCAGAGGTCTTGCGCCTACCCATGCCCATGCCGAGACCGAGACGCTGCAGAGGCTGCGTCGTGCTGTTATTGTCTACATTCTTTTGAGGCTGTTCTTGCTGTGGCTTTTTAACCTGTTGTGGATGTGCTGGCATCTCCTGCTTTGACTGTGCGCGTGTCTCGCTGCGAGAGCGTCGTTTCATCAGCAAACTCATCCTGGTAACTGAACTAAGATGTGTGTAAACTTTGTCCGACTGTTGTCCGGTCCTTGAATGTGTGTGGATTACGTTAAAAGTGTGCGCTGAGAATGACAGACGTCTCGTCTCCTGGCTGCCAGAATCTGACTCAATCGGCTTGGAAAATATTTTTTGTTTGCGTCTTGCGTGCACCATGCCAACCAGCCTGGAACACACACAGACCGAGCAAACGAGCGAGATAGAAAGAGAAAGAGATAGAGAGGTGTCTACTATAGAGGGGGTGAAGCGGGGTAATAAAAGTAAGGCCGGGTTGTTTGCATGTCTCTTAAATGTTAAGCGAGTCACAACTAGCCATAACGCCGACTAAGCAACCATTCGGGCGACAGTGGCTTGCATCCTATCAAATAATAAGTCAAACAATTACAGCTTTTCTTATTGATTTTTATTATCTACATAAATACTATTTCGGTGATATAATGATAGCATGATCTTAAAGTACTAAATTCAGTTTAATAATATTCTAGTAGTTCTTCTATGAATTATATCTTAAATTATCCTACCCATAACTCTTTTCATAGGTCTTTAGATATTCCAAAATTTATTGAAATATCAATTATTCAGCAAGACAATTAAAAACACAACTTTATTATATTTTTAATTTTTGAATCTATAAAAATTAATATAACATTTGTATAAATTTATGACCACTGTGCGTGGCATAACACTTTTGAATAAACAATAGAAGAGAAATGTTAAAAACTAGAATTTGAAAAATAGGCAATCGATATTCTCAGCTTGCAGTTCGCCGTTTTTGGCACGAAGGTGAAACACAGTCAGGAGTAGGAGCTCTGGTGTCCAGTGTTCCAACTTGATAACCGCTAATTGTATGTCAGTCAGTCAGTTTGTTAGTCAGCGGGAAAGTGCGAGCGATGGAGTGGTTACTTAGTCAGCAGAGAATTGGACAACATTTCGAAATATTTAATTGGATTTAATTGAATTGCACAAAAGTTGTGGCTAAATTGTATGGCACGTAAAATATTGACTCAGGTCAGCGTGTTCTAGTTATATACTATAATATATACTATATATGGTATATCCATGGCTATTTTATGTTCTTGAAAAGGGGTGTGCTGTTATTTGGCGTATAAATAGGGGATGCAATTAGTTTGATTGTGTTGAGTTGTTTTTTGTGGTGACATCAAATTGGGGCGGCGTTAAATGTTAATGTAGATTGCAAAAATTTGATAGCCAACTGACTTAATTGTTTTGTACGGTTTCGATTTTTTCTTTCATTTTTCTGCCCGCAGGTCAGCGATATTGAATGAAGTACAAACACAAGGCAGCACAAAGTTACCATCAAATAAATCTGTACTAGTATTAGGTGATAATGCCACTGGGAAGACGACACTCATTGCAAAGCTGCAGGGCGTCGAGGATCCCAAGAAAGGTTCTGGCCTGGAATATGCCTACATTGATGTTAAGGATGAGTACAGAGACGGTAAGTCGTTATATTCATTCAGTTAGATATACATACGCAAATGTTGTGCTAATCATTCCTCTCTCTCTCTAAGACATGACGCGCCTAAGCGTTTGGGTTCTGGATGGCGATCCAGGACACACAAATCTGCTGCACTATGCGCTAAACGAAACCAACTATGCACACACCCTCGTTATACTTACAGTCTCGATGACCCAGCCTTGGGGCTGGCTCGAGCAGCTCAATCAATGGATTAAGGTGCTGGCTCAGCACATCGAAAGCCTGCAATTGGAACCCAAAGAGAAGGAAGCGGCACGTCAGCGTCTAGCAACGACGTGGCAAAGCTATTGCGAGGTCGGTGATGATCTCGATCCAGGTTCGCCAGTTAAACGCACCATGCACAACAATTCGATCGATGAGGATGATCTGTTACCGCTGACAGAGGATGCACTAATTACAAATCTGGGCCTGGACATCGTTGTCGTGGTCACAAAGGTTAGTCTACCCAATCAACATACACTTGACTACCGTTCTTAATTAGTATTGAAATTATTTATATTTGCAGACGGACTACATGACAACGCTGGAGAAGGAGTACGAGTATCGAGATGAGCATTTCGACTTTATACAACAATGGATACGAAACTTTTGCCTGCGACACGGCACCTCGCTTTTCTACACCAGTGTGAAAGAGGATAAAAACTGTGATCTCCTTTATAAATATCTAACGCATCGAATTTATGGTCTACCATTCCGTACACCAGCGCTAGTTGTTGAGAAGGATGCGGTCCTCATGTGCGTATCCTTTTTCTTTAATTAATTAATGCGTTCATGTTAAACTTACATTTTTATTAATATTCTTTTCGATTGCAGTCCGGCGGGTTGGGATAGCCTGAAGAAAATAAGTATTTTATATGAGAACATGCATGCGGTTAAAGTCGAGAATCACTATACGGATATAATAAAGGCACCACCAACTCGAAAGGTCCGACGTTATTAATCCATAGAGTATTAACTATTTATTTATAAATGTTTTGTCCTTATTTTGTTTGCAGGCGGTTTCCAATCGAGAAACGGAGGTGCAAACGGAGGACGAACAAGCCTTCTTGGCACGCCAGCAGGAGATTCTCAAGCAGGGAGGACAGGTGCGAGGCGAGTCACCGATGCGCTCGCAGGGCGCTAGCGCAAGCGGCAACAAGACCGGACCACGTACACCTGGAAGCGGCGGCCAGAGCTCACCAAAAAAGGTATGCATGAACTTGCACATAATATTTTGGATTAACGTTAAATGTATGTTACTTGATTGTAGATCGATCCCAAGCTGACGCCCGCCACGCCAGGCGGCGAAGGAGTGCTGGCTAACTTCTTTAATTCGCTTCTACAGAAAAAGTCGGGCGGACCAGCAGTAGGACCTTCGGGAGCGGCTAGTCCAGGTGGCGTGATGGGCACGCCACGCTCTTCTAATGGCACTGATGCACTCATGACGGCCGAGAAGCTGGCCGTACGCTCAGATGCTGCTGCCGAGCTAGATCGATTGGCGCGTAGCGTAAAAAAAGATATCGATCTGTCCCAAAGTGAGTGTTGAATGCACCACAACAGCAAACCATAATCACAACAAAAGCAACAGCGACATCTATATTAACAGCAACAGCTGTAACAAGAAGGTCACACAAAATAACAGCAAACTCAGACATCAACGATAAACAACTAGATAACTGGCAATGCTGCGGCACATACAATGTGCAAAGCGCGTTTCTAAATGTGTAGGTCAAGTTGATAATGAGCTATTATCGATAGTGTTCACTTGTGTGTGGCCTGTTCTGAAAATTACATATAAGAAAAGAAAAAAAATAACATGAACGTAAACAGAACGCAAGTATAAAACAACATTTATAAATGGGCTTAGCGATCTTTTCCGACTTGTCCGAAATGCACATGCTGATTCTATGGATATAGAAATATATATAATAATCATGATTTTTTTTTCTTTTGGTATTAGCATAGATTGGAGCCACACAAGTGTATAATAATAAATTATTTAAATTATGTAATTATAATTACATGCGAAATGCGTCAAATATGCGATGCCTGTTTGTGCACTGAAAAGAGATGAAAAAAGCGAAAGCATCCCGAGGACGTGGCAAATGCTTTTATAAACACAAATATCCCTACACACTTTTAACTGTAGTTGAAAGCTTTTGTGTACTTTTTAATTATATTAATTACACAACACACATACACTCTGGCTTTAAGTAGTATTTTTTAGAATAATTTTTTTTGCGCCTGTAAGAGCATGTAAGTGATGGCAAAAGACGCAAGGAACAACAAAGGAAAGAGCATCGCCATCGTCAATATTTAATTTATATATTTTAAATGCATGTGCAAATTAAGCTTCAATCAATATGCTATTGTTCCATGTATTTTGTTTTTCTTTGTGCGATTTTAATGCAGTCTGATTATTATTTTTTCTCGCTCAAAGCCACACGCGTTTAAATAATGTAGTATAAAAAAGGGAGAATACAAGAAAAACATAACACTATATTGAACTAATTTAATTAAGCAATTTTAAACAATGATAACGAACTTAACTGAAATTCTTTTTATGTTTAAAAGTCAAGTGGAAGCAAAACGAAGTACTCACGACCAATCGCTTTAATACGATCCAAAACCTATAACCATTTGTGAGAGGCAAATATACCTATATATATGGTATATGTATATATGCATATATACACATACATACATATATACATATGTACCATAGTATACCATATATACTAAAAATATATTTGTATGTATATTGAAGGAAATGATATATATTCACGTATTCAGCAAGATTATAATCTCTGTTTCGATTACATTTTTATGTTGTTATTAAACTCAAATAAAAATATATATTGTCAAAAATTTATATGTTAATTTTAAAAACAGCTGACAAAGAGAGATTGACGAATTCCGATTTTTGTGTTTTTTTTTTTAGGATATATTAAATGCGTAATGCTCACTAACAGTTTGACACGATTGTTTGTATGTATTTTGTCACTAAGCAATGAACATAATAGAGTCGGCATGTATGCCAAAAATACGATCCGTCGTGTTTTGGGTTTTCATAGCCCCCGTGGCTCTCTCTGACTCTCTTCGTACGAAACTTGAAGCAGTGAACAGAGAGAACTCGAGCATCAATTCAGTCGTAGAACGACGCTGTTTTCCGACTATTATGTTCATTGCTTAGGGATTTTGTATTCCAACTAGCTTTTTCCATATCATGTGGTCCACTGCCGATGAAGCGGCTAACCAGCTTCCTACTCATATTTGCCTCTCGCTCTACTTTGTGTCTCTAAACAACAACATTAACAAAATAATTATACAAAAATAAGACTCAATGTTAAAACAAGTAATAAAGCAACTGAACAGATGCAGCTGCACCTGATTTCATCCATCAACAGTATTTCTTGTATAACTTCTGTGTTTATTGTCCGATCGTAACAGTAATTGTGTGACTAAAAATTAACATTCTAGGTTGAAAAGCTCGTTTTTTTTTCGATTTGCGGGGATATTAGGGCAAACTTCATTTAGTGGCTATATTACTACATTTTGTCGCCAAATTTGGTTGTTTTATTCTGATAGTTTCTGAAATCCAGATTTTCGTACAGAGCAAAATGTATGGTATTTATTCTGAAAGACTTACATATACATATGTACATACACATGTAAGTACAATGTCAACATCATACAAAATATTTAAAACAAAATCGACAGGTGTTTATGCGAACAAAAACTAATTTATTGTCAATGAATACAATTAAATATATGGCACTCTTAAATGCAACAACTACAGAAAAAACACTTAACAAATACAACAGAAAGAACATAATTTTTATATATTCGAATTTGCAAAACAATATATGAATAACTTTAAATTCACTGTTGGTTATTCGTAAAATATATTTTAAACATACATATGTATTTTTATTGAGATGTATTACATTTCATAGTCAACTATTTTCTTATAATACAGGATCTATCGTTGTATATTCATAGCTGTTAGCCTTATAGGCATCGCACCAGTGATATCAAATAAACTTTTTCCCGTCAAATTTGGATTTTTCGGAAAGCCAATTGCCTAAAAACTTTGTAAATTTTGGAAAGAGGAGATTACCATCAGCATGTTTAAGGGTCCGGCAGTTCGACCGCGAGGTTCGCGCTAATTAATACACAAAACGTAATCAACGTTTCCAACTCCACGTCCGGTCTCGAGAGACGATCGCCGCGCAGTTGTTTTTGTCCTAGTCGTCCTTATTATACTGGTTGCGCTGCGTCATTTCTCGAATAAGACTCCGTCCCTTAGTCCCAACTTTCGTGTATACTAATAATTATAACTTTCACTTCTTTTATTACGAGCCTCGAACCATACCGGTAAAGTTTTATTGCACTTTTTATAACCGCCTACCCAAAGGGTAGAAGAGTGTTATGGCTTTGTGCCGACCGAAAATGTGTGTAACAAGTAGAAGGAAGCATCTTCGACCCCATAAAGTATATATATTCTTGATCAGCGTCAACTGCCGAGACGATATAGCCATGTCCGTCTGTCCGTCCGAATGAACACCTAGATCTCAGAGACTATAAGAGATAGAGCAACAAATTTTTCGGGACAGTATGTCTTATTGTTGGACGCAGATCAAGTTTGTTTTTGATTTTGGCCACGCCCCATTCCGCCCATGCAAATTGAAAAAAACTGAATTGCATCAATTTTGGATTTTGAATTGAATCAATTTTGATACGCACAATACTAATCACCATCTTAATGATCTCTGCGAATTTGGTTATAATCTGATAAAAAACACAGAATTTATTAAGATATTACTTTTATAAGGCGTTACCACGTGCAGCTGCACCTAGCTAGTTGCTATGACACTCCGCGACATAATAATGGTGTTCAATAAATCAACTTAAGTGCCGTCAAGCTAATAATTTCGAACAAAGAAAATTTTGATCTATTATTTTGGTATTTTTTCAGTATATTTTTTAAAAATATAATATTTTGATGGTAAAATTGGGTGGCGGGTATCTCACAGTCGAGCAAACTCGACTGTAGCTTTTTTACTTGTTGATGTACATTTTGATATAAGCCCTCAGATCGACGAGTCAATGACGGGCACTTGTGTGCGAGGCTTGTAAGTAAGAAAAAGACAAGGCAACAGGAGTACACTGGAATCGTGAGCGAGACAGGGACGGGGAGCAGAGCTGAAATTGCAGTAAAATAAAAAATTTTGTGTTAATTTTAAATAAAATTTTAATTTAACAGTTTTTAATTTTTCAAAATGGGTTAATTTACAACTCAATGAATGCACTTGTGCCGTCATTTAATTTCATTTATTTAAATTTAATGTTAGTATTAAGTGAAATGGAATAATCCTAATAATACCCGAAAGTGATGCTGGAAACATTAATTTGGTTTTGTGTGTAGCATGAGTCTGGATACCGAAGCGCTGAAACGGCGCAAAAAGACAGAGACAAAAGATAATCATAAATTTAAAAAAAAATAAAAAATTCGGATACATTGCGCGACTGTTTAATTATAATATTACCAAAAATACAAGGAAGTACAATACAAATACATGAGGGACGAGGGGCAGTGCACCTTCCAAATGGAAACATTTCGGAATGGTGAACATGTGAAGTCAGTAAGCCCTGCATCGTGCACCTTGGGAACGTCAGGTAAGTTGAAATATAAATTTAAACATTAAAATGCATTACAGATGACGACGACGAAAGTTGGTCATGATAAACACGCAGTGGACATTGAGTGAGCTTTAGACACTTGGCATCCACTTCGTCAAGTAATTTGCAATGTTCAAGCTACCTGGATTATTTGCCATCCACAAGTAGTGGATGATGCAAACAGTGCGTCTAAATGTATATAGTATATTCATGAAAATGATTATATTTTTGGGTTCGCTTTTAATTTTTGATTGCATTTAGTAAAAATGGGTGGCGGGCATCTTACAGTCTCTTGCTTGCTAAAAATTCATTTCTGTAAATTAAAGGGGCAGTCAGTCTATTCTGACATAATGACCCAAACACAACGTGATTCTCTACCAACACCAGGGAAATAGTTAACCAAATGACATAACATACTTAACAAATAACTGTCACTGCTCGATGCAATTCTAGCGTTGTGCTTGTGAACTCATTTGTGATATTGTGGATCTCATTTGATCCTAAAAAAGTGCTTCTTGAGTTAATTCTGTGGTTATCTGTCTGATCGTAACTTTCGTCGTAATTTTTAGAAACAAACTTTATTTGTGTGCAACAATACCACATATTTTCTTCAAATTTGGTCGCTCTAGCTCTTATAATCTGTTAGATCTAGGTGTTCATACTGACAGGCGGATATGTGGCTATAATTCTCAGCTGTTGATGCTGATCAAGAATATATATGCTTTTTTAGGTAAAAGAGACACCTGCGACAGCGTACATTTTTGATTGGCACAAACACTAACCATACAATACGTAGATACATATACCATTTCATACAAGCGTAAACGCACACATTCGTTTCAGTATAGTCATAGATTGACGCACGCTTTAGTTGCATGTTGGCTCGAGCAAAAATGTGCCAGAAAATTCGATTGCGTTTAGTCCGTTAGCGGTTGCATTCGAACGTCAAATCGTTTACAGTCAGTTTTCTACTGCTGCTGCGTCCTTGAATATGTTGGTGAATACACATATGTTTATGCAAAATGCAATTGTGTTGAGCTATAGGCAAATTTTGTATATTCGATTTGTAGCTAGCACCAATTGTTGTTCTTATTTTGGTTTCTTGTCTTGCGCCCTCCCCTTACCTTTGTTTTCTTTGCCTTCGTTTGTCCGCTGCACGTCTTGGCTGCTGTTGCTGCTGTGCCTTTGTTGAGTTGTTGTTCTTTTACTTCTATATGCTTGCGTTGATTGCACCTGACAATTCAATAAATAATTAGTATGGACATATTATATTTAATGTTAATATGACAATACCATGTTATAATTTGTTGCATAAATTGTACATATAATATGGGTTGATGTAAATATATTTTGAATTAACATTTAAAGACTGCTCCAGAACACAATTAGTTTATGTTTCATAAATCTTAAATAAAAATATTTATGTTATTGTTAATCGAAAATCTTTTATTATATGTGCATATACATATGTACATAGTATGTTTTAATATGTCTATACTAATTAATTGATAATTATAAAAAAATGTTCATTGAAGATCGACAGGTGCAGTCGGCACACGCCAGCAAAAGTAAAAAAATCAAATCAACAAAACCACCACAAGCAGCAGCACAAATGACGTCATGTCAAAAAGATGATCACATCAGTCAAACGATGTTGAAAAGAACATTGGCAAGGGGAGGGAGGCAACACGCGGCGTACGACAATAGCGCTCGGCAGCCGACATGAAACGAAAATAACAAAAACAATTGGTGTGAGTTGCAAAGAAGTCGCCCAAATATCCTAATAAGACTCGAAAATATCAAATTTAAAGGAATCGAATACACAAAATTTGCCTACAGCTCAACACATTTGCATTCTGCCTTATATGTGTATTCACCAATATATTTAAAGGCGCATGCATTGCCCAGCGTTTCAAATTTTAGCTGTTTTGATTTTAGAATATTTCATATGCATGTATGTGTTGGTAAATGCGCATATATGACAACATACAATAGTATGGGTGGAGCTTGTCAATTGAGTGCATTGCCCAGCGTTTCATATTTGTGATTTCTGAATGCCTCATTTGGATAGTTGAATAGGTTATGCTCTTCCTTGTTGCCATATATTGCTCTGGCATCAAAAACATAGAAATTGTAGGCGAGTGTATACAGCTTTTATTACAGCTGTTATTAATCAACACACTGTTTTTGTTCTGTTGTTGTTTTCTTCCGATGCATATGCATTGATTGGATTGTTATTATTTTATGACCTTCCCCTTTTCGGTGTTCTCTTGTCTGCTTCTTTCGATTTCGTTTGCGTTGAAAGTTATGCTGTTGCTGGTGCACTTATTGAGTCGTTGTTCTTTTATTTCTGTGGCTTGTGACGATTACACCAGCAGCAGTACAAAACTTACTGTAAACGATTTGACGTTCGAATGCAACCGCTAACGGACTAAACGCAATCGAATTTTCTGGCACATTTTTGCTGAGCCAACATGCAACTAAAGCGTGCGTCTCTGACTATACCGAAACGAGTGTGTGCGTTTAGGCTTGTATGAAATGGTATATCTACGTATTGTCACTAACCATACAATACGGTTGAAGCTTGACTGTAGCCGTTCCTACTTGTTCGAATTGAATTTCTTTTATTTGTTTAGTTTAAATTTCCTTTAATTGATTGTGTAAAATAAATTTCCATTTCTTACTCTTATCTGTGTATTTGGTATTTGGCGGGTATAAAACCGCCTACCCAAAGGGTAGAAGGGTATTATAACTTTGAGCCGACCGAAAATGTATGTAACAGGCAGAAGGAAGCATTCGACCGCATAAACTGATCAGCGTCAACAGCCCAGACGATATAGCCATGTCCGTCTGTCTGTATGAACACCTAGATCTCAGAGACTATAAGACCTAGAGCAACCAAATAGTGTGATAGTGTGTCTTATTATTGCACGCAGATCAAGTTTGTTTTTGATTTTGGCCACGCCTCCTTCCACCCATGCAAATCGAAAAAAACCGAATTGCAAACGTCGTTTTAAACCTAGATCGTTTAATAGTGGTGTTATCATTTTATGATTTTGAAGTACTTTTGCTTAAATTCCTACTTGGTTTTCGAATGTTGTCTTTATGCGTTTTCCTTTAATTCTAATTAATATTTCTTGAAAATTTAGCTTACAGTAATAACATTTCAGCGTGCTCTCGCGCTGGTAAGGCTGGCAGCTGCCCGTTTTTCCCTCGTTGTAGCGACAGCGATTTTTGGGTGACTAGGGTACCTTCCCTACACTTTTCTCTTGGGAGATGCGCGTGCCTCTCCGGACGGACACTAGAGGGCTCACGGCGATTATTGGAATCCTGGATTTCAGTCGAGTTTCAACTCACTGACACTTGCTCACTCGTAGTTCTGTTCTTCGTAGCGCTTTCGTGGGGGCGATTGCAATACCCAGTTATCGTACACTTGAACTGTTTAGTTTCGGGTGGTCTTAGCACACTTGTATTTTTTTAGACTTCCGTAGCATATTTAGGGGCGATTGCAATTCCTGGTTGTCGTGCACTTCAGATCGTTTACAAGGATGTATTCGCGCACTTGTAGCTTAGTAACACTTTTCTACAGGGGCTATTGCAATACCTGGATTTCGCGCACTTTTATATCGTTACAAGGACACTTTGCGGACTAGCGTTTTGATAGGATTCACTGGAACTCTTAGGGGCGATTGCAATGCCTCATTGTTGCGCACTTTAAGGATCATTATTACTGTTCACAAAGATTACCGCTTTGACCCGAAACTTTTACGAGGATATTTATTTCTTTGCGCGTCGCGAAGTTTTACCAGGTCCCTGCTCGGGCGCCAGTTAAAAGATTAGATTATTTTCCTTGGAAAAAAAGAATGTTTTTATTTACAAATTGAGATTAAGACTAATTTACAATTGCTAAAATTAAACTACATCAAACCTATGGCGTCGCTCTGACGCTGTTGCTACTCTACTGTTTCTTGGTGTTCCCTCGATGTCATTACTCGCGTTCACTGTCGCTGTAGCTACTCTATATTGGCCGGCATTGGTTGCCGGTTGTTGCAATATAATCCCTCACTGTGCAGCTTTTATGTGGCGCTCTGCTATTGGTGTCTTCCGTGGTTTCAGCCGGTGCCGGCTGCATTAATTGTTGGCGGGGCTTCGTCTTGCGCTTATTGGTCTCACGGTAGCTTAATGAAAAAGTGCATGGTATATACCAGATTTTATACCGAAATTAACCGAGTTCAAAGCTATTGGTATGCATGCGCTACTATATACATATTTGGTTTATTGTCTATTTTTTATTATTATGTCACAGAGTGTTATAGCAACTGAACAGGTGCAGTGAAATTTAGTTATATTCCTAAACAACTTTTGAGTCTTCCTTCTGTCTTTTACATACATCTTCTACCCTTTGGGTAGACGGGTATAAAAAAATAAGTAATAAAGCTACTGTCGAATTTGCTCGACTGTGAGATACTCGCCATCCAATTTTATTGAAGAAAAAATAAGAGCGACTATCGAAATATTATACTTTTCAAAAATATACTGGAAAATATACTAACAAATATATTAAAAATATATTTAAAAAATTCATATTAAAAATATACCGAAATTAGCTTTGTTTGAAACTATTAGGCCTTTAGCCTCTAGCTCTTATAGTCTCTGAGATCTAGGTTTTCATACGGACGGACAGACGGACATGGCTATAACGTCGCGGTTGTTGACGCTGATACCCTTTGGGTAGGCAGGTAAAAAAAAACAAGTAAGAAAGCTACAGTCGAGTTTGCTCGACTGTGAGATACCCGCCACCCAATTTTACCATCAAAATAGTACTTTGAGCCGACCGAAAATGTATGTAACAGGCAGAAGGAAGCATTCGACCGCATAAACTGATCAGCGTCAACAGCCCAGACGATATAGCCATGTCCGTCTGTCTGTATGAACACCTAGATCTCAGAGACTATAAGACCTAGAGCAACCAAATAGTGTGATAGTGTGTCTTATTATTGCACGCAGATCAAGTTTGTTTTTGATTTTGGCCACGCCTCCTTCCACCCATGCAAATCGAAAAAAACCGAATTGCAAACGTCGTTTTAAACCTAGATCGTTTAATAGTGGTGTTATCATTTTATGATTTTGAAGTACTTTTGCTTAAATTCCTACTTGGTTTTCGAATGTTGTCTTTATGCGTTTTCCTTTAATTCTAATTAATATTTCTTGAAAATTTAGCTTACAGTAATAACATTTCAGCGTGCTCTCGCGCTGGTAAGGCTGGCAGCTGCCCGTTTTTCCCTCGTTGTAGCGACAGCGATTTTTGGGTGACTAGGGTACCTTCCCTACACTTTTCTCTTGGGAGATGCGCGTGCCTCTCCGGACGGACACTAGAGGGCTCACGGCGATTATTGGAATCCTGGATTTCAGTCGAGTTTCAACTCACTGACACTTGCTCACTCGTAGTTCTGTTCTTCGTAGCGCTTTCGTGGGGGCGATTGCAATACCCAGTTATCGTACACTTGAACTGTTTAGTTTCGGGTGGTCTTAGCACACTTGTATTTTTTTAGACTTCCGTAGCATATTTAGGGGCGATTGCAATTCCTGGTTGTCGTGCACTTCAGATCGTTTACAAGGATGTATTCGCGCACTTGTAGCTTAGTAACACTTTTCTACAGGGGCTATTGCAATACCTGGATTTCGCGCACTTTTATATCGTTACAAGGACACTTTGCGGACTAGCGTTTTGATAGGATTCACTGGAACTCTTAGGGGCGATTGCAATGCCTCATTGTTGCGCACTTTAAGGATCATTATTACTGTTCACAAAGATTACCGCTTTGACCCGAAACTTTTACGAGGATATTTATTTCTTTGCGCGTCGCGAAGTTTTACCAGGTCCCTGCTCGGGCGCCAGTTAAAAGATTAGATTATTTTCCTTGGAAAAAAAGAATGTTTTTATTTACAAATTGAGATTAAGACTAATTTACAATTGCTAAAATTAAACTACATCAAACCTATGGCGTCGCTCTGACGCTGTTGCTACTCTACTGTTTCTTGGTGTTCCCTCGATGTCATTACTCGCGTTCACTGTCGCTGTAGCTACTCTATATTGGCCGGCATTGGTTGCCGGTTGTTGCAATATAATCCCTCACTGTGCAGCTTTTATGTGGCGCTCTGCTATTGGTGTCTTCCGTGGTTTCAGCCGGTGCCGGCTGCATTAATTGTTGGCGGGGCTTCGTCTTGCGCTTATTGGTCTCACGGTAGCTTAATGAAAAAGTGCATGGTATATACCAGATTTTATACCGAAATTAACCGAGTTCAAAGCTATTGGTATGCATGCGCTACTATATACATATTTGGTTTATTGTCTATTTTTTATTATTATGTCACAGAGTGTTATAGCAACTGAACAGGTGCAGTGAAATTTACTTATATTCCTAAACAACTTTTGAGTCTTCCTTCTGTCTTTTACATACATCTTCTACCCTTTGGGTAGACGGGTATAAAAAATAAGTAATAAAGCTACTGTCGAATTTGCTCGACTGTGAGATACTCGCCATCCAATTTTATTGAAGAAAAAATAAGAGCGACTATCGAAATATTATACTTTTCAAAAATATACTGGAAAATATACTAACAAATATATTAAAAATATATTTAAAAAATTCATATTAAAAATATACCGAAATTAGCTTTGTTTGAAACTATTAGGCCTTTAGCCTCTAGCTCTTATAGTCTCTGAGATCTAGGTTTTCATACGGACGGACAGACGGACATGGCTATAACGTCGTGGTTGTTGACGCTGATACCCTTTGGGTAGGCAGGTAAAAAAAAACAAGTAAGAAAGCTACAGTCGAGTTTGCTCGACTGTGAGATACCCGCCACCCAATTTTACCATCAAAATATTATATTTATATAACAGTATAAAAATATACTGAAAAAATACTAAAAAAAATATACTAAAAATACCAAAATAATATATCAAAATTTTCTTTGTTCGAAATTATTAGCTTGGCGACACTTTAGTTGGTTTATTGAACACCATTATTATGTCGCGGAGTGTCACAGCAACTAGCTAGGCACACTAGCAGTTGCACGTGGTAATGCCTTATAAAAGTAATATCTTAATAACTTCTGTGTTTTTTATCCGATTGTAACCAGATTCGCAGAGATCATTAAGATGGTGATTAGTATTGTGCGTACCAAAATTGAACGTTCTAGATTTAAATTCAGTTTTTTTCAATTTGCATGGGCGGAAGGGGGCGTGGCCAAAATCAAAAACAAACTTGATCTGCGTCCAACAATAAGACATACTGTCGCGAAAAATTTGTTACTCTATCTCTTTTAGTCTCTGAGATCTAGGTGTACATACGGACGGACAGACGGACATGGCTATATCGTCTCGGCTGTTGACGCTGATCAAGAATATATATACCTTATGGGGTCGGAGATGCTTCCTTCTGCCTGTTACATACATTTTCGGTCGGCACAAAGCCATAATACCCTTCTACCCTTTGGGTAGGCGGGTATAATATAGAGCTTGTGTCCTCGCTTCACTCTTTAAGAAGATGTAAATGTTAGCTTTGTAATAATTAAAAAGGCTTTTCGAAGTTTCATGATTATAGAAACACATCGGCTTAGTTTTTATGTAAGATTTAATTTAAAGTTTTCTTTATTTGTGGTATTTATTATGCGAATCAAGACATTACGAGTCTCTACTAGAGCGCTTGCTACTATTATTCCAGGTTGTAATTCCTGGTTGGAAATAAGTATATGGTTATTGCTAGACTTAAGATGAATCTTTCGAATCACCTCTGATCTAGCTGGCAACACTATTTCGTTATCTAACGAGTGTAGTATGGGAATGTTTATATTCCTGAAGTTGTGGGGTCTTAGTGTGAACCAATCCTCTTGTTCTTGAAATTCCAAAACACAATTGTATTTCTTAATGAAATCCAAACCAATTATACCATCGCCTAGTATAGAAAAATTGTCGGGCACGATTTGGAATGTATAGGGTATTGCTGTATTTGCAATACCCATATCATTACCACCTTATCTCGGCTATTACCTCTGTTGTGGTAATTTCCTCGGTAATTATTGCCTCTATTATTGTATCCTCTACCATTAATGTAAAGGACACTGTTGGCATTACGCAATTCATTCACGCTATTCAAGGTGTTGAAATTTCCTGCTTCTAATATGGTTTTGATTCTACCATGTTCATAGTTTTTGATCATGGCGGATATCGCTTCTTTGGTTGCGAATTTATCTGCATTACTACAGTCTAGACCGTCATCTATATAGGCTGCCTCAAGCAACCTACGTAGGTTTTCGATTTTTGTAGTGTAATGTGCGGCAGTTTTGCCGCGTTATTGTGTATTGAATAGTTTTGCTTTAAAGACATCGGGCGATTCGCCCTTGACTAATGCCTTTAGTACGCTTATTATTCCTGTAATGGTCCTTTCATTTTCAATTTTATATGATAAAGGACCAATAACTTTTGTTTTTTTACCTCGACGGCTAACATTTCTTGATCTCCTTTTGAGAGATCTGTTAGTCGGAGGGCTGTAAGGAATCTATTCAGATTGACTTTCTTGCAGTCAAACTCGGGTATCGTTGACGATATTTGTCGCACGTATTCCCTTGAAATTGCAGCAGAGTCTTCCATATTTGGTGCGTTACTATTTTGTGGAACTTCTATGGGTAAGGTTATTACCGCTGGTATTTTGAGATCGTGGAGATCTTCTTCCTTAAGTTCTATGTCAGGGTCTTCTATATCTGATAATGTATCATCTATATCAATTGTAACAAATATAGTGTATCAAATATAGTTGGAACCGTTAGCTTGAGATTATGCCTGCGTTAAGCAGTTAACAAGTTCTCTCGAAGCCTGTTTAGTTCTCTGTTCAACAATCCTTTATAATAAAAATATATAAATATAATATTTTGATGGTAAAATTGGGTGGCGGGTATCTCACAGTCGAACAAACTAGATTGTAGCTTTCTTACTTGTTTATGTATTTTAATTGTATTTTTATTGTCTGTCAATCCATTTATGTCGTTATTCACGATATAATTTAACGGACGGAAAATATATTAAAAATTCATACTAAAAATATACCGAAATTAGCTTTGTTTGAAATTATTAGGCCTTTATTAGGTTAGGGGCAGGAGGCCAAAATCTAAAACAAACTTGATCTGCGTAGAACAATAAGATATACCATCCCGAAAAATTGGTTGCTCTAGCTCTTATAATCTCTGAGATCAAGGTACATTCGGACGGACGGAGAGATGGGCAGACTGACATGGCTATATCGTCTCGTCTGTTGAAGCTGACCAACAATATATTTACTTTGTAAGGTCGGAGATGCTTCCTTCTGCCGGTTACATTTTCGGATGATACTAAGTTATAATACCCTTCTTCCCAGGCAGGTGTTAACATTTTTGCAATATTTAATGGACGAAATATTCTGGAGCTTCCCTTTTCGTGGAAAAGTGCCAGTGGATAAAACCCTTACATTTACCGAATTGCAAGCGTCAGTTTAAACCTAGAACGTTCAATTTTGGTACGCAAAAATGTGTGTAACAGGCACAATGAAACAAAGTATATATAATATATTCTTGATATAATTATTCTTGATCGTCACCAGTCAAGTCCATATACCCATGATCGTCTGTGTGTCTGTCTGTACGAACATTTGGATATCAGACACTATAAGAGCTAGAGGATCGAAACTTCGTGATAATATGTAGTAACACATATAACATACAAAACCTACAGGTGTGCTGACTAATTTTAGTCGGGCGAAGAATGTGAATCTATAAATTACCCCAATCCAAGGCGGAACAGCATACGCTGATGGATGCATTGCCGAGAGGTAGACCGGTCATTAGTGTGCGGACTCTGAATACCTTTCGCCTTCCAGTTTTTTTAGACTTTCTACGTTACGCGGGCTATGCGATTTCGACAATATCAAGCCTGGGCGTTGCCTTTACGGCTGACCCCAACACCAGTACTGCAGCCAGTGGGCTGCTGGTTTGCACCCTCAATACTACCAGTCTTGACTCTAGTAATTTAGGGGAACCGGATAGGCCACGAACTCCCTTGAACACAGGGTTCACTAGTGCTGACTTGCCGTCCAATAGCGGTGCAGTCCGGAAGCAAGCCGTCGAGGTATTGTTCTCCGACGCGATGATACTCAAAAGGAGACCACGAAGCCACTCTACAGCCAAGTGGCAAGTAGCGTGAAATTGGGCTTCACTTCGGCTGACACTTTCAAACCCCTCTCAGCGGAGCAGGTGGCTACGTTGAAACCCAGCATCTTAAAGGCGGTGCTGTTGCACTCCACTTCGGATGCTAGCCCAGATTTTGAGGGTTGGATACCCCGAAACGAGTGGTTGCGCTTGGTTTGCGAGGACAACAGCACTGCTTATTGGGTCAGGGAAGCTGTTGGGTCCATCAGCGCCCTTGACGTAAAACGGCTGGAAGAAATGAAGTTCCCCAAGGATCACCTCATTAGAGATTACGTCCCCAGTAGCGCTGAGAATACACCCGCCACTATTGTGGAATTCATATGGCTCCAGAACGGCAGCAGCTTCTCAACGAAGCAGTGGCGGGTGGTGTAACACAGCCTGAACTGCACTTCGATCAATCAGCTCCCAAAGCCTCCTCTGCTAGTAGAGCTGCGAAAAAATCGATTCTAACATTGATACTATCGATTCTTTTCTTTTGGGTCGATTATCGATTTGGTTTCGAAAGAATCGATATATCGTTGCTCTCTATAAGGAAAGAATCCCATCACTACGAAAAAAGCGATAAAACTCTGATTGATAACGCTCTGATTAAAATGATAGCAACTGATTTGCAGCCGTTTCGAATTGTTGATGACATCGGTTTTCGTTATTTGTCAATTGCTTAGACCCACAGTACTCATTACCAAGCCGAAGAATTTTAAGTGACGTACCATTGACTAATATGTACGATAATATTCTAAGTAAACTGAAGAACATTCTGGACAATGTAAAGTACTGCGCACTGACAACGGATGGCTGGACACCAATATAACTGTGAGTACTTTATAACTGTGACATGCCATTTTTATACCCGCCTACCCAAAGGGTAGAAGGGTATTATAACTTTGTGCCGACCGAAAATGTATGTAATAGGCAGAAGAAAGCATCTCCGACCCCATAACAGATAACACATTTTTCGGGACAGAATGTCTTATTGTTGCACGCAGATCAAGTTTGTTTTAGATTTTTTCCACGCCCCCTCCCGCCCCCGTTAATCGAAAAATAATCACCATATTAATGATCTCTAAAAGTTTGGTTACAATAGGATAAAAAACACAGAAGTTATTAAGAAATTACTTTTATAAGGCGTAATCACGTGCAGCTGCACCTTGTTAGTTGCTATGACACTCCGTGACATAATAATGGTGTTCAATAAACCAACTAAAGTGACGCCAAGCTAATAATTTCGAACAAAGAAAATGTTGGTATATTATTTCGGTATATTTTGTAGTATATTTTTTTCAGTATATTTTAAAAAATATAATGTTTTGATGGTAAAATTGGGTGGCGGGTATCTCACAGTTGAGCAAACTCGACAGTAGCTTTCTTACTTCTTTTATAAATCATTTTGAACTGAGAAGTGCTGTTTTATCCACAAGCAAGCTCATCAACGATGACGATCAGACCTGCGACAATATCGCCAATATCGCGACAGAGTAGGGCATAGCAAGCAAAATTTCTGCGATCGTTACAGATAATGCCGCGTCGATGATCAAAGCCTGCTCAATTTTGCAAAAGAGACATTTGCCCTGTTTTGCTTACACGCTCAATTTGATCATGCAGGATACTCTGCTGTTTTCAGCATTTAACACCAATTATTTTAAGAGTAGCTTAATTGCTTACTCAAAGTTGAAATCGGCTGAGGAAACAGACTCTTCTTACGGGCTAATACAGGAAGTGCCGACACGATGGAATAGGTGTTTCAAAATGGTGAACCGGATTTTGAAAATAAAAGATGCGGTTTCTCGTGTCCTGCTAGACTCTAATAAGGCACCTCCACCGCTGACAGCTGAAGAGGTAGCACTTCTGTTAGATCTTGAGCTCTTGTTTGTACCATTTGATGCTGCAACAACTAGAGTCTCCGGAAGTAGTTATGCCACAGTGTCTTTAATTATACTGTGCAACTATTTGATAGAGCAAATTAATAAACGACTGTTGCATTACATAAACAGGAAGGTGCCGAAAATGTCTACAATTTTGGATCCGAGTTTCAAAAAAGAAGGATTTCGAAGCAGCAGCTGTGAAGTCTCTTTTCTATTCAAAAATTTAAATAAAATTTCTGATTCACCAACACACGATTCACAAACTCACGATTTTGAAGATGGATCTGTTTTCTTCTCGTTTATGAAAACGAAAATTTCGGAAAAATTAAAAACACCCAAATCTGATGCAATAATTGCTCTCCGGGAATACTTGGAGATGCCCCATGCTTGTCCTACAATAAGTCTCCCCTTGACTATTGGAAAGTTTGTCCATTTATTCCTTCTTAATTTATTTATCAGATATAAATTACGTTTCCTTTTTCTCTCAGACTCACGCCTCTAAAATGGAGTACTTAAAGGAGTGCGCCTTGAGATATTTATGTGTCCCCGTGTGCTTAACCGAGTCGGAACGAGTTTTCAGCAGGGCTGGGTGTATCATAACAGATAGGCGAGCGGCTCTGAAGCCAAATATGGTAAACAAGCTCATATTTCTTGGAAAAAATCAATGACTAATGGATTAAGTGATCTCAAATTAAATGATCTCATCATTTAAGCCTACTATATTTGTTACGTATTTATGAAAACTACAAAAAAAGGCATTCTAATAAAAAAAAAAATAAAAATTTAATGTTTTTTCGATTAATTGATTAAATTGATTTTTTTTCCGAAAAGATCGAAAAGGATCGATTCACTGGGAATCGATTTATTCGAAGCTCTATCTGCTTGCCCTGCTCCACCATCTTTCCCACACGTTGCCTCTCCAGCCAGTGCCCCTCCGGCAACGGCGCCTGCGGTCCCACCGGAGCAACAGCAATGGCTGTTGACCCTGTGGCCTCCACCAGCGCTGCGGCAGCAAAGGCACCATCTTCCCACACTCCACCGGCTATAGTGTTCACGGCATGCAAAGCCGCGAAGGGCCTTACTAAGCCTGTGACTGGTAGCGGTCACCGTCAGGCAATCGCCATGGGTGCTACGGCCAGGCCTACTGCCAGCGTCCCGGGCCGCAACCCACCCGCAAGAGTGCCTACCAAAAGCGGGGTCGCAAGGCGACTTCCCCCGAGCAGCTCCTCTAGTCCACCAAAGAGATTCCGTGACAACGACTCTTGGGGGGCAACGTGTCCATGTTACCACCCTCATAAGGAGGGAAAATTAGCGCAATTAAGGTGTTCCAGGCGAACCTGCACCACGCCAGACGAGCGTCGCCCACACTGTACTGGGTCTGTGAAGATGAAATCAACCTGGCTCTTGTCCAAGAACCATAGTTGATCGGTGGCCAAATACGTGAACTATCATGCGGATCATGTAAGTTGTTATATGACCGAATGGGAGGTGCTCCGCGCACTGCTATACTTTTGGATAACAGTGTAAGACATTTCCTTTTAACCAACTTTATCCTTAGACACATGGTGGCAACGGCTATTGAGGTGGCCACTGCGGAGGGTGTCCGGAAAGTGGTGATCGCCTCCGTATACTTCCCGGGTGACGTGGATGAGGTACCCCAGCAGACGTCCAGCGGCTGGTAGAATTCTGTCGTCGCAACAACAAGCCGCTCATGATCGGCTGTGATGTCAATGCACATCACACGATATGGGGGAGCAGTGACGTCAACAAACGTGGTGAGTCCCTTATCGACTACTTATTGTGCTGTCAATTGGATGTAACTAATGTAGAGTGTAAACGCACTAACTAACGTTATTAGGGAAGCGGTTTTAGATCTCACTGTAGTCAGCAACTCAATAGCGAGATCACTTGTTAACTGACGGGTCACAGACGAAGCCACCTTGTCCGACCATCAGCATATCAGGTTGGACCTTTATGGCCAAGTCGAGATTTACCAAAACTCCTTATGTACCAAAAAGACGAATTGGGAGCTTTTCAAAGCCTCTGTAGTTTTTTAGGCAGATTTATTGGTTATCAATCCTAAGTCTTCCAGTGAGATAGAACTTGATGCCAATCTGCTCCAAGATGTGCTTATTTCATTCTTCGAAGTCAGTTCAGATCGGAAGTCCCTAAAGGTCAACCGTAAAATTCCATGGTGGATTGCGGAACTGGCTGTAATAAGAAGGAAGGTTAGAAGCCTATTAAGGCTAAATCTATTATAAGGCTAAATCTAACCGTGCAAGTTGGGACGTCTATAGGGACCCTCTCATCAACTACAACAAAATCATTAGAAGAGCTAAACGCGATACATGGCGCGGTTACTGTGGTAGCATAGAATCGCTGCGAGAGGCAGCGAGACTCCGTAAATCATTGGCCAAATAGTCGTCTAATGGGATAAGGCTTCTCAAAAGAGCAGATAGCTCTTTCACTCAAGATCGCAGGGAAACACTTAAGCTTTTGCTACAAGTCCACTTCCCGAGTACTGTGGCGAACCCAGATCTCTCCAGTTGCGATGACGCCACTTTGTCACCGGACTCACGTGGGTTCAGCTTATCTGGATCCAGTTTTGACCCAGTGGGTGATAAAATCTTCCCAGCCCTTATTTAAAATAACCTGGCTCATACCCTTGATCCACTGGTCTTCTTAGAGCTACTTTTACTTGGGGATACATACCTAGTTCTTGAAAAAGAGTTAATGTGGTAATCATTCCCAAGCAAGGGAATCGTCCGCTTGACCAGTCCAAGTCCTATAGGCCGAGCAGTCTTACTTCCTATCTGCTTAAGGCGGCGGAAAGGCTGATAGACATGCACATTCGGTGCTCTCTGCTGACGTCGATACCACTGCATCCCATGCAGTTTGCATACATAGCCGGTAGATCGACGGAGGTCGCTCTCCACGGGTTAGTGGGAAAAATTGAGAGAGCCTTCGAATCCAAGAACATCGCTTTATGCTCTTTTCTGGATATAGTAGGTGGTTTGACAATACCGGCTACGGGTCCAGCTTTAGAGCGCAGACGAACTGCCCGTCCCTTGAACCGGTGGATTAGTGCTATGCTCAAACACCAGATAATTACTTTCACCTTGGACTCTACGACTGCATGCATTAATGCAGTCAAAGGCTATCTCCAGGGAGGGGTTCTAGTCCCCCTACTCTGGTCCCTAGTAGTTGACGAACTACTAGTCTTACTCTCCGAGCAGAGCGTTGAACCAATCGGCTATGCTGACAACCTGGCTCTAATAGTGACCGGGAACTATACCATCACCGCAACAGAGCTCTGAACACGGTAAGTAGATGGTACGCAGACGTTGGTTTTAGCATCAATCCACAAAAAGCTATTATAGTTCCCTTCACTAGGCGCTACTCCGTTGACATTGACATATCCAACGAGGTCAAATATATAGGGGTAACCCTTGATAAAAGACTAAATTGGAAATCCCACCTCAGCAACACCCTCATATGGGCCTGCCGGACATTCTTTGGTTGAATCTGGGTTTTCAAATCCTGCACCATCCGTTGGCTCTTTGCCATGATGGTCAGACCCATCGTCACCAACGCTGCTATTGTGTGGTGGCAAAAGGTTACGCAGGTCACTGCCATCAGCAAATGCCATAAATTGCACAGGCTACTGTGCCTCTCACTGACAGGTGCACTTCGTACCTGTCCCACCACAGCAATGGAATCGATATTGAATCTGACTCCGCTGCATATCCAAATTAAAGAAGTCGCAACTATGAGCCTTCTTTCTAGGTTTAAAAGGCTTACAATTCAGTTTTTTTCAATTTGCATGGGCGGAAGGGGTCGTGGCCAAAATCAAAAACAAACTTGATCTGCGTGCAACAATAAGACATACTGTCCCAAAAATTTTGTTGCTCTATCTCTTATAGTCTCTGAGAGCTAGGTGTTCATACGGACGGACAGACGGACATGGCTATATCGTCTCGGCTGTTGACGCTGATCAAGAATATATATACTTTATGGGGTCGGAGATGCTTTCTTCTACCTGTTACATACATTTTCTGTCGGCACAAAGTTATAATACCCTTCTACCCTTTGGGTAGGCGAGTATAAAAAGTATTATATATTATATTTGTAGCAACGTCAAATGTTTGTGACAGGCAAAAGGAGGCATCTCATTCGCCACAAAGTATATATTTTTTCAATCCGAGTCAACAGCCCAGACGATATAGCCAAGTCCGTTTGTTCATCTGTTCAAATTTAATTGACAAGTATGTTTTAGAATTTTAGCACGACTCTCTTCGCCTCCGTAAACCGAAAAAAAGAAGAAGAAAGTTTTATTTTTGATATGCACTATAATAATTACTACCTTAAATATTTCTCAAAACTTTATTATGATCGGACAAAATTTAAAAACTTGTTTAGAAGCTTACCTTAATAACGGTCTTCAATAAACCTAATAAAAAACTTGACCTTTTTGTTTGTAATCAAATACATATTAGTTAAAAAATCTAACTATCATGAGAAAATTAAATTCAAATTAAAACAAGTATGAAAGCTACTGTCGAGTGTGCTCGACTGTGAGATACCCGCCGCCCAATTTTACCATCAAAATATTATATTTTTCAAAAATATACTGAAAAATACTACAAAAAAATATACTAAAATTATACCAAAATAATATACCAAAATTTTCTTTGTTCGAAATTATTAGCTTGGCGGCACTTTAGTTGGTTTATTGAACACCATTATTATGTCACGGAGTGTTGTAGCAAATAACTATGTCACGGAGTGTCATAGCAATTAACTAGGGGCATCTGCACGTGGTAACGCCTTATAAAAGTAATATCTTAATAACTTCTGTGTTTTTTATCCGATTGTAACCAAATTCGTAGAGATCATTAAGATGGTGATTAGTATTGTGCGTACCAAAATTGAACGCTTGACGCTTGCAATTCGGTTTTATTTGATTTACGGGGGCGGGAGGGGGCGTGGCCAAAATCAAA
The DNA here is from genome assembly GCA_018150935.1 of Drosophila pruinosa. Taxonomy (NCBI): domain Eukaryota; kingdom Metazoa; phylum Arthropoda; class Insecta; order Diptera; family Drosophilidae; genus Drosophila; species Drosophila pruinosa. Next base: position 727,373 of record JAECWR010000081.1, read on the forward strand.
AACAAACTTGATCTGCGTGCAACAATAAGACATACTGTCGCGGAAAAGTTGTTGCTCTATCTCTTATAGTCTCTGAGATCTAGGTGTTCATACGGACGGACGGACAGACGGACATGGCTATATCGTCTCGGCTGTTGACGCTGATCAAGAATATATATACTTTATGGGTGATGCTTCCTTCTGCCTGTTAGATACATTTTCGGTCGGCACAAAGCCATAATACCCTTCTACCCTTTGGGTAGGCGGGTATAACAAGTAGGAACGGCTACAGCCAAGCTTTGACTGTACGAGGTCATTGATTTTAAGTGTTAATGCGGAAGTTAGAGCATAAAAGAAGATATTCTTGAAACGCAGCGTTTAATAATCTTATAAGATTATGAAAATTATAATAATTATTGAGTAAAACAAGTAAGAAAGCTACTGTCGAGTTTGATCGACTGTGAGTTACCCGTCACCCAATTTTACTGAATGGAAGAATAATAAAGAGCGACCATCGAAATATTATATTTTTTAAAAATATACTGGAAAATATATTTAAAATATTATACTAAAAATATACTGCAATAAATTTTGTTCAAAATGATTAGCTTGGTAGCACTTCATTATGTTTATTGAACATTATTATCACTGAGTGACAACTAGCTGAACAGGTGCAGCTGCACCCGATTTCGCCTTATAAACGTAATTCGTTGATAACTTCTGTGTTTTTTTTTGTCCGATTGTAACCAAATTTTCAGAGATCATTTAGATGATGATTTGTATTATGTTTGCCAAAGCTGAACATTCTAGCTTTAAAATGCTTGGCCCACATCTAAAATAAACTTCATCTGCCTACCGTGTAACTAATGTAGAGTGTAAACGCACTAACTAACGTTATTAGGGAAGCGGTTTTAGATCTCACCGTAGTCAGCAACTCAATAGCGAGATCACTTGTTAACTGACGGGTCACAGACGAAGCCACCTTGTCCGACCATCAGCATATCAGGTTGGACCTTTATGGCCAAGTCGAGATTTACCAAAACTCCTTATGTACCAAAAGACGAATTGGGAGCTTTTCAAAGCCTCTGTAGTTTTTTAGGCAGATTTATTGGTTATCAATCCTAAGTCTTCCAGTGAGATAGAACTTGATGCCAATCTGCTCCAAGATGTGCTTATTTCATTCTTCGAAGTCAGTTCAGATCGGAAGTCCCTAAAGGTCAACCGTAAAATTCCATGGTGGATTGCGGAACTGGCTGTAATAAGAAGGAAGGTTAGAAGCCTATTAAGGCTAAATCTATTATAAGGCTAAATCTAACCTAAATACCACTGCATCCCATGCAGTTTGCATACATAGCCGGTAGATCGACAGAGGTCGCTCTCCACGGGTTAGTGGGGAAAATTGAGAGAGCCTTCGAATCCAAGAACATCGCTTTATGCTCTTTTCTGGATATAGTAGGTGGTTTGACAATACCGGCTACGGGTCCAGCTTTAGAGCGCAGACGAACTGCCCGTCCCTTGAACCGGTGGATTAGTGCTATGCTCAAACACCAGATAATTACTTTCACCTTGGACTCTACGACTGCATGCATTAATGCAGTCAAAGGCTATCTCCAGGGAGGGGTTCTAGTCCCCCTACTCTGGTCCCTAGTAGTTGACGAACTACTAGTCTTACTCTCCGAGCAGAGCGTTGAACCAATCGGCTATGCTGACAACCTGGCTCTAATAGTGACCGGGAACTATACCATCACCGCAACAGAGCTCTGAACACGGTAAGTAGATGGTACGCAGACGTTGGTTTTAGCATCAATCCACAAAAAGCTATTATAGTTCCCTTCACTAGGCGCTACTCCGTTGACATTGACATATCCAACAAGGTCAAATATATAGGGGTAACCCTTGATAAAAGACTAAATTGGAAATCCCACCTCAGCAACACCCTCATATGGGCCTGCCGGACATTCTTTGGTTGAATCTGGGTTTTCAAATCCTGCACCATCCGTTGGCTCTTTGCCATGATGGTCAGACCCATCGTCACCAACGCTGCTATTGTGTGGTGGCAAAAGGTTACGCAGGTCACTGCCATCAGCAAATGCCATAAATTGCACAGGCTACTGTGCCTCTCACTGACAGGTGCACTTCGTACCTGTCCCACCACAGCAATGGAATCGATATTGAATCTGACTCCGCTGCATATCCAAATTAAAGAAGTCGCAACTATGAGCCTTCTTTCTAGGTTTAAAAGGCTTACAATTCAGTTTTTTTCAATTTGCATGGGCGGAAGGGGTCGTGGCCAAAATCAAAAACAAACTTGATCTGCGTGCAACAATAAGACATACTGTCCCAAAAATTTTGTTGCTCTATCTCTTATAGTCTCTGAGAGCTAGGTGTTCATACGGACGGACAGACGGACATGGCTATATCGTCTCGGCTGTTGACGCTGATCAAGAATATATATACTTTATGGGGTCGGAGATGCTTTCTTCTACCTGTTACATACATTTTCTGTCGGCACAAAGTTATAATACCCTTCTACCCTTTGGGTAGGCGAGTATAAAAAGTATTATATATTATATTTGTAGCAACGTCAAATGTTTGTGACAGGCAAAAGGAGGCATCTCATTCGCCACAAAGTATATATTTTTTCAATCCGAGTCAACAGCCCAGACGATATAGCCAAGTCCGTTTGTTCATCTGTTCAAATTTAATTGACAAGTATGTTTTAGAATTTTAGCACGACTCTCTTCGCCTCCGCAAACCGAAAAAAGAAGAAGAAAGTTTTATTTTTGATATGCACTATAATAATTACTACCTTAAATATTTCTCAAAACTTTATTATGATCGGACAAAATTTAAAAACTTGTTTAGAAGCTTACCTTAATAACGGTCTTCAATAAACCTAATAAAAAACTTGACCTTTTTGTTTGTAATCAAATACATATTAGTTAAAAAATCTAACTATCATGAGAAAATTAAATTCAAATTAAAACAAGTATGAAAGCTACTGTCGAGTGTGCTCGACTGTGAGATACCCGCCGCCCAATTTTACCATCAAAATATTATATTTTTCAAAAATATACTGAAAAAATACTACAAAAAAATATACTAAAATTATACCAAAATAATATACCAAAATTTTCTTTGTTCGAAATTATTAGCTTGGCGGCACTTTAGTTGGTTTATTGAACACCATTATTATGGCACGGAGTGTCGTAGCAAATAACTATGTCACGGAGTGTCATAGCAATTAACTAGGGGCATCTGCACGTGGTAACGCCTTATAAAAGTAATATCTTAATAACTTCTGTGTTTTTTATCCGATTGTAACCAAATTCGTAGAGATCATTAAGATGGTGATTAGTATTGTGCGTACCAAAATTGAACGCTTGACGCTTGCAATTCGGTTTTATTTGATTTACGGTGGCGGGAGGGGCGTGGCCAAAATCAAAAACAAACTTGATCTGCGTGCAACAATAAGACATACTGTCGCGGAAAAGTTGTTGCTCTATCTCTTATAGTCTCTGAGATCTAGGTGTTCATACGGACGGACGGACAGACGGACATGGCTATATCGTCTCGGCTGTTGACGCTGATCAAGAATATATATACTTTATGGGTGATGCTTCCTTCTGCCTGTTAGATACATTTTCGGTCGGCACAAAGCCATAATACCCTTCTACCCTTTGGGTAGGCGGGTATAACAAGTAGGAACGGCTACAGCCAAGCTTTGACTGTACGAGGTCATTGATTTTAAGTGTTAATGCGGAAGTTAGATCATAAAAGAAGATATTCTTGAAACGCAGCGTTTAATAATCTCATAAGATTATGAAAATTATAATAATTATTGAGAAAAACAAGTAAGAAAGCTACTGTCGAGTTTGATCGACTGTGAGTTACCCGTCACCCAATTTTACTGAATGGAAGAATAATAAAGAGCGACCATCGAAATATTATATTTTTTAAAAATATACAGGAAAATATATTTAAAATATTATACTAAAAATATACTGCAATAAATTTTGTTCAAAATGATTAGCTTGGTAGCACTTCATTATGTTTATTGAACATTATTATCACTGAGTGACAACTAGCTGAACAGGTGCAGCTGCACCCGATTTCGCCTTATAAACGTAATTCGTTGATAACTTCTGTGTTTTTTTGTCCGATTGTAACCAAATTTTCAGAGATCATTTAGATGATGATTTGTATTATGTTTGCCAAAGCTGAACATTCTAGCTTTAAAATGCTTGGCCCACATCTAAAATAAACTTCATCTGCCTACCGTGTAACTAATGTAGAGTGTAAACGCACTAACTAACGTTATTAGGGAAGCGGTTTTAGATCTCACCGTAGTCAGCAACTCAATAGCGAGATCACTTGTTAACTGACGGGTCACAGACGAAGCCACCTTGTCCGACCATCAGCATATCAGGTTGGACCTTTATGGCCAAGTCGAGATTTACCAAAACTCCTTATGTACCAAAAAGACGAATTGGGAGCTTTTCAAAGCCTCTGTAGTTTTTTAGGCAGATTTATTGGTTATCAATCCTAAGTCTTCCAGTGAGATAGAACTTGATGCCAATCTGCTCCAAGATGTGCTTATTTCATTCTTCGAAGTCAGTTCAGATCGGAAGTCCCTAAAGGTCAACCGTAAAATTCCATGGTGGATTGCGGAACTGGCTGTAATAAGAAGGAAGGTTAGAAGCCTATTAAGGCTAAATCTATTATAAGGCTAAATCTAACCGTGCAAGTTGGGACGTCTATAGGGACCCTCTCATCAACTACAACAAAATCATTAGAAGAGCTAAACGCGATACATGGCGCGGTTACTGTGGTAGCATAGAATCGCTGCGAGAGGCAGCGAGACTCCGTAAATCATTGGCCAAATAGTCGTCTAATGGGATAAGGCTTCTCAAAAGAGCAGATAGCTCTTTCACTCAAGATCGCAGGGAAACACTTAAGCTTTTGCAACAAGTCCACTTCCCGAGTACTGTGGCGAACCCAGATCTCTCCAGTTGCGATGACGCCACTTTGTCACCGGACTCACGTGGGTTCAGCTTATCTGGATCCAGTTTTGACCCAGTGGGTGATAAAATCTTCCCAGCCCTTATTTAAAATAACCTGGCTCATACCCTTGATCCACTGGTATTCTTAGAGCTACTTTTACTTGGGGATACATACTTAGTTCTTGAAAAAGAGTTAATGTGGTAATCATTCCCAAGCAAGGGAATCGTCCGCTTGACCAGTCCAAGTCCTATAGGCCGAGCAGTCTTACTTCCTATCTGCTTAAGGCGGCGGAAAGGCTGATAGACATGCACATTCGGTGCTCTCTGCTGACGTCGATACCACTGCATCCCATGCAGTTTGCATACATAGCCGGTAGATCGACGGAGGTCGCTCTCCACGGGTTAGTGGGAAAAATTGAGAGAGCCTTCGAATCCAAGAACATTGCTTTATGCTCTTTTCTGGATATAGTAGGTGGTTTGACAATACCGGCTACGGGTCCAGCTCTAGAGCGCAGACGAACTGCCCGTCCCTTGAGCCGGTGGATTAGTGCTATGCTCAAACACCAGATAATTACTTTCACCTTGGACTCTATGACTGCATGCATTAATGCAGTCAAAGGCTATCTCCAGGGAGGGGTTCTAGTCCCCCTACTCTGGTCCCTAGTAGTTGACGAACTACTAGTCTTACTCTCCGAGCAGAGCGTTGAACCAATCGGCTATGCTGACAACCTGGCTCTAATAGTGACCGGGAACTATACCATCACCGCAACAGAGCTCTGAACACGGTAAGTAGATGGTACGCAGACGTTGGTTTTAGCATCAATCCACAAAAAGCTATTATAGTTCCCTTCACTAGGCGCTACTCCGTTGACATTGACATATCCAACAAGGTCAAATATATAGGGGTAACCCTTGATAAAAGACTAAATTGGAAATCCCACCTCAGCAACACCCTCATATGGGCCTGCCGGACATTCTTTGGTTGAATCTGGGTTTTCAAATCCTGCACCATCCGTTGGCTCTTTGCCATGATGGTCAGACCCATCGTCACCAACGCTGCTATTGTGTGGTGGCAAAAGGTTACGCAGGTCACTGCCATCAGCAAATGCCATAAATTGCACAGGCTACTGTGCCTCTCACTGACAGGTGCACTTCGTACCTGTCCCACCACAGCAATGGAATCGATATTGAATCTGACTCCGCTGCATATCCAAATTAAAGAAGTCGCAACTATGAGCCTTCTTTCTAGGTTTAAAAGGCTTGCAATTCAGTTTTTTCAATTTGCATGGGCGGAAGGGGTCGTGGCCAAAATCAAAAACAAACTTGATCTGCGTGCAACAATAAGACATACTGTCCCAAAAATTTTGTTGCTCTATCTCTTATAGTCTCTGAGAGCTAGGTGTTCATACGGACGGACAGACGGACATGGCTATATCGTCTCGGCTGTTGACGCTGATCAAGAATATATATACTTTATGGGGTCGGAGATGCTTTCTTCTACCTGTTACATACATTTTCTGTCGGCACAAAGTTATAATACCCTTCTACCCTTTGGGTAGGCGAGTATAAAAAGTATTATATATTATATTTGTAGCAACGTCAAATGTTTGTGACAGGCAAAAGGAGGCATCTCATTCGCCACAAAGTATATATTTTTTCAATCCGAGTCAACAGCCCAGACGATATAGCCAAGTCCGTTTGTTCATCTGTTCAAATTTAATTGACAAGTATGTTTTAGAATTTTAGCACGACTCTCTTCGCCTCCGCAAACCGAAAAAAAGAAGAAGAAAGTTTTATTTTTGATATGCACTATAATAATTACTACCTTAAATATTTCTCAAAACTTTATTATGATCGGACAAAATTTAAAAACTTGTTTAGAAGCTTACCTTAATAACGGTCTTCAATAAACCTAATAAAAAACTTGACCTTTTTGTTTGTAATCAAATACATATTAGTTAAAAAATCGAACTATCATGAGAAAATTAAATTCAAATTAAAACAAGTATGAAAGCTACTGTCGAGTGTGCTCGACTGTGAGATACCCGCCGCCCAATTTTACCATCAAAATATTATATTTTTCAAAAATATACTGAAAAAATACTACAAAAAAATATACTAAAATTATACCAAAATAATATACCAAAATTTTCTTTGTTCGAAATTATTAGCTTGGCGGCACTTTAGTTGGTTTATTGAACACCATTATTATGGCACGGAGTGTCGTAGCAAATAACTATGTCACGGAGTGTCATAGCAACTAACTAGGGGCATCTGCACGTGGTAACGCCTTATAAAAGTAATATCTTAATAACTTCTGTGTTTTTTATCCGATTGTAACTAAATTCGTAGAGATCATTAAGATGGTGATTAGTATTGTGCGTACCAAAATTGAACGCTTCTAGGTTTAAAACGACGCTTGCAATTCGGTTTTATTTGATTTACGGGGGCGGGAGGGGGCGTGGCCAAAATCAAAAACAAACTTGATCTGCGTGCAACAATAAGACATACTGTCGCGGAAAAGTTGTTGCTCTATCTCTTATAGTCTCTGAGATCTAGGTGTTCATACGGACGGACGGACAGACGGACATGGCTATATCGTCTCGGCTGTTGACGCTGATCAAGAATATATATACTTTATGGGTGATGCTTCCTTCTGCCTGTTAGATACATTTTCGGTCGGCACAAAGCCATAATACCCTTCTACCCTTTGGGTAGGCGGGTATAACAAGTAGGAACGGCTACAGCCAAGCTTTGACTGTACGAGGTCATTGATTTTAAGTGTTAATGCGGAAGTTAGATCATAAAAGAAGATATTCTTGAAACGCAGCGTTTAATAATCTCATAAGATTATGAAAATTATAATAATTATTGAGAAAAACAAGTAAGAAAGCTACTGTCGAGTTTGATCGACTGTGAGTTACCCGTCACCCAATTTTACTGAATGGAAGAATAATAAAGAGCGACCATCGAAATATTATATTTTTTAAAAATATACAGGAAAATATATTTAAAATATTATACTAAAAATATACTGCAATAAATTTTGTTCAAAATGATTAGCTTGGTAGCACTTCATTATGTTTATTGAACACCATTATTATGTCACTGAGTGACAACTAGCTGAACAGGTGCAGCTGCACCCGATTTCGCCTTATAAACGTAATTCGTTGATAACTTCTGTGTTTTTTTTTGTCCGATTGTAACCAAATTTTCAGAGATCATTTAGATGATGATTTGTATTATGTTTGCCAAAGCTGAACATTCTAGCTTTAAAATGCTTGGCCCACATCTAAAATAAACTTCATCTGCCTACCGAGTTTTTACATGTGGTCTCCAAATTTGGTAGCTCTAGCTTTTATAGTCTCTGAGATCTTGATGTTCATACAGACAGACGGACAGACAGACAGGGCTATATCGACTCGGCTGTTGATGATGATCAATAAAATATATATTTTATGGGGTCGCAGACGCTTCCTTCTGCCTGTTACGCACATTCGGACAAACGCAAAAGGTCATGATTTTTTTAAAAATCCATGACCTAAAAAAACCTTGATTCGGTCGAGAAAGCATTCTTCTAACGTTTCCATATTTGATTGAAACATGAATACCCTATGTCCATATAACGGAAACAACAATTACCTTTCATACAATTGACTCAGTTATAAGATATGAGACTTATTTACAAAATGAATCCAATTGTATTTGTGTTATACTTCAGACTCTAACTACACTACTTGAAGTGTGAATAATTACTAAACCTGATTTGAAGTGGAAAAAGTAATATATTTATTTATTTTCTTATAAGAATGTTTACAATTATTAAGGTTTAATGGGAATTTATTGAACACATTGACTGATAAGTGAATGGATTGATGAAATATTTTAGATTTGCGTAGTACTTTTGCAGATTGCAAAGTTGATATGAATCTGAGCATGATAACAATATTAAGAGGTACTCATGCTAGGACACTCCTTTTGATTAAAGAATTGCATTTCGTAATGCTATTAAATTAAGTATTTTTCAATTGCACCAATAACAAGTAGTAACGGCTACAGTCAAGCTTTGACTGTACGAGGTCATGGATTTTAAGTGTACATGCGGAAGTTAGAGCATAAAAGAAGATATTCTTGAAACGCAGCGTTTAATAATCTTATAAGATTATGAAAATTATAATAATTATTGAGTAAAACAAGTAAGAAAGCTACTGTCGAGTTTGATCGACTGTGAGATACCCGTCACCCAATTGTACTGAATGGAAGAATAATAAAGAGCGACCATCGAAATATTATATTTTTCAAAAATATACTGAATATATACTAAAACAAGTAAGAAAGCTACAGTCGAGTTTGCTCGACAGTGAGATACCCGCCACCCAATTTTACCATCAAAATATCATATTTACATAATAGTATAAAAATATACTGAAAAAATACTAAAAAAAAATATAATAAAAATACCAAAATAATATATCAAAATTTTCTTTGTTCGAAGTTATTAGCTTGGCGGCACTTTAGTTGGTGGCCAAAATCAAAAACAAACTTGATCTGCGTGCAACAATAAGACATACTGTTGCGATAAATTTGTTGCTCTATCTTTTATAATCTCTGAGATCTAGGTGTTCATACGGACGGACAGACGGACAGACGGACATGGCTATATCGTCTCGGCTGTTGACGCTGATCAAGAATATATATACTTTATGGGGTCGGAGATGCTTCCTTCTGCCTGTTACATACATTTTCGGTCGGCACAAAGCCATAATAACATTCTACCCTTTGGGTAGGCGGGTATAAATATACCAAAAGATATACCGAAATAAATTTTGTTCAAAATTATAAGCTTGGTAGCACTTCATTATGTTTATTGAACACCATTATTATGTCACTGAGTGACAACTAGCTGAAAAGTTGCAGCTGCACCCGATTTCTCTTCATAAAGGTAATTCGTTAATAACTTCTGTGTTTTTTCTCCAAATTTTCAGAGATCATTAAGATGATGATTGGTATTGTATGTGCCAAGACTGAACGGTCTAGCTTTAAAATGCTTGGAAATCGTTTTTTTTTTAATTAACGGGGGCGGAAGGGGGCGTGGCCAACATCTAAAATAAACTTTGCCTACCGAGTTTTTACATGTTGTCTCCAAATTTGGTAGCTCTAGCTTTTATAGTCTCTGAGATCTCGATGTACATACACACAGACGGACAGAGAGACAGGGCTATATCGACTCGGCTGTTGATGCTGATCAAGAATATATATAGTTTATGGGGTCGCAAACTCCTCCTTCTGCCTGTTACTCACATTCGGACAAACCTAAAAGGTCATGATTTTTTTTAAATCCATGACCTAAAAATTGACAAAAATATTGAAAGACTAATTTTTTACGATTGTTATATATTATTTTTAATCACACTATTAATAAAAATGGTTCATATGAAACAAAATTTAATTGAATTAAAAAATTAAATTAATTATAACAATATATAAAATATATTTTAGAGTAGTTCACCTACTGGCTTGATTGTTATCTCGTGAACCTGCACATGGGGAGGTGTGGATAGGGTAAACAAGACTGCTTGGGAAATATCTTTTGCCTTTAGCATTGTCTCGTTAGCCAAATCACGAATATCATCAGGCACGATCTCTGTATCTACAACTCCAGGACTAACACTCTGAAAATTAAATAAATCTAATTAGAAACAGTTATATGTTGATCAAATCAGCTTACCGTGATCTTGATTCGAGTACCCAGACCCAAGAACTCCTGGCGATACATCTCAGTTAAGGCGGTGACTGCATGTTTGGTAGGTGGATACACATTCATTTCCGGAGCTTTGCCAGCCACAGGTCCAAACACTTTGTGGCCAACAATGCTGTTAATTAACACAACGTGACCGTCAAAATTGCGTTTCTTCATAGAAGCAAAGGCGCGCTGAGTGCACATAACGATGCCCATAATGTTGGTTTGCACAGTTTGCTGGACCAGCGAGATGGGCATGTCCACCAGTCTGCCATCTTGAAGAGTGCCAGCATTATTGATCAAAATGTCAATGCCGTCCAGCTGCTGCTCTATGGCATCGAAAGCGGCCTTCACTGAGCTTTCATTGCCCACATCACATTGAATAGCAATGAGCTTATCTTTACGGCCAGCTGGAATGGCCTTCTGAAGCTCCTTTACACGTTCTACACGACGGGCTAGTCCTACCACAATAAGACCAGCATTGACCAGGTCAACGACTATAGCCGATCCTATACCAGAACTGGCGCCGGTGACGACAGCAACGCGATTTTTCCAACGATCCATTCTGCTTACGAAACTATTCAGACAAGTGTTCACGTCGATTTGAATTTATACAGCGGTCAACTAACGACTTTTATAGTATTTCATCGTAACTGTAATCGCGTTTCTGATCAAACGGGTTTGGGTACACAGTCACGCTAGTGCTGTTATGCAAGTCATTTGGATGATAGTTAATTTGTAAAAGTTTAACATGAACTCATAATTGTTATTCTACCCTTTTCGATTACTACCTGTAATTTTTCCTCCTACTACTCTATATTCGACCGAAAATGTATGTAACAGGCAGAAGGAAGCATCTCCGACCCCATATATATTCTTGATCAGCGTCAACTGCCGAGACGATATAGCCATGTCCGTCTGTCAGTCTGTTCGTCCGTCCGTCCGTATGAACACCTAGATCTCAGAGACTATAAGAGATAGAGCAACCAAAATAGTGTGTGTAATTAGTGCACTCAGATCAAGTTTGTTTTTGATTTGGGCCACGCCCCCTTCCGCCCCCGTAAATGTAACCGAATTACAGGCGTTATTTTAATCCTAGGATGTTCAATTTTGGTACGCACAATACTAATCACCATCTTAATGATCTCTGCAAAACAATCGGATAAAAAACACAGAAGTTGTTAAGAAATTACTTTTATAAGGCGTTACCAAGTGCAGCTGCACCTAGTTAATTGCTATGACACTCCGTGACATAATAATGGTGTTCAATAAACCAACTAAAGTGACGCCAAGCTAATAATTTCGAACAAAGAAAATTTTGGTATATTATTTTGGTACAATTTTAGTATTTTTTGGTATTTTTTCAGTATATTTTTGAAAAATATAATATTTTGATGGTAAAATTGGGTGGCGGGTATCTAACAGCCGAGCAAACTCGACAGTAGCTTTCTTATTTGTTTCTGTTTGCGAGAGCTTACAGTAAATTTAAGTTCTGTTTTGAACTGCTACAGCACATTGTTGGTATATCATTACATATTGCGCTCTTTCCGATTTCGCGCACTTTCCGCGCTCGTGCTCTTTGTGCTGTGTTTTGTTGTTGGCCGTTTTGGCTATTCTTTTTTCTATTTTCGTCGCGCCCGTGATTTCGTGCTTGCTGTTTTTTCTGTATGTAGATATCAGCGTCCTAATACGCTGTTATTAACACAAATTTTATTCTTATGTCAATTTTTAGTTTCATTTAATTTTTATTTGCATTATAAACCTGCAGTATCTTTGTCTGCTATAATAAAAAATGCAGTGTACCAGCAAGCGCAAAAATGCTGGCTTCACCTGCCGTATAGTCACCTGATTGGCTCAAAATCTGGTTTAAAATGGACATGTGAGTCATGCAGGGATGTTGCGGGATTCATACGTCACACGAAGCAAGGTTTTGGTAATCTATTCGCAGGTTTTAAAAAACTTGCGGATGGTTCAGCAACTTTGGAATCTGGGTTTAAGGGCATGAAGCTTTTAACCGAGTCTCCAAAGCGTAAAAAAGCTAATACTCGTTTGTCCATTGGCCCAAACGAACTTGATGTCCCTGAACTGGTCAACAACTCATCCGTTCCCAGTAATGTAATGTAATTTACGTCTCCCATCCCTTGACACTCCTCAGCGTCAATGATTGCCGACAATGACATTGTTCCCATGGATGTCATTTGTTCTGATCCCGTTTGAGTCTCGGTACCTCTAGTTGTTGTTAATGTTGCAGAAACTCAACATGATCAACCTTCTGCTATACCTAACGTTCTACCAGCTAGTACAGATGCTCCTATCTCGACTTCTGCTACAGTTGCTCAGAACACTATAGTAGGTGTCCCACCTATGAAACAAATGTTTGTCTAGAAGACTTGCCCCTAATACGTCATCTGACCACATTAGGACCTTTATTCGTTCCAAAATTTAAGCATCATTAAAGGTAGAAAAATTTAATTTCTCATATGATCGGAAAATCGCATCTTTCAAAATAAGTGTTCCTGCCGAGCATTTTAGTAAAGTTTGCTCTAAAGACTTTTGGTCGGAATACTTAATTATTAAAGAGTATGTAAATAAAAAGAAAAATCGGCCACCGATTTTACTTCCAAATGTTACCACTAATTACTCTAAGTCTCAAACTCCATCTGATAGCTCAAAAAACTAACTTTTCTCCTGCTTGGCTATCAAAATGTGAGAGGCCTTTGTAGTAAACTTAAAAATGTTTATTTACTACTGTGGGCAAAAAGTAAGGTGAATTTGCTTGTAAAATTAAAAATATTTATTTATTAATCTAAATCAATTTCGTCGCCTTCAAAATAATCTCCTGCAGATGCAATGCACTTATGCCAACGTTTTTTCCATTCATCGAAACATTTCAAATAGCCACTTTCTGGTGTGGCCACGTTTGATCTCCTCAATCGACTCAAAACGGTGTCCTCGAAGTGGTCTTTTTAGTTTTGCGAACAGCCAGAAGTCACACGGAGCTAAGTCCGGCGAATACGGAGGTTGGGGAACGATATTTGTCGAATTTTTAGCGAAATGGTCACGAAGAATGAGTGCTGTGTGCGACGTCTTTTTTCCAAGAATTTCAGCTTTTTTTGGAACCAAACGTGATTTGACTTTTCGTAGGCTCAAATGGTCTTTCAGAATCGTTTTTACTGAGCCTTCTGATATTCCAACCATATCAGTAAGGTCTCTAACAGTTAATCGACGATTTTAGAGCACCAATTGCTTAACTTCATTGACGTGTTGGTCATCTGTTGACGTCAATGGTCGTCCGGAGCGCTCCAAGTCATCAACTCGTTCTCGACCTTCTTTAAAGTCTTTGTACCACTTAAAAACATTTTTCTGCGACATGGTAGAATCACCAAAGGCCTTCCGTAACATCCTCAAAGTTTCCGAAGCCGAAAATTCGTTCAGCAAACAAAATTTGATGACACTTCTTTGCTCACTTAATTCAGACATTACAAAAATCGCCGTAGTCACTTTTAGTCGTTTCGTAAATACAAGAGTAACTAAAATACCAATGATCACATTGACATGAAATTTGGCGTAGATGTCAATAACAGTGCCATCAACATTTAAAGAAAGAATTAACCCGAAATATTAAACTTTAATTCACTTTACTTTTTGCCCACAGTATTAGATAGCTTAAATTTTCCTTTTTATGTCATTGCCTTCACTGGAACTTGGTTAAGGCATGATATTCTGAATATTGAAATCTTTACTAACAAATTTTTTGTCTATAGACGTGATCGCATGCGGCATCGTGGTGGTGGTGTGCTTATCGCTGTCCATTCTGATATCTCGTCTGAGCACGTAGATTTATGTAGTGATTTAGATATCGAATTTGTAGCTGTAAAACTAATTTATTGTAGTTTTAGTATCTTTATCACCCGCTCTTATATACCTCCTGCCTCAGATAACTCTCTGTATTTATCCCATTTTTATGTAATCAATAGTATTTCTGAAATGCTTTCTGATCGTGATTTCTTAATAGTTCTTATAGATTTTAATATTTCTGGAATTTCGTGGCTTTCGTCATGTGAGTCCAACGTATTGAATCCTTCGTCAACTCATGTCTTTGTTGATAGCCTTTTTGATATAGCTTTGTCTCCAACCAATTCTATACAAATTGTCTAGATAAAATGCTTGATCTGATTTTTGTTTTGGATCCCAATACCTGCACGGTGTCCAGACTAAATCCTATTTCTTCACCTGAGGATCCCTACCACCCTGCTCTGGAGGTGCTGATTGACTTACCAGCAAGTGTTTCGGATGCAGGTGTTTTACCGGAGAAGCGAGTTCGTTGTTTTCGGAAGACCGATTTTAAAAAACTTTCTTTGCTTCTTTCACGTACTGACTGGTCCCAACTTTCTTCGTGTATTCACCTGGACAAGGCAGTTGACATTTTTTATTCTACATTAAAAATCAAAGCTATATAAAAAATATAAGGAAACTGTCTCTCTCTTATATATATTATACGTTAAATAATCTAAATTATTTGAAAAAGTGCAGACTAACTTTTCAGTGTGACCAGAAACGCTTCAATGACTTCGTCAATTCAAAGCGGAAGACGTCAACACTTCCAACAACATTATTTTTTGATAAAAAGACAGCTTTTAATGATCATGGCCTTGCCGATCTGTTTGCTGATTTTTTTCAAACGACCTATTCCACATCAACTTTTTTTAGAGCATTTTTGGTCCCTTACTTTCTGAAAGTTTATATTATACATACGTTAAATAATCTAAATTATTTGAAAAAGTGCAGACTAACTTTTCAGTGTGACCAGAAACGCTTCAATGACTTCGTCAATTCAAAGCGGGACGTCAACACTTCCAACAACATTATTTTTTGATAAAAAGACAGCTTTTAATGATCATGGCCTTGCCGATCTGTTTGCTGATTTTTTTCAAACGACCTATTCCACATCAACTTTTTATAGAGCATTTTTGGTCCCTTACTTTCTGAAAGTTTATTCTTTCGTGAACTTAAGTCATGTAACCCAGTTTTTTCTCCTGGCCCTGACGGAGTTCCTAGTTGCATGCTTAGGTTCTGTGCAGAAGTACTTTGTAAACCACTTTTAAAATTATTTGAATTGTCTGTAGAGTTGTGTTCTTTCCTTAAACTTTGGAAGGAGTCTTATATTATTTGTCTCTTGAAAAAAGGAAATAAATCCAACGTTCAAAACTATAGAGGTATCTCTAAATCGACTTCTATTCCCAAAGCATTTGAGAAACTAATAACTTCTCAACTGCAACACTGATGTAAATCTATAATTTCACCCTACCAGCATGGGTTTGTGAAATGTAGGTCTACTACCACTAACTTATTAGAATTCTCATCAATTGTCATTGAAGGGTTCCAATCAAAAATGCAAACGGATGTCATTTACACTGATTTCAGTAAGGCTTTTGATTCTGTCAACCATAGTCTCTTATTATACAAGCTCAATCTTCTTGGATTTCCACAGAACTTAATTTTGTGGATATCTTCATATCTTACATGTAGAATTCAAAGAGTATTTTACAAGGGCTCTGTGTCCAAGTCACTTCTGGTGTACACCAAGGAAGTCATTTAGGCCCATTGCTGTTTTACATTATTCATAAATGATTTACCGTCCGATATATCATACTCTCGCATACTTATATATGCAGATGATGTTAAGATTTGTCTGACTTTTAATGATCCCATATATAGCCTCAGATTGCAATCTGACCTTGATTGTTTTCAATCGTGGTGTGCTATATAATTTAATGATCCCTACATAACTAAACATCTGTACATGTCACTGGTTCGTCCTATTCTTGAGTATGGATCTAATATCTGGTTTCCCCAGTATGGGGTTCATCAAGATAGGCTTGAATCAGTGCAGAAACAATTTCTTCTTTTTGCTCTTCGTAGTCTTAGCTGGAATCCCCTAATTAGATTGCCTTCGTATCGTAGTAGACTTTTATTACTAAACCTTACTTCTCTTTCTGACCGTAGAACTATGCTAGGTGTAGTGTTTCTACATAGACTAATCATTGGCGAAATTGACTCCTTGCAGTTGACAAGCCAGATTAGCTTTGCCGTTCCGGTCAGAACGACTAGAAATTTCCTTCCCCTCTGTCTTTCCCGTTGTAGTACTATCTATGCCAGTCACAATGCTTTTCGAATTTTATGTGTAAATTATAATAAATTTTCTAATCTTGTTAATAATACTAACACTACCTTAGAAATAAAAACATTACTTTTACAAATATTAGCTCGTAGTTAAGAATAGTTCTTCTTATTATTATTAGTATTATTATTATTATTTTATTCTTTTTATTAATACTATTTTGTTGTTTAGTCTGTGTTAAGTGTTCGCGACCTCCGTTCCCGCACGTTATGCGGTTGCCCCTCGGTCGGATGGGCGGGTGGTCGTGTCTGCTTAGGTCCGCGCGTTAACAAGCCCGAGCTTGGTGTCGCTGGGCCACTTGATCGTACTGCCGTTAGTACGTCAACGTCCAAGAAATAAACATAATGAAGTGCTACCAAGCTAATCATTTTGAACAAAATTTATTTTGGTATATTTTTTAGTATATTTTCCAGTATATATTTGAAATATATATTTCGATGGTCACTCTTTATTATTCTTCCATTCAGTAAAATTGGGTGGCGGGTATTTCACAGTCGAGCAAACTCGACAGTAGCCTTCTTACTTGTTTTAGAGAGAGTAATAAGCAAGAGAAGGTCAAATATATATACGACGTATATTATTTTATGAACACGCATCAACGGGCAGCAAACTAATATCAACTAATAGAATCGCATGCAACAACCACGATACAATCTTCGCTCATTAACCAGGAGGAAACTTAATTTTGAAACAAACGACATGACTGAACCATTGAATGATACCGAAGAGCAACTTCGCACAATGCAAAGAGAAATGGATGCATTACGTGTGGCACTCCAAGACACAGCAACACAACAAGCCACCTCTGCACCGGCTGTTGCACCAGTTCATCGTCTACAAATTAATGTGCCAAATTCACTCGGAGTAATCCACAACTCTGGTGTGCACAAGTTGAGCGCGCATTTCGCCTCAACAGCATTATCAACGACGTGGACAAGTTCGATCTCATTACTGTACAGTTGGAGGAAGATTGCATTGAGTGTAGCTGATTTGGTCCAAAATCCACCAGATGTTGACAAATACCCCGCTCTCAAAGCTAGGCTACTATCTGAGTTCGCCGAGTCTGCTGAGTCTATGTTGCGTCGTTTGTTGCACGGAGGAACAACTGGCAAAAAACCTTCAGATATTCTGGCTCACATGCGTCGTCTGGCACCTGGCGAGCAATATGATAGTATCATCCGCACGCTTTTCCTTGCAGAGATGCCATCTGAATTTCGCCCAATACTGACTGTGTGGCCGGAAGCAGATCTTGACAGACTCGCAGCCACTGCTGACCGGATGCTCGAGGCTAATGGAACGAGCAATACTTGTGCCGCTGCTGCTACACCCGATGCTGTCAACGCAATTGCTCCCACTAAGATTTTGGCAGACGTTGCCGAAAGTTTACGTTCACTTTCCGAAAGAGTTGAAAAACTACAAGGAGAGATGAAATATCTAAAACAGCAAAATCAATCACAGGGCAAATCACACGACTTATCCAACGGAGGAGATAACCAAGCATCGACGATGTGTTTCTACCACAAAAAATTCGGTGACAAGGCTCAAAAGTGCCGACCTGGCTGCACTTACAAAGCAAATTTAAACTAACGCAGCTGTCGCCTGTTCAGCTGCACGGCGACAGCAAATACTCTGTTAGCAATATTACAGCACCCCCTGAGAGTCGCCTACACGTCTATGATCAGATATCAAGGACACGATTTCTGGTGGATTCTGGTTCGGTGATTTCTGTTGTACCACGTTCTGCGTTTAAGCAAAATTCACAAAAAGGCGATCTTGTATTGTATGCAGCTAATCAAACACCTATCCTCACGTATGGCAAACAGGTCATTCAATTAAACTTGGGACTTCGGACTTTCATCATTGGGGACTTTCATCATTGCTGATACTCACACACCGATCATCGGCGCTGATTTCCTTTCAAAGTTTCAATTGCTGATCGATCTCAACAACAAGCAACTCATCGATTCAACGACAGGTCTAACCACTAGCGCGCATCTTAATGATGGAAGTAACACAGCCATTTCTACTGTCGACAACGCTGTTGACTTTCGTGGCCTGCTACAGGAATTCATTGCGATAACACGTACATCAGACCTCACTGTTAGGAATAACACCGATGTATGTCATTTCATAGAGACCACCGGCAGCCCTGTTGCTGATCGCCCTCGTCGTCTTGCTGGTGATAAATTGGTAGCCGCAAAATCGGAGATCAATTTATTGATCGAGCAAGGCATCTGTCGACCGTCTAAGAGTTCCTGGTCCAGTCCATTACATCTCGTGACAAAAAAGGATGGAAGCTGGCGAGCTTGTGGTGATTATAGGCCGTTTGGACTTAAAAACGCTACACAAACGTTCCAACGCTTTATGGATAACATTTTCCGAGGCTTGGATTTTGTGTATTGTTACATTGACGATATTCTCATTGCATCAACAACAGCAGATGAACATGAACAACATCTTCGTACAGTCTTCAACATTTTGCAACACAACGGGCTCTGCATCAACGTTAGTAAATGTCAACTTGCTAAACAAGTGGTTCGATTCTTGAGTTATATCGTCAGCAAAAGTGGAATCAAACCCCCAACTGATTGCATTGATGCTATCTTGAGCTGATCAAGCATCTCACACCCAAGCACCACTAACGGAGCTGACAAGAGACATTAAAAAGAATGACAAGCGCATCATTCAATGGACACCAGAGCTTATACAAGTCTTCGAGGCATGCAAACGGAATGTAGCAGACGCTACAATGTTATCTTATCCAACGCCAAACACCAATTGGGCCCTAGTCTGTGACGCTTCAGATGCGGCCATTGGCGCTTCACTCGAGCAGCAGGTTGCTGATGTCTGGCAACCCCTTGGATTTTTTTCGAAAAAGCTAACTCAAACAGAGCGTGGCTATAGCACTTACGATCGCGAGTTGTTGGCCATTTACGAAGCAGTAAGACACTTTAAACATCTGCTAAAAGGACGTGTTTTTGTTATCAAAACGGACCATAAGCCATTAATCTTCGCCTTTAATCAACGTCCTGAAAAGGCATCGGCAAGACAGTTAAGGAAGAGAATACAGTTGCGGACGCACTGTCACGACTGTGCGAGATTAAGATGCCAACTGCAATTAGTACTGTCAATATTGAAGAAGCACAGCCTTCTGATTCCGAGCTCGGTGAATTGCTAAAGGGTACTTCCTCGTTGGATTTAAAATGAATTCGTGGCGACGACAACACTCTTATTTACTGTGACGTGTCAACGGGTACAATACGCCCCTACATACCACAGAGCCTGCGTCATCGAGTTTTTGGATCTGTGCATGGTTTATCTCATCCCAGTGGCAGGGCAACTCTGAAGCAATTACGCCGGAGCTACATTTTGCCAAGCATGAACAAAGATGTAATTTTCTGGTGTCGCAACTGCCTTCCATGTCAACGGGCTAAGATTCATAAACACAACTCACTTCAGCCCAGCAAAATCGAAGTTCCTGACAACAGATTTGAACACGTTCACATGGACATCGTAGTAATGCCTCTTCAACAAGGATATCGCTATTGTCTTACGATTATTGATCGGTTCTCACGTTGGCCTGAAGTGGTGCCATTAAAAGACATGACAGCGGAGACAGTCGCCACAGCATTCTGGACACTTTGGGTAGCTCGTTATGGTACGCCTAAGACGTTAACTACAGACCAAGGCAGTCAGTTTGAATCAGCTTTATTTAAGCAGCTGCTCAAGATGGTCGGTGGTAAGCATTTCCATACTACCCCTTATCATCCCCAATCGAATGGTTTTGTAGAAAGATGGCACAGATCATTTAAAACTGCACTCATGTGTCACCCAGAATTTCCTTGGTCTGAAATGCTTCCAACTGTTCTTCTGGGATTACGGACATGCTATAAGGAGGATCTTAAATCGTCAGCAGCGGAAATGCTATATGGCACAGTGTTGCGAGTTCCAAATGAATTATTCGACGACATAGATGCCGTATCTGATCCTGAGATGTTCTTAAAAAAGTTTTGCAGTCATATGAGAGAAGTTCGGCCAACAGCAACATCGCATCATATAAAAGTCAAATTTTTTATACAAAAAGGAATGCATGACTGCACACATGTTTTCGTCAGAGTCGATTCAGTTAAACAGCCACTAGAATCGCCGTATACTGGTCCATACGAAATCATTTGACGTGAGTCTGATCGGGTTTTCATCATAAGGAAAGACGATAAAGAGACAGCAATTTCTGTCGATAGATAAAAACCAGCATTCTTCTTAAAAGATGATTCTGCACAGAAAGACGAAACTCCAAAAACAATTCGCACGTATGGAAAAACAAACCAAAGATCGTGACAGCATCACTGAAGGGGGAGTACTGTGGCAACCCTGTTAGACACCTATTAGTTAAGCAACACTATATGTTAAGTTATCGATATCTATCGCAGCTAACTTCACTAGAGTTCTTCTTAAATGACGCGCTAATAAACGCTCGCGCCTAATTAACACTGAAAACGTTTGACAATAAAAGAATAATATAGGCTTATTATCTAAGAATAATTAATGGCGTATTCTATCCGCCATAAATTTGTGGCGACCCACTCAAGCACGATAGAACACATAAATTAACAACCATCATTTTACAATATTACAACAGATTAGAAGAAGACTGATTAGCAAAATGTATAGAGACACTCGATGCAATTTCTGACAATAAAATACAATAGGATAATAAATTAAATCTTATAAATAACACAAATTAGGTGTTATTATATTAGTAACTATGGTTACTAAAGTGGTGACCCCGACGTTCTAAATATTCTGCAAGAAACACTTAATTGGGCCAAAATTTGGCGAAATTAAAATTTGCACAGGAACACACATTTACATACGGAAAAAAAAGTGACGCTACGAATACCACGACAGTCGATGCCCGCCAATTCTCGCTATAACCTGCGATCACTTGTTCAAAGACGACTAATTTTTGACGACAACGCAATCAACAATATGGCTAATGAACAACAATTACTTGACATGGTATGTGATCTGCAATCTCAAATCGAAACATTACAAGTCGGCTCATCTTCAGCACAAAGAGCAAACGCTGCGCCAATGTCTCGTGCAACAATGCGTCTACCTAAATTCAGCTCATTTCATTGGCACAGCGTTACAAATGACGACGACAAATTCAACTTTATCACAATGAATTTGGATATGGATGTTGCTTTGGTCAGATAATCACTCCAACAGTCAGACACACGTCTCATCTCGACGCCGATCTAGATCTCAGTCACGCGCCCAATCTTCAAGTGCCACCAGTCAAACTCAACAATCTGATGAGCAACAAGCACAGTTGTGTTATTACCATCGGCGATTTGGAAATGATGCACAGAAGTGCAAATCTCCTTGCTCTCGCTCATCTCATTTAAACTAACGCAGTTGTCATCTTCAACGCTGGCGGGTGGCAGCCAAACTAAACACAGCGAACTTTCTGCCCACCCAATCGTTTTACATGAAGTCCGCCTCCACATCATCGATCATAACTCACGCAACAGGTTCCTCATCGACTCGAGATCTGTAGTCTCTGTTTGCCGCGCTCATGGGCGAGGCAAAACATCAAACAAAACGATCTCATTCTTTATGCGGCAAACGGATAGGTTATCTATACATATGGCAGCATGATATGTGATTTAGGCTTCGGACTTCGTCGATCTTTCATCTGGCCTTTCATCGTAGCTGACACTAAAGTTGCTATCATCGGCGCAGATTTCCTGTCACATTTTCATCTCCTTATCGATGTAAAGAACCAACACCGGCTTATATTTCCAATACGAAACATCAATCTGTGTCCACCATTCAAGGTGTACATAAATTTCAAAATCTGTTGGAAGAGTTCATTGACGTCACTGTACCTCCCAAAAGTACAAGCAAGCGACATGATGTAGAGCACCAGAGAGCACAAGAGGCAGCCCAATCTCTGATCGTCCTCGCCGTCAAGCTGGTGAGAAACTTGCAATCGCAAAAGCAGAGATTAACTTCTTAATCAAAGAGGGCATTTGCCGTCCATCTAAAAGCCAATGGTCAAGCCCACTACACATGGTGAGCAAAAAAGATGGTGGTTGGCGTTCTTGCGGAGATTATCGCAAGCTCAACACGATAACGGTACCTGATCGGTACCCAATAGCTCACATCCACGATTTCTCGGACCAGCTACACGGAAAGAAAATTTTTTCGACTCTTGATCTAGTGAAGGCATATTACCAAATCCCCATGGCCGAGTGCGACATTCCAAAAACAGCTGTTTGTACCCCATTTGGTCTTATCGAGATTCATCGATAATATTTTCTGTGGCATCGATTTCGTCAATAGCTATATCGACGATATCTTATTAATGTCAAACACCATCAATGAACTTGAGCAACACCTACGTACCGTTTTGCAAATACTTCGTAACCACGGACTTTGCATCAACCTGTCTAAATGTCAACTGGCACAAACAGAAGTACAATTTCTTAGCTACGTCATTAACGAACACGGAATCAAACCACCAAGCCATCGAGTCGATTCCTCGGCATCATAAATTACTATCGAATTACTATCTGCCTCATTCGTCACCCATCCAGGCTCCTCTTTCTGATCTTCTGAACAACGTTAAGAAGAATGATCAACGCCCAATTGAATGGACAGCAGAACGCGTATGCGCTTACGAGGCATGCAAACAAAGTGTCGCAGACGCTATACTACTCGCTCATCCATCCCCGAAAGCAAAACTTGCTTTGGTATGCGATGCCTCTGATACAGTCTTTGGTGCTGCTTTAGAGTAACTGGTGGACGACCATTGGCAGCCACTTGGATTTTTTTCAAAAAAGCTCACCAACACTGAGAGAAACTACAGCACATACGATCGAGAACTGTTCGCCATTTATGAAGCCACAAAACATTTCAAGCATTGCCTGGATGGTCGAGTTTTTTGCATTAAAACGGATCACAAGCCACTCGTATACGCTTTTCGCCAACGACCTGAAAAAGCATCACCTCGGCAGCTTCGTCATCTCGGCTTTATCTCGCAATTCACCACCGAAATAATCCATGTCAAAGGCTCCGACAACATAGTGGCGGATGCGTTCTCGAGGCTATGTTCAATCAATATGCCAATGTCCGTCAGTCTACAGCAGATTGAAGAAGCTCAGGCAAATGATCCCGAACTAGCGAATTTACTGCTACAATCCACTTCGCTCAAGCTCCAAAAAGTCCACTACGATCACGATATCAGCATCTATTGTGACGTATTAACGGGTGACGTGCGACCGTATGTACCTACTCTTCGTAACAAAAACTTCTCTATCTTTCACAGTCTCTCACATCCGAGCGGCAGATCAACGTTGCAGCAAATTAAAAAGGCCGTCAATTTAAAAGAACATCATCAATTGGTGCAGGACCTGTCTATCTTGTCAACGAGCCAAAATCAGTCGTCACAATCATTTGACACCCGAAAAGATAACTGTGCCTAGCGACAGATTCAATCACGTACATCTGGACATTGTTATGATGCCATTTCATCAAAATTATCGGTATTGCCTCACCATGATAGACACGCTGGCCAGAGGCAATACCTCTCACAAACATCACGGCCGAAACAGTGGCAAATGCTTTTTGGGCTCAATGGGTTGCTCGTTTTGGAGCACTCAAAACAATAACAACCAATCAGGGCACCCAATTCGAATCCGCTCTGTTTAAGGAGCTGGCTCAACTTATGGGCAGTGAACACATCCACACGACCGGTTATCACCCACAGTCAATCGGCATGGTCGAAAGATGGCACAGGTCATTCAAGGCTGCCATGATGTGCCACCCAAGCACTCCTTGGACACAACTGCTACCAGTAGTCCTACTAGGACTTTGCACGTGTTTCAAAGAGGATCTCAAGTCATCAGCTGCAGAAATGCTTTATGGAACGACAATACGCCTACCCAACGAATTTTTTGATGACATCAATGCACAAACGAATTCCGCCATTTTCATTGGTGATTTTCGTGAAATTATGCAAAAAATTCGTCCCACGCCAACTGCCCACCACAGCAATCGTAAAAAGTTCCGTCTTAAAGATATAGATCAATGCTCCCATGTATTCATCCGCACTGATGCCGTCAAGCAACCATTCCGGACCTTTTGAAGTCATCCATCATAACAACGACCGGGTTTTCACATTAAAGATCAACGGTAAAGAAGTAGCCGTATCTGTGGACCGACTCAAACCTGCTTTTCTGGTCCAAACCGACGATCAACTGGATTCTCATCCCTCCGGAGAAATTAGAACCTGCGAGAAAAAGCGAGTCCATTTTATCATATCGTGACGTCGTCACTGGAGAGGGAGTACTGTGGCGACCCACTCAAGCACCACATAGTGCAATTCCATAACACTTCGCATTCTGTTATTGTTCACGATAGATAACATAAATTAACAACCATCATTTTACAACATTACAATAGACTAGAAGAAGACTGATTAGCAAAACGTATAGAGACACTCGGTGCAATTTCTGACAATAAAATACAATAAGATAATAAATTAAATCTTATAAATAACACAAATTAGGTGTTATTATATTAGTAACTATGATTACTAAAAATTTTTGGTAATCACGAATTACCATTTAATAAGTTTATTCAGTTAAAAAAAGTTAAAATATAATAAAACGTGTTGAATATGATGTGATGGAATTGAGTGTGTAGAAGCTTGTCTGCGCCAAAAACCGGAAAATCTCTTGTGGTGGTGGTGGTAGACGCTTATAATATTTATCGATAGGCATATCGACACATACTATGCTATATTGGGCTGCTGGCGGTGCGTTTGTTTATGTGTTATTTTATTTCCTTGTGCTTGCGCCGACACCTGTTTAAGTGTTACGCACATTGATAATATTTTAAAACAATTGCTATGGACATATTATATTAACATTTCAGCAAATTTTATTGTTATTATTACTATTATTTTATTTATTTAAGCATTTCTTAATTTAAGTTTGCCTGATAAAAATAAAAATAATATTATAATAATAATAATATATGGCAACAAAGAAGAGCATAAACTATTCAACTATCCAAATGAAGCATTCAGAAATCACAAATATGAAACGCTGGGTAATGCACTCAAATTGACAAGCTCCACCCATACTATTGTATCTTGTCATATACGTGCATTTACCAACACATACATGCAAATGAAATATTCTAAAATCAAAACAGCTAAAATTTGAAACGCTGGGCAATGCTTGCGCCTTTGAATGCATTGGTGAATACACATATGTATGTATATGGCAAAATGCAAATGTGTTGAGCTGTAGACAAATTTTGTGTATTCGATTGCTTTAATTTTGATATTTTGAAGTCTCATTAGGATATTTGGGCGACTTCTTTGCAACTGACACAAATTGTTTTTGTTATTTTCGTTTCTTGTCGGCTGCCGAGCGCTATTGTCGCACGCCTCGTGGTGCCTCTCTTGCCCATATTCTTTCCAACATTGTTTGACTGATATGATTGTCTTTTTGACATGACGTAATTTATGCTGCTGCTGGTGGCACTGCACTTGTTGAGTCGTTGTTGTTTTATTTCTGTGATTTGCTCCGATTACACCTGTCTTGGAATATTTTGACATAACTTGATATTATTATCAAATAATTAGTATGGACATATTATATTTAAATTTCAGCATATTTTATTCCGAGTTATTATATATGAATATATGTGCAAATATTAACTCGGAATAAAATATGCTGAAATTTAAATATAATATGTCTTTACTTTTAAATTGATAAAAATAACACAATATTCAAACAAGATCGACAATGCAGTCGGCACACGCCAGCAAGAGTAAAAAATCAAATCAGCAAAATCACTACCAGCACCAGAACACAATTCGTCACAATACGATGTCGAAGAAAACAATGGTAAGGGGAGGGCACAAGACAAGAAACCAAAATAAAAACAACAATTGGTGCTAGCTGCAAATCGAATACACAAAATTTGCGTATGGCTGAACACAATTGAATTTTGTATAAACATTTGTGTATTCACCAACGTATTCAAGAACGCAGCTGCAGTACAAAACGCTTATACATATAATCACACATACATACAAGGGCTTCGACTAACATCAAACGTATGCACGTTCGAATGCGGCGTACGCCGTCGCAACCAAAACCGGTTTTTTGCAGTTATTTGTCGGTGGACAGCAACGTCCTACGACCCAACATGTTCGTGGGCAGCATCGCAATAAAATAGTGTGGCCGAATAGGCTCTCATGAAAAGCCCTGTCTATCTCTTATATGGTTAGTGGCTTCACCGCTAATCTTAGAGTGACCGTGTCGTCTCATTAACTTAGCTAGGTTGTCAAATGTCGATGGCGCTGTCGGTGTATCGGGTTGCCACAGTACTCTCCTTCCAGTGAATCCGTCACGAAAATTGCGAAATATAATTCAGATGACGTAGTTGTCGAGGTGTTGTTTTTTCGCGTCGGTGTTGAAACGCATAAATCAATGGTTTGTGTTTTAATCACGAAAATCCGTCCGACGACAAGGTGTCGGAAATATTTGATGGATTCGTAGATGGCAAGCAACTCTCGAACGTTCATGGAGTAATTTTCTCAGTGTTGGTGAGCTTCTTTGGAGCTTCCCAGAGGTTGCCAGTCGTTGCCAGAGCGTTGTTCTGATGCCTCAAAAACCAGCTGTAGTTGAGCTTTACTGTCAGGAAAAGATAAGAGCCCAGCATTGGTAACACATTGTTTGCAATTTTCAAAAGTGGGTATTAGTTCCGTGGTCCATCCAACTTGTCGTTAGACGTTCTTTTTGACATCTCGTAACAGCTCCGACAGAGGTGCTTCAACGTGAGAAGATCGGGCAAGGCATCTGCGAGAGTAGTTTATAACGCCCAAAAAAAACAAAGATGGCTAATAGTTTCTGGACGTTCGTAGTCGCATATGGCATTGATCGGATGGTTGTTTTATGCCATGTTCGTTGATTATGTAGCTGAGAAAATTTACTTTCGTTTGTGCAAGTTGGCATTTGCTCAGATTAATGTTTAGGTCGTATCTTCAAAGGACTGATAGTACTGCCCGAAAATGTTCTTCGTGTTCGGCGATCGATATCGACGTTATCAGTATATCGTCTATGTAACAATAAACGAAATCCATGCCATGAAAGATGTTGTCCATAACCGGTGGAAGGTTTGGGTTGCGTTCTTCAAACCGAATGGCATATACTGAAATTCTATAAGTCCAAATGGAGTGCATACAGCGGTCTTCTGGATGTAGTCTTTGGCTATTGGAATTTGGTAGTACGCTTTAACCAAATCGAGTGTCGAGAACATTTTTTTGTCATGGAATTGCTCAGTAAAATCGTGTATGTGTGCGATTGGATAGCGATCAGGTGTCGTAACGGAGTTGAGCATGCCTAGCTCAATTACAAGATTAATTTATTTTTTCGCAGCGGCAAGTTTATCACCAGATAAGCGTCGCGCTCGGTCAGCAACGGGTGTTCCATGGGTTTCAATATGGTGTTTAACTTTATGCTAAGATGTTGGCTTTGTTGTTTGGTCACCTCAACAAATTCGGCAATCGAGTCGATTAGGCGTTTGTTTTTGAGGTAGACAAAAAGCTGGAATTCGGTTAAAAAATCTGCTCCTATTATGGTTGCTAATACTTCCGCGATGATGAATGGCCAGGTAAAATGCATCGAAGATACAAGTTCAGTTCAGTGACATGTCTTCCATAGGTGTGATTTTGTATAACAGAGCAAGGGGGTCGGCAGCTGTTTGAATTTTCGTCAAAACACTTGTGATAATAGCAGAGACTCTTGTGAAGAGGTGGGGTCCCAATCCTACATTTTTATCTTATTTTATTCATTTTCTTTCTTTCTTTTATTACATTATTACTATTAGTATTAAGTCTTTCTCATTATTAGAATTAATTCTTTGTATTATTAGAATAAAGTTCCTTATTACCATTATCATTAGAATTAAGTCTGGCACGAAGCCAATTAGTTTTTATTAAATAAGGCACGAAGCCAGCTACGCGAAATTCCAAAAGTGCCACCTCTAACCAAACCTGCCATCGCTAATTCAGCCCAGCGGGATAACGGATCAACGCAAAATAAGACGCAATAGCAAAGCCGAACAGCAACGAGCGACAGCGCCAGCAAGCAAAAGCAAGGCGGCGGGGAAAGAGACAACGCGCGCAAAACAACGAGAACCCACCCTCAAGAAATGAACGAGATCAGTAGCTGCAGGCAGCGAAAATATTCATTCGGGGAGTCTGAGCCCAGCGGTCAAGCCGAGTAGTCATTAGCAGAGTGCAGAGAAACACAAACATCAGAGACAACGACAACAACAACAGTGGAATATTTTGGCATCGTGGAGGACTTTGGGTGAGCTAGCCGAAGTTTACAAAATAACAGACTATCAGTGCGGTTAGGGAAATTATAAGAAGTCAATTAAAATGCATTTATAACCATTGAATAAAACATTTATAACGAGTAATAACAACAATTTCTCTTATCCTTTCCAAAGTGAGTGTGATACCAAATTCGTGGCCGACAGTTATCAAACCATAAAACCCTGTGCCGAAAACCAAGTTACGAGCCCCAGTGTGGCGGTGTGTGCTCCACAACCACCAAGACAAGTTTCGGTCAGTAGGTCAAGGCAGTGGCAAATCGGCTTGTGTTCATTTCGGTTTGTCACGGTTAGCAGGTCATGGTGGCCATTTTACTCTAAACCCGTGGTGAGAGAACGACCCGATCGACCAGTGTTCCTTGCCACAGACCTAGTGGAGATTCCAAGTGGAGGCGTGAGATTCCACAGCCACTTGCGTGTACACGGGTCTGTGAGATTTGGGTCGGAATGAGCTGGATGGCGTTTCCTCCAGTTTTTTTCTGATCTGGTTAGAACTGGCAACAGGGTTGTCGAGCTTCTGGGGTGTAGAGCGAAAATGATTACTGTCGGACCCATTTAAATCTCCCCAGAGTCCGTGCACTATACAAATATTATTGTAAGTGGCCCTGGGCGTGACCGAGTATACCCCAGCTATAAAAGCTTCGTTACACTCTCAACAGCTTTTGAATTTTGTTCACCAGTATTTTGTGTTGGTCTGGAACCTCGCGATGAGCTGCGCAAACGATATCCTTGATTTCATTGATATCTTGTGCGAGTAAGCTCAAGTTGTCGCAAATATCTTTCAAAGGATCTGCGTTGGCAGTGGCATAGATACCCGGGCTTTGAGGAGACGCGAGAGGAGGGTTTGTGCCAATAGCAAACGAAGCAGTCAATGACGGCTTAGAGCATTTTATCCACGATCTTCGCCAGTTTTTCCAAATCAGTTTCTTCCAATACGCTGAGAATTGAACACTTCAGCTAGAAATAATGTGAGAATAATGTTCTCGCTGCCAGGATCCGGAGCTAGGCGTCGCATATTAGCTAGGATATCCGAAGGCTTGAGACCCGACGCACCTCCTCTTTGACGTAGTCGCCGTAGCTTTGATTCTGACGACTCAGCGTACTTTTGTAGTAAACGATGTATGATTGCTTCAAATTTGTTATCAGCAGGTGGACGAGTCACTAAGTCTTTCACAGCCAATGCAACGTCTTCTTCCAGGTGGAGCATTACCAAATCGAACTTGTCGGTGCCGTCGACGATATGGTACAAACGAAATGATCGCTCTATTTGAGCAAACCAAAGTTGAGGGTTGGTGTGGGTGAATTTGGGCAAGTACAGTTGCACTAAAGTGCGCGAAGTGCCTCGAGTTGCAATTGAAGTTCTCTGACTTGGGCAGACTAGTCTAAGTTTGGGTCTGGCAAAGCGATGGACAAATTTGTTTGAATGGTTTCGTCGTTGAGGTTCAGACGTCTCCCTTTTAAATTGCGCAGTTCGAAATTATTTTTGCGCATTAAACGTAAATTGCTTTTAAACAAATATTTCTGATTTTTTGACTTTTCGTACTAGCCGTGCTAGTTGATCACATCAGGGTCACCACTATGGTGATTTCGGTATCACCATTAAGTTTTATTCAGATAGAAAAGTAATATATAATAAATCAGAGTAATGCAAATCGAGCGCTTTCGAGCTTCTTCGCTTAGAGTGACCATGTCTTCTCAATCACTATGTAGCTAGGTTGCGAGATGTCGATGGCGCTGTCGGTATATCTGGTTGCCACAAATCTTTAGTAATCACGAATTACCATTAAATAAGTTCATTGAGCAAGTTGAAATATAATAAAATGTGTTAAATATAATGTGATAGTATTGAGTGTATTGAAGCTTGGGCGCTAATCCGAAAAAACAAGCGATCTGCCGCTTATTAAATCTATCGATAGACATATCGATAGTACGATGCGATACGAGCGTCTATGATGTTATTGCAGGTGTTGCCACAACTACCACCACTCTAGAGACCAACTGGAAACGATCCAAAGCTTGGAATAAGTGCGCATGACTTTAGTATTCGCCACGTTATTGTCATCGGAATAGTTATTTTGGATGAATGCTGGCTTGAGACAATCAGCAGAGATTTAAATGAGGCATACTCGATCGGTTGATTTTTTTATTACTTGGTAGGGACCTGAATATGGCGGTTCCAAAGGTTGCCGAGCGGAATCAGTTCTCGACATTGCATGTGTGCAATGGTTCATATGTTTTAAAACAAACATGCTTTTGCTGCTACTTAGATGATGCGCTGATGCAATCGGTCGAACGGAGCGCATGTGTTTCAAAATTTTTCTATGAAATCCTTCTGATGAACAGGTTTGGAGATGTCATCATAACATTCATTCGGTAGCTGCATGTATAAGCCATAAACCACCTCAGCAGTTGAAGTTCCTAAATCTTCTTTGAGGCAAGTTGCTACACGTAGCTGCGTCAAATTTGGTGTATTGTGGCTCTGCTACTAGGGTGCGAAGTTCCATGGATTGCCATGAACAACAAATTGCAACATTGGAAAGCAACATGGAGCAACAGCAGTCGAGCTCTCGCCATAACCTACAACGTTTTAGCGAGCCAAAATTCAATGAGGCAAATCCAGAATTTTGGTTCTTTCAAATTGAAAGTTCGCTTAGCCTCAACGGCATAATAATATCGACATTTGAATCACTGAACCGCTATCAAAATTTAACAAGTTAGAAAGCTACAGTCGAGTTTGCTCGACTGTGAGATACCCGCCACCCAATTTTACCATCAAAATATTATATTTATATAATAGTATAAAAATATACTGAAAAAATACTAAAAAAAATATACTAAAAATACCAAAATAATATATCAAAATTTTCTTTGTTCGAGTTATTAGCTTGGCGGCACTTTAGTTGGTTTTATTGAACACCATTATTATGTCGCGGAGTGTCATAGCAACTAGCTAGGCAGCACTAGCAGTTGCACGTGGTAACGCCTTATAAAAGTAATATCTTAATAACTTCTGTGTTTTTTATCCGATTGTAACCAAATTCGCAGAGATCATTAAGATGGTGATTAGTATTGTGCGTACCAAAATTGAACGTTATAGGTTTGAAACGATTTCGGCAATTCGGTTTTATTCGATTTACGGGGGCGGGAGGGGGCGTGGCCAAAATCAAAAACAAACTTGATCTGCGTGCAACAATAAGACATACTGTCGCGAAAAATTTGTTGCTCTATCTCTTATAGTCTCTGAGATCTAGGTGTTCATACGGACGGACAGACGGACAGACGGACATGGCTATATCGTCTCGGCTGTTGACGCTGATCAAGAATATATATACTTTATGGCGTCGGAGATGCTTCCTTCTGCCTGTTACATACATTTTTGGTCGGCACAAAGCCATAATACCCTTCTACCCTTTGGGTAGGCGAGTATAAAAATAAGGTTAATCATTCGTTTTTCAGAGTCGGCGGAAAGCAAATTGCAACGCTTACTTAATGGGTTAGAATCCGCTGGACCCAAATCAACAGAAATTTTGGCTCGCATTAAAAGCTTAGCACCAAACGCTGGCAACTGGCACAGTACTTGCACTGTTCATGCGCCAAATGCCGCAGTCGATATGCCCGTTCCTCTCCGTTATTCAGCAGAACAGCCTCGAGTATCTAGCCAAAATTGCTTAATTTAACGGTCTCTAATTTTTCTTGTGAGACGGTCGCAAAGTAACGAGCAGTGCCAGGCTCTGTTAATGTGGATGCTATTACACGATCGCCAAAGGTTACAGACATCAACTCGTCGATACTAACATTGCTCAATTCAGTCTACAAGCTGCAAATAGAAGTGAAGATTATCAAAAATGCCAAATCACAGTCCAATTCACGCACCCACAGTATTCCGAGCCCAGCAGTTTCAACTAGAGCTGCAAAAATCTCGTTGTCTGGTACAACGATGTTTAAAACTTCGATGTTTTGAAACATCCATGAATCGCTGGATTTATTAAAAATTTTTCTAGTTCAAAAGTATTGAAGTTTATTCAGTTTTTTTCTTAAAACTAAGGAAACAAAACAATAAAAGGTTCACTTCAGTGAACAAACAAAATACTCTAAATTAAAGTTTTTTTAAATTAAGAGATCATTCATCTATTATCTACTGATTTTTTTCAAAAAAACGGAAGGGTATTCACAGCTTTGGGATCCAAGGCTTCTTATTTGTAATTTCACCAGCTTTGCTGAATGCACGTTCCGACTCTGTCGAAGTTGCAGGAATGTACAAATATTTTACTGTGCATTGCACAAGGTAACAAAGTTATTTATTTTATTTAATATATTAGATACAGTATACAATACATTATCTAATTAAGATGAGGCATGCTAACATCTAGGGCCTTCGATGCCAATCGTAATATAATGGAGATCGTACGTTATATATGGTTAACTAGATTTGTTTGTATTAAAAAATTGTATATTAAATTAATATTATGTGTGCTCTTTCTTTTAATAGAGTAGATTGTGTGATGTTTTTGAATAATGCTGTTCTGACGTCGGCTAGTAAGGTGCAGTGATCTAAGATGTGTTCTATTGATATGTTGCATCCGCGGGCGCATATAGGAGGTGGGCCTCGTGTTAACAGGTGCTCATGGGTAACTTTGGTGTGACCAATTCGAAGTCGTACAAAAGCTGACCACTTCTTTTTGCGTGAGTTGGATGGGTATGCAACACCAAGGCCGGTTGTGTTGTAGTTTTTGTAGCGATGACGGAAGAGTGACCAGTTGTTGGCGGCTTCGTTAGCTATGTATATTGAAATGAAGGAGTTGAGATCTCTTTCAGACGGTGGGATGAATAACAACGATGGGGTCATTGTAGATGCTGCTCTGTCTGCTAATTCATTTCCTTTAATTCCCTGGTGGCTAGGCACCCAGAAAAGTATGATTTTTTTAGCAATACAAATGCTCCGGATTTCCACAATTATGCTGTTAAAACAGTTGAGGTTTTGGACAGCACAAATTGTACTTAGGATGTCTGAGAATATTACGTGTTTTCATTTGTCATTTCTTGCGAAATAGCATGCTTTTAGCACGGCTAGGGCCTTGGCGGTAAATATGGAGTAGTCTTGTTGTTTGCATGTGATGTGTCTTCTCTATGAAGTGTTTTCGGAATATCGTAGTACAAGTGTTGGTCTTTTTGTTCACGTGCAGACTTAGGTTTATCAGGTTGTCCTGTAGTAACCAAGGAGGGTTGTTGACTTTTCGTTTCGGGCATATCGGAAGTTCCAAGTTCATTTCCATTTGTAGTTTAGCCCAGTGTCGAATGATTGATAGAACCTTGTGTTTTCGTTTGGCTTTCGTAGCCTTTATGAAGTTTATGCTCAGTAGCCTATTAGATGAGGTTGAGAGTTTTGCAATAAGTTTGGCAGTAGCTGCCATTCTGCGATCAGGTAGAGATGGTCGCCCCGCCTCGGCGAGAATGCATTTTATTGGGGATGTAGGGAAGGCATTAATGCAGCGGCGGACCGCTGTGTGATATGGGGCTTGGATTTTTTTGATGTTGGACTCGGAGGACTATCCGAAGATTGGAAGGCCGTAGTTCGCTTTGGAAAGGATCAAAGCTCTAGTAATGTTAGTCAACGTGTTAATATGGATTTGACAAAATTTGGAAAAATCTAATAATGTTTAATCTAGTTTCTAGGTTGGCCCTTAATAAAGTACAGTGTTGCCTGAAGTTAAATTTATTATCAAATAATATTCCAAGGATTCTTATTGTGTCTACCGGCTCTATGTTAATGTGGTTTTGAATCACATGTTTAGAGTTGCAGTTGTGTTTTCTACAAATGTGGAGCAATTTGCATTTTTCTATAGATAGGGATGCCCTGAGATATCCCCCCATTCCTTAATGTCTTTTAGGACACTTGCAAATTTGTTTTTAAAGATTGTTGTATCTTTTATTTTTGTATAGATAATTGCATCGTCTGCATAAATTGATAGTTGTAGATTTTTATGTTGAAGTATGATACTACTTAATTTGTCAAATGCAATTATGAATAGAACAACAGAAAGGGGGGAACCTTGTGGGATGCCATTATAGAGTGGGTGAGATTTCGAATGAATATTATTAACCTGGACTCTAAACGAGCGGTTGACCATGAAGGCCTTTACCGCATTAAAGGCTTTAGGTCCTACCCTCCAGATCTCAAGTTGATTTAGAACGGCATGTATGCGATCGAATGCTTTTTCAAAATCAGTCCCTAATATAGAGACATGATTTTTTGTCGAAAGTGCATCCGACACAAAATGATGTATTTGTAGAAGTGTGTCCATCGTTCCGTGTTTGCGTTTAAATGCTGATTGATGGTGCGAGATTAGTTCATTTTTGGTAATAAACCACATGATTCGACGGGCGAGGATCTTTTCGAAAAGTTTGCTGAGGCAGGAAAGCAGAGATATTGGTCTGTAACTGTCTATTTCAAGAGCTGGCTTTTGTGGTTTGGGACGTGGTATTACCACTGCTGTGCTCCAGGTGTGGGGATAGGTGCTGCAATTTAATATTGCGTTATATAAACTTATCAGGTGGTGCTTGGTACCTGGTGTGAAATTTTTGATAATAGGATAAGAAATCCTGTCGAAACCGGGGCTCTTTCCTTTTGTCTGTGCTAAAGCTGCTTCGAATTCATAATAGCTAATATCAGTTTCTAAGTGTTTGGCTGAGGTAGTTATACTCTGGGGTGAGTAGTTAGTTATTAAGGCAAAGGCTTTTTTACGAATGTATTCTGGTGTAAAGTGTTGGTCTTCAGAAGCATCAGACCATTTTGATCCAAAGGCTTCGGCAATATCTTTGGAAGGTGTCAATAGGGATTGATGAACTACAAGATTTTTTAGCGGGGTTTTGGGGATACCAGTTAAACTTTTAATATCTGCCAAGATTTTTTTGGGGGTAGACAGGGGAGTTATGGTGGATGTGAAATTAGACAAAGCATTTCTTTTGGAAATTTTAGCTTGAAAATGGCCTTGACTCTTTTGTAGGCAATGAGGTTAATGGGGGACATATTGCGTTTGAAGGTTAGCCAAAGGGATTGTTTTTCATTACGTACTTTGTTAAGGGTGCTGTTTCACTATACTACAGTTCCCTTGTGGGGTATACTTTTAGTTTGGGGAATTGAAGAATTGGCTGCTTTTCGGATAGCTTTAGTTAAATTGGCAACACCCTGGTGGATGTTGTTGTAGCTAAAGTTTCCCAAATTCGTGTCTAGATTTTTTTTAAACTTATTCCCGTTTGCCGCATCGGTTTTATATTTGGGAGATAGAATAACTTTTTCGATTTTCAAATGTGTAGCTAATGTATTGGTTATGGGGAAGTGATCACTGCCATGTAAAAATTTGTCAATTGACCATTGGCATCTGTGCAGGATTGCGGGTGAAGCTATTGTAAGGTCAACATTGGTAAAAGTGTTGTGAGTTGAAAAGTGAGTCGCTGTGCCGTCATTTAGAATAGAGAAGTTAGAGTTTTTCAAAACATTTTTGATTTTTTTACCGCGTGAGTTTGTAGATGGCGATCCCCATAGGGGACTCCAGGAATTAAAATCACCGGTAAGTTGAATTGGAGTGTCAAATATATTTAGAAGCTGTTGTATGTCATTTTCGGTAAAATGTTGAGACGGATGTATATAGACATTTATTATTGTAATCTTAGAACTGCGGTTTAATTGAAGTGCATCACATAATATGTTAGAGTTTACTGAAATACGCTTATGAGGAATCTGCCGAAGGGGTAAGTGTTGTAGATTTTCGAAGAGAATTTATCAATATATTGATTTGCGATCTCTTTTATTGTAGTTTGTGTTTTTTCGGCTTGCGTTTTGCTTGTATTTTGTTTTGTGCTAGAAGCATGGGAGGTAGTAATTGATGCATAACTGTGAGTATTGGTTTGAGGAGTTTGTAGTTTGTGTAGTCATCTAGCTTCTCGCATACTACACTTTCGTCTAGTTTTGATTTTTAGTATTTCCTTTTGGGCTTGATATTTGGAGCATGTGGATGAAGAGGCCGCGTGTTCTTCGTGTTCTTCTTGTCGTGCAATTTGCAGATTATTTCGCAGATGCCCGGCAACTCTTTGGTTTTGAGGAATTTATCAGCAACGATTTTGTTTTTGACGAGTAGCAGGAGGCTTCCGTCGCGGAGAGCAGATATATTGATGATTTCTTTACTGAGATGTAGAATAGCTTTGTGGACCATGAAGCAGGAGTAGTCGGTTACTGGTTTTTCTTCATTCTTGGCAGAAAGTGAAATGTATTTGGGATTTTCTGGAGTCACTACTGGTAATTCTGGGAATTCGAATGGTGTTTTTAGTAAAGGTCTTTTCTTTTTGGTTTTTGGGCTTTCACTTAATAGCGAAAACATATTTCCACTCCGATCGGGTGGCCGATGGGCCATGGTAAAAAATTTATAAAGCTTTTATGTGTGATTTATGTAATGATCGCGATGAGTGGGAGAAGAAAAAATAAGTAATAGGTAAAGAGAGACTGAAAAAACGATGCGCGATGTTTCGTTGACATCTGTTCAGTTGCAGAGTTAGTCGGTTAGTCGCTAACAAAGTTGATTCTCATTAATCTATAAGAAAATAAACCATTATAGAAATTTATAATAACTTTAAGGAAACCGCGACCTTCCAAAATTTCAGCAGTTCTATTACCTGAAATGCGATTCGCTGCTTTAAATATGTCCGCATTTCAATAAATGTATCCGATCTGTTGGGTTTTGTCTTTTTGTCTGTACTACCAAACTATAGACGGCTCTGTAATTTTGTTGATAAAAACAATCGTTTTTCAGAACCCACATTTCCATTTTCTGCTCAAGATCGTCTAATTCATCCAGTTGTTGAGTTGAATGTTGCAGTTTCGAATGGCTCCGATATAGTAAAAAGGTCTTTTATGAGGGCAAACTTATCATCATTTAAGGGCGTTGGTGTCTTAGAAGTTTTAAGCAAAACTGAGCACATTTCTTTTCTGAGACGAAGGACTCGTTTCAGCATGTAGCAAGCACTGTTCCAACGGGTAGGTATTTCATTTATAAGGCTTAGCGGCTTGGAAATATTTTGTGCGTTTTTAGGTCATGAATTTCAATAAATTCATGTCCTTTTGTGTTTGTCCGAATATGCGTAACAGGCAGAAGGAGACGTTTGCGACCCCATAAAGTATATATATTGTTGATCAGCATCAAAATCCGAGTCGATATAGCCCTTCCTGTCTGTCCGTCTGTCTGGCTGTCCGTATGAACATCGAGATCTCAGAAACTATTAAAGCTAGAGCTCCTAAATTTAAAAACAACATATTCAAATTCGGTAGGCAGAAGAAGTTTATTTTAGATGTTGCCCACGGCAATTTCCGCCTCTGTGAAAGACTTAAAACACATGCACAGCCACAATTATGAACATACAGCTACCCACATGTGAAGAATCCTAGTGCGGATGTTTGGTGAAAATTTCATTATGATCGGACGATAAACATGGAATATATAGAAGTGGGAAGGGTCAGTAGAAGGGTCCCGAATGCAAATACCAGACAGTTCAGCTCAGAATTGTTTGTTTTTTTCACAAATATTATTATTATTATTCAATGTATATTATTTCTCGAAATTTGAATGTTTCATAATGTGATGGGGGTTGAGGAGCGGAGAGTTGATCGAATGCTGGCGGTTATTATTTAAATATAACATACTCATAATTAGAATTGTCTCATAGTGCATTTTTACCCAACTTACAAAATGAGATGGTGGCGTGATTGGTTAATTAGCGAAGAATTGATCGAATGTTGGCGGTTCGAACCCCGCTCGGGCAAATTTAAGACTCGAAATTTTTATACCCGCCTACCAAAGGGTAGAAGGGTATTATAACTTTGTGCCGACCGAAAATGTATGTAACAGACAGAAGGCAGCATCTCCGACCCCATAAAGTATATATATTTTTTATCAACGCCAACAGCCGAGTCGATATAGCCCTTCCTGTCTGTTCGTCTGTCCGTATGAACACCTAGATCTCAGAGACTATAAGAGATAGAGCAACAAATTTTTCGCGACAGTGTGTCTTATTGTTGCACGCAGATCAAGTTTGTTTTAGATTTTTGCCACGCCCCCTTCCTCCCCCGTAAATAAAAAAAAAACTAATTGCAAGCGTAAACCTAGAACGTTCAATTTTGGCACGCATAATACGAATCACTATCTTAATGATCTCTGAAAATTTGGTTATAATCTGATAAAAAAACACAGAAGTTATTAAGATATTACTTTTATAAGGCGTTACCACGTGCAGCTGCACCTAGCTAGTTGCTATGACACTTCGCGACATAATAATGGTGTTCAATAAACCAACTAAAGTGTCGCCAAGCTAATAATTTCGAACAAAGAAAATGTTGGTATATTATTTCGGTCTATTTTGTAGTATATTTTCAAAAATATAATGTTTCGATGGTAAAATTGGGTGGCGGGTATCTCACAGTTGAGCAAACTCGACAGTAGCTTTCTTACTTGTTTTATAAATCATTTTGAACTGAGAAGTGTTGTTTTATCCACAAGCAAGCTCATCAACGATGACGATCAGACCAGCGACAATATTGCCAACTCAATTAACGCGGTATTGACAGAGTAGGGCATAGCAAGCAAAATATCTGCGATAGTTACAGATAATGCTGCGTCGATGATCAAAGCCTGTTCAATTTTGGAAAAGAGACATTTGACCTGTTTTGCTCACACGCTCAATTTGATCATGCTACTCTGCTGTTGGAGCATTTAACACCAATTATTTTAAAATGTAAACGGATGGCTACATTTTTTAAGAGTAGCTTAATTGCTTACTCAAAGCTGTAATCGGCTGAGGAAACAGACTCTTCTTACGGGCTAATACAGGAAGTGCCGACACGATGGAATAGTTGTTTCAAAATGGTGAGCCGGATTTTGAAAATAAAAGATGCGGTTTCTCGTGTCCTGCTAGACTCCAAAAAGGCACCTCCACCGCTGACAGCTGAAGAGGTAGCAGTTCTGTTAGATCTTGAGCTCTTGTTTGAACCATTTGATGCTGCAACAACTAGAGTCTCCGGAAGTAGTTGTGCCATAGAGTCTTTAATTATACCGTGCAACTATTTGATAGAGCAAATTAATAAGCGACTGTTCCAGTACGAAAACAGGACAGTCGCAAAAATGTCTACAATTTTGGATCCGAGGTTCAAAAAAGAAGGATTTCGAAGCAGCAGCTGTGCTGATTCTGCTGTCGACCTTCTGCAAAATGAAGTCTCTTTTCTACTCAAAAATTTAAATACAATTTCTGATTCACCAACACACGATTCACAAACTCACGATTTTGAAGATGGAGCTGTTTTCTTCTCGTTTATGAAAACGAAAATTTCGGAAAAATTAAAAACACCCAAATCTGATGCAATAATTGCTCTCCGGGAATACTTGGAGATGCCCCATGCTTGTCCTACAATAAGTCTCCCCTTGACTATTGGAAAGTTTGTCCATTTATTCCTTCTTAATTTATTTATCAGATATAAATTACGTTTCCTTTTTCTCTCAGACTCACGCCTCTAAAATGGAGTACTTAAAGGAGTGCGCCTTGAGATATTTATGTGTCCCCGTGTGCTTAACCGAGTCGGAACGAGTTTTCAGCAGGGCTGGGTGTATCATAACAGATAGGCGAGCGGCTCTGAAGCCAAATATAGTATTTATTATTATTATTATTAGGAAAAGGGAGTCTCCCAACAGAGAAGGTGCGAGGCACTGCGACCATGGAGGTCTTTTGTGCCTATAGGCTCTCCTTACCTAAACAACCACTTGGCTGAAGAGTGGTTTCGTGGACTCCTTATGAGTCTTTTTGGGCCTCTTTGAAGAGCTAGTGGGCTCGACGATGGTATCGTCAGCGCGCGTCCGCTTAGGCTTGGTGTTAACGGGGGGCGCAGTGGCGATAGCCAGAGCCTCCTCTCTGTTAGAACCCTTTGCGAGTGCAGCTTTAAGAAGCTTCTTCTCGCGGCTCTTCAGTTTATCAAAGGCGTCCTTAGATTCCAGCCGCAGCAACTGGATCCGAAAGCCTGCTTCCGTAAGGCCTGACCTCTGAAAGGCCACGGAAGCGTCGTCAGCAAAGCTGATTCGGTCGCAGTCAGCTTCCTCGTCGGAGGACAATACCTCGACGGGTTGCTGCCGGACTGAACCGCTACTGGACGGAAGTTCAGCACTAGCGAACCCTGTGTCCAAGGGAGTTCGTGGCCTATCCGGGTCCCCTAGAATACTGGAGTCGAGACCCGTAGTATTGGGGGTGGAAGCCAGCAGCCCAATAGCTGCAGTGCTGATGTAGGGGTCAGCCGTGAAGGCTGATACTTTTAAAGCCGTATATTTAAATTTTGATCCATAAAGTTGATCCCACGAGTTGGCGGGAAGGGAACGTCATCCACGGCATAGCCCGCATACCGTGGAAAGTCTAAATAAAACTGGAGAGCGACAGGTATCCAGAGTGCGCATACTAGAGAGCGGGCTACCCCCGGCCATGCATCCATCAGCGTATGCTGTTTCACCTTGGATTGGGGTGATTTATAGATTCAAGAAGATCGAAAACAATCGATTTACTGGGAATCGATTTATTCGAAGCTCTATCTGCTACCCCTGCTCCATCATCTTTTCCATCCGGTAACGGCGCCTGCGGTCCCACCGGAGCAACAGCAATGGCTGTTGACCCTGTGGCCTCCACCAGCGCTGCGGCCCCAAAGGCACCATCTTCCCATACTCCACCGGCTATAGTGTTCACGGCTTGCAAAGCCGCGAAGGGCCCTACTAAGCCTGTGACTGGTAGCCGTCACCGTCAGGCAATCGCCATGGGTGCTACGGCCAGGCCTACTGCCAGCGTCCCGGGCCGCAACCCACCCGCAAGAGTGCCTACCAAAAGCGGGGTCGCAAGGCGACTTCCCCCGAGCAGCTCCTCTAGTCCACCAAAGAGATTCCGTGACAACGACTCTTGGGGGGCAACGTGTCCATGTTACCACCCCCATAAGGAGGGAAAATTTGCGCAATTAAGGTGTTCCAGGCGAACCACGCCAGACGAGCGTCGCCCACACTGTACTGGGTCTGTGAAGATGAAATCAACCTGGCTCTCGTCCACGAACCATAGTTGATCGGTGGCCAAATACGTGAACTATCATGCGGATCATGTAAGTTGTTATATGACCGAATGGGAGGTGCTCCGCGCACTGCTATATTTTTGGATAACAGTGTAAGACATTTCCTTTTAACCAACTTCATCCTTAGACACATGGTGGCAACGGCTATTGAGGTGGCCACTACGGACGGTGTCCGGGAAGTGGTGATCGCCTCTGTATACTTCCCGGGTGACATGGATGAGGTACCCTAGCAGACGTCCCCACTAACTAACGCCATTAGGGAAGAGGTTTTAGATCTCACCCTAATCAGCAACTCAATAGCGGGATCACTTGTTAACTGGTGGGACACAGACGAAGCCACCTCTTCCGACCATTAGCATATCAGGTTGGACGTTTCTGGCCAAGTCGAGATTCACCAAAACTCCTTCTGTACCAAAAAGACGAATTGGGAGCTTTTCAAAGCCTCTGTAGCTTTTAAGGCAGTGTAGTATGCGCCTATAATAAATTCAGTACATTCAAGTACAATATTACTCCAACCCAACATTTGGGCACAAACACATTGTAGCACTTTGTTGCAATGTTTGTGTAATCAGTAGGGCCCAAGTGCGGATGCAATATGATCACCCACTTGAAGGCCAATAGCATAAATGCATAGTCAGCGTTCCCACGCTGACCATATGCATAGTATATAAACGCATAACTCTCTCCCTCTTTTGACATATATACATTTAAGAAATATGTAAGAGAGCCGCTCCGCTGCTGCCGTATCCGGCAGCCCAGCTATACGATTGAGCCTTAAGCTAAATATCTAAGATCATTAAGAAAGAGACCGTGTTGAAGTGCGGAACTATATCTGCCTTCAAAAATAATATAAAAAGTGAATAAATCAAAGTCGGCCGAGCGCCGCAAAATCCAAAATCAATAAGTGTTTCATTCAACCGAAACCAACTTATTACATGGCGACCGTGACAGTCGTCCAACGTTGGACTGTCATCGATGTAAGCA
The DNA here is from genome assembly GCA_018150935.1 of Drosophila pruinosa. NCBI lineage: Eukaryota > Metazoa > Arthropoda > Insecta > Diptera > Drosophilidae > Drosophila > Drosophila pruinosa. The sequence goes on from JAECWR010000081.1 coordinate 770,818, forward strand.
GCAATACCATCAACAAGGTTTAATTCTGCAGGGATCTGCAATGCAACAACAACCAAATCAACAACAGACACAGTAACAACAAAACAGCAACGTTGGACATCGACAACAGCAGCGCTGGGCATTGGAATCAACAACGCTGGATGGATACAAAGCGCAAGAAATCTGAGTGAGTTGAGTTTAGTGTTGACATTGGCAAGCATCGTGGGGGTGTCGCAACAAAGTTGAAGAAGCGTATAGCCCACTTGAAGTGGTTGTAATATGCACAGCAGACACCACCACCTTGGTCAGTTGCACAAACGCTCCAGGAAGAGCTAGACCACTTGCTAGAGTTCAAACATGAACGAAAAACTGCCACACAAACTTGCTCAGATTTAAATACACAAATAATACAAACGATTAATCAAAAACACATTCGAACAGAACCACCAGCACAAGCACAACCGTTACCAAAACCAACGCGGCGCTGCGCGGGAGATTGCAGAGAACCGTGGTTTCCCGGCCAGCCTTCGACATCATCGAGCAACAATTAAAAATACAGCAGCGAGGGAGTACCAGCGTGCCACAACCGGCGACGCCCAGCTGGCACACAAGAGGACAACAGTTCCAGACCTAGCTTAAAAAAAATAAATATAAAAACAAAGTATAAGGGAGCATGACATTTCATGCCCTTTTAGCTACACAATAGGCAGGGACATTTTGTTAAAAAATATATTAATATAATATATGTACATGTACAAGCCTGCCATTTCGTGCCATCTTAGAAAAACTATAGGCAGGGATAAATGTAAATTTGCCTTTAAGGCAAAATATATAAGATGTCTCCCCGCCAAAAAGGCGTAACATTAAATATATATATCATTCAAAAAATAATAATTAAAATAAAATAATAAAAATAAATCAATAAAATAAGAAACCTAAACTAAATGTCCATAGAGACAAATAGAATAAGTAAATATGACACTGTAGAAAATTTTTTGTCTAATAAAATTAGTATACCCAATATGGGTCTTGTAGACACAAAGACAGTGGACTCCACTGCAAATATAATTAATAAAGTAGAAGTATCAAATGCAGATTTGTTCTGGATAACCATACTATTAATAATTGTCGTTCTAATAATGGTATTCAATGCATTGATAAAGATATACAAACTACACAACAAGTGTCTATGAAAATAGTACCGTAGCACTGCTAACGGCTTAGATAATGTACAATTAAAAAGTAGAACAATAATTATTACAAAAAAAATTTTACATTTGATGATATATGTATATAATAAAAGATTGAAAAGTTCAAATTCTAATGTTATTATTATCAAAAGGCCTACTTTTGTAATGCAATGGGCAGAGATAGCGACACATTTGAAAAGTGCAAGTGATGAGTTTAATAGGTCCCACAAGTGTCTTAATAAAAATGTACCTATAACAATACACACTAAAATTAAACACATTGAAGTACTAATAAGACAGTACAATATTATTCAAAAAATAATCATTCAATGTAGTACAAAATTAAACACTTTGAACTATACACAGGCCTTAACGGTAAATAATGATTGTAGGCGAAAACCAATTGAAGTTTCTGATAAATATAAATTAGATATATTTTGCCCCCCAACAATAGGGGACTTGGTCAAATTTGAGCCAGACATATTAACAGGCGCACTAGATAAAAAAGAACCAACGATAGTAGTACATGAGCCAGAAGCCCCAGAGTTACAAGAAAGTTTGTTAGAAAAACTAAATATACCAACTGACATATTAATAGAAGACATTTCTGAGCCCGAAGAATCAGATACAAAAACAGCAATAGGAATAAAAAATACCAGCAACAACAGTGCTGAAGGAATCAGAAGACAACAATTTAACTGATTCAGACAATAATAACATAATGGCAGAACAGGCAGCAGTCATAAGGGCTTATATTAGGGAAGTCTCTAGCGCTGTGCCAGAATTTGATGGACAAAAGATCCATTTACAAAGATTCGTAATGGCATAAGACTAGTAGATTTAGCTAAGGGTCCCTATGAAGACATTGCAGTTCAGGTAATTAAGTCCAAAATAATTGGCACAACCTTAAACTCAGTGCAAAATGAATCTACAATACAGGCTATTATCAACAAGCTACAGTCAGTAATTGTCGGTGAGACATCACAGAATGTCAAAGCGAAACTGGCTACAGTTCAGCAAAGAGGTAAAACTGTAACGCAGTTTACCGATGAAGTTGATAAATTAAGAAAACTTTTGGAATCCTCCTTTATAGATGAGGGTATCCCTATGGAACATGACACCACCCTAAGTACTAGAGAGGCATAAGATACTATGATCAAACGTGCAGAGCACGAGAGTATCAAAACAGTGCTAGAGGCAGGAACTTGTACCACTATGGATGCAGCGATCAGCGCATACATTAGAACCAGTACAAGAGTTACCGGTGACATCAATAAAGTGATGTACTTTAGAGGTAACAGGTCAAACCATGGTTTTGGCAATAGGGGCGGTAATCGAGGTAGAAGCTTTAATAACAATGATTATAGAGGCAACTACAATAACGGAAATAATAATAATAATTACGGAAATCAGAACCGCAATAACGGAAATATTAACCGTTATTTTACCAGAATAGCCAGAATGCCAATGTTAGAGTAACCCAAGAGACGGGAAACTCTCAACAGCCTTTAGGTACCCAGTAAACAGCGACTGCAAGATATACGCCATCAACTTTAAAATCAATATATTTACAACATTTACTCATGTCGAAACAGGTGCAAAGCTTGTTTTCCTTCTGTCAAATTTTCAGAAATCTTTACAAGTAATAAAATAAATATTCAAGGCATAAGCCAAGACAAGATCCAGTCCCTAGGACAAACCTTTATTGAGATACAGACAGGTAGATATATTACTCCTCACGACTTTCATTTAGTAAATTAAAATTTCCTAATCCCATGTGATGGAATAATGGGACTAGATTTCATTAAAAAATATAATTGTTTAATTGACTTCAAACCAACAGAAGATTCGTTTATAATTAGACCAAATAATTTGAAAAAAATTTCAATTAATGTCCCTATAACATACAGTTCTGGCAATAGCACAACCCTATTGCCAGCAAGATCCCAAGTTGTCCGAAACATAATAATATCATCAAAAGATGACAATATTTTAATTGCAAACCAGGAAATTCAAACTGGTATTTTTATTGCAAATACAATTGCAACGTCCAATAAAACATTTGTCTGAATTTTAAATACAACAGATTCTGACCAGTTGGTCAACATAAATAATTTGAAATATGAGTCACCCTCGAACTACAATGTGATTCAAACAAATAGCAAAGATAGAAAAAACACTGTCATATTTCAATTAAAGAAGAATTTCCCAAAACAATTTAAGCCACAATTAGAGAATTTATGTAGCAAATATACAGATATATTTGCATTAGAATCAGAACCTACAACGGTTAATAATTTCTATAAACAACAATTGAGATTAAAGGATGATGAGCCCGTATATAGCAAGAATTATAGAAGTCCTCATAGACAGATAGAAGAATTTCAAGCCCAGGTAGAAAAATTAATTAAAGATAAAATTGTAGAACCATCTGATTCAGAGTACAATAGCCCTTTGCTATTAGTACCTAAAAAATCAAGCCCAGACTCAGATAAGAAAAAATGGACACTAGTAATAGACTACCGACAAATTAATAAAAAACTATTAGCTGACAAATTTCCACTCCCAAGAATAGATGATATTTTGGACCAACTCGGTCGAGCAAAATACTTTTCTTGTCTTGACTTAATGTCAGGTTTTCACCAAATTGAGTTAGATAAAAGCTCAAGAGATATAACATCATTCTCAACCAATAATGGCTCGTATCGTTTCACGCGATTGCCATTTGGTTTAAAAATAGCGCCTAATTCATTCCAAAGGATGATGACAATAGCATTCTCATGCATTTAAAGTCAGAACTAATAAACCCAACACTCTTGCAGTACCCAGATTTCAGCAAAGAATTTTGCATAATAAGAGATGCAAGTAAGCAAGCGTGTGGCGCAGTTTTAACTCAAAACCATAATGGCCACCAACTTCCAGTTGCTTATGCATCAAGATCTTTTACAAAAGTGGAAAGTAATAAACGTAAAACAGAGCAAGAATTAGAGAATCAGAGCTTGAATTAGAGGAATATAATTTTACAGTTGAGTATATAAGGGGTAAAGACAATTACGTAGCGGATGCGTTATCAAGAATAAACATCAAAGAGCTACAAGAAATAACCGGAAACATTTTAAAAGTCACTACGAGATATCAAAGTAGACAAAAATCCTGCGCAGGAAACGAACAGGTAGATTTGCATAAGCAAAACTATAGAAAAAGCTTCAATGCCCAACGTATAAGAAGTCATAAACAATGACGAAGTATGTAAAGTAGTGACCTTGCATGTAAATAATATGCTGTATTATTTTAAACATGGTAGAAAAATTACTGCAAGATATGAAGTTAGCGATCTATATACTAATGGAGTCCTTGACTTAGGTCAATTTTTCCAAAGGCTTGAACTGCATAACTCTCTCTCTCTCTCTTTTGACATATATACATTTAAGAAATATGTAAGAGAGCCGCTCCGCTGCTGCCGTATCCGGCAGCCCAGCTATACGATTGAGCCTTAAGCTAAATGTCTAAGATCATTAAGAAACAGACCGTGTTGAAGTGCGGAACTATATCTGCCTTCAAAAATAATATAAAAAGTGAATAAATCAAAGTCGGCCGAGCGCCGCAAAACCCAAAAACAATAAGTGTTTCATTCAACCGAAACCAACTTATTACAGCAGATTTATTAGTTAGCAATCCTAAGTCTTCCAGTGAGATAGAACTTGATGCCAATCTGCTCCAAGATGTGCTTATTTCATTCTTCGAAGTCAGTTCAGCTCGGAAGTCCCTAAAGGTCAACCGTAAAATTCCATGGTGGATTAAGGAACTGGCTGTAATAAGATGGAAGGTTAGAAGCCTATTAAGGCTAAATATTAAGGCTACATCTAACCGTGCAAGTTGGGACGTCTATAGGGACCCTCTCACCAACTACAACAAAATCATTAGAAGAGCTAAACGCGATACATGGCGTGGTTACTGTGGTAGCATAGAATCGCTGCGAGAGGCAGCGAGACTCCGTAAATCATTGGCCAAATAGTCGTCTAATGGGATAGGGCTTCTCAAAAGAGCAGATAACTCTTTCACTCAAGATCGCAGGGAAACACTTAAGCTTTTGCAACAAGTCCACTTCCCGAGTACTGTGGCGAACCCAGATCTCTCCAGTTGCGATGACGCCACTTTGTCACCGGACTTACGTGGGTTCAGCTTATCTGGATCCAGTTTTGACCCAGTGGGTGATAAAATCTTCCCAGCCCTTATTCAAAACAGCATGACTCATATTCTTGATCCACTGGTCTTCCTATAGCTACTTTTACTTGGGGATACATACCTAGTTCTTGGAAAAGAGTTAATATGGTAATCATTCCCAAGGAAGGGAATCGTCCGCTTGACCAGCCTAAGTCTTATCGGTCGATCAGTCTTACTTCCTTTCTATTAAGACGGCGGAAAGGCTGACAGACATGCACATTCGGTGCTCTCTGCTGACGTCGATACCACTGATCCCATGCAGTTTGCATACATAGCCGGTAGATCGATGGAGGTCGCTCTCCACAGGTTAGTGGGGAAAATTGAGAGAGCCTTCGTATCCAAGAACATTGCTTTATGCTCTTTTCTGGATATAGAAGGTGCTTTTGATAATACCGGCTACGGGTCAATCTCTACTGCTCTAGAGCGCAGACGAACTGCCCGTCCCTTGATCCGATGGATAGAAGCTATGCCCAAGCACCCGATAATCAGTTCTACCTTGGACTCCACGACTGCATGCATTAATGCAGTCAAAGGTTGTCCCCAGGGAGGGGTTCTATCCCCCATACTCTGGTCTCTAGTAGTTGACGAACTACTAGTCTTACTCTCCCGCAGAGCGTTGTACCAATCGGCTATGCTGACAACCTGGCTCTAATAGTGACCGGGAACTATGCCAGCACCGCAACAGAGTTGATCAGTTAATCAGCTCTGAACACGGTAAGTAGATGGTACGCAGACGTTGGTTTTAGCATCAATCCACAAAAAGCTATTATAGTTCCCTTCACTAGGCGCTACTCCGTTGACATTGGTCAATTATATATAAGCGGCTCCCCTGTGCGGCTGTCCAACGAGGTCAAATATCTAAAGGTAACCCTTTATAAAAGACTAAATTGGAAATCCCACCTCAGCAACACCCTTACAAAGGCGACTCATGCCATGTGGGCCTGCAGGAGATTCTTTGGTAGAATCTGGGGTCTTAAATCCTGCACCATGCGGTGGCTCTTTGCCATGATGGTCAGACCCATCGTCACCTATGCTGCTATTGTGTGGTGCCCAAAGGTTACGCAGGTCACTGCCATCAGCAAATGCAATAAGTTGCACAGGCTGCTGTGCCTCTTACTGACAGGTGCACTTCGTACCTGTCCCACCGCAGCAATGGAATCGATACTGAATCTGACTCCGCTGCATATCCAAATTAAAGAAGTCGCTGCTATGAGCCTTAGAATCAAGCTCCAATCAGGGCTTCTAGCTCGAATCAGGACATGCTAGCCTGATCAAAGATATTCCTGGCATAGATATCTGCACTATCAGATATTATGACAAACGAACTTTTCTTTGGTGCTAAATTCAGAACCCTCATCTCGGACCGGAAGGACTGGGACACTGGTAACCCCATCAGCGACCTCCACGGTATTCACTGGTATACCGACGGGTCAAAGACTGATCAAGGGGTAGGAACTGGGATCTTTGGACCCAATTTCAAAACCACAATTGCTATGGGCAAATGGCCCACATTCTTTCAATCTGGATTCGAGGAATGAACATATAAATCTTCTCTGACAGTTAAGCGGCCATACTAGCCCTCTCCTCAAAAACAGTAAGCTCACGAGTGGTGGCCTGCTGCTGAAACTGCCTCCAGAGACTGTCTCGTAATATCAACGTCACCCTTCTATCGGTACCTTGACACTCTGGTATCCAGGGCCTGCTCATCAGCCCCGTTTTCCGGCCCCGAGCCCTTCTGTGGCATTGGGTGGGTAACTATTTCGGTCACCTCACTGAAATGCGTCTGACTTCTGATACTGCAAGAGTAGAGTGCAAAGAAGACGACGAGATAACCAGACAACCTAACTAGGTGCAGCTGCACCTGATTACGCCTCATAAAAGTAATTGTTTAATAACTTCTCTGTTTTTTAACCGATTGTAACCAATTCTGAAATCATAAATACAATGATTACTATTGTGTGTGCCTAAATTGAACGTTCTAGGTTTAAAATGACGCTTGAAATTAAATTTTTTTGATTTACGGAGGTGGAAGGGGGCGTGGCAAAAATCTAAAACAAACTTGATCTGCGTGCAACAATAAGATACACTATCCTGAAATTTGAATTTGTTGCTCTATCTCTTATAGTCTCTGAGATCTAGGTGTTCATATGGACGGACAGACGGACATGGCTATATCGTCTCGGCTGTTGACGCTGATCAACAATATATATACTTTATGGGGTCGGAGATGCTTCCTTCTGCCTGTTACATACATTTTCGGTCGGCACAAAGTTATAGTACCCTTCTACCCTTTGGGTAGGCGGGTATAAAAAGCTATGAACATATATGCCTTCACCATTTGACGTTTTGCTCAATATAGCAAAGAATTGGACGTACCTCCGCCCAAGACACTATCCTCAGTGCATCTCATTTTAATTGATAAGCAATATTCCATATGTTTTTCAAACAGAAAAAAAGGCAAACTTTTCAACATTTATTTATACACGAAAAGGCGAAGATCGGGTACACAATCACATGACTCTATACCGATGGGTCATAAGCCCTGATGACAAAATTTACAGCTATTGATAAAAAAACACAGCGCTCGGACGTGGCCACATTCCCCAATTCTGCTCAGTATTTACAGCTGGAGCAATGTCAATAATTAAAGCAATAAACTTCGGTAAAAACTACAAATGCAAATTTGCACAAACATCATGGCATTCATCGCAGCTCTGACCAATGCCTACAATCCCTAAAACACCTACACAACAGCTGAAAATGACTATCACCGGGACAAACCGGAAACGAGTCACCATATCCTGGCACACAACAAAAAGGAAAGAAAAACAAACAAGGTTAGGTATGTTTAATATATTATAATTTTAACTATATGGAGAGATTTTAACAGTAGCTCCATTATCAATTCGGTCTGTATCAAAACACAGCTGTCAGATACATCTAACAGGAAAACCTAGACCTTAAATATTCTGCACCGAAAAGGACACAGGCCAGCGACCCACTACCATCTTCTTTGCGGTACCTACAATTGACCACCTCTGGTTATTTATTAAATGAGTGCTGTCAACAACTAGTTATAAGGCATGAGCACTTCCAACCTCTCATCTCTACTTAATAATTATTCCGTAAATAATATTTTATTGCTTAATAATTTTGTAAATTATCTTTCATTAAAAATCTAATTTTAAATTATATCGAGTCGAGGGCCTGGGTTCACATTCGGTCATCAGTATTATATTTGTATATTGTACAAAACCAAATTTTGTAAATAAATAAACTACTACCAAGTTGTAAATAAGATTACAGACATCGCGAATTCTTCTTTTTTGGTCATGGATTTAAACAAAATCATGACCATTTGCGTTTGTCCGAATGTGCGTAACAGGCAGAAGGAGGCGTCTGCGACGCCATAAAGTATATATATTCTTGATCTGCATCAATAGCCGAGTCGATATGAACATATGAACATCTAGATCTCAGAGACTATGAAAGCTATAGCTACCAAATTTGGAGACAATATATATACAAACTTGGTGGGCAGAAGAAGTTTATTTTAGATGTTGGCCACGCTCTCTTCCGCCCCCGTAAATCGAAAAAAACAATTTCCAAGCATCATATTAAAACTAGGAACACACAATACTAATCATCATCTTAATGATCTCTGAAAATTTGGTTACAATCAGATAAAAACAAGTAACAAAGCTACAGTCGAGTTTGCTCGACTGCGAGATACCCGCCATCCAATTTTACTATCGAAATATTATATTTTTCATAAATATACAGAAAAATATACTAAAAACTATACTGAAAATATACCAAAATAATATACCAAAAATTTTTTTGTTCGAAATTATTAGCTTGGCGTAACTTTACTTGGTTTATTGAACACCATTATTATGTCACGGAGTGTCATAGCAATTAAATAGATGCAGCTGCACGTGGTAACGCCTTATAAAAGTAATATCTTAATAACTTCTGTGTTTTTTATCCGATTGTAACCAAATTCGCAGAGATCATTAAGATGGTGATTAGTATTGCGCGTACCAAAATTTTTATTATTATTATTATTGGACAAAAGCTGCTCATCATTTCTTATGCACAGGATCTACGGTGTCCCTGTGCAAATGTTTAGAATAGAATAGATAGTGGTCTCGTCATCTTCTTTGCAGATCCTCCACTCAGAATCAGTTGATTCATGCATCTAAAACAGATGGTGACCAGTAAGGTAGCCCACGAAGACCCTCTTATAGAGCGAGCAAGTTCTTTGACCTGTGACATCTATGGGCTGAGAAGCCAATAGCGATTTGTCTCGTAGTAAATGTGACGTTGGCACACTTTCTGGTTTTTATGCAAATGTTTCATTTACGCGCCTAGAATTCAAAGCTGCTTACATACTGCTTTAGATATTTCGTCGCTTCAAAAATGCTGTTGCTTTTGGTCAGCATAGTTTATTATAAACAGTGTAATGTCCCGTTGGGAAGGCATGCCCGCTGTATACAAAGTCTTAAAAGGTAGGACCAAGCACGCTCTCTTGCAGCATACCTGCACGTATTGATGTTAAGCATGTTGATAAGCCGCTCAATTTCTTGCAATGTATCAGGCTTTGCTGGCAGTGCCATTTGAAACGGTATCTTTAGTTTCAACTCCAGTTCCCTTTTGACGACATCCGAAGTAAGGCAAAAACGCCTAATTCGTTCCTCCAAATTGAGAGTTCTGCTGATTTCTGCTGTTTAACGTAGTCAATTTATTTATCAGACGGCCTCTCTTGTTATATAGTTTTCCGAGCACTAAAAGCAGCAGCGTGTGAGATATTGTACATGAACAAGGAGATAGCATCTTCGATTTCGCCTCCGAATTTTTATACCCGCCTACTCAAAGGGTAGAAGGGTATTATGGCTTTGTGTCGACCGAAAATGTATGTAACAGGCAGAAGGAAGCATCTCCGACCTCTTCCGCCCCCGTAAATCGAAAAAAACGAATTTAAAGCGTCATTTTAAACCGATAACGTTTAATTTTGGCACGCACAATACTAATTACCATTTTAATGATCTGTGAAAATTTGGTTACAATCAGTAAAAAAACACGGAAGTTATTCAAAAATTAGTTTTATAAGGCGTAATTAGGTCCAGCTGCACCTTGTTAGTTGCTATGTCACTCCGTGACATAATAATGGTGTTCAATAAACCAACTAAAGTGCCGCCAAGCTAATAATTTCGAACAAAGAAAATTTTGGCATATTATTTTGGAATATTTTCAGTATAGTTTTTAGTATATTTTTCTGTATATTTATGAAAAATATAATATTTCGATGGTAAAATTGGATGGCGGATATCTCGCAGTCGAGCAAACTCGACTGTAGCTTTGTTACTTGTTTTTTTTTATACCCGCCTACCCAAAGGGTAGAAGTGATTGATTTTGGTCACGCGCCCTCCCGCCCCCATAAATCGAATACAACCGAATTGCAAGCATTGTTTTATACCTAGAACGTTCAATTTTGGTAGGCACAATACTAATCACCATCTTAATGATCTCTGCGAATTTGGTTATCACGTTGCCACGTGCAACTGCTAGTGCTGCCTAGTTAGTTGCTATGACACTCCGCGACATAATAATGGTGTTTAATAAACCAACTAAAGTGCCGCCAAGCTAATAATTTCGAACAAAGAAAATTTTGATATATTATTTTGGTATTTTTTAGTATATTTTTTAAAGTATTTTTTCAGTATATTTTGGAAAATATAATATTTGGATGGTAAAATTGGGTGGCGGGTATCTCACAGTCGAGCAAACTCGACTGTAGCTTTCTTACTTGTTTTTTTTGACGTTTTGCACGTGGATAAAGAAATATACCAAAGCTCAAGATTTTCGATAAAACAGGGTAATTGTTAAGTTAGTGAATGATAAAATTCATCGCGTACATGGAAAGTTCTATATTATTGTTGTGTATAATTGATATACTGCACATATATGTAATACATTTTAGATGCTCTTAAAACAACTCGCCAACTGGCTTAATTATCATTTCATGTACTTGCATATGGGGAGGCGTGGCTAAGGAAAACAACACTGCATGAGCAACGTCCTCTGATTTCAACATTGTTTGGTTAACCGCATTACGCACTGCGTCCGGCAATATCTCCGTGTCCACAATACCAGGACTTATGCTCTGTAATTAAATAAAATATCAAAATATGACTAATAATCTGAATCCGTTAAGCGGCTTACTGTGATCTTAATACGAGTACCCAAACCCATAAATTCCTGACGATACATCTCGGTCAAAGCGGTTACCGCATGTTTGCTCGGTGGATACATATTAATTTCTGGTGCTGGGCCAGGTGTGGGACCAAACAGCTTGTGACCAAGTATGCTGTTTATGAGAAAGACATGACCGTCGAAATTGCGCTGCTTCATCGAGGCAAATGCTCGCTGAGTGCACATAACGATGCCCATAATGTTGGTCTGCACAGTTTGCTGGACCAGCGAGATTGGCATATCTACCAATCTTCCATCTTGAAGAGTGCCAGCATTGTTAATTAGAATGTCAATACCACCCAGTCGCTGCTCGATAGCATCAAATGCCGCCTTCACTGATTTTTCATTTCCCACATCACATTGGATGGCAATCAGATTTTCTCTGCGGGCAGCGAGAATTGATTTCTGAAGTTGTTCAACTCGTTCCACGCGACGCGCTAGTCCTACCACAATGAGACCAGCATTGACTAGATCGACGACTATAGTCGATCCTATCCCCGAACTGGCGCCGGTGACGACTGCAATGCGATTTTGCCAACGTTCCATGCTGATGCTGCTACTAACGAGGATTGAGAACCAACTGGGCGAAATTCTTATGGCGGTCTGAGCAACGATGACTTTTATATAAGTATATATAATTCTGTGTCACATGCGTGTTTGGAGCAAGTACATACATATTTTGGTTTTATTGAATTAATTGATCATTTTTATAAACAAACCACGTTCTCCTATGGGCGTTATCACTTATGATAGTTATTCTAAGGGAATTGCATTGCAATCATGCTGCAATCTAGCTCACGCAAATCCTAATCTTTTCAAAACTTAGATGCTCTACGTTTAAATTAGTTTAGGACTTATAAAATTACTTGTGACACGCTTGTTATTGTTAGTTTATTTGATCAGCTTCTCATTATTTCAAAAGTATTTGTTCCGAAAGCAGCAATTTTTAATAAACTTCAGATTCAAAATGTTTATAATGATGTCTACATAGGAAACCTATGTCGCTATTAAAATTCAAAGCCAATAATATTTGTTTGCATAAAAATCTTCTTTACACTTTCAGCTCACGTCTTAAATTTGATATCATCTATCGGCATTTTTATACCCGCCTACCCAAAGGGTAGAAGGGTATTATGGCTTTGTGCCGACCGAAAATGTATGTAACAGGCAGAAGGAAGCATCTCCGACCCCATAAAGTATATATATTCTTGATCAGCGTCAACAGCCGAGACGATATAGCCATGTCCGTCTGTCCGTCCGTATGAACACCTAGATCTCAGAGACTATAAGAGATAGAGCAACAAATTTTTCACGACAGTATGTCTTATTGTTGCACGCAGATCAAGTTTGTTTTTGATTTTGGTCACGCCCCCTTTCGCCCATGCAAATTTAAAAAAACTGAATTGCAAGCGTCGTTTTAAGCCTAGAACGTTAAATTTTGGTACGCACAATACTAATCACCATCTTAATGATCTCTGAAAATTTAGTTACAATCGGATCAAAAACACAGAAATTATTAAGAAATTACTTTTATAAGGCGTTACCACGTGCAACTGCTAGTGCTGCCTAAGTTGCTATGACACTCCGTGACATAATAACGGTGTCCAATAAACCAATTAAAGTGCCGCCTAGTTAATAATTTCGAACAAAGAAAATGTTAATATATTATTTTGGTATTTTTAGTATTTTTTATAGTATTTTTTCAGTATATTTTTGAAAAAAAAAGTATCTAAGCTTACGAAAATCACTGTGATAGTGACTAAGATTGTGTTTAGATCACTACAGAAGAGTTGGCACGATATTTGACACGATATTTCGGAACAATAGACACAATGTGGTAAATGCGCAATAAAATTTTATCGTTACGGTCCGAGGCTCGCGAGACACGACCAAAACAGTGGAAATGGTAGCCATCAGACATGGTAGCGACAGGCTTGTGTGCGAGAAAATGACGCTTCTGTAAGCAAAAACGAGACAAAACAACCAGAGTAATAAGCAAGACAAGGACAAAAAATAGCGGCGCGGTGATCGTCGCTCAATACCAAAAGTGGAGTGGGAACGTTGTTCTTGTTTTGTGTGCTTGTTTTTTTGAGAGCATCGACAGCGTGTGCGTTCTTCCTCTTATACGGTCACTGCTCTGGTTAGGGTAAAATCTAATGCTCAATTTACTCCAAATTTTTCGAAGCATCTCAGAGCAAGCGCGAACACTCTTTAAATTCATTTGGCTATATCGTCTCGGCTGTTGACGCTAATCAAGAACATATATACTTTACGGGGTCGTAGATCCCTTCTTTTGCCTGTTAAAAACATTTAAGGTTAGCACAAAGATATAATACCCTTATACTCTGTGGGAAGGTAAGTAGAACAATACTAGTTTAACTAATTTAGAAAACTGACTATCTTCAATTTTATATTATTTAACATGGTCAAAAAAAGGTACAATATAAATACAAATTTAGATTTGATCTAAAGGTACGAAAGGTACGAAACACAGATCTTACGCCCATTGAAAATGGGGAAAAAGCGGTATTATGGTTATGTGCAAGTGTATGTAATAGCCAGAAGAGGAATCTCCTACCTCATTAAGAATATATATTTATGATCAGTGATGGGCCACGACGAGTCATCATTGATTGTCGACAGCGTTACGTTAAGAGTGCGTCAACAATGTCATGAATGCGTCGACTATGTATGTATGTAGACAATATGTTGAGTTTGTAAGCGTTTACCTAAAGCATCATGGCAAAGCATCTCATCGCAATGCTTATTATTGTTTAATCGAAAGTGAGCAGATTATGAAACAAGTTGCAGCAAAATCACAAGTAAAAGCAAGAGTAACACCACTAAGCAATGAACATAATAGAGTCCGCATATCCAAAAAAAATATGGTCTGTCGCATTTGGGTTTTCAGAACCCTCGGGGCAGAGGCCGTGGCAGAGGCAGGTGCAGTCTCTGCATGCAATCAAAAGTAAAAAGTAAGCAAATCAAAAACAGCAACATCAACGCAAAGACGACAAAATCAATTGAAACAAACGAGCGGAACAGAAGAGAATAACAACAAGGTCACAGGCAGAAACGAAGAATTCAATACGTGATGCACGCACCGCACCGTTGATGACCTAGACTAGAATTCCTTAGTTATTAGTGATAGAGCAATATATGCAAATGAAGAAGAGCATTCACTTTTCCCTATCCAAGCAAAACACTTCTGAAATGAAACTCAGTTTGAAATCTGAAAAATTAAAATTGAAGCAATCGGACAAGCAGCAACTGCATACACATTATGTTTCTTCATATGTATGTGCGCTAAACACACATACACACATATCAAAACAGCGCAGTTCTACGACTGAATTGATGCTCGAGTTCTCTCTGTTCACTTCTTCTTGCCAGAGCGCTGCGTCTCTGCCTCAGGGGCTTTCAAAATTCAAAACACGACGGCTAGCTCGAGTTCTCGAGAGAGAGCCGAACGCGAGAGAGCGCTGCGCCTCTGCCCGGCCTCTGGCACGGGGACTATGAAAATGAAAACAGACCGTATTTTTTGGATATGCGGACTCTATTATGTTCATTGCTTAGTGATATAACAAGTAAAAAACCAAATGTCGAGTTTGATCGACTGTGAGATACCCACCCAAGTAAGAAAGCTACTGTCGAGTTTGCTCGACTGTGAAATACCCGCCACCCAATTTTACCATCGAAATATTAGTTTTTTCAAAAATATACTGAAACAATAAAGAAAGCTACTGTCGAGTTTGCTCGACTGTGAGATACCCGCCACTCAATTTTGCCATCAAAATGTTATATTTTTCATTAATATACTGATAAAATACTAAAAAATATACTAAAAAATACCAAAATAATATATTAAAATTTTCTTTGTTCGAAATTATTAGCTTGGCGGCACTTTAGTTGGTTTATTGAACGCCTTATAAAAGTAATTTCTTAATAACTTCTGTGTTTTTTATCCGATTGTAACCAAATTGTCAGAGATCATTAAGATAGTGCGTACCAAATATGATCGTTTTAGGTTTAAAACGACGCTCGCAATTCAGTTTTTTTCAATTTGCATTAGCGGAAGGGGGCGTGGCCAAAATCAAAAACAAACTTGATCTGCGTGCAATAATAAGACACACTATCCCGAAAATTTGGTTGCTCTATCTTTTAGAGTCTCTGGGATCTAGGTGCTCATACGGACAGACGGACATGGCTACATCGTCTTGGTTGTTGACGCTGATCAAGAATATATATATTTTATAGGGTCGGATATGCTTCCTTCTGCCTGTTACATACATTTTCGGTTGGCACAACCCTACCCTACCCTACCCTTTGGGTAGGCGGGTATAATAACTGACTTGCAAAGAATAAGTTCCAGAGCTACTATAAGTGGATCTGCTCATTCTATTGAGAGTCCCAAAGAGCGGCCAAAGTTCTTCGAGCTGTTCTCCGAAGTTAATTACAACAGGAAAGATTTCAGCGATGCTAGGAAGCTGAACTACCTTAAATCATGCCTCAAAGGAGAAGCTAAAATGGTCGTCGGCCATTTATCATTTAATTCAGCTGCTAGCTAAAACACAGCGTGGGAGCTAATATGCAAGCGCTACGAAAATAAGCGCAAAATATTTGCGAGCTGCGTAAACCAGCTCTTGGACATGGAACTGCTGCAGAACAATGATGCAGACAGTACCCGCAAGTTCCTGGACACAGCGACTGAGTGCATGTATATCATTAAATAAAAGGCCAAGTTTCTAATGATGCGGATGCTTTATTTACTCAGATTTTGCTCCGACGATTCTCTACGGAAGTCTTACAACTTTACGAGCATCATTAAAGAAAGCAAGACAATGAATAATGTGCTGGAGTTTATTGAGCAACTCTACAACTCAATACACTCAGTGCAAAAGAATGGCCCTTGTGCAGAAGCCAAGAAAACGAGCTGCAAAAAAGTCAGTTTTTGCCAAGAGGTTGTCCATGAAATTGCGATAGGAGTTTGTATCTAAAAATTCACTATGTTTTAAATGCTTGAGCACTCATGGCGTCAAAAATTACAAAATGGATTGGATTGATTGCACATGCAATCGATTATCAAAAGCTCACAACAGTTTGCTTCATGAGGAGACAAGTTATAAAGAAACATTAAGCAGTAATTACCTTTAAAAAAAATAAAGGGCAAGATACGTTACTGGCAACGGCGCTGATTCAAGTCCAAACTAAATTTGGAAAGTATGAACAGCTAAGAGCCCTTATTGATGGTGGAACGCAGAAAACACTAATTTCGAAAAAGCTTCTCAACAGCTAAAATTTCGAAGAACAAAAACCAATGTAGAAGTCCAAATAGTTTCACAAAACGAGGAAAAAAAATGAAGCTATGATTCAATAGCAAATTTGTAATCACAACGAAGACACTTGTATTGTCACTTGTATTGACATGGATGTCAGAAAGGCTTGGATGGATTGCGAGCTAGCAGACCCATATTTCAATGAGCCCAACCGAATTGATCTTCTCATTGGCGTTGATTTACCCCTCTAATTATGTTGGAAAATGTAAAAAAATCAATGAAGCTTTGGGTCAAAAGACTGAACTTGCTCGTAGTCTCTAAGTTAAGTTTAAATGATGCGATGCTAACCGGGCCTAAAATAGAAAGTGGCGACAATGGAAATATGTGGTAACAGCTGACATCGAGAAAACGTGTAGTCAGATTACAGTAGCCAAAGACGATCAAGAATATCAGTACATCCTCTGGAAAGTCGATCCAATATTGCCAATTAAAGAGTTCAAGCTGACTACGAGAACATTTTTGGCAGTCTGCGTTAATTAGCAAATCAACACCGACAAGGCAACAATCAATTGATTGTGGCAATCAAGGAAGATTTTTACATGGATGATTTTATCACTGGATGCGACTCAATAGATGATTGAATCATTACGCAAACAGAAATTAGGAGCATCATGAAAAAAAAAATGTTGATGTTGCAAAACAGCGATGTTTCAAAACATCGAAGTTTAAAACATCGAGGTACCAGACATCCAGATTTTTCTCTAACCGTTTTTGCTCTAAACCGAACTATGAGCTCAAATACAGGCAATAGTGGGAAATCACAGTGACACTCAAGCATGGAGTGATTCTCAGATTACGCTTAGTGCTGTCAAAACATCCGGTGCAGTATGAATTATTTTTATAAATTGCAGTTTTTGGTTGGCTTAAAATGTTTTATAGAAAATTTCAGTTCATTTTTCACAAGTTTCCAAATTAAAACATGTAAGAAAGCTAATGTTGAGTTTGCTCGACTCTGAGATGCCCGCCACCCAATTTTACCATCGAAATATTATATTTTTCAAAAATATAATGAAAAATAAGAAAAAAAAGTATACTAAAAATATACCAAAATTTTCTTTGTTTGAAATTATTAGCTTCGAGTCATTTTAATTGGTTTATTGAACACCATTATTATGTCGCGGAGTGTCATAGCACCTAACTAGATGCAGCTGCACGTGGTAACGCCTTCTAAAGTAATATCTTAATAACTTCTATGTTTTTTATCAGATTATAACCAAATTCGCAGAGATCATTAAGATGGTGATTAGTATTGTGCGTACCAAAATTGAGGTTCTAGGTTTAAAACGACGCTTGCAATTCAATTTTTCCAATTTGCATGGGCGGAAAGGGGCGTGGCCAAAATCAAAAACAAACTTGATCTGCGTGCAACAATAAGACATACTGTCCCGAAAAATTTGTTGCTCTATCTCTTATAGTCTCTGAGATCTAGGTGTTCATACGGACGGACAGGCGGACAGACGGACATGGCTATATCGTCTCGGCTGTTGACGCTGATCAAGAATATATATACTTTATCGGGGGTCGGAGATGCTTCCTTCTGCCTGTTACATACATTTTCGGTCGAAACAAAGCCATAATACCCTTCTACCCTTTGGGTAGGCTGGTATAAACACGTCCGAATTCGAATTCAAGCGTTTATTGAAAACAATTATTATGTCACTCAAAGACTTAACATACCAACTGAATCAGCGTATAATTAAGCCCTATAAAAGTATTTCTTAATTATCTTCTGTGTTTTTTCTCCAATTGTGATCAAATCATTAAGATAAGTAGTAAGTAGTAAGTAGTATTGTGTGTACCAAAAATTAACGTTCTAGGCTTATCGCAAGTTGCAATTCGGTTCTTCCTTCTGCCTGTTACATATGTACATGCATTCATTTTCGGTTGGCTCAACGTTATAATGTCCTTCTACCCTTTTGGTCGGCGAGTATAAAAATCAAGAATGTGGAACGATGGGCAATGAAAGCAAATTGCAAAGCTCAACCCATACAATCGATTGCTTCATTTACTTGTATTTACCAACATAATAAAAGTTGTGTGTCGTTGTGTCAGTCCAAGTGTGACAGCAAACATTTTATCGTTTGAATGCTGCCGTAACCAATTTTGCAGGATCTGTTTGGGAATACAAATGCAATGTGTCGACGAACGGTTACAAGTGATGTCATGCCTATAGGTGGGGTGAAAAGTAGCCTCCTTGACCGCCTGCGATAATGATCTTAGTTTGGTTTTGACAGCTGATTGTGTTGACGTGTTTGACATTCATGTTCAGTATGGATAAAAACGATTTTAGTTCTCTCATAAGACATTATTTTTTGAGAGGCAAAACGGCGAAGGAAACAAAAGAAAAATTGGATTAATATTATGGGCCTAATGCTCCGGCAGGTTACACCGTCAAATATTATATTTGTTTCGAGAGTTTCGTGGTGGCCGCAAACTCCACTACCGATCAAGGCCGCAGCGGTAGGCCGTCCGATGCGGTCACAGAGGACAATGTCAAAAAAGTACATGAAATGGTGTTGACTGACCGGAAAGTGAAGGTGCACGAGCTAGCAGATGCTACAAAAATTAGTACTGAGCGCACACGCCATATTTTGTGCGAGATTTTACATATGAAAAAGTTATCCTGTCGCTGGGTGCTCACTCCGGATCAAAAACACAAACTCGAAAGCACTTCGAAAAAGTGTTTGGACTTGCTAAAGCGGAATCGGGTGGACTTTTGACGGCGATTGGTAATTGTTGATGAAACCTGGATCCACTATTACATACCAGAGAACAGAATGAGTGCCAGGCAATGGACTGAAGCCAAGTGATCCGAAGCGGCCGAGGGAAACTCGACATGGCATATTCTTCGTGGACTACCTTGAAAAAGAAAAAACCATCAACAGTGAGTATTACTATTCACTATTGGAGCGATTGAAGGCCAAAATCACTGTCAAACGGCCTCACATGAAGCGGAAAAAAGTTTTGTTCTTGCTAGACAATTCGACGGCGCACAAGAGCATCGCATCCATAGCTAAAATCAATCATCGTATTCGCCCGATTTGGCTCCCTCGGAATATTATCTCTTCCCAAACCTCAAAAGATGGCTCATTAATAAAAAATTCAGCTCACTCGAGGATATCATCTACGCCGCGGAGGAGTATTTTGCAGACCCTCCGGAAAATTACTTTTCGGACGGGATCAAGAAGTTGGAAAATCGCTGGAATAAGTGTATCGAGCTAAAAGGGGATTACATTGAATATAATAAAATAAACAGTTAACAAAATTTATTTTTTCATTCCTAAGGAGATTACTTTCACTCCTCCGTATATTATATGGTTAGAGGTATTACCAAGTGAACGAATAAGTCCACATTTTAGTTAAATCGAATATGGTTGTAAAAGAACTTGTGGTCACGTTTCCACAATGTTTTAAAAACTCGACATTTAGTTGGTTTTTATTTATTTCACTTAACTTGTAATAAACAATGGGGACTGTAATAGGCAAGCAAGATTGAAGATCGTGCTAAGAAGTCATTTTTCTGTTCTCAGTGACTGAATTACGAAATTGTTGCCAATTTATAAGCATATGCATGTATGTATATTTATACACATATATTCATATGTATATAATTACTATAAAATGTCTTTCACAATTGTTGCTTTTATCTCAACATGGCAGACAATTCACTAGCTAATATGAACTAGATAATCCAACTAGATGTCCAATTACATAAGTAAATTTTAGGTAAGCAACAAAATGAATGTGATGTCCAAAGCTTTGCTGAGAAGAAAAACTTGAGCAAGTCACTGCTGTGGGCGGCTTGCCAACAACTCAAGAGGAAATTTGTTTTTCAAAGTTATTTCCAACACACATGGGTCAAAATCGTAAAATATGTAACATTCGATATTCTTGATAAGCATTAGCAAATTTAGTCATATCCGTCCTTCTATCTGTCCGTGAACGTCCATGTGTATTACATATATTGATTCAGAGATACTTAAACCGTGACATCTAGGTCCCTACATTCAATACACAATTAAAATTTATCATTAACTTTGAATGCCATGTTCCCTCGCTCACAAATCGTGAAATATCAAAAATCTATATACATACTATCTACTTTTAACCACTAACCATACAATACGTAGATATACACGCGTTTCGGTATAGTCAGAGATGGACCCACGTTTAATTGCATGTTGGCGTGAGCAAAAATGTGCCAGAAAATTCGGTTGCGTTTAGTCCGTTAGCGGTTGCATTCGAACGTCTAAACGTTTGCTGATTCTCTTGTACTGCTGCTGCGTCATTGAATATGTTAGTGAATACACATATGGTTATGAAAAATGCAATTGTGTTGAGCTACAGGCAAGTTTTGTGTATTCGATTTGCAGCTAGCACCAATTGTTGTTGTTATTTTGGTTTCTTGTCTTGTGCCCTCCCCTTACCATTGTTTTCTTCGACATCGTATTGTGACGAATTGTGTTCTGCTGCTGGTAGTGATTTTGTTGATTTGATTTTTTACTCTTGCTGGCGTGTGCCGACTGCACCTGTCGATCTTGTTTGAATATTATGTTATTATTATCAATTTGGAAGTATAGACATATTTTATTTAAATTTCAGCATATTTTATTGCGAGTTTATGTATTTACATATGTATATTCATATATAATAACTCGGAATAAAATATGCTGAAATTTAAATATAATATGTCCATACTAATTATTTGCTAATAATATCAAGTCATGTCAAAATATTCAAAGAAAGGTGTAATCGGCGAAAGCCACCGAAATAAAACAACAACGACTCAACAAGTGGTCCAGCAGCAGCATAACTATCAACGCGAACGAAATCGAAAGAAGCAGACAAGAGAACACCAAAATGGTGAAGGTCATAAAATAATAACAATCCAAGCAATGCATATGAATCGGAAGAAAACAACAACAGAACAAAAACATCGTGTTATTAATCAGCTGTATACTCTAGCCTATAATTTCTATGTATTTGGTGGCAGAGCAATATTTGGCAACAAGGAAGAGCATAAACTATTCAACTATCCAAATGAGGCATTCAGAAATCACAAATATGAAACGCTGGGCAATGCACTCAATTGACAAGCTCCACCCATATTATTGTATGTTGTCATATAAATACATATGTACGTGCATTTACCAACACATTCATGCATATGAAATATTCTAAAAATCAAAACAGCTAAAATTTGAAACTTCGAATATATTGGTGAATGCACATATAAGGCAAAATGCAAATGTGTTGAGCTGTAGGCAAATTTTGTGTATTCGATTCCTTTAATTTTGATATTTTCGAGTCTCATTAGGATATTTGGGCGACCTCTTTGCAACTCACACCAATTGTTTTTGTTATTTTCGTTTCTTGTCGGCTGCCGATCGCTATTGTCGTACGCCTCGTGTTGCCTCCCTCCCATTGCCAATGTTCTTTTCAACATCGTTTGACTGATGTGATTGTCTTTTAGACATGACGTCGTTTGTGCTGCTGCTAGTGGTGCTGCACTTGTTAAGTCGTTGTTGTTTTATATCGGTGGCTTACGCCGATTACACCTGTCTTTGAATATTTTGACATAACTTGATATTATTATCAAATAATTAGTACGGACATATTATATTTAAATTTCAGCATATTTTATTCCGAGTTATTATATATGAATATACATATGTAAATATATAAACTCGCAATAAAATATGCTGAAATTTAAATATAATATGTCTATACTTCTAAATTAATAATAATAACACAATATTCAAACAAGATCGACAGGTGCAGTCGGCACACGCCAGCAATAGTATAAAATCAAATCAACAAAATCACTACCAGCAGCAAAACACAATTCGTCACAAGGACGGGAGGAGGGCACAAGACAAGAAACCAAAATAACAACAACAATTGGTGCTAACTGCAAATCGAATACACAAAATTTGCCTATAGCTCAACACAATTGCATTTTTCATAAGCATATGTGTATTCACTAACATATTCAATGACGCAGCAGCAGTACAAGAGAATCAGCAAGCGTTTAGACGTTCGAATGCAACCGCTAACGGACTAAACGCAAACGAATTTTCTGGCACATTTTCGCTCGAGCCAACATGCAACTAAGCGTGGGTCCATCTCTGACTATACCGAAACGAGTGTGTGCGTTTTCGCTTGTATGAAATGGTATATCTACATATTGTATAGTTAGTGTTTTAACATACCCTGCAAGTATCGTGTTGATTAGAATGGGGTAATTGTTCGATAGTTCAACCTCCATCCTTTTTTAATTTTCTTATTTTTTTTATAGATTAAGCCCCATTTATCCAGAATTTAGCTGAAAGAATTATCTTAAATTTTTTTGTGTTATATTTATCTTAAAGTTTACGATTCTTACGAGAATTTTGCTGATTGCAAAGCAGTCTGCGGAGAAACAATTTGAAAGTACTGGGCGACAAAATTTATGCTGGTGCGCGCTCCACCCATACAATCACTGCCGCTAACCGACTTAATCGCAATCGATTTTGCAGGATCTGTTTTGCTCGATACAATATGCCGCTTAAGTGGGACCCCCGGGTCGGTAATACAAACGCAGTGCGTCGTCGAACGGTTACAATTGATGCCATATCTATTTCTATCATTTTGGTATTTTTTTGACGTAAAATCGAATATGGTTGAAAATAAACTTGTGGTCACGTTTCCACGAAGTTTTAAAAAGTCGGGTTTTAATTGGTTTTTATTTTGTTCACTTTAATTGTGGTAAACAATGGCGACTGTAACAGGGCGAGCTCTACACTACGTATTCAAGATTGGTGATCGTGCTAAGAATGTTTTTTTTTTTAAAACTATTCTTGGAATGCAGGTAAAAAGTTGTCTGTGATAGAATTACGAAGTAGTTACTAATTTATAAGCTTGGTTATTTACACATAGTAATAATATAGTAATATGCGCCTATGCGTGTGTACAAAGTATATATAAATACATATGTCTTCATATATAATTACTTTAAATTGTCTTTCACAATTGTTGCTTTTATCTCAACATGACAAACAATTCAAAAACAAATACGACTCCAACCAGACCTATAATTAAGTTAATTTTATACGCACTAAATTAAATTGTTTTTGTGCTTTATCATTTTCCATATTAATTAATAAATAGGTTTATCGACATGAGGAGTTCACTGAGGGTTGTGAAGCGGAATGCAATGGGTAAGTTTTCATACCAATAATAAGGGTAATTAATTAATATAATATGTTATGAAATACAGGCCCTATGACAATCGCTGGAGCAAGACTATGGTAGGATATGGCCCCGAGAGCTCGAATTTTGTCTTTGAGTTAACATACAATTACGGCGTCAAAAGCTATACAATAGGTATATCTATTTTAGCATTGACAATTAAATATAATTAAATCATTGTATTTAAGTACTGTAGGCAACGACTTTGGAGGTGTGACAATACATTCGAAGGATATTTTAGCGAATGCAGCTAAGCACTCGTATCCAATTTTGAACCAAGGCGACCAGAACATTATTACGTCACCGGATGGCTATAAGTTTTATGTTGTTGAAGCGTTGCCCAGTAGATCTTCTGATCCGGTTGAACAGGTTGAGTTGTACGTAAGCAACTTGCATGCCTCGCGCCTTTATTGGCATGAACTGCTAAAAATGGATTTGGTCGAAGAGAATGAGAAGTCGTTGTTGCTTACTTATGGTAGGAATCAAACATCACTCCGTCTCACACTCTTAACGGAGGAGTTCGATAGAGCTAAGGCATATGGGCGGATTGCGTTCGAAATACCTGGATCTGCTCAGAAACCATTATTTGAAGTCGTTAAAGCTGCTGGTGGCACTGTTTTGAAGCCTCTCATTCAATTGGAGACACCAGGCAAAGCCAATGTATCGGTCATCATTTTGGCCGATCCCAATGGTCACGAAATATGCTTTGTCGATAAGGAGGGCTTTACAGAGTTGTCTCGGGCTGAACCAAATGCCGGTGACGAGCTCGAGAAATACATACGCAAAGATCCGTTCCAGGAAAGAGAATAGCCAAAATCATCGCCCTATAGCATTATTGTCTTACAAATTTGTTAAACCTTCCTTTCCAAATACACTTTATACAATATGTATGCTAATTATGTGATCTATGGGTAAAATGGCAGAATAGGTATCTCCACTCCCACTAAATTACACATACTTATTTCCCATTTTATTCAACGGTAGAAGAATATTATAACTTTGTTTCATCAGGAAATATATGTAACAGGCAGAAAGAGACATATTTGCAAACGTATTTATACCCGCTTACCCAAAGGGTAGAAGGGTATTATAACTTTGTGCCGACCGAAAATGTATTTAAAAGGCAGAAGGAAGCATCTCATATATTCTTGATCAGCGTCAACAACCGAGACGATATAGCCATGTCCGTCTGTCCGTATGAACACCTAGATCTCAGAGACTATAAGAGATAGACCAATAAAATGTTCGGGATAGTGTGTCTTATTGTTGCACACAGATCAAGTTTGTTTTAGATTTTTGCCACGCCCTATTCCGCCCCCGAAAATCTTATAAAACCGAATTTCAAGCGTCATTTTAACATAGAACGTTAAATTTTGGCACGCACAATACTAATCATCATTTTAATGATCTCTGAAAATTGGCTACAATCGGATAAAAAACACAGAAGTTATTAAAGAATTACTTTTATAAGGCGTAATAAGGTACAGCTGCACCTGGTTAGTTGCCATGTCACTCCGTAACATGGTGTTCAATAAATCAACTAAAGTTCCACCAAGCCAATAATTTCAAGCAAAGAAAGTTTGGTATTGCTGTTTTATTTCAATGATTTCTTGTTTTATTTCAATGGCCATTTTGTGATTCTACACGATGTTGAATTGATAAAGTTTCCTGGGAGAATTTTGTCGTACTATTTTGCACAACAATTTAATGTTAGATACAACTTAAACTAAACATTTTCATCGTTTTAGCTGTTCTCAATTTTTAGAATTTGTTTTATCGTATTATTTTGAGAGTTTTATATATTTAAATCCAATGGGAAGCATAAGTTCGGATTCAGCCTCACCGGCTGGTGTTCTGGTGCCGCATACAAATCCTTGGGAGATAATCGGATGGTCATCGAAGCTTCGCCTTTCTATTTATCGTAGCTGGGCTAACCACTTTGCCATTAAACGCTGCAATTCCGCCGCCCTGAAATATTTTGATAAGTGCATTAATGAACACGTAGCAAATGATTTTCTGACCCTGTCCATGAGGAGTAAATTTAATCGTTCGATTGCACGCCCGGAAAAGGCACTGGAGGATAGCCTGAAAGCATCTGAGTTGGCAGGTCCGCGGAAGGCATCGGTCAATGTCCACATAGCTGATGCATTGCATCATCTGAATAGGTTTGAGGACACCAAATTGTTGCTCCACGATAATTTGAGAACAGAAGTCGGCACCACTCAGCTGCCGTTTAAACATCGTCTCCTGATTGTCAATGAAAATTTCAAGGACAACGTCGGAGAAAGCTTAAGTCCATTTTTTTTGAAAAATTCAGTTAAATTATCTGGCATCCATGAACATGTAATGAAACCACAGAAGCCTGTGCAACCTAGACCTCGCTGGCAGGTGTTTAAGGAACAAAATGAGTGTGATGTCCAGAGCTTTGCTGAGAAGAAAAACTTGAGCAAGTCACTGCTGGGGGCGGCTTGGCAACAACGCAAGAGGAAATTTGTTTTTCAAAGTTATTTCCAACATACGTGGGTCGATATCGCATTTCTAAAAGCACTACGCGATAATCCAATCGTTGTTCTCGATAAGTATTTTACATCAGCTCCAGAACGATTGGAGATAATGAACAATAGTTATGAGCACGTTAAAAAATTCAGCCGTATTCTTCACGCTCGTAGTCCCATATACAATGAAATGTACCAGCGTATGGAACATACTCAAAAATCTGAACGATTCCATGACTCCATTATGTTAAGGATACAGTACCAAACACGTCGAAACATGTTCTCCATATTGCGGACAATTACATATATGCGGGCGCAAAAGGATATACCGGTGAATTGCTATTGAAACCTCTTTATACCCTGTGCTCACTTTAAATGGGCAAAAATAATTGTTTTGTCCGAAAATATGTAACAGGCAACTTCGACCTTATATTCTTGATCAGCATCAACAAATTTAGTCACGTCCGTCCATCTATCTGTCCGTGTCCGTGTCCGTGCATGTACATATATTGGACGGTATCAGAGACACTCAAAACGTGGCATCTAGGTACCAACGTTCAATACACAAATAAAATTTATCTTTAACTTTGAATGCCACGTTTCCTCGCTCACAAATCGTGAAATATCGCAGATCTATATAGGGTCACGTTATATACTTTCAACATACCCAGCAAGTATTGTATTAATAGGTAAGAAGCGTAATAATTTGACACTGAAGGCGTTATCAAGCTACAATATAGAAAATGGGGTAATTGTTCGATATTTCCAACTCCATTCGATTCTCATCTTCTTTATAGATTGAGCTCCATTTATCCAGAATGTAGGCGAAAGAATTATCTTCGGACAATTTCTAGTTTTTATATCCGACTACCCAAAAGGTAGAAGGGTATTATAACTTTGTGCCGACCGAAAATGTATGTAACAGGCAGAAGAAAGCATCTCCGACACCATAAAGTATATATATTCTTGATCAGCGTCAACAGCCGAGACAATATAGTCATGTCCGTCTGTCCGTATGAACACCTAGATCTCAGTGACTATAAGAGATAGAGCAACCAAATTTTTGGGATAGTGTGTCTTATTATTGCACGCAGATCAAGTGTGTTTTTATACCCGCCTACCCAAAGGGTAGAAGGGTATTATGGCTTTGTGCCGACCGAAAATGTATGTAACAGGCAGAAGGAAGCATCTCCGACCCCATAAAGTATATATATCCTTGATCAGCGTCAACAGCCGAGACGATATAGCCATGTCCGTCTGTCCGTCTGTCCGTCTGTCCGTATGAACACCTAGATCTCAGAGACTATAAGAGATAGAGCAACAAATTTTTCACGACAGTATGTCTTATTGTTGCACGCAGATCAAGTTTGTTTTTGATTTTGGCCACGCCCCCTCCCGCCCCCGTAAATCGAATAAAACCGAATTGCAAGCGTCGTTTTAAACCTAGAACGTTCAATTTTGGTACGCACAATACTAATCACCATCTTAATGATCTCTGCGAATTTGGTTACAATCGGATAAAAAACACAGAAGTTATTAAGATATTACTTTTATAAGGCGTTACCACGTGCAACTGCTAGTGCTGCCTAGCTAGTTGCTATGACACTCCGCGACATAATAATGGTGTTCAATAAACCAACTAAAGTGCCGCCAAGCTAATAACTTCGAACAAAGAAAATTTTGATATATTATTTTGGTATTTTTAGTATATTTTTTTTTTTTAGTATATTTTTATACTATTATATAAATATAATATTTTGATGGTAAAATTGGGTGGCGGGTATATCACAGTCGAGCAAACTCGACTGTAGCTTTCTTACTTGTTGATTTTGGTCACTCCCCCTTCCGCTTATGCAAATCGAAACTAGTAAGAAAGCTACAGTCGAGTTTGCTCGAGTGTGCGATACCCGCCACCCAATTTTACCATCGAAATATTATATTTTTCAAAAATATACTGAAAAAATATACCAAAATAATATACCAAAATTTTCTTTGTTCGAAGTTATTAGCTTGGCGGCACTTTAGTTGGTTTTATTGAACACCATTATTATGTCGCGGAGTGTCATAGCAACTAGCTAGGCAGCACTAGCAGTTGCACGTGGTAACCCCTTATAAAAGTAATATCTTAATAACTTCTGTGTTTTTTATCCGATTGTAACCAAATTCGCAGAGATCATTAAGATGGTGATTAGTATTGTGCGTACCAAGATTGAACGTTATAGGTTTGAAACGCTTGCAATTCGGTTTTATTCGATTTACGGGGGCGGGAGGGGGCGTGGCCAAAATCAAAAACAAACTTGATCTGCGTGCAACAATAAGACATACTGTCGCGAAAAATTTGTTGCTCTATCTCTTATAGTCTCTGAGATCTAGGTGTTCATACGGACGGACAGACGGACATGGCTATATCGTCTCGGCTGTTGACGCTGATCAACAATATATATACTTTATGGGGTCGGAGATGCTTCCTTCTGCCTGTTACATACATTTTTGGTCGGCACAAAGCCATAATACCCTACCTACCCTTTGGGTAGGCGGGTATAAAAACCCGAATTGCGACCGTGGTTTTAAACCTAGAACGTTTAATTTTGGTAGTTGCTATGTCACTCCGTGAAATAATAATGGTGTTCAATAAACCAACTAAAGTGCCGCCAAGCTAATAATTTCGAACAAAGAAAATTTTGGTATATTATTTTGGTATATTTTTTCAGTATATTTTTGAAAAATATAATATTTCGATGGTAAAATTGGGTGGCGGGTATCGCACACTCGAGCAAACTCGACAGTAGCTTTCTTATACAAACAAGTATTAAATTTGTTTCCGATTTTCACGTTAATTTTGTTGTTGGCAAAGGAACAATGAAGAAAGTTTTAAGCATAGATAATTTACCAAAGTGTTCCTATCGATGCATAAAAAATTTCCGCAATTTTTGAAAAATTCTAATAAGTGTTATGAAGATAAATCTTAAGATCTGAAAAAACTTGTTTATGATATTGCATTAGAGTAATGGGCAATTTGAATATTTTTTTCAAAAAAAGTCGGGTGCGCGATTTCTCAAATTCAATATTTTCTAATAATTTTATTTCCCCTTTTTTAAGGGCCACCAAAAACTACTAAAAGCGTTTTTTATTTTCAAAACAACAACATTTTAGTGAGAAAAAAATTAATGTCGCCCATGTTACTTGCAAATTGCCTCACTTAGACTGCCGCCATACCGTCGCCGCATTGAACAATTCTTGTTTTGCCAACAAGAAAATATTCGTTTAAATCGTAAACTTTATAATAAATAAAATATTAAAAAAAGACTAGAAATCTCCCGAATATAATTCTTTCACGTAAATTTTATATAAATGGAGCTTAATACATAAAAAGTAAGAAGAAAATCGGATGGAGTTGGAGCTATCAAACAATTACGCAAAAGGTTGTGTTTATATGTTTTTATAACGTTAACTATAATTATTCCAATTTACAATAACTGGTTTAATATTGTAGATAAATACATATGTATATATTGTAGTTTTTTCAACGTCAAGTATTCGGCTACGAGAAAGTCTATTAGTAACCTTACCACAGTGTACAGATATGTACTAGATAAGTACATATGTATGTACATACATTCATGTTAAAAACACATTAATATACTTCTATCGAAAAAAATAGTAGTTTTAAACTCAATATTCAATAGCTTTTATAGCCGAGACGATTAATCAGTGTTTGACTGTCTTCTTCCTCAACTCAAAGAAACGAATCAATTTTAATGTAGAATTTTAGAACGAATAATACTAATGACAAATACTATGGAGCTTACCGGTTAAGTTGCATTTCACACGCAAACTGTTTCAAAATATTGCACAGAGGTTTATATCACATGCTTATTTTAAAATAAAGTCTTAATAGTGGGGCCCCTGTAAGCTTATGTCATTTTAACTTCTTATTCTCTCCCACGAAACCTAATATAAGTTTTTTTATTGAACTGCCATTGGTTAAAATGCTAATCATATTCAATTTATACCCTTTACGACAGCGTCTGAAAAAGTTTGTGGAGAAAGTCATGGGCGACTATAATGTGCTAAAGACTAGACGGGTTATGCCTTGGAAAACGGAGTTCATGAACGAAGTTTACAATCATCTGGCATTGAGTTTGTGCAAAAGTTATCGCTTACCAAAATTCAAGGTGTCGCCTTACGATAATAATTCCATGTGCCGTCTGCTTGGTGTGTCCCCATTGAAACCCTCCGAATACCGAACTGTGGTTTTTGGTGATCGTTCCACATACTCCTATGAGGACAGCGGAGAAGCATTTGAGCAGGCCAAAGTGTTTAAGTAAATTTTGATTACATATATTTTATTAATGCATATTAATATACAATCCTGGTTATCATTAGGCGTTCCAAATCAGCCCTGGAGCAGCGCTTGTTTTACGCGACGTTGCCCATCGAACGCAGCTATCTTCTATATGAGCTGGCCGATGTGCATATGGCACAGAATCAACAAGTACGTTGCCTATTTTATGCAAAAAAGTCACAAGATGAGGCCAAAAGATGCAATAGTAAAATATGGGAGTTTTTAGCAACTATGCTACAGGCCAAATCGCATGCTATACTTTGCAAGTTTGAACGTCAATCTGATGTACTCAATAGCGCCTACCAACTGGCTAAGGTGCTCAAGTCGCCTCGGCTTTGCACCTTCATTGAACTCTGTCGCATGCTCAATAGAGATTACATGACTTTGCGTAAAATGTCACAGCTCGTGGCTACAAAACGTCTTCGTACCAGAATGTCAAACCGATCCTTACATGATAAACCTGAATTTCAATAAATCAACAACAACGTAGTAGAGCGAGTTCTGGACATGAATTCTATTTTTTGCACAGCACTCTCTCTGCTAGGTCATTGTTGATTTCTATCCTAATTCGTTAGTTTTCTACAAATTATTAATATGCCATAAATAGTAAATTTTAAATAAAGCCAAAGATAAAATTGTATAACAATTAAAAAGGTATAGAACCAAAATTTATAAATATAAAAGCTAGAGTCGAGTCGGTTTGACTATGAGATACTTGCTACATAAGTTTAATGAATGTAACAAAAACAAGTAAGAAAGCTACTGTCGAGTTTGCTCGACCGTGAGATAACCGCCACCCAATTTTACCATCGTAATATTATATTTTTCAAAAATATACTGAAAAAATACTAAAAAAATATAGTAAAAATATACCAAAATTTTCTTTGTTTGAAATTATTAGCTTGGCGGCACTTTAGTTGGTTTATTGAACACCATTATTATGTCACGGAGTGACATAGCAACTAACCAGGTGCACCTGCACTAGGGATGCCGAATATTTTTAAAATATCGTATGGATGATATTTTCGATATTAAAAAAATATCAATTTGATATATATCATTTTAAATATCGATATATCAGATATTTCCGATATTTTTAATAATTCCATCAATTCTACCAAAAATGTATCCGTCCCACGATAAAAAGATGTATGAATATTAAAAAGATTAAAATAAAAATAGTACATACATATATTTTTAAATTACAAATTAAATTTATTTTAAATTCATATTAAAGTTTGATGCTCAATCTAATTAATATTAATAAGATCAAAATTAATTCAGTCTGTTTGTAATTAAATTTAGTTAAATGCTTAGTTGAATTAATATTATATTTTATTCCATTACTTAGATTTTAAAGATTTTAAAAATACACGTTGCATGATGTGAGAATCCGTCATACGACTACGTGTATCACATACAACACATTTGATTGCCGATGCAAGTCGCTCCGAAAGTATCAAACTTCCCGGAGAAATCAGATACTTTGCGGCGACCTTTGACAATTGTGGCATAGAAGCCCTATGCGAGTAGCAGAAGGATAAGGGATCGGTCTCGCACGACGATTGCAGCAAGCTTAGATACAATTTAAGTTCCCTATTTTTGAACTCGTGCGCTTGCAAGCCTTTTAGTATGGACTTATTATGGGCTATATATATAAAAATATATCCCAAAAAAATATCGAGTATTTGATATATCGCCAAAACCAATATCGCGATATAAATATATCGTTTTGAAAAAATATCTTTCGATATATCGATATTTTGATATATTTCCGGCATCCCTAACCTGCACGTGATGGCCGTCAGTCGTCAGAGGAAGCAAGGGGACCAACATGTAATCCCAGTATTGGCTGGGGCACGTGCCGTCCTTGCTCCTACTGTCGGAAGTGCGACTATACTCTCCACGCGAGGGCGGCTGGAAGCAGACCCCTAGCACGGTCATGTCTCTGCTAGAGGTGCTGACTAATTGTAGTCGGGCGAAGATCGTGAATCTATAAATCACCCCAATCCAAGGTGGAACAGCATACGCTGATGGATGCATGGCCGGGGGTAGCCCGGTCTCTAGTATGCGGACTCTGGATACCTGTCGTCCTCCAGTTTCATTTAGACTTTTCACGGTATGCGGGCTATGCCGTGAATGACCTTCCCTTCCCGCCTACTCGTGGGATCTTAACTAATGGATCAAAATTTCAAAATAGAAAAGTCTGATACGGCTTTAAAAGTAAGCAAGGCAAGTGGCCTTGTCTCAACCGCCATCAGGAGGGAAGATGAGCAAATTTAAAGTGCTCCAGGCGAACCTGCACCACGCTAGAGGAACGTCGGCCACACTGTGCAGGGTCGTCTGTGAAGATCAAATCAACCTGGCTCTCGTCCAAGAACCATGGTTGATCGGTGGCCAAATACGTGGACTATCATGTGGATCATGTAAGTTGTTATATGACCGTATGGGAGGTGCCCCTCGCATTGCTATACTTATGGATAACAGTGTCAGACATTTCCCACTAACTAACTTCATCCACAGAGACCTGGTAACAACGGCTATTGAGGTAGCCACTGCAGACGGTGTCCGGGAAGTTGTGATCGCCTCCGCATACTTCCCGGGCGATGTGGATGATGTACCCCCAGCAGAGGTCCAGCGGCTGGTGGAATTCTGTCGTCACAACAACAAGCCGCTCGTGATCGGCTGTGATGCCAATGCACATTACACGATCTGGGGGAGTAGCGACATCAACAAACGTGGTGAGTCCCTCTTAGACTACTTATTGTGTTGTCAATTAGATGTAGCTAACATAGGGTGCAAACCCACTTTTATTAATGCTATTAGGAAAGAGGTTTTAGATCTCACCCTAATCAGCACCTCGATGCGAGTTCGCTTGTTAATTGGCGGGTCACAGACGAAGCCACTTTGTCAGACCATCAGCACATCAGGTTTGACCTTCCTGGTAAGTCGAAATTCGCCAAAACTCCTTCTGTCCGAAAAAGACAAAGTGGGAGCTCTTTAAAGCCTCTGTAGCTTTCAAAACATACCTATTGGTCAGCAATCCTAGCTCTATCAGTGAGATAGAACTCGCTGCCAATCTGCTCCAAGATGTGCTTATCTCATCCTTCGAGGACAGCTCAGTCCAGAAGACCCTAAGGGTCAATCGGAAAATTCCGTGGTGGAATGAGGAACTGGCTGTCCTTAGAAGGAGGGTTAGAAGCCTTTTTAATAAGGCTAAATCTAACCGTGCAAGTTGGGACGTCTATAGGGACGCTCTTATCAACTACAACAAAAGCATTAGACGAGCTAAACGCGATACATGGCGCAGCTACTGTGGTAGCTTAGAATCGTTGCTAGAGGCAGCGAGGCTTCATAAAGTATTGGCTAAAGGGTCGTCTAATGGAATAGGGCTTCTTAAAAGAGCAGATGGGAAACACAGCAGGGAAACACTTGTGCTTCTACTGCAAGTCCACTTCCCGGGTTCTGTGGCGAATCCAGATCTCTCCAGTCGCGATGACGCCACTTTGTCACCGGACTCACGCGGATTCAGCCTATCTGGATCCATTTTCGACCCCGAAAAGGTCAAATGGGCTGTAGATTCTTTTGCTCCTTTCAAAGCCCCAGGGGGTGACAAAATCTTCCCAGCCCTTATTCAAAACAGCATGGCTCATATTCTTGATCCACTGGTCGGCTTTCTTAGAGCTAGTTTTACTTGGGGATACATACCCATCTCTTGGAGGAGAGTAAATGTGGTATTAATCCCCAAGCAAGGGAATCGTCCGCTTGATCAGCCTAAGTCCTATCGGCCAATCAGTCTTACCTCCTTTCTGCTTAAGACGGCGGAAAGGCTGATAGATATGCACATTCTGTGCTCTCTGCAGACGTCGACACCTCTGCATCCCACGCAGTTTGCGTACATAGCCGGCATATCGACGGAGGTCGCTCTCCACAGGTTAGTGGGGAAAATTGAGAGAGCCTTCGAATCCAAGAACATTGCTTTGTGCTCTTTTCTGGATATAGAAGGTGCTTTTGATAATACCAGCTACGGGTCAATCTCTACTGCTCTAGAACGTAGAGGAACTGCCCGTCCATTGATCCGGTGGATTGAAGCTATGCTCAAACACAAGATTATCACTTCCACCCTGGCTCCACGACTGCTTGCATTAATGCAGTCAAAGGCTGTCCCCAGGGAGGGGTTCTATCCCCCCTACTCTGGTCCATAGTAGTTGACGAACTACTAGTCTTACTCTCCGAGCAGGGCGTTGAAGCTATCGGCTATGCTGACGACCTGGCTCTAATAGTGACCGTGAACTATACCAGCACCGTGACAGAGTTGATGCAATCAGCTCCGAACACGGTAAGTTGATGGTGTGCAGATGTTGGTCTTAGCATCAATCCACAAAAATCTATTATAGTTCCCTTCACTAGGCGCTACTCCGTTGACATTGGTCAATTATATATAAGCGGCTCACCTGTGCGGCTATCCAACGAAGTCAAATATCTAGGGGTGACCCTCGATAAAAGACTAAATTGGAACTCCCACCTCAGCAACACCCTCACAAAGGCGACCCATGTCATGTGGGCCTGCAGGAGATTCTTTGGTAGAATCTGGGGTCTTAAATCCTGCACCATCCGGTGGCTTTTTGTCATGATGGTCAGACCGATCGTCACCTATGCTGCTATTGTGTGGTGGCCAAAGGTTACGCAGGTCACTGCCATTAGCAAAGGCAATAAATTGCACAGGCTGCTGTGCCTCTCACTGACAGGTGCACTTCGTACCTGTCCCACCGCAGTAATGGAATCGATACTGAATCTGACTCCGCTGCATATCCAAATTAAAGAAGTCGCCGCTATGAGCCTACTTAGAATCAAGCTCCAATCAGGGCTTCTAGCTACCGAATCAGGACATGCTAGCCTGATCAGAGACATTCCTGGCATAGATATCTGCACTAGATCAGATACTATGACTAAGGAACTTTTCTTTGGTGCTAAATTCAGAAACCTCATCACGGACCGGAAGGACTGGGACACTGGCAACCCCATCAGCGACCCCTACGGTATCCACTGGTATACCGACGGGTCAAAAACTGATCAGGGGGTTGGAGCTGGGATCTTTGGACCCAACTCTAAAACTTCAATTGCTATGGGCAAATGGCCCACAGTCTTCCAATCTGAGGTTCATGCCATCGAGTTCTGCTGCCGTCTGATCCTAGAGAAGGGAATTAGAGGAGTGAACATCTACATCTTCTCTGACAGTCAGGCCGCCATCTTAGCCCTCTCCTCCAAAAATAATAAGCTCTCGACTGGTGGCCGATTGCTGGAACTGCCTCCAGACACTGTCTCTTACTAACAAAGTCACCCTTCTATGGGTACCTGGACACACCTATAAAGGGCAATGAGCTGGCGGACGAACTTGCGAGGGCCGGTTCGTCTGCTACTTTTTCCGGCCCTGAGCCCTTCTGTGGCATGGGTTGGTCAACCATCTCAGCTATTGTTAAAACTTGGGCTGTTAGGTTGACTGATCGCTACTGGTCGGTCCAACCAGGGATGCGGTAAGCCAAGGAGCTTATCAATCCCGTGGTCGACCGGAAAACCAGCTTACTTTCCAGGAGGAATCTTCACCTCCTCACCTTTCACCTTTCTTCACCTTTCTTCACCTTTCACCTTTCTTAGTGGCCATCAGACGGTGAACTATCACCTCACCAAAATGCGTCTGTCTTCTGATGCTGAGTACAGACTTTGCAAAGAGAACGACGAGACAACCAAACACATTCTGTGCGACAGTCCAGCCTTGGTGTGGACTAGGAGGAAACATCTGCACGTGGATACCGCAGGTCCCGAGCATATTGTGCGTTCCTCGACAAAAGATTTGTTCTGCATCATTAGGGAAGCAGAGCAACTTTTGTCAAGCTAGGGAGAGCCTATAGGCACAAAAGACCTCTATGGTCGCAGTGCCTCGCACCTTCACAATTGGGAGACTCCTTTTTTCAAATAATAATAATAATAATAACCTGCACGTGATTACGCCTTATAAAAGTAATTTATTAATAACTGTGTTTTTTATCCGATTGTAACCAAATTTTCAGAGATCATTAAGATAATGATTGGTATTGTGCGTAAAACCACGTTTGCAATTCGGTTTTTTTCAATTTGTATGGGCGGAAGGGGCGTGGCCAAAATAAAAAACAAACTTGATCTGTGTGCAATAATAACTATCCCGAAAATTTGATTGCCCTATCTCTTATAGTCTCTTAGATCTAGGTGTTCATACGGACATGGGTATATCGTTTCGGCTGTTGACGCTGATCAAGAATATTTATACTTTATGGCGTCAGAGATGGTTCCTTCTGCCTGTTACATACATTTTCGGTCGGCACAAAGTTATAATAACCTTCTACCCTTTGGGTGATGGGTATAACAAAGAGCAATCAACGAAATGTTTCATTTTACGAGAAAAAAGAAGAAACCAAATTAACATAAATCATTAAGATAATTACTATTATTGTCTGTACCAAAAGCTGTGGATTTAAAAATACGTTTGCAAAGGGTTTTTTCGATTTGCGAAGACGGAAAGGGTTAGGTGGGATGTCGCAAAATTATAATTCAAACTAAAACAAGTAAGAAAGCTACAGTCGAGATTGCTCGACTGTGAGATACCCGCCACCCAATTTTATCATCAAAATATTATATTTATATAATAGTATAAAAATATACTGAAAAAATACTTAAAAAAAATATACTAAAAATACCAAAATAATATATCAAAATTTTCTTTGTTCGAAATTATTAGCTTGGCGGGACTTTAGTTGGTTTATTGAACACCATTATTATGTCGCGGAGTATCATAGCAACTAGCTAGGTGCAGCTGCACGTGGTAACGCCTTATAAAAGTAATATCTTAAAAACTTCTATGTTTTTTATCCGATTGTAACCAAATTCGCAGAGATCATTAAGATGGTTATTAGTATTGTGCGTACCAAAACTGAACGTTCTAGGTTTAAAACGACGCTTGCAATTCAGTTTTTTTCAATTTGCATGGGCGGAAGGGGGCGTGGCCAAAATCAAAAATAAACTTGATCTGCGTGCAACAACAGGACCTACAGGACCTACCTAAATTTGTTGCTCTATCCCTTATAGTCTCTGAGATCTAGGTGTTCATACGGACGGACAGACGGACAGACGGACGGACGGACAGACGGACATAGCCATATCGTCTCGGCTGTTGACGCTGATCAAGAATATATATACTTTATGGGGTCGGAGATGGTTCCTTCTGCCTGTTACATACATTTTCGGTCGGCACAAAGCCATAATACCCTTCTACCCTTTGGGTAGGCGGGTATAATGATTGGCTACATTATTACATCTTGTCACCAAATTTGATTACTTTAACTCTTATAGACTCTGAAATTCAAATTTTCATACATACAGCCAATATCTTCATGGCTGCTGACACTAATCAATATCCTTTTTCTTTTCTATGGTTAGAGTGCTTTGAACAATCTACCAAATGTTAAAAAAAAATCTAATTGGATGAATGTTATTTAAATTTCTCATCAAAAATTATTATAACAAAGCAAGAACACATAAGATGAAAGAAACACGAGGGTCTAGCTGGACGCTTGCACACGATGCATTTATAGAATATGTACTTCATTACATGTGTACTACATTTATATAAAATAACTATTTGTCATTTGCATGACGGTACTGGGCCTGATTTAGATTCCGGCGACAAGATCGATTAACGGCACGAACATCTAAAGCCAAATCTGCATTTTAAATTTGAGAAAAAAGTATCTGTTAATAAAAAACTCTACCGTCGTTCTGGAATCATTAGCATGGTTGTTAACGTTACAAATACCAAAATTAGATCGGCCGTGACGAATTTCAAACCCAATAAACTTTAAAACATCTAGATACTCAGACGGATTTAGGTGTTTAGGTAGTGTGGGAGGTGAGACCCTTTGCCTGTGACATATATTTTTGGTTGGCTCCAAGCAATCTGTTTTTTTTTTATGGGAAGCAGGTGTACGAAGATAAAATTTTTAGCAGTTCCACGTCTCCGTTAATATAGAATGAATATACACATAACTCCTGATCTTCGAGAGAGAACTCTGAGAACCGACAAAGCTGATAGAAATGTAATGTACATTCATATGCGACAAAAACTACTGTAAAAAGCTGCAACAAAAAAAAAAGAAATACTTGCTAGTATTTAATTAAACTTTTACATTTTTTCTCTTTAAATAAATTTAAATAAATTCTTCCCTAATTTTTCATGAATCTAGATCGGTGTCGAAACTCTATCCACTCTTCTGAATTCATTTCGGGTTTCTTACTTTCAAGGTGCCAGCTTCAACCTTTTTTCATTTACTCAAAACCTTCCTTTATTAATGTCTTAGTTTTTAAAAAATTATTCGCAAATTGCTAGGCGATGGATTTTTAAAAATCCATGCACTATTGTGATTGTAGGAATGTGTGTAACAGTAGAAATACAC
The DNA here is from genome assembly GCA_018150935.1 of Drosophila pruinosa. Taxonomy (NCBI): domain Eukaryota; kingdom Metazoa; phylum Arthropoda; class Insecta; order Diptera; family Drosophilidae; genus Drosophila; species Drosophila pruinosa. The sequence continues at coordinate 810,355 of JAECWR010000081.1, forward strand.
GTCTTTAATATTTATTAGTATGACATATGCAATGCACTTGATTCCATTTAATTTGGTAATGTCGAGTGCGCCTAAAAGTGAAGGCCACGGGGCGACAGGCAAGTGGGAAATTGTTTTTCATCGGTGAATTGTCGATAGTTTGGTGGCCGAAACGACCCCAAATGGCCAAAAACGGCAAGCGGCTGACGAACGAGTCATTGCTTGCATGTAACTCGGCCACTAATATGGAAAAGAGTAAAATGCGCCTATAAATGCAGAATACTTGTAAAATATTATCAACTAGCAGCTTAAATGAAAGACTTTTATTGTGTCAATGCTGCTGGTCGAGAGACTGCCAGACTAATAGACAAATGTAGACAGAGACAGCAGCAGCCGAATAGATCAAAAGCCAGAAAGAGAGAGAATAAAACAAATTGAGCGTACTGTGAGCTGGAGACTCCCAATGGGGGGGAAAAAAATGTAAACCATGCTTTTTTCTCTATACTCACACTCGAGTATTTACTACATATATACATATTTATTATCGGCTGCCATTAAAAGCGAAGTAAAAACATAAAATGAACAAAAGAATTAAGAAAGCTACAGTCGAGTTTGCCGAGTGTTAGATACCCGGCACCCATTTTTATTGAATGCAACCAATATTAAGAGCGAGCACCGAAATATGCTATTTTTGGAGAATAAACTACAAAATATACCGCAGTATACCATTTTCAAAATTATTAGCTTGGCTGCACTTTATTTGGTTTAATGAATAGCATTTCTTTATCACTGAGTGACATATCAACTGAACAGGTGTAGCTGCACTTTTTCTCAGCTTTAAAAGTATTTGTTGACTAACTTCTTTGTGTAATGTCCGATCGTAAGGAAATTTGCAGAAATCATTAAGGTGATAACGATTGTGTGTAGCAAAATCGATCATTCTGGCTGGAAAAGTGAGCTTACAATTTTTTTTTTGATCTGAGATGCTTCGAAAAAATCAGAGCAACTTGCGCATTAGATATTAGTCTAACGAAAGCAGTGACCGTATAAGAGGAAGAACGCACACGCAGTCGATGCTCTCAAAAGACCAAGCACACAAAACAAGACCAACATTCCCACTACACTTTCGGTCTTGAGCGACGATCGCTCTGATGTTGTTTTTTGTCCTTGTCTTGCTTATTACTCTGGTTGTCCTGCCTCGTTTCTGCTTACAGAAGCATCATTTTCTTGCACACGGGTATAAAACGAATGGTTAACAAAATTATTACTGAGAAAGAGCAAAGGAATTAAAGACGTAGAAAGAGAGAGAAAGATGAGGGAGAGAGAGTTTGACCTAATTTCGAGTAGTGACCAACCGTCAATGTGAGTCTATTTTCGACGGGATTCCGTGCCTTACTTGCACTTTAATCTGTTGCCAAGAAGCGAGAAAGCTTTAAACACAAGGCTTCAAAAGTTTATTCAACACAATTACACTAATCTCACCACTGACGACGATGTCCCTGCTGAACTAGAAGTTGACGCTGATGAGTAGTCTTGGTGATGGCCACGATAACAGCATAATTATTTGGGCATGGCAACAAAAAACCAAAATGTCTTTAGCATTAAGGTTTCATTTTTGTGCAAAATATATTTTTTTGCAGGTCCAATGGACCTAAATTAGACAAATTGTAGACTTATGTTGTTACACAATTATATATTTCCAATTATAAATTATTTATTATTATTATTATTATTGTGCTTTATTTTCCCTTAAATTAGGTTTTGACACTAAAGCTTATGAAGTAATATATCATTTTATACAGAGCTTAGCATTAATGCGCTTTCAACTGAATATATTAAAGATTGTATTCCTAATAATTTTTTACATATTATATTTACAAGGAAAAATGGGAGGAAAAACCTTGATTTGAAATTTTCTTAAAACTATTTTGGTACGCACAATACTAATCACCATCTTAATGATCTCTGCGAATTTGGTTACAATCGGATAAAAAACACAGAAGTTATTAAGATATTACTTTTATAAGGCGTTACCACGTGCAACTGCTAGTGCTGCCTAGTTAGTTGCTATGACACTCCGTGACATAATAATGGTTTTCAATAAACCAACTAAAGTGCCGCCAAGCTAATAATTTCGAACAAAGAAAATTTTGATATATTATTTTGGTATTTTTTAGTATATTTTTTTAAAGTATTTTTTCAGTATATTTTTAAAAATATAATATTTGGATGGTAAAATTGGGTGGCGGGTATCTCACAGTCGAGCAAACTCGACTGTAGCTTTCTTACTTGTTTAATATGTGTTGGTGCACATTTCCACCAGATGGAACTTCCATACATGAGAGCCGGCCTAAATATGGTCTTAAAGATTATAAGTTTATTAGCAGTTGATAATTTTGATTTTCGATTAATAATTGGGTACATTATCCTAATTATTTTATTATTTTATCAATTGTAACTCCAATATGATAATGAAAAGTGAGTTTTTTGTCAAAATGTATGCCCAGGTATCGAATATTGTTTACCCATTGAACAGGAGTATTACATATATGTAGGCAGTTATTAGGTATATAACAAGATTTTCTTCTTTTAGTGAAAAATATGACACTGGTTTTGTTAATCTTTAATCTTCCATTTATAGTACTTCTCTAGTAAATTAATATAATTGTGAATAGTGCTGCTGATTTCGTTATAGAATACCAGCTGTGTAAATGGCTGCATCATCAACAAATAAGGAAAGCTTACAATCAGATACTTGTGGTATATCATGTGTATATACATATGTTAAATAGTATTGGCCCTAACACTGAACCCTGTGGGATTCCAGCAAGAATGTGTCGTTGAGTAGACTGATCACCATTAATATCAATGTAAAAAGCACGTTGCTTCAAAAAGTTTTGGATTATTTTTATAAGATATAAAGGCGTTTCAATAGTTATTAATTTGTATACTAGTCCCTCATGTCAGACTGTGTCAAATGCAGCTTCAATGTCAAGAGTAACCAATCCCACTGAATGTTTATTTAGCAAGTTATCTTTAATGAAATTCTTGAGTTTTAAACATGGAATCTTGCAATTTAGTTTAGGTTTAAAACCATATTGTATAGAAGTTAATACATACACTGTGTGTGTCCAAAAAATCAACTAAGCGAACTTTAATTAGTTTTTCAAATATTTTTGACAGTCCACATAGTAAACTAATCGGCCTATAACTATCGGGTCTACTGCTAGGTTTACCTGGCTTGGCAATAGGTACAACTTTGGCAACCTTCCATGCATCAGGAAAATAACCTTTGCGAACAGAACAGAAGTTGAACAGTTGAGACAAGAAACTAATAACGAAAACAGGGAGATTTTTAAGACAGATGTTGCGTATGCCATCAGTACCTGGAGATTTTCTTACCTTAATAATGTTTGCAATTTCAGTGCTTTCAACTATTAGAATTTGTTGGTTGGGGGTGTTATTGTTTTCAATGGTCTGCAAAGTCGATTTGACTAAATTGATCGTTTCAGTATTGGAGTATGTATATGTTAATTTATTTACTTCTGTTCAACAGTGTCAGCAAGTATCGTAGCTTTTTCTTTTCCTGTAGTATAACTTGTATCTGCAAGGTGAAGGTAGGGTATAAAATACTTTCGCTTTTTTAATGCTTTCGTTGTATTATAGAACGGCTTGCTACATTTGTCTAGTTTTTGGAGTTTATTGTTCCATTGTTCGTTGTTATGTATAAATAACTTTTGTCTGATAATATAGTTAAGGTGGTTACATTTAGCTTTAAGTATGGGCAATCTTGTTCTAATCCATGTCCTCTGGATTATATTTCTTATTTTGAACAATCGTAGCTTTCAGATCTTACTTTTTTGTGTGGAACTGATTCTTGGAAGGCGTAATTAACTGCTTCTGTAAATGATTTGGTCAGAAGATCTATTTCGGTAGATGAAACCGAGGAATTATTGTCTATAAGATTTATATCCAATAATGTATTACTGACAATTTCCCTAAACATTTCCCAGTTTGCTTTGCTGATAATTGTCTGAAACTTATCACTATGTATGAAATTAATTGAATATTTTAACATTAGTGGCAAGTGATCAGAAAAGAGATTGTTTAAAACTATTGGATTAGTAGTTTGCTCTGGAGATTTAGTGAGGCAAAGGTCTATTGTGGATGCCTTTGCTTTATGGTTAAATGGAATATATGTGGAAGGTTAGGGTATAATATGTTAAATTTCCCTAGGTCAGAAATATCGTTAAGAATATTCCCCCAACAGTTTGCTCGAATACAGTTCTATGCCCTATGCCGAGAATTGAAGTCGCCGCAGGTTATAAAATTACGCTGTAAACTGGATATTTTCAGTAAGTCATATGATTTCGATCTCATGAATTGTTACATCAATTTAATAGACATTTTGCTGTGTTAGCTGGAAAGTATACACAGTATATTTTTAAGCTATTATTATTATGGTTAGTTCTAATTTTAATGCCTATATTTTCAATAAGATGAGTTTTTAAGTTGGGAATTTGCTCATGTTCAATTTTATTGCTCACAACAATGGCGACACCACCACCTCTGCTTTATGTTCCGTCATATCTATACTGTGTATAGATAGTTAGGTACATATATAAAAAAGATCATCTTGAGTAAGCCATGTTACACTTAATGTAGCTACATGAATTTTATTATCCTCTAGGAACTTGATTAGTTCTAATCGTTTATGTTTAACGGCACGGGCATTCCATGCCATAATATTTAGAATATCGACTGAATTTTTATTTTGCATAAACATATTTTATCGCTAAGTTGGATATGACCTGAAATTGTTCTCCTTTGTTGGAGCATTTACTTAGATTATTTTTCAAATCTATTAATAATGAATTAATTTCTTCTGGCGTAAAAAGATCTGGATTACTTGTTGATTCGCTCGGTGATGGAAAAGGTGATTTATGAGCGCATCTCTATAGCTGTCATGTACTTGTGGAGGAAGAGGGCGGGCTTCTGGAGTTCGTGTTGTTAAGAGTGTTGATATTACTCTTCGCTGTTTTGTATACTTCAATATTGCTTCTTCTCATTTGCATTGAGATCAAATTGAGATAATATAAACGGCATGGGCATGCCTTTTGTTGGCACATTTTTTGTTGCTCGTGTTTGCACATGTGTGGGGTACAGTGTGCACATGAAGCTTTGACTGAGCAATTGTTTGATCCATGTCCAAATAATTGACAGTTGTAACATTGTGTTATTTTGTTTTCCGATTTTACCTTGTGATCCCATCGTATTTTCATATGCTTGATATACATTACGTGTTTTCGCAATTGTTGTACTGTTATGCTTTTATTTACAAAGTAAATAATGTACAGTATCAGGTTATAGTCCGATTTTGTTTTAGTTTCCACTATTTTAACATCGGTGCATTGCAATCCCAAATCAATTAGCAATGTTTTCACAGTATCTGCGGGTAATTTTTCCAGCCCAGATAGGACGGCCTTGTATGGTTTTGGAAATTTAGTATCATAAGAATAGAACTCCCACTGAAGTTCCTTGAGTCCTTAAGCTTGTCAAAGTTTTCCATGCTTTCCACAAATATTTTAATGCCAATGGAGATTGTTTGTAGGTAGTATTTTTCAATTCCAAGTGCAGATATGATTTCATTACCCATTTTTGTGTTTTGTTTGATTAGTGTGATCGGAGGTGATTTGATTTTAACTTCATCTTGTGTTTCGGTTTCACACATACAGTGCCGCTCAACTGAATAGGTTTGAAAAATCTTTCTCACATTTTGTTCTCTTTCTTTGGTCCACTTGCCGCAATTAATAAAGCCTGGTCAACAATTTCACTAAATGAAATTACAAAATATTATGATTCCTTACCAAACCGTATGTTTGAAATAATTAAAAGCAAGCGTGGCAATACCAAATACTAAATAATGCTAAAACAGTACCCTTTATTATTTAAACTACCCAGTGCCTTGAAATTTTACTGTATACTAATAAATGTATACTTATTTAAATAGTTTTAGTGGTCAAACTTATTCAGCTGAGATACTTTATACTAATAAATGTATACTTATTTAAATAGTTTTAGTGGTCAAACTTATTCAGTTGAGCCAAAAAAAAATGGAGATTTTTTGTTATGTTTTCGAAAAAAAAAAAATGATATAAAAACAAAACTTAGAGATCAGAAACTTTGCTATTTAACAAATGACAGATTTATTCATACACAAAAATTTATTTCGCTGAAATCGGATTGCATATAACTAAGATACAACGTTTCAAACCTGAACAAATAGTCAAACCTATTCAGTTGAGCGGCACTGTATGTATCATTATTTTCATTTTCACAATCACCAATTTCGTTATTGAGACAACCGTATACGACAAGAGCTTGTCGAAGACTGATTATAAATTATTTAGTTCTCTAAAATTCTTTACTTTTGTGACTTCAAATGGATGGCCCACAACACTGCAGTCTATGAATAATTGCTCACAATTCTTGAAGTTCTTTTTTTGTCAATTTTGTTAGAGGTCCTAATGATAACTCTGTGCTAACAATAACCCAACGCTTTACAAATTTAAATCTAGTATATGTACAAGTAAATTGAATACAATTATTACTCTTTAGTATGTTTAACAGCAGTGGGCACGAAATTTGACCTCGAAAGCAGCATAATAAAATGTATTCCATAAGTGCAGGCTGATGGAGGCATCTGCTCTCCACCCTTTGAGGTAGTCTTGATCAGCATGCCTGTATGAATTCCTAGATTCCTCAAATTAAGAGCTAAAACGTTCAAATTTGGTATTTATATCTCACTCTAACGTAATCAGACCAAGGTTATTTTCAATGTTCGATATATCATTTAGTTGAATCGCAAAAACCAAAACTCGCATTTTTAAAGATATCAGCATATAGTATAAATTCACATGTAATGTAATTTTATATTGATGTTCCAAATCGATCAGCCCATAAATATAGATTATGACTTTTACTAGGAATGTGATGGCATGTGAGTGCAAACAAGATAACATCTGTCAATTGTCAATATAATATGAGCATCATCTTAAAATTTTATGCATATCAAGTTTGTTTTTTAATTTTGGATGCCACGTCCCTATTCGCTCTCTCAAATATTAAATTTCTTATTTTTATAGCCGCCTACCCAAAGGGTAGAAGGCTTTGTGCCGACCGAAAATGTATGTAACAGGCAGAAGGACGCATCTCCGACCCCATAAAGTATATATATTCTTGATCAGCGTCAACAGCCGAGACGATATAGCCATGTCCGTCTGTCCGTCTGTACGTCCGTCCGTATGAAGACCTAGATCTCAGAGACTATAAGAGATAGAGCAACCAAATTTTCGGGACAGTATGTCTTATTGTTGCACGCAGATCAAGTTTGTTTTTGATTTTGGCCACGCCCCCTTCCGCCCACGTAAATCTAATAAAACCGAATTACACGCATTTTTGGTACGCACAATACTAATCACCATCTTAATGATCTCTGCAAATTTGGTTACAATCGGATAAAAAACAGAAGTTATTAATAAATTACTTTTATAAGGCGTTACCACGTGCAGATGCATATAGGTAATTGCTATGACACTCCGTGACATAGTTAATTGCTATGACACTCCGTGACATAATAATTTCGAACAAAGAAAATTTTGGTATATTATTTTGGTATAATTATAGTATATTTTTTTAGTATTTTTGCAGTATATTTTTGAAAAATATAATATTTTGATGATAAAATTGGGCGGCGGGTATCTCGCCGTCGAGCACACTCGACAGTAGCTTTCATACTTGTTGAAGATAGAACTGTAATTTTACTTACATTAATTGCAAATATACATTTGTATTTGGCAAGTCTATAATAATTATACCCAAGTCTATAATAATTATACCCAAAAGGTAGAATGGTATTATAAATTTGTGCCAACCGAAAATGTATGTAACAGGCTAAAGGAAACATCTCCGATCCCACAATATATATGATATGTATTCTTGGTCAGCTTCAAAGAGAGACGATTTAGCAATGTCGTCCGTATGAACAACTAGATCTCAGAGACTATAAGAGCTAGAGCAACCAATTTTTTGGGATGGTATGTCTTATTGTTGCACGCAGATCAAGCTTGTTTTTGTTATTATTTAATTACTTTTATACGGCCAAATCAGGTGCAGCTGCACCTGTTTAGTTGATATGTCACTAATTGACATAGTAATGATGTTCAATAAGTCTAATAAAGGACTGTCAAGCCAATAATTTCGAACAAAGTAAATTTCAGTAGATTTTTTGGTATATTTTTTAATGTATATTTTCTAGTAAATTTTTGAAAAATATATTTTTTAGGCTTATTGAATACAATTAAAATAAAACTGACTTACATAGCAAGTAAACATGTGCAGCTACTTATGATTACACTCTAATAAATTATTAATAATTAACTTTTGTGCTTACTATCAGGTCGTAAGCGAACTTAAAGATCTCATTTAGATGGTAATGAATTTGGTTGCTCTAGCTCTTATAATCTCTGAGATCAATGAAAAGAATAATAATAATCTATATATATAAAAATTGAATACAAGTTAATACAAATTTTGGAAATTTTATAACTCGAGAACGGCTGAACGGATTTATCTTATCTTAGTCTTGAAATGTTCGTGGTGGTCTAGGGAAGGTGTAAGTGGTGAGAAAAAATCGAATAATTTCCGCGAAAACCCTAAAAACAGCCCTTTTCCCATACATAAAAAGTGTTGTCTACCCAAAGAACAATTTAGGGCAGCAAAAAAGTCGAACGACAAGTAGGCTGCGTTCATCAAGCCTGGACAAAAAAAACTAACGACAAGCAAGCCTGGATATTTTATTTGGAAATCGTATTACGGATTTGCTACACACGTGCTTTATTGAATTCTACGATTTTGTGAGATTTCAATCGTGCTTCATACGTCTTCTCGAATTCGTTCATCAATCAGTTCACGTGCATAGCAAAATAAAATGCCACGACTAAGGCGTGCTAATAATGCTTCTTCTTTATCGTCGAATAGAAGATTGCAAAGTGAGGAACAGCGTGCACAAATTAATGCCGATAACAGAGATCGATATGCACGAAATCGAAATTCACCTCGAATTCGGCCAATGCCAGCGGGAGTTCGTGTTTTGCAGCAAACGCTCCTTGCTGCTTTTAATTACGATAGTGCGATTGATTACGGTGCATATGGCTGTATTGGTGGAATGACGGTGAGCTGTGCACATTGTGATGCAGTCAAATTTCCAAATAAAACTGATGCTGTGCTAACGGCAAAGTGAAATAGCCACAATTTGAATCTCCACCCGATCCACTACGTTCGCTGATTTTTGGAATGTCATCAATACATTTTTTGTCTCATATTCATTTCAAATGACTTATTTTGGCCCGACAAGGGTTGGCCTGTTCATGAGTTGGCATTCCAAACTCTCCAAATGGACAGACGAAAAATATAGTTTATCCAAATGTTTTGGATTGAAAATAAAAATTTTAAAATAAAATGACTTTCATATAAAAAATTCTAGGATTTCTCATTGCATATTATGACTGCATGTGGCGATGCGGCGAAGCGCATAGGGATCCGCTAGTAAGTAATAAAGCTACCGTCAAGTTTGCTTGACTGTGAGATTCGTGTATTCATTTTTAGTGAATAAAACAAAAGAAAATATACTAAATATACCAAAAATATACCGAATTTAACAGCTTTCCAAATTGTTCAGCATATTCCCAAAAAGTACTATATTTCAGGAGCTTTTTATACTCGCCTACCCAATGGGCAAAAAGGTATCATAACATTCGTCGTACCGTTCCGTGCTTTTGATTGTCTTTTTTTTTGATTGTCCCCTTGACCTTTTTTGATAAATCTTGCTCTGTGCAAGATCGATCCATTTCTGAATTTTCAAAGGCGTTTCGGTAACTCATCTTGTATATACGTTCCTGTTATAGGGAGCCATGAGACGGCATGTCCACTTGGCTCGTTGTTGGGGTTGCTTAACTAATCGCAGGCATCTGAGGGTTAGAGGTCAGATGTGCATCCTTTGGTGAATTCTGGAGTGTGTTTTGCGGTGCATCTATCGAAATGTCCGTCCTTCTGGGTATTGGCGATCTGACTATCAGACCGCTTCTCCCAAATATTTCTCTTTTTAGGTCATGGATTTTGAAAAATTATGACCTTTTGCGTTTGTCCGAATGTGCGTAACAGGCAGAAGGAGGCGTCTGCGACTCCATAAACTATATATATTCTTGATCAGCATCAACAGCCGAGTCGATATAGCCCTGTCTGTCTGTATGAACATCGAGATCTCAGAGACTATAAAAGCTAGAGCTACCAAATTTGGTGACATCATGTAAAAACTCGGTAGGAAGATGAAGTATATTTTAGATATTGGCCATGCCCCCTTCCGCCCCCGTAAATCGAAAAAACGATTTCCAAGCATCATGTTAAAGCTAGAATGTTTTTGTTCTAATCATTTAGAACAAAATTAATTTCAGTATAATTTTTTGGTATATTTTTAGGTATATTTTTAGTATATATTTATTAGTATATTTTCCAGTATAATTTTGAAAAATATAATATTTCGATAGTCGCTCTTTATTATTCTTCCATTCAGTAAAATTGAGTGACGGGTAATCTCGCAGTCGAGCAAACTCTAGAGTAGCTTTCTTACTTGTTTTACCCAATAACTATTATAATTTTCATAATTTTATAAAAAAGCTACTGTCGAGTTTGCTCGACTGTGAGATACCCGCCACCCAATTTTACCATCAAAATAATATATTTTTCATAAATATACTGGAAAATATACTAAAAATTATACTAAATATATACCAAAAAAGTATACCAAAATTTTGTTTGTTCGAAATTATTAGCTTGGCGGCTCTTTAGTTGGTTTATTGAACACTATTATTATATCACGGAGTGACACGTCTTATACATGTAATTTCTTAATAACTTCTGTGGTTTTTAACCGATTGTTACCAATTTTTCAGAGATTTTTGAAATGTACGCTCTTTAGTATTTAGTATTTTCATGTATACCTTATTCAAAGAAACAAAGCTGGACACACTATATAACGCCAGCGAAGTGTATATAATGAAGTTTTTGCCAAGAGAGCATGAAATAAAAGTTCAGTTTAATTTCCTCGCATATAAGTGAATGCTTTTATATATTCAAATATTACCGGAGGAACCACTGCAAGTTTCCCACAAGTTTCAACAGGTTATGGTCCCAGAGGCTGGTAAATTGAATATTAAAGGTAAATAAGAAAATTAAAAGAAAAAGTAATTAAACGAACTATGACACATGGAAATTAAAGATGCGAGCTGCACTAGTGAAGAACGAACTATGGCAGTACGTGGATGGCACAAAACCGTGTCCAGACACTGAAGATCAACGGACAGTTTGGAAGTTACAAGATGAGAAGGCACGAGCAGATATTATATTATCAGTATGCTCATCGGAGTTGTCGCTGTTGGAAGGATGTGAGACTTCCAACACCTGTTGGACAAAACTACAGAATCAGTTCCAATCCAGAGGCCCTGTGCGAAAAGCTAGCCTACTAAAGAGAATCGCTTTATCACGTTTGGCAGAAGACGGAGATGTGCGTCAGCATATACATGATTTCTTCGATGCTGTGACAAAGTTAAATTAAATTGGAGTATAAATCGGCGACGATCTATTTTCAATATTATTGCTATATAGTCTGCCTGAATCATTCGAGATTTTTCGATGTGCTATGGAGTCAAGAGATAATTTGCCAAGTCCCAAGATTGTTCGAGTGAAAATTTTAGAAGAAACAGAAGCGCGTAAAGTAAAAATTGAGCGCGAAGGCCAAAGTGCGTTGTACGTAAATCGACATAAAGCAAACTCAAAGAAAGAAGACGTCCACAAAGAAACCAGAAAATGTTTTAAATGCAATAAAGCGGGACATTTGGCGCGATACTGTAAAAGCGGAAAGTTCTCAAAGAATGAGAAAAACGAAAAAGGCAAACGAGAAACGCTCAACGTGAGTGAAGTTGCAAATTTTACTGAAGCCCTGGCTGGTATGTGGTGTATCGATAGTGGATGCACATCGCATATGAGCTCAAATGCTACATATTTCGATAAAATAAAGAGTATCGATAAGACGTTGCACTTGGCGAACAGGGTTACGACAAAAGTAAATGGTATCGGCGATGTGAACGTAAAAATCAAAACAAAAGCAAATAGGCAAGAGAGCGTTACACTCAGTGAAGTGTTACACGTAGCTGATCTTCGCCAAAACTTATTATCCGTATCAAAAATGCCAGAAAAAGGTTTTGAGGTGCATTTTCGTAAAAATGATGCAGTCGTTGTGAAAAATAACACGGAGTGGTTGCACTCAAAGAGGTATGGAAATTTGTACTCGTATTATCTGGATACCAAGCACCATGAAGCAAATCAGTGTATAAGCGAGAATCAAAGCGAAGTGGATATATGGCACTACAGAATGGGACATGTGAATAAGAGTGACTTAATAAATATGTCAAAGGAAGGAAAGGTGCACGGCTTAAAACTAACCGAGAATATGAAATCGTCCGAATGCGAAATTTGCGTCAGCGAAAAGCAAACAACGAATGTCTATAAGAAACCAACTCAAAAGAGAACTGACGGCCCACTGGAGATTGTGCACAGTGATGTGTGTGGCCCGATGCGCACACAATCAACTGGAGGTCGAAAGTATTTTGTAACATTCATCGATGATTTCAGTCGCTACTGTGAAATACATTTTCTTAAACAGAAGACCGATGTATTTGAAGCTTTTAAGTCATATAAAGTTTCAGCTGAAAATTTCACAGGCAAGAAGATTAAGGCACTACAATCGGACAACGGCACGGAGTATTGCAACAAAACAATGGACGAGTATCTAAAGCAACACGGGATTAAGCGACGTTTAACAGCACCGTACACTCCACAACCCAATGGCGTGGCAGAGCGTCACAACCATACGCTCATCGAGATGGCCAGATGTATGATGCGACAATCAAGTGTACCGGCATCATCATCTGCTACATCCGTAACAGATGTACTACCAAAGCGTTGGGTGGCGATATCCCATGGACCAAGTGGACACGCAAAACCCCTACAGTGTGGCACATGCGTATTTTCGGTACCAAGGCATATGCGCTAATAAAGGGTAAAAATAAGGATAGGTTTGAGTCCAGGTCAGAAGAATACCTTTTCGTCGGATACAGTACTGAATCCAACGCGTATCGTTTGTACTCTCCAAAGAAGCAAAAGCTTGTCATAAGCAATGATGTAACATTTCTGAATTCTTCAGTCTACAAGAGCGAATATTCGGAATTCCTCGAAGACGAGCATGAGATTGAGGTCAAAACCGACCGTGCAGCTGAGCCACAAACACTAGATGAAAGCTCATCGAGAAGAAATGCAGCCAGAAATACCGACCCGCGGAAGAGGATGGCCAACACTGGAACGAAGTGGTAAGCCAGGTAGGCCACGCAAGGTCTATCAGCAACCGATCGAAAAGATCAGCGAGAATTGCAGTGATGACACAGAAGATGACCCATCAGCAGATGAAATTTATGAGGAGTGGGAAATAATATTCGCAGCTACAACCGATGATCCTACAACAATCGACGAACGAAAAGCACAGCAGAAGCTGCCGCATGGTCCGCAGCAATAGAAGATGAGTATTTGGCACATATCATCAACAAGACATGGGAGATCACGGAGAAGCCAAGCGATCGAAAAGTAATCGGAACCAAGATAGTATTCAGAACCAAGGATGATAGTACAACTACAGGTAAAAAGAAAGTTCGACTGGTAGCTAAAGGCTGCGCACAACGACCTGGAGTAGACTTCACCGAGTCGTATTCGCTGGTGGTACGATCAACGTCGGTGCGATTGTTGGCAGCGTTAGCAGCAGAGTCTGACATGCAAATTCATCAGATGGATGTCGTTACCGCTTACCTTAAGGAGCCTACTTGTGTCATACGGAAAGCATTATATGGTCTACGCCAATCAGGTCTTCGCTGGTACTGCAAGCTCACGGAGAACCTTAAAGAGATTGGACTAGAACCAACGAAGCAGGATCCATGTTTTTTCGTAAGACAAGAAGGAGGGAAAATCCTACTGATCACAATCTATGTCGACGACTTGTTATTAGCAACTAACAATCCGAAGTGGCTAAAGCAAGAAAACGTTCACCTGAGCAAGGCATTCGAGATGAAGGATATTGGCCCTGTTAAAAGCTGTTTGGGCATCGAAATTCAGCAAGACTTACAAAAACGTATAGTTTGTATGTCCCAAACAAAATATATTGATGTCGTTTTGAAGAGATTCGGCATGGTTGGCTGCAAGCCAGCAGCAACTCCAATTGAAGCAAAGTCCTCACTAAGCTAACTCGCGAAGCTGACATAAATAAGTATCCTTACCAAAGCATAATTGGAGCTTTAATGTTTATTTCAGTGATGACTCGTCCAGACATATCGTATGCAGTCAGTTTCTTGAGTCAGTTTAACACTGGCTATAATGAAGAACACTGGAAGGCGGCAAAACGAGTATTACGTTACCTTAACGGTACGAAGCACCACGGCTTTAAATTCAAACACACAGGCGAAGAGCTCTATGGTTTGGTCGATGCGGACTGGGGCGCTAACTTAAGTAATAGACGCTCCTACTCAGGTCAGGCGTTCATCCTGGCAGGTGCAGCTGTAAGCTGGGAGGCCCGCAAGCAGCGCACGGTTGCTTTATCAAGCACAGAAGCGGAGTATCTGGCGATGTCGGAGGCGGTAAAAGAGGCATTTTACCTAAAGGCATTGCTAAATGCGATAGGCACAAAATGCGAGCTGGTGTTGATTTTTAATGATAACCAGAGCGCGCAAAAACTGGTCAACGGTTTTGGATTTCATCCGCGCACAAAACATATTGACGTGCGTCATCACTTCATCCAGACGAAACAGAAGGATGTAGACATAGCAGTTGAATACATGCAAACCGAGAAGATGCCTGCAGATGTCTTGACAAAGGGATTAAGTTGCTTTAAGCATAATAATTGTACTTTGTCATTGGGTATCTCATGTATTTAATTAATGTTAGCATTGTTAGGGGGGCGTGTTGAAATGTACGCTCTTTAGTATTTAGTATTTCCATGTATACATTATTGAAAGAAACAAAGCTGGACACACTATATGTAATGAAGTTTTTGCCAAGAGAGCATGAAAAAAAAGTTCAGTTTAATTTCCTCATATGTAAGTGAATGCTTTTATGTATTCAAATATTACCGGAGGAACCACTGCAAGTTTCCCACAAGTTTCAACAGAGATCGTTACGATAGTGATTAGTATTGTGCGTACCAAAATTGAACGTTCTAGGTTTAAAACGACGGTTGCAATTCGGTTTTTTTCGATTTGCATAAGCGGAAGGGGGCATGGCCAAAATCAAAAACAAACTTGATCTGCGTGCAACAATAAAATGTGTTGCTGTATCTCTTATAGTCTCTGAGATCTAGGTGTTCATACGGACGGACAGACGGACGTGGCTATATCGTCTCGGCTGTTGACGCTGATCAAGAATATATATACTTTATGGGGTCGGAGATGGTTCCTTCTGCCTGTTACATACATTTTCGTTCGGTACAAAGTTATAATACTTTTCTACCCTCAATAATAATAATAATAATAATAATAATAATAATAATAATAATAATAATAATAATAATAATAATAATAATAATAATAATAATAATAATAATAATAATAATAATAATAATAATAATAATAATAATAATAATAATAATAATAATAATAATAATAATAATAATAATAATAATAATAATAATAATAATAATAATAATAATAATAATAATAATAATAATAATAATAATAATAATAATAATAATAATAATAATAATAATAATAATAATAATAATAATAATAATAATAATAATAATAATAATAATAATAATAATAATAATAATAATAATAATAATAATAATAATAATAATAATAATAATAATAATAATAATAATAATAATAATAATAATAATAATAATAATAATAATAATAATAATAATAATAATAATAATAATAATAATAATAATAATAATAATAATAATAATAATAATAATAATAATAATAATAATAATAATAATAATAATAATAATAATAATAATAATAATAATAATAATAATAATAATAATAATAATAATAATAATAATAATAATAATAATAATAATAATAATAATAATAATAATAATAATAATAATAATAATAATAATAATAATAATAATAATAATAATAATAATAATAATAATAATAATAATAATAATAATAATAATAATAATAATAATAATAATAATAATAATAATAATAATAATAATAATAATAATAATAATAATAATAATAATAATAATAATAATAATAATAATAATAATAATAATAATAATAATAATAATAATAATAATAATAATAATAATAATAATAATAATAATAATAATAATAATAATAATAATAATAATAATAATAATAATAATAATAATAATAATAATAATAATAATAATAATAATAATAATAATAATAATAATAATAATAATAATAATAATAATAATAATAATAATAATAATAATAATAATAATAATAATAATAATAATAATAATAATAATAATAATAATAATAATAATAATAATAATAATAATAATAATAATAATAATAATAATAATAATAATAATAATAATAATAATAATAATAATAATAATAATAATAATAATAATAATAATAATAATAATAATAATAATAATAATAATAATAATAATAATAATAATAATAATAATAATAATAATAATAATAATAATAATAATAATAATAATAATAATAATAATAATAATAATAATAATAATAATAATAATAATAATAATAATAATAATAATAATAATAATAATAATAATAATAATAATAATAATAATAATAATAATAATAATAATAATAATAATAATAATAATAATAATAATAATAATAATAATAATAATAATAATAATAATAATAATAATAATAATAATAATAATAATAATAATAATAATAATAATAATAATAATAATAATAATAATAATAATAATAATAATAATAATAATAATAATAATAATAATAATAATAATAATAATAATAATAATAATAATAATAATAATAATAATAATAATAATAATAATAATAATAATAATAATAATAATAATAATAATAATAATAATAATAATAATAATAATAATAATAATAATAATAATAATAATAATAATAATAATAATAATAATAATAATAATAATAATAATAATAATAATAATAATAATAATAATAATAATAATAATAATAATAATAATAATAATAATAATAATAATAATAATAATAATAATAATAATCATAGCAGATCTTTCGTCGAGGAACGCACAATATGCTCCTCCTAGTCCATACCAAAGCTGGACAGTTGCACAGAATATATCTGGTTGTCTCATCATCTTCTTTGCAGAGTCTACACCCAGCATCAAAAGACAGACGCATTTTAGGGAGGTGATAATTCACCGTCTGATGGCCACTAAGACAGCCAACGAGGAGGTGAAGATCCTTCGTGGAGAGTAAGCTGATTTTTTGGTCGACCACGGGATTGATAAGCTCCTTGGCTTGCTGCATCCTTGGTTGGACAGACCACTAGCGATCAGTCAACCTAGCAGCCTAGGTTTTCACAATAGCCGAAATGGTTGACCACCCCACGCCACAGAAATGCTCGGGGCCGGAAAAAGTGGCTGACGAGCTGGCCCTCGCAAGTTCGCCCGCCAGCTAATTGCCGTGGATACCAGAGTGTCCAGGTACCCGTAGAAGGGTGACGTTGTTAGTTAGAGACAGTCTATCGTCAATCGAGAGCTTACTCTTTTAAAGGAGAGGGATAATATGGCCGCTTGACTGTCAGAGAAGATGTAGATGTTCACTCCTCTAATCTCCTTCTCAAGGATCAGACGGCAGCAGAACTCGATGGCATGAACCTCAGATTGGAAGACTGTGGGCCATTTTTTTTTTTTTTTTTTTGCTATCTTGGACGTTGACGTACTAACGGCAGTACGATCAAGTGGCCCAGCGACACCAAGCTCGGGCTTGTTAACGCGCGGACCTAGGTAGACACGACCACCCGCCCATCCGACCGAGGGGCAACCGCATAACGTGCGGGAACGGAGGTCGCGAACACTTAACAGAGACAAAACAATCAAATTGTAATAACAAAAAGAATAAAATAATAATAATAATACTATTACTACTAATAATAATAATTAGAACTATTCTTAAATACGAGCTAATGTATCTAGGAGTAATGTTTTAATTTCTAAGGTACTGTTAGTATTATTAACTAGACTAGAAAAGTTATTATAATTTACACATAAAATACGGAAAGGATTGTGACTGGCATAGTTAGTACTACAACGGGAAAGTGAGAGGGGAAGGAAATTTCTAGTCGTTCTGACCGGAACGGCAAAGCTAATCTGACTTGTCAACTGCAATGAGTCAATTTCGCCAATGATTAGTAGAAACACTACACCTAGCATAGTTCTACGGTCAGAAAGAGAAGGAAGGTTTAGTAATAAAAGTCTACTACGATAAGAAGGCAATCTAATTGTGGGATTCCAGCTAAGACTACGAAGAGCAAAAAGAAGAAATTGTTTCTGCACTGATTCAAGCCTATCTTGATGAACCCTATACTGGGGGAACCAGATATTAGATCCATACTCAAGAATAGGACGAACCAGTGAGATGTACAAGTGTTTAGTAATGTAGGGATCGTTAAATTCTTTTGACCAACGTTTAATAAATCCAAGGACACCCATGGCTCTATTAGAAGCAGCCAAAATATGCTTATCAAACTTTAATTTTGAATCAAGAAGGATACCTAAATCAGTTACTGACTCTATTCGCTCAAGTGGAGTATCATTCAGATGATAATTATTTAAATGGAGAATACCCCTAAAAAATGTCATAAGTTTACATTTATTGCAATTAAGATTTAATAAATTTATAGCACACCACGATTGAAAACAATCAAGGTCAGATTGCAATCTGAGGCTATTTATGGGATCATTAAAAGTCAGACAAATCTTCACATCATCTGCATACATAAGTATGCGAGAGTATGATATAACGGACGGTAGATCATTTATAAATAATGTAAACAGTAATGGGCCTAAATGACTTCCTTGGGGTACGCCGGAAGTGACTTGGACAGTCTTGGAAACAGAGCCCTTGTAAAATACTCTTTGAATTCTAAATGAAAGGTATGAAGATATCCACAAAATTAAGTTCTGTGGAAATCCAAGAAGATTGAGCTTGTATAATAAGAGACTATGGTTGACAGAATCAAAAGCCTTACTGAAATCAGTGTAAATAACATCCGTTTGCATTTTTGATTGGAACCCTTCAATAACAATTGATGAGAATTCTAATAAGTTAGTGGTAGTAGACCTACATTTCACAAACCCATGCTGGTAGGGTGAAATTATAGATTTACAGCAGTGTTGCAGTTGAGAAGTTATTAGTTTCTCAAATGCTTTGGGAATAGCAGACAACTTGGAGATACCTCTATAGTTTTGAACGTTGGATTTATTTCCTTTTTCAAGAGAGGAATAATGTAAGACTCTTTCCAAAGATTAGGGAAAGAGCACAACTCTACAGACAATTCAAATAATTTTAAAAGTGGTTTACAAAGTCCCTCTGTACAGAACCTAAGCATGCAACTAGGAACGCCGTCAGGGCCAGGAGAAAAAACTGGTTTACATGACTTAAGTTCACGTAAGAGTAAACTTTCAGACAGTAAGGGACCAAAAATACAATTCGCTTGATTTACTTGATACGGATAAGACTGGGCTCTATAAAAAGTTGATGTGGAATAGGTCGTTTGAAAAAAATCAGCAAACAGATCGGCAATGCCACGATCATTAAAAGCTGTCTTTTTTCATAAAATAATGTTGTTGGAAGTGTTGACGTCTTTCGCTTCGAATTAACGAAGTCATAGAAGCGTTTCGGGTCACGCTGAAACGTAAGTCTGCACTTTCTCAAATAATCCTTGTAGCAAAGATTATTTAGCGTGGAGAAATCGGAACGAGCAACAGTGTAGCGAGAAAAATATAAGAGAGAGCCAGTTTCCTTATATTTTTTATAAAGCTTTGATTTTTTATTCTTTAACTTTGTTAGTTCTTTGGTAAACCATAACGGTCTATTAGACAATTGTGGAGTACCAAAGGGAACACAAGCATCAAACAGAGAGTTTAATGTAGAATAAAAAATTTCAACTGCCTTGTCCAGGTCAATACACGAAGAAAGTTGGGACCAGTCAGTACGTGAAAGAAGCAAAGAAAGTTTTTTAAAATCGGTCTTCCGAAAACAACGAACTCGCTTCTCCGGTAAAACACCTGCAACCGAAACACTTGCTGGTAAGTCAATCAGCACCTCCAGAGTAGGGTGGTAGGGATCCTCAGGTGAGGAAATAGGATTTAATCTGGACACCGTGCAGGTATTGGGATCCAAAACAAAAATCAGATCAAGCATTTTGCCTAGACAATTTGGTATAGAATTGGTTTGAGACAAAGCTATATCAAAAAGGCTATCAACAAAGACATGAGTTGACGAAGGATTCAATACGTTGGACTCACATGACGAAAGCCACGAAATTCCAGAAATATTAAAATCTCCAAGAACTATTAAGAAATCACGATCGGAAAGCTTTTCAGAAATACTATTGATTACAGAAAAATGGGATAAATACAGAGAGTTATCTGAGGCAGGAGGTATATATGAGCAGGTGATAAAAATACTAAAACTACAATAAATTAGTTTTACAGCTACAAATTCGATATCTAAATCACTACCTAAATCTACATGCTCAGAAGAGATATCAGCATCGACAGCAATAAGTACACCACCACCACGACGCTGCATGCGATCACGTCTATAGACAGAAAATTTGTTAGTAAAGACTTCAGTATTCAGAATATCATGCCTTAACCAAGTTTCAGTGAAGGCAATGACATGAAAAGGAAAATTTAAGCTATCTAAATAAACATTATTAAGTTTACTACAAAGGCCTCTTACATTTTGATAGCCAAGCAGGAGAGAAGTTAGTTTTTGAGCTATCAGATGGAGTTTGAGGCTTAGAGGAATTAGTGGTAACATTTGGAAGTAAAATCGGTGGCCGATTTTTCTTTTTATTTACATACTCTTTAATAATTAAGTATTCCGGCCAGAAGTCTTTTGAGCAAACTTTACTAAAATGCTCGGCAGGAACACTTATTTTGAATGATGCGATTTCCCGTTCATATGAGAAGTTAAATTTTTCCACCTTTAATGATGCTTGAATTTTGGACCGAATAAAGGTCCTAATGTCGTCAGATGACGTATTAGGGGCAAGCCTAGAAACAAAAATTTGTTTCATAGGTGGGACACCTACTATAGTGTTCTGAGCAACTGTAGCAGAACTCGGGATAGGAGCATCTGTACTAGCTGGTAGAACGTTAGGTACAGCAGAAGGTTGATCATGTTGAGTTTCTGCAACATTAACAACTACTGCAGGTACCGAGACTGAAACAGGATCAGAACAAATGACATCCATGGGAACAATGTCATTGTTGGCAATCATTGACGCTGACGAGTGTCGAGGGGTGGGAGACGTAAATGACATTAGATTATTCGGAACAGACGAGTTGTTGACCAGTTCAGGGACATCAAGTTCGTTTGGGCCAATGGACAAACGAGTATTAGCTTTTTTACGCTTTGGAGACTCAGTTAAAAGCTTCATGCCCTTAAACCCAGAGTCCAAAGTTGCGAAACTATCCGCAAGTTTTTTTGCCAAAGCAATTGAGGTTTTGGAATTGGGTCCAAAGATCCCAGCTTCAACCCCCTGATCAGCCTTTGTCCCGTAGGTATACCAGTGAATACCGTGGGGGTCGCTGATGGGGTTACCAGTGTCCCAGACCTTCCGGTCCCGGATGAGGGTTCTGAACTTAGCACCAAAGAAAAGTTCCTTTGTCATAATATCTGATTTAGTGCAGGAATATCTTTGATTAGACTAGAATGTCCTGATTCGGTAGCTTGAAGCCCGGATTGGAACTTGATTCTAAGAAGGCTCATAGCTGAGACTTTTTTAATTTGGATATGCAGCGGAGTCAGATTCAGTATCGATTCTATTGCTGCGGTGGTACAGGTACAAAGTGCACCTGTCAGTGAGAGGCACAGCAGCCTGTGCAATTTACTGCATTGCTGATGTGACCTGCGTAACCTTTGGCCACCACACAATAGCACCGTAGGTGACGATGGGTCTGACCATCATGGCAAAAAGGCACCGGATGGTGCAGGATTTGAGACCCCAGATACTACCAAAAAATCTCCTTCAGGCCCACATGGCATGGATCGCCTTGATGAGGTATTGCTGAGGTGAGAGTTCCAATTTAGTCTTTTATCAATGGTTATCCGTAGATATTGGACCTCGTTGGATAGCCCTACAGGCGAGCCGCTGATATATAATGGACCAATGTCAACCAACATATGCGCACCATCTACTTACCGTGTTCGGAGCTGATTGTCACTGTCACGGTGCTGGCATAGTTCACGGTCACTATTAGAGCCAGGTCGTCAGCTTAGCCGATTGGTTCAACGCCCGGAGAGTAAGACTAGTAATTCGTCAACGACTAGGGACCAGAGTATGGGGGATAGAGCCCCTCCCTGGAGACAGCCTTTGACTGCATTAATGCATGCAGTCGTGGAGTCCAAAGTAGAAGTGATTATCCGGTGATTGAGCATAGCATCAATCCACCGGATTAAGGGACGGGCAGTTCGTCTGCGCTCTAGAGCAGTAGAGTGTGACCCGTAGCCGGTATTATCAAAAGCGCCTTCTATATCCAGAAAAGAGAATAAAGCAATGTTCCTGGATACGAAGGCTCTTTCAATTTTCCCCACTAACCCGTGGAGAGCGACCTCCGTCGATCTACCGGCTATGTACGCAAACTGCTTGAGATGCAGAGGTGTCGACGTCTGCAGAGAGCACAGAATGTGCATATCTATCAGCCTTTCCGCCGTCTTAAGCAGAAAGAAAGTAAGACTGATCGGCCGATAGGACTTAGGCTGGTCAAGCGGACGATTCCCTTGCTTGGGAATGAATATCACATTTACTCTCCTCCAAGAGCTGGGTATGTATCCCCAAGTAAAACTATCTCTAAGAAGCTGTGTTGCCAGAATTTAGTGGGACAAAATAGCTAAATGGACGGAAAAAATAGCTAGAAATAGCTTAAAAAAAAATTGCTAAAAAAATAGATAATTGTTTATCGATGTTAAATTAAGAATTATAGAGAATATTGATCTGAAAATAAAACAAACTCTATTTTAAATCTGTTTTTTATTACAATAATGATATATAATAGTATTTTCAATTTCGATGACGTTCTCGTCAGAATTAATATATTTCCCAGATTCGACAATCATTCTTAAATATTTTGATTGCAATGTGTAATTTATGCATTACATGCCACTTCTTTTAAGTCTATATCTGTAAATTTACAAGAATATTAGAATTCAAAATACAAATTTTATAGTTGTTAATGTAACTCACCATATGGTTAGAATAGTATAATATTTAAAGTTTTTAGATTCATTCGATTTCTTAAGCTATTTTTTACAAGCGAAACTTGGCTGAAAACTCGTTCCACCTCTGCGTTTGACCAAGGCAACGACAATATTTTAACAGCAAAGTGTGCTAAAGGAGCGAAAGTGTTGACATCTCCGGCATGTCGGTACTCCAAAGTTTCAGCCCAAAACTTTATTGTGTCATCTTTGTTCTCCCAATTTACCAAATGTAGTTTCTCATAGCACAATCTTATTTCTTCAATTATTCTTTCATTAAAGTATTCTAATACCTCTATTATATATTGATTATTTGTGCGCAGTACTTTGTCGATAGAGAATATATTTATTTTTTCAAGAAGATTAAAGTTGTCCGGCAATCTGAAATTATATTAAAGTAAGCTTATTCTCATCGATGTATAAAATAACAATAATATAGTTACCGTTCTCGAAGTTGTTTGATTAATTTGAATTGTTTCTTCAGTGGATGTAAAGGTTACTTCTTTGAGCTTTTTCTCAAACTCATAGCCTAAATACAAATCATTTTGTACAGCACTATCAAAGTCTTCATTTAGAATGCCTATTTCCATATTAGGTGGAATGACTTTACCCTTTAGAGAGTTAATGCTAAATATTAAATTGATCAACAATTTTGCATTATTACTTTGAAATAGCTTATTTATGGTTTGCATATCTCTAAGTATAGGTTTTAAAAACATGAGATATATTAAATTGCCATCGTTGCAATATAACTCGTGCAACAGCTTTGCCTTGTGACAACTTGAAGCTACAAAAGCAAAATGTAATTTTAGCTCAGTCCACTGATCCAAAATTCCTACAACAGCAGTTTCTATTGATAGTCACCTGGTATCATAAACTCTTGGAATCTTTAATGGCGCCTATAGAAATAAAAAGTATAATTAAATTTAAGAAACAAAAAATAACAAATGTGTACATACATGAGACAATCTAAAACATTGTTCAGCTAAAAGACTGGGTGATATTAGTACATTTATTAGAACAATCACAAGAACAAATGTTTAATTTCGATATATGTACCTGGTCATCATTTAAACATTGGTATAGTTTTTTGTAATTATTTTGCCGAATTAATTTTGCTTTTGGCAAACCACGAATATGTATCGTGAACAACGCATGGTTTACTGCTGGTTGGACTGAGTGGCAGACGCAGTTAATTAAGATTATAGATGGAACATCCTTCTTTAGCTCTGTATACACACTTTTCCTTGTCCCTGTCATCACGCTGGCACTGTCTGTGCCTATCCCAACAAGTTTCTTAACATCAAGTTTAAGTCGCACTAGTTCAATACGCAAACCTTCTGCTATAGTTTTAGCATCACCGGCTTCTATTGAAAATAAGCTTAAAAAGGTAGACACCATTACACCTTTCTTTTTATTAAAGAAATTAATGACGAGACCTATATATTACATTTGGGTAAAAACAAAAACAATGAAACACCATATATTAAAAAAATATATACATATATTAATTACATACCAACTAGTTTTGTTACACTAATATCTGTTGATTCATCTACAAGCAGATTGAATGGAGAATCACCTAAATCCTAAAGCAATTCTTCGCTGAAATGCACTGCCAAAACATTTGTAATGACGCTTGTGCATTTAGTGCGGCCCAATTTTATTTTAGAAGCTGCATATCATTATTTAAATTGTTCACTACACAGTTTGGATAAATGATCAATGGGGGCTATCGATGTGTGCTCCGCCACATACAGGCATAATGCCGCTTCCTGCTCCGCTGTTTTTGTAACCTCCTGAGTGAACTGTATCTTGTTGGTTTGTTGAAAGTTGCCTGTTACGGTCTTATGTTTCTTAGTATTACCATGTGACTTTATGTCATGCAGCTTTGCTGCAATACTGCATTTGCAGTAGCTGCAATACGCTTTGGTCGCGTCGGTTAAATCTTTTCGAATCCAGTCTTTGAATTCAGTATTCTGCAGCCACGTATCGCAAAAATGCTGTTTATAAGCAATTTTATGCATTTTTAAAGCTGTTGCTTTTTAACTATTGTCACTAGTGATGTACGATATTTGCCAGTATCAATATCGATATTTTAATGTTCTGTATGGATTATTTTGCAACTGTAGTTGCCACATAGTTTCATATTCACCATCACTTTTTAAAAAAGGTCCGGTGGCTTTTCTATCGATTTCACAGCTCACTGCCAAAAGTTGCCAACTTACTTTTTAAAATAGCTAGATTTCTAGCTAATAGCATTTTACCAAGTGTTATAGCTTTTGCAATTTCAAAATAGCCAAATCTAGCTATAAAATAGCTAAAATGGCAACACTGCTAAGAAGGCCGATCAGTGGATCAAGGGTATGAGCCAGGCTCTTTTGAATAAGGGATGGAAAGATTTTGTCACCCCCTGGGGCTTTGAAGAGAACGAAAGAATCTACAGCCCATTTAACAGCTAAGCTGTACCCGCGTGAGTCCGGTGACAAAATGACTGGAGATCGCAGCAGGGGAGGACACCCAAACAAACGCGAAGCGTACGACAATAAGACTCGGCAAACGACAAGAAACGAGAATAGCAACAACAATTGCTCATAGCTACTAAGAAGTTGACCAAATATTGTAGTGAGAAAAATTCGGGATAGTGTGTATTATTATTGCACGCAGATCAAGTTTGTTTTCGATTTTGGCCACACCCCCTTCCGTCCGCGACTCCAAAGACTCGCGACTGGCGAGATCTGGATATGCCACAGAACCCGGGAAGTGGAGTTGTAGTAAGAGCTCAAGTATTTCCCTGCGATCTTGAGTGAAAGAGCCATCTGCCCTTTTGAGAAGCCGTATTCCATTGGACAACCCTTTGGCCAATACTTTATGGAGTCTCGCTGCCTCTGGCAACGATTCTATGCTACCACAGTAGCTGCGCCATATATCGTGTTTGGCTCGTCTAATGCTTTTGTTGTAGTTGGTGAGAGCGTCCCTATAGACATCCCAACTAGCACGGTTAGATTTAGCCTTATCAAATAGGCTTACTATCTTCTAGACTTAGGATTGCTAACCAATAAGTCTGCTTTGAAAGCTACCGAGGCTTTGAAAAGCTTCCAATTCGTCTTTTTGGGACAGAAGGAGTTTATGTTAGCTACATCTAATTGGCAGCACAATAAGTAGTCTAAAAGAGACTCACCACGTTTGTTGATGTCGCTGCTCCCCCAAATCGTGTAATGTGCATTAGCATCACAGCCGATCACGAGCGGCTTGTTGCTGCGCCAACAGAAATCAACCAGTCGCTGGACCTCTGCTGGGGATACTTCATCCACTTCACCCGGGAAGTATGTAGAGGCGATCACAACTTCCAGGACACCATCCGCAGTGGCTACCTCAATAGCCGTTGCCACCAGGTCTCTGAGGATGAAGTTGGTTAAAGGGAAATCTCTTACACTGTTATCTAAAAGTATAGCAATGCGAGGGGCACCTCCCATACGGTCATATAACAACTTACATGATCCACATGATAGTTCGACGCTCCTCTGGCGTGGTGCAGGTTCGCCCGGAGCACGTTAATTTTGCTTATTTTCCCTCCTAATGGCGGATGTGACAAGGCCACTGGCCTTGCCCTTGCATAGGGAAGCTGCTGGCGTTCTGGAGCCCAATGTATTCCAGGATAGTCGCGGGAGTGAACTAAGCGCTACTGGGGAAGTAACCTCTAATGAGGTGAGCCTTGGGAAACTTTTCTTCAGCAGTTTTACGTTAAGGACCTGATGTGTCCAACAGCTCTCCTGACCCAATTGGCAGTGCTGTTATCCTCGCACACCAGAAGCAGCCACTCATTTCGGGATATACAACCCTCAAAATCTGGTCTAACATCTGGTGTGGAGTGCAACAGCACCGCCTTTAGTATGCTGGACTTCAACGTAGCCAACTGCCCCGCTGATAAGGGCTTGGAAAAATCAGCCGAAGTAAAGCCCAATTTCACGTTGCTTACCATTTGGCTGAAGAGTGGCTTCGTGGACTCCTTATGAGTCTTTTTGGCCCTCTTTGAAGAGCAAGTGGGCTCGGCAATGGTATCGTCAACGCGCGTCCGTTTGCCATGGTGTAAACGGAGGGCGCAGTGCCGATAACAGGAGCTTCCGCTCGGTTCGAACCCTTCGCAAGTGCAGCTTTTGAAAAAGCTTTAAAAGCTTCTTTTCGTGGCTCTTCAATTTCAAAAAGACGTCCTGCGACTCGTCCGCAGCAACTGGACCCGAGAGTCTACTTCCGTGAAGCCTGACCTCTAAGAGGCCACGGAAGCGTCGTCAGCAAAGCTGATCCTGTCGCAGTCAGCCTTCTCGTCGGAGGACAATACCTCGACGGGTTGCTGCCGGACTGAACCGCTATTGGACGAAAGGTCAAGGGAGTTCGTGGCCTATTCGGGTCCCCTAGAATACTAGAGACGAGACCCGTAGTATTGGAGGTGAAAGCCAGCAGCCCACTGGCTGCAGTGCTGGTGTTGGGGTCAGCCGTGAAGGCATCGCCCATGGATGATGCTGTCGAAGTCGCATCAGTCTTTTCTAAATTCTTTAATTGATCAATAAAATTGATCCCACGAGTAGGCGGGAAGGGAAGGTCACCCACGGCATAGCCTGCGTACCGTGGAAAGTCTAAATGAAACTGTAAGGCGACAGGTATCCAAAGTCCGCATACTAGAGACCGGTCTACCCCCCGGCCATGCACCCATCAGCGTATGCTGTTCCGCTTTGGATTGGGGTGATTTATAGATTCACGATCTTCGCCTGACTGCAATTAGTCAGCACCCCTAGCAGAGACATGACCGTGCTAGGGGTCTGCTTCCAGCCGCCCTCGCGTGAAGAGTATAGTCGCACTTCCGACAGTAGAAGCAAGGACGACACGTGCCCCAGCCAATACTGGGATTACATGTTGATCCCCTTGCTGCCTCTGACGGCTGACGGCCCCTTCCGAAAGTTTTTTCGATACAATTCTCTCTGGTTCCCGTTGCATACAAAAATGTTCTGTTTGATAAATAACTGTCTGTCTCTATCTCACTCTATTAAAAGCGTTCTTGACGTCTAGCATTACGAGTATATAGAGGTCTCGATTACTGATTACCTTGCTGACGATTTTGCACCGTTTTAGGTCTTTCTGGGACTTTCCATATTATTCCTCCTCCATTGTAAAGCCGCCACTGCGTCAGGACCTAGTATAGCGGCGTCTAAGTCGGAGGCATGTCTCGCGGAGAAATATGACTTTGTCTGACCACCAGCGATCTTCTTGGCCTGATCTGTGTGGGTTACCCGTCGTTGGCATTGCTTCATCGAAGACATGGTGTCGTTATCATTTGATGCAGAATTGGATGCCTGTTGCGCTTCCCCTGTTCTCCAGTCAATCTGGTTATTAAATTTTTTTTTTTATTATTATTTTATTATTTTTTTTATTGGCACACTAACGGCAGTACGATCAAGTGGCCCAGCGACACCAAGCACAGGTTTGTTAACGCGCGAATCCAGGCAGACGCGTATCAACTTCAAAGAGTCAGCTTTTGTGATAGGAGACTATGATTGACGGATTAAAAAACATTACTAAAATAAATATTAAAATAACATCTGGTTTCTTGAAATCCTTTAATTACCAAGGATGAGAACTCTAATAGGTTAGTGGTGGTAGACCTATGTTTTACAAAACATGATGGTAAGGTGAAATTTTTAAATGTGGAATAATGTAGGATTCTTTCCAAATATCAAGAAAAGATCCCTACTCAATTGAAAATTGAAATAATATAATATTAAAAGAGGTTTACAAAGGTCCTCGGTACAAATAATTCCTGTAGCAATGGTTATTGAGGCAGTTAAGCAATATATTAACGTGAAAAGTCTAAAAGAGACCCAGACTCTGTAAATTTTTTATACAGTTTAGACTTTCTCTTCTGTAATTTGGTTAATTCTCTAGTAAACAGTAACTGTTTTTTCGATTTGAAGGGAATACCAAAAGGAGGTAGGTCAATCAATACCACCGAAATTGGATGATAAAGATCTTTGGGATGGGAGTGGATCGGGATACCGTACAAGAACCGAATCAAAACAAAAATTAAGTCAAGTATTCTCTCCAGACTGTTTGGAATACCATTGATTTGAGTCGAAGGTATTCCAAAATGGCTAGAAATAAAGATATGAGTTGATGAAGAATTCAAAGTATTGGAATCATACGACAGATCCCATGAAATTCTAGATAGATTAAAATCTACAAGAGAAATCTGGTTAATCATGAAATGAGATAAATACACACTATTATCAGAGGCAGGTGCAATATAGAAACAAGTAATAAAACAAGTAAGAAAGCTACAGTCGAGTTTGCTCGACTGTGAGATACCCGCCACCCAATTTTACCATCAAAATATTATATTTATATAATAGTATAAAAATATACTAAAAATAAATATACTAAAAATACCAAAATAATATATCAAAATTTTCTTTGTTCGAAATTATTAGCTTGGCGGCACTTTAGTTGGTTTATTGAACACCATTATTATGTCGCGGAGTGTCATAGCAACTAGCTAGGCAGCACTAGTAGTTGCACGTGGTAACGCCTTATAAAAGTCATATCTTAATACCTTCTGTGTTTTTTATCCGATTGTAACCAAATTCGCAGAGATCATTAAGATGGTAATTAGTATTGTGCGTACCAAAATTGAACGTTCTAGGTTTAAAACGACGCTTGCAATTCGGCTTTATTCGATTTACGGGGGCGGGAGGGGGCGTGGCCAAAATCAAAAACAAACTTGATCTGCGTGCAACAATAAGACATACTGTCGCGAAAAATTTGTTGCTCTATCTCTTATAGTCTCTGAGATCTAGGTGTTCATACGGACGGACGGACAGACGGACAGACGGACGGACGGACATACGGACATGGCTATATCGTCTCGGCTGTTGACGCTGATCAAGAATATATATACTTTATGGGGTCGGAGATGCTTCCTTCTGCCTGTTACATACATTTTCGGTCGGCACAAAGTCATAATACCCTTCTACCCTTTGGGTAGGCGGGTATAAACACTAAAGCTGCATAAAATCAATTTTGCGGAACAATATCAGAAACATTAATTTTAAAACAAGGGATTTTCTGTCAAAATTGAATTTCTCCACCGTTAAAGTAGCTTGAATTTTGGACCAAATATGGGTCTTAACTTCGTAAGAAGACGTATTATGTTTCATAGGAGAAATACCTATAAGTGTATTCTGAACGCCTATCGCAGAACTTGTAATGGGAGTTGCTACTCTAGTTGATAGAGGGAGAGGAATACAGAGATGAATGCTTCACGAAATTCATCGCTAGAACGAACATCTGTAGAATCCGAAATTAGAACAGGATCTGAGGCAAATACATTTATAGGAACAACGCCATTGTCAGTAATCTCTAACCCTGGAGTGTCGTTGGAGAGGGGACGTAAAGGGCATGAGAACATTTTTCTAAACGGACAAAGTGGGAGAGTGCTCGGGAATACAAAGTTCATTGGGACCAATAGATAATCGATTGGTGGTTTTTTTCCGCTTCGATTACTCAGTCAAGAGTTTCATGCTCTTAAGCTCAGAACCTAAAAATGAGAAACGATCCCCAAGTTTTTTAAAACTGTGAAGAGGTCGCCAAAGCCTTTCTTCGTGTATCTAAAGAAGCCCATAATGTGTTTTTCAACATCCCTTCATGATTTGCACGTCCATCTTATAGCAGATTTTGATCCAATCAGATGAACAATACGGCCATTGAAGCATGCACATTTCTTATGTGTTATAGCAGATTTTGATCCAATCAGATGAACAATACGGCCATTGAAGCATGCACATTTCTTATGTGTTACGTAATCACACAACCAGCAGAAAACAAAACCCATTTTAGTATTTGATTCGCGATCAGACCGCTGTACGAGTTGGACGCGTTTTTTAGTGCGAGGCTTCGTCGGTCGGTGTTCTTCGTCTTTTTGTCGGTATATCAAAGTGGAGAAAAAGTAGCGAATTTGAAATTAGTAGTCTTGCGCGAAGTAACGCCAAAGAAAAATATATATAATTATAACTGGTGTTATGATAGTTCAAGTGTATATTTGACTTAATTTAATAAGTGCCACGCGTTATAAGCTCAAAAAATGAGCAGCGTTCCAAAGAATGAGCGTAGAAGCTCCCTTAATCCAAGAAACGCTTGTTACTCTTACTTCTCAACACGCGATATCGTTGAAGAAAGCAAGTCAACAAATTGCAACCCGGCTCTACTGACCGTCGACAGCAAGAGAGCGAGCTCTTGCTCACCCACTCTGCTCACCCCAACTCCTACATCATGGAGCTACCAATGCCCAACCCCACCACCGCCGGCTTCTATGGAAGAAGCTCCAACAACAAGCAGCGCTACAATTTCCGCAGTCGCAGCAAAAGCGCCACCAACAACAAAACCAACTACCAATATTACGAATTCGGTGCCAACGGCCGCAGAGCAAATTGCAATGTCAACAAAAACCGTAAGCTTCGATAAGCAACAAGAGGTCCCGGCTATACAGACCGGTATGGATCGCTACATTCAGATTAAGCGTAAGCTTAGTCCAGTAAACACGGTTGGTAATAAACCAAAGATCAACCGTATCAACAAAAGCAACGACCAAACTAGAAGTTCCAATGACAACCGTTTTTCCATCTTAGCAGAGGCGGAGAACAACCAAGCAGAGCTGGGGCAGGAGACCCAAAAGAAACCAAAGCCCCCACCTATTTATATAAGGAAAAAAGCTCTAACGCCCTGGTCAACAAAATTGTTGCGCTGGTCGGGAACGATAATTTTCATGTTGTTCCGCTTATTAAAGGGAACATCCATGAAACTAAAGTTCAAACGAAGTCCGAAGAACACTTCCGAGCTGTGTCTAAGTACCTGGAGGAAACAAAAAGAACTTCTACACCTACCAACTAAAAAGCAGCAAGGGACTGCAAGTTGTACTTAAAGGAATTGAACCCGACGTCGCCCCTCTGAAATTCAAGAAGCCCTTAAAGCCAAGGGCTTCTATGCCAAAAATGTCAGCAACATTATCAACAGGAATAAAAAACCGCAACCACTCTTCAAGGTCGAGCTCGAACCAGATAGCAAAGCCTTAAAGAAAAACGAAGTGCACCCAATCTATAAGCTGCAGCTCTTATTGCATCGAAGGATCACCGTGGAAGAACCACACAAACGCATCGGCCCTCTTCAATGCACAAACTGCCAGGAGTATGGACACACAAAGACATACTGCACACTTCGGGCAGTCTGCGTAGTCTGCGGAGACTTCCACAACTCCGTAAATTGCCCCGCAAACAAAGAAGACCCCTTAAAGAAAAAATGTGGCAACTGTGGAGGAAACCATACGGCAAACTACAGAGGCTGTGCGGTCTACAAGGAGCTGAAGAGTCGCATGCAACAAGCGACAGCTACGCGTCAACAAAATACCCAAAATGCGTATTATAACTCAAAAAGTACGCCAGACGTATTTTTCGCCAAGGCAGCCAGATCATCATTCGGTCCGCTAAATTCCACTAAGGGCTTCTCATACGCCGAAGCACTACGATCAGGCATGGAAAATCCCCTCCAGCCACACTCAGAAAACACTCAGCAGGTCCCGATGCAGCCACAAAGCAATTTGGAATCTATGATGTATACCATGCAACAAAGTATGATGGAACTCATGTCATTCATGAAAACAACTATGCAAACCCTTGTTCAGAATCAGAACATGGTGATTCAGTTACTTGTAGCTCAACAGTCCAAATAATAAATGTCTAACCTACGTATATCTATGTGGAATGCCAACGGCATTTCACGGCATAACCTGGAAATAACGCAATTCCTAAATATAAATCACATCGACGCCATGCTGCTGGTTGAAACGCACCTCACAGGGAGATATAACTTCCATATAAGAGGTTATACCTTCTACCGCACAGATCATCCGGATGGGAAAGCCCACGGTGGAACCGGCATCTTAATCAGAGAACGCATCAAACACCACTTTCACCAAAGGTTTGCAACAAATTACCTGCAAGCCACGTCCATAAATGTGCAGTCAGGAAACGGCAACCTTTGCATTGCCGCTGTCTACTGCCCACCTCGATTTACTATCTCTGAAGGTCAATTCATGGACTTCTACAACACACTGGGGATCGCTTCATAGCTGCAGGAGACTACAATGCCAAACACACGCACTGGGGATCACGCCTCGTGACCCCCAAGGGAAGGCAACTGTATAACGCACTTATAAAAGTGAGCAATAAATTGGACTACGTCTCTCCTGGTAGCCCCACATATTGGCCTGCAGACCCCAGAAAGATCCCAGATCTAATTGATTTCGCGGTGACGAAAAACATCCCACGCGATCTTATAAGCGCCATGGCCCTGTCGGATCTCTCATCCGACCACTCGCCCTTGTTGTTAACCCTTCTTCAAAGCCCAGAAATCACGGACCACCCCCATAGGCTGACGTCGCACAACACCAACTGGATGAAATATAGAAAGTATGTGAGTTCCCACATTGAGCTAACTCCTCAACTAAACATCGAATCGGACATCGACTACTCTACCGCCGCGCTGGAAGAGGTACTCGTCACAGCAGCCAGGATCTCAACACCAAAAGGGAAGGATGTGAAAATTAAGACGTTCAAAACCAGCCTGCAAATTGAACAGCTGGTTCTGGAAAAAGGCGTCTGCGACGGGCGTGGCAAACCAGCAGGTCACCATGCTCAAAGCAACGTCTTAATGAAGCCACCCGCAAACTAAGCCGGGCTCTGAAGCAAGATGCTGAAAACGCACAACTAAAATATATAGAAAAACTATCGCCAACTAGTACAAAGCATCCCTTGTGGAGGGCTCACCCAAATCTAAGCTCTCCGGCTGAAACCGTAACCCCAATAAGAAATTCTTCAGGTTGCTGGGCCCGCAGCGACAAAGACAGAGCCGAAACATTTGCCTTACATCTCAGAGGCGTCTTCCAGCCGAACCCCTCAGCAAATGCACATGTTCTTCCGCAAATTCACTCCGAGACGGAATTAACGCCAACTTCATTTCGGCCGAACGAGATTACAAAAATCATTAGGGAGCTAAAACCAAAAAAAGGCTCCAGGCCAGGACCTAATAACTACAAAAATGATAATGGAACTTCCGTACTGTGCTGTTGAGGTCATCTGTAAGCTCTTCAATGGTATCATAAGTCTCGGCTACTACCCAAGTAAATGGAAAAAATCAATTATAATAATGATACCGAAGCCTGGAAAAGATCACACGATCCCGTCATCTTACAGACCAATAAGTTTATTATCATGCCTGTCCAAACTTTTCGAAAAATGCCTTCTAACGCGCATAATACCATATATGGAAGCTCACAACATTATCCCAGCCCATCAATTTGGCTTCAGAGAAAAACACGGTACTATCGAGCAAGTTAACAGAATAACATCAGAGATTCGCACAGCCTTCGAGCTTAGAGAATACTGCAGCGCGATATTCCTCGACGTATCTCAAGCATTTGACCGCGTCTGGCTCAAAGGTCTTATGCATAAAATTAAAACACACTTGCCTGGGTACACTCATAAACTCCTTGAATCTTACCTCTACAACAGAGCCTTCGCAGTGCAACACAACAATATCCGACAACTACACTATCGAAGCTGGAGTCCCACAAGGCAGCGCACTTGGGCCAACTCTATTCGTCCTCTACACAGCGGACATTCCCACAAGTGACCGACTAACAACATCCACCTTTGCTGACGACACTGCGATCCTTAGCCGCTCCAGATGCCCAGTCCGTGCATCAACCCAACTCGCCAAACATCTCATGGTAGTCGAGAAGTGGCTATCTGACTGGCGTATCAAAATAAACGAACAAAAGTGTAAACACATAACGTTTACTCTTAACAGGCAAACTTGCCCTCCGCTCTACCTGAATAGCACGCAGATCCCCCAAGTCAACGAAGTAACGTATCTCGGCATCCATCTCGACAGACGTCTAACATGGCGTAGACATATCGAATGCAAGAAATTACACCTAAAGCTGAAAGCCAGCAGCCTCCACTGGATTATAAACGCCCGCTCGCCCTTGTGCCTGGACTATAAGGTCCTGCTCTATAACTCCACTCTTAAGCCAATCTGGACGTATGGCTCCCAGCTTTGGGGGAACGCGAGCAGAACCAACATTGATATCATACAGCGCGCTCAATCAAAGATCCTGCGAACTATCACTGGGGAACCATGGTATATTCGAAACCAAAACATCCACAGGGACCTCGGCATTTTCGCAGTAAAAGATGAAAGCAAAAAGCGTCCTATAATGAAAAACTTTCTGTCCACCCAAATCCCCTCGCAAGGGTCTTGACTCGGGTTTCCAACCGATCCCGCCTGCAACGTACCGACCTTCCAACCCAGCCATAATTTGTCAGGGCCATTCCTAATGTTCCAGTCTACATGACTGTTAGCTAGGTTATAGTATAAGATTTGATACACTTATTGTTAGTCTCAAAAATGAGAAGATTCAATAAATAAAAGCAAAGTATAAAAAAAAAAAAAAAAGTATTTGCTGCCACCCGGCATTTTTGGTTGAAACAGACAAATATGATATTTAAAACTAAAATAGCAAATATAAAATTAAATTAAAATAAATATATAAATAAATAAAATATATATAAATACACAGTTTAGAAAGGTATTATGGCTTTGTGCTGACCGAAAATGCATGTAACAGGCAGAAGGAAGCATCTCCGACCCCATAAAGTATATATATTCTTGATCAGCGTCAACAGCCGAGATGATATAGCCATGTCCGTCTGTCCGTCTGTCTGTCCGTATGAACACGTCTGTCCGTTTGGCCACGCCCCCTTCCGTCCATGCAAATTGATAAAAACTGAATTGCAAGCGTCGTTTTAAACCTAGAACGTTCAATTTCGGTACGCACAATACTAATCACCATATTAATGATCTCTGCGAATTTGGTTACAATCGGATAAAACACACAGAAGTTATTAAGAGATTACTTTTATAAGGCGTTACCACGTGCAGTTGCACCTAGTTAGTTGCTATGACACTCCGCGACATAATAATGGTGTTCAATAAACCAACTAAAGTCCCGCCAAGCTAATAATTTCGAACAAAGAAAATTTTGATATATTATTTTGGTATTCTTTAGTATATTTTTCGGTATTTTTTCAGTATATTTTTGAAAAATATAATATTTGGATGGTAAAATTGGGTGGCGGGTATCTCACAGTCGAGCAAACTCGACTGTAGCTTTCTTACTTATTTTTGTATGTAATCGCTTGATGTTAAGTAGCAATTTACTTTGATATATTTGTCTACTTGCGCAGAGACAAACCCTCATCCTTTTTGAAAATATAATGGTTGAGATTTCTGGTGCTTGGGAACCGAAATAGCAGCAGTCTGTGTTTCGCTTTATATCCATGATCTCTCTTTCACTCTCTTTCATTTTGTGCTGGTCGCTGATTATGACTACATCTGCAAGCTGGGCTATATTGTACAGTAGAGCATCTGCTATGCGGCTTCCCGGCATGTGATTTGTCATACTGTGCCTTTCGTGTGCACAGAGGGAGCATTTGGTTGGATTTGTGCAGCTCTTCAACTTGTGCCCGCTTTCTCAACCCTTTATGTAGGTGGCCAATACGATGCATTCAAAGCAATGCTTGACGCCAATGCATTGTTTCAATCTTTCCTTAAGCAGTTTTCCAGCGTCCTCCGAAGTCATTGTGGCAAACGGTATTTTCTATTCT
Source organism: Drosophila pruinosa (assembly GCA_018150935.1). NCBI lineage: Eukaryota > Metazoa > Arthropoda > Insecta > Diptera > Drosophilidae > Drosophila > Drosophila pruinosa. The sequence goes on from JAECWR010000081.1 coordinate 847,736, forward strand.
GAGCTAATTACTTTTGTCAGATGCATGCTTGGCATGCTTCACCAATTGCGGCTTTTCACGTGGTGACGACTTCTTTCTCTTCTGTGAGGCTGGCTGTCTAGGCCTCGTACTTTTACCTCGTACTTTTACCTAATTCAATTTTGGTACGCACAATACTAATCACCATCTTAATGATCTCTGAAAATTTGGTTACAATCGGATAAAAAACACAGAAGTTATTAAGAAATTACTTTTATAAGGCGTTACCACGTGCAACTGCTAGTGCTGCCTAGTTAGTTGCTATGACACTCCGCGATATAATAATGGTGTTCAATAAACCAACTAAAGAGGCTGGCAAGCTAATAATTTCGAACAATGAAAATTTTGATATATTAATTTGGTATTTTTTAGTATATTTTGTAAAGTATTTTTTCAGTATATTTTTGAAAAATATAATATTTGGATGGTAAAATTGGGTGGCGGGTATCTCACAGTCGAGCAAACTCGACTGTAGCTTTCTTACTTGTTTTTAAACAACATCAATTATTTATTATCGTGCTTGTTCTAATTGTCCAAAATGCTTTTCTTATCAAAGTTCGAATCTTGTGCGAAAAAAAATGCTCACAGCTGGTTAATTTGCGAAAAAATAACTGTACATTCGAAGATTCTAGAAATTTCTTCGGCAATGTCACGTGTTTTCAGTTGGTCATTGTATTAGACGCAGTTTAAATTTCTTCGTATTGCGTGGAGAAGTGGAAACTTTTGTATTGAAGAATATCAAAAATAACAAGTAAGAAAGCTACAGTCGAGTTTGCTCGACTGTGAGATACCCGCCACCCAATTTTACCATCCAAATATCATATTTATCAAAATATACTGAAAAAATACTTTAAAAAAATATACTAAAAAATACCAAAATAATATATCAACATTTTCTTTGTTCGAAATTATTAGCTTGGCGGCACTTTAGTTGGTTTATTGAACACCATTTTTATGTCGCGGAGTGTCATAGCAACTAACTAGGCAGTACTAGCAGTTGCACGTGGTAACGCCTTATAAAAGTAATATCTTAATAACTTCTGTGTTTTTTATCCGATTGTAACCAAATTCGCAGAGGTCATTAAGATGGTGATTAGTATTGTCCATACCAAAATTGAACGTTCGGTTTTATTCGATTTACGGAGGCGGGAGGGGGCGTGGCCAAAATCAAAAACAAACTTGATCTGCGTGCAACAATAAGACATACTGTCGCGAAAAATTTGATGCTCTATCTCTTATAGTCTCTGAGATCTAGGTGTTCATACGGACGGACAGACGGACAGACGGACATGGCTATATCGTCTCGGCTGTTGACGCTGATCAAGAATATATATACTTTATGGGGTCGGAGATGCTTCCTTTTGCCTGTTACATACATTTTCGGTCGGCACAAAGCCATAATACCCTTCTACCCTTTGGGTAGGCGGGTATAAAAAAAATAAAGTGTTTTCAAGCTACATTTGAAGAAAAAATGGGAAAAGCTGCTGTTATGGACTTATTTGAACGTCCAATCGGAACATTACCAAACAAATAAATCGCAGCTCTAGAACTGTTGACAGATATTTGAAGGATCCAGAGGCATATGGAAATAACTTCAAAGGGAAAAAAAAGGCACTATGAAAACAAGCAGAACGAAGAATTGTTAGAATTGCTTCGAATTCTACTAAGTCTGCTGCTAAGATCAAGGAATTGGCCGGAGTAAAAGCAAGCCTTTCAACTGTTCAGCGTACGATCAGAAATGCAGAACACCTGAAGCGTCTAAAAATCAAGAAAAAACCCCCTTTGAATGCAATACGCAAAAGAAAAACGGCTTCAATTCGCGAAAGAATACATGACGTGGACTGTCCAATCTAACACTCGACTAAATGATTGGCGTTCAGTTGTCTTTACTGATGAAAAACGTTTTAATTTAGATGGCTTATATTTAGCCTATATGAGCTATATTTAAGTCGCCACCACAGCCGAGAAGGGGGAATAATGGTGTGGGGTGCTATCACGTTTTAAGAAACAATTGACTTGATTTTTATTGATTAAAATATAAATGGCAATCGCTTCAAAACATTGTTGGAGTCCGTATTTCCAAAACTAAAAGATCTCTTTGGACCAATTCCTTGGACTTTTCAACAAGACAATGCTCCTATTCATAACTCTCGAGTAGTAAAGCCTTTTATTTCGAGTCAAAACGTTAATACCATGACCTGGCCACCATATTCTCCAGATCTTAACGTAATTGAAAATGTTTGGGGCTGGCTAACACGGAAGGTATACGAAGGAGGAAAGCAATACGAAGATTAACTGCAGCTGTTAAACGTGCTTGGAGCGAGATTTCGTTGAACTATGTACATACATTCCTTGTATCATTCTATGAAGGACCGGATTTATGAAGTTATTAGTAACAAAGGAGGCAGTACTCATTACTGAAATTATTTTTTTTTTATTTCAAATAAATCAAATAGTAACGCCAACTAATAATTCAAGTTAAAATCCAAATACTTTTTTTTATAAAAATTAAAAAGTCAAAGTGCGTCTATTCTAATGACCAAGAAAAATTCGGTTTATTTTGAGTAGCTTTAAGAAAATGTTTGAAAAAAACAATTTTGGTTATTATGTATACTCATTTGAATATTATATTTAAATTACCATTAAATAAGAAATGTTTTTGCATATCAACTTCTTTTCTATCGTCATTTCATAAATAAATATGAAGCGAAGTTGCATGCAACTAAGCGTGAGTCTAACCTAAGACCAGCAGTGTATTTGTAAAAAATAGAGAAGCGGAAAAAAATTATAAACCAACTTCGACTTGTACATTTTTGTAATCACCATAAAATCCAATCATCCGTCACGGACAGCAGTCAGCCGACGTTCAGCCTTCGTGTGGTGTGGGTTGGGGGAAGGGGCATGCCAAAGGGCTATTTTTGCAACAGTGCGTATCTTTGTGTGCCGTTGTGCTGTTTGGACTGGGCAAGAGCGCGCGTGAGCCTGTGTGTTTGTATAAAAATAAGTTCTTTCGTTGTCTTTAAAAATGCTAAAAACGAAAACTTTGATTTATGTGTTATAGTAGCAAAACCAAAATATACGCTGCTCATTTATAACGCGCTTAAATCTAATACTCTTAGTTCTCAAGCCAGAAGTCCGAGATGATGGCGAGAGTTGTGTTACATGCCGTCTCGATGTCTCTTACGGGTGTCTTGTTGTCCTCGTCATTGTCCTCGTGGTACTTGTTGGCTTGTCTTCTCGGTACTGTAGCGTCCGCATCCGTCAACCGCCAAACGTGCGTAAAGCGACGCGTGTCCGCTTTATGATTAATATGCACTACAACACAAAATACACGATAAATAAGCTAGAGCAGGAGAAGCTTGTGCAGTATAAACAGCAAACATTCGCTAGTAACTGTCAATGGATCGGGTCCGGGAGGGGGTGCGGTGTCAACTAACGCAATGTTGAACGATGAAGACAAGGCTCAGACGATGTTGCGACAAAAGTCAGTTTTGCGCTGAACAACTGTTTCTGCATTGTTTTCGATGTAATATGGTCCAGACGACCACTTTCGTGCCAAAACTCAAAAAGGGCACAATATTTTTCAATGTGGTCCACCCACCAATTTTCAGGTCATGGATTTTAAAAAATGCATGACCTTTTGCGTCTGCGACCCCATAAAGTATATATATTCTTGATCAGCGTCAACAGCCGAGACGATATAGCCATGTCCGTCTGTCCGTGTGAATAGTGTGTCTTATTATTGCACGCAGATCAAGTTTGTTTTAGATTTTGGTCACGCCCCATTCCGCCCACATTGTGCACGCACAATACTAATCATAATTTTAATGATCTCCGCGAATTTGGTTACAATCGGATAAAAAACACAGAAGTTATTAAGATATTACTTTTATAAGGCGTTACCACGTGCAACTGCTAGTGCTGCCTAGCTAGTTGCTATGACACTCCGCGACATAATAATGGTGTTCAATAAACCAACTAAAGTGCCGCCAAGCTAATAACTTCGAACAAAGAAAATTTTGATATATTATTTTGGTATTTTTAGTATATTTTTTTTAAGTATATTTTTATACTATTATATAAATATAATATTTGGATTGTAAAATTGGGTGGCGGGTATCTCACAGTCGAGCAAACTCGACTGTAGCTTTCTTACTTGTTTTTATTTAGTTTTGTTTTAGTTAATTCTAAATAAATTTATCAAATTAAACACAATTTGAAAACTAAAATTCTCTGATTACAAAATGTTAATTAGTGAGTTCTGATTACAAGTCATAATTTCCATAACTATGATGGTGAAGTATTCTAATAGTTAACACAAGCTAAAAATAATTAAAATCAATTGCAGAATTATCACACTGTGTGTGTGGATGGATATGTTTCTGTTTAAGGGAGGGTGGGTGTGAGAGGTTGTGGGTTGTGTTGATAGGCTTAAGACGATTTAAGCTGCAAGCGTTGTTCTCAGCTGACCTATCCTATGTTTTTTGGCATATCCAGTTTGCAATCACTCGCTCTCTGCGTTTCATTTAATCGCCCATTGTACAGTGGCATACGTTCAGTCTCTGTCTATTTTCTATGCTTTGTCTCTGTTGCTTTTGTGCCATTGTGACAATGGTGACGCAGCTTTAGCTTCAGGTCCAGGCCACAAGGAATGATAACGGCAAACAAACAAATTAGCACAACTGCCGCAACGGCATTTGTGGTTTTCACTGTTTGCGCCAAGATGTATCTGTGTCTGACTGTGTAGCTGTGTATGAGACCAAAACTAACACCAATTGCTTACATTTTAGCTAGATTCCGACTAGTAGTTAACTTGATTCCGGCATCGGAGTAAGAGCCGTCGACACAATCGTAGTGAAACTACAAGTTTGAGTTGGTTGACGTGGTATTATTTTTGTATAGGTAAGTATGTGAGTGTGTGCGCAAGCCGTAGACTGAGTTCCAGGTGTAGACATAATTTTATCGCCTACATGTCATATTCTATTGTAGCATTCCCTGTCAATGTAATAAATTCACCGCAAACATTTGTTAAAGGCCAAACGAGTACACACATAAAGGTGCGAACTGACCGGAAGCCATGTTCTGGGCTCAGTTCTTTTGTTATAAATATTACTGCGTTCTGCTCTTCCGTTTACTACCTGCTCCACTCTTCCTCTCTTTTCACTGATCACCATCCTCTCTGCATATGTGTGTGTGTACTTTTTTGGTCTTTTTACAGTATTTGCGATTTATTTTGTCTGTGTGATGCGGTCAGCTTGTTCGGCCCCTTTCTCTCAATATTCCCAGCTCTGTATCCCCCTTTCTGGCAACCCTCTGCGTCTCTCGCTCTGTCGGCTATTCGTTTCTCGTACACGCACGTAGTATTCCTATACCAGTTTTTGCACCTACTGCTATATATTTCAACCAACAAAAATATATTAGCACAACCATACACTGACTCATACACACTCACTTGCAGCACAACGCTTTCACTTGAATAACACTATTTGTGTGTATCTGTATGTAGTATTATTATACCTGCCTACGCAAAGGGTAGAAGGGTATTATATCTTTGTGCCAAACGAAAATGAGTTCAATAGACAAAATGAGGCAGCTCCGACCCAGTAAAGTATATACATATATTCTAGATCAGCGTCAATAGCCGAGACGATATAGCTATGTCCGTCTGTCTGTACGAAAATATGGATTTCAGAGACTATAAGAGCAATTAAATTTGGAGACAATATATGTATATTAATATAGCCTTTGAATTTAATTTTTTTTTAGAATTTGGCCACGCCCTCTTCGCAAATAAAAAACAAGTAAGAAAGCTACTGTCGAGTTTGCTCGACTGTGAGATACCCGCCACCCAATTTTACCATCGAAATATTACATTTTTCAAAAAATATACTAAAAAAAATTTACTGAACAAATACACTAAAAATATATATATAAATTTTCTTTGTTCGAAATTATTAGCTTGGCGGCACTTTAGTTGCCCAAAGGGTAGAAGGGTATTATGGCTTTGTGCCGACCGAAAATGTATGTAACAGGCAGAAGGAAGCATCTCCGACCCCATAAAGTATATATATTCTTGATCAGCGTCAACAGCCGAGACGATATAGCCATGTCCGTCTGTCCGTCCGTCCGTCTGTCCGTATAAACACCTAGATCTCAGAAACTATAAGAGATAGAGCAACAAATTTTCTACCCTTTGGGTAGGCGGGTAGAAACACAGAAGTTATTAAGAAATTACTTTTATAAGGCGTTACCACGTGCAACTGCTAGTGCTGCCTAGCTAGTTGCTATGACACTCCGCGACATAATAATGGTGTTCAATAAACCAACTAAAGTGCCGGCAAGCTAATAATTTCGAACAATGCAAATTTTGATATATTATTTTGGTATATATTAGTATATTTTTTTAGTATATTTTCAGTATATTTTTGAAAAATATAATATTTTGATGGTAAAATTGGGTGGCGGATATCTAACAGTCGAGTAAACTCGACTGTAGCTTGTTCAGTATATTTTTGAAAAATATTATATTTCGTTGGTGAAATTGGGTGGCGGGTATCTCACTGTCGAGCACACTCGACAGTAGCTTTCTTACTTGTTAGTACACAAAATCATAATAACCTTTTTAATGGTTTTTGTTCTAATCGGACAATAAACACAGAAGTTATTCAACAAATACTTTTCAAGGTGAAATCAGTTGCAGCTGCACCTGATTAGTTCCTAAGTCACTCTGCGATATAATAATGGTATTCAATAAACTTAATAAAGTGCAGCCAAGTTAATAATTTGGTAATTGGTATATTTCGCGCATATATTCTCGAAAAATAGTATATCTTGTTGCTCTATCTTAATGTTTCTTGCATTCCGTAAAAATGGGTGGCGGATATGTTACAGTCTAGCAAATTCGACTCTAGTAGTCTTTCTTGTTAGTATTCGTTCCAGTAGCCCCACTGTGCGCACCGTGTGACAGCAAAAGTGCAAATGTCATTCGATGCCTGCCGCATTTAAAGTATTACGGAATTAACGTTTCGTTGTGCCGCTTTTTGCATATAGACGGCGAACTCTGCTTATACCATTGGTCTCTCCTACTCCTCCTCACCCCTACCACAAGTACCTCCCTTTTCTGGCTTGTCCAAAGTCATCTACCCCTCACCTGCTAGCACACCCCGCCTCTCATGCTGTGTGTAAAAATTGCGCTGCCTTTTGTGCCGTCCCTTCACATTTTTCATTAGTTTAGTGGGTTTGTGGCACATGACTGTCACAGTCAGGCAACACACATACACAAATACACCCATACACAACCCTGTGCCTAGTGTTTTGTTCTCAGCCTTTTGAGTCTTTAGATATCGTGGCCATATGCCCTCTTACTTTCTATACTACCCTAACCATATGTTACCAACTTGATTAGATTTCGAACACTGCCGATTTTTTCATGTTAATAATAGATAAAATTTAATTATTATAAGCTTTACGAATAAAAATAACATATGTATTTCATTATTGAACATTGAAGCAACATTTAATATAACAATTTTTCTATTCACAAAATAAATTTTGAATTTAAGCTTTTGACTTATAGTATTATTCTGAAAGAGAATAATAATGCTTTTTAGTTTATAGCACGAAGTTAGGTGAATCTACAGGAAATACCTTTAAACGCATTTTACAATTATTACTTGATCAGAAACTTGTACATCAATCAAATTTAATAATCAAAAAAATTGGGTGTAATTCAAATTATATCTTATTCAGTTATTCAATAAACCTAATTAAGTGTAGCCAAGCTAATAATTTGGTATATTTCGGCATAATTTGTGGAATTTTTTAGTAATTTTGTTGGTGTATTCTAAAAAAAAACAAGTAAGAAAGCTACAGTCGAGTTTGCTCGACTGTGAGATACCCGCCACCCAATTTTACCATCCAAATATTATATTTTTCAAAATATACTGAAAAAATACTTAAAAAAATATACTAAAAAATACCAAAATAATATATCAACATTTTCTTTGTTCGAAATTATTATCTTGGCGGCACTTTAGTTGTTAGTTATTGAACACCATTATTATGTCGCGGAGTGTCATAGCAACTAACTAGGCAGCACTAGCAGTTGCACGTGGTAACGCCTTATAAAAGTAATATCTTAATAACTTCTGTGTTTTTTATCCGATTGTAACCAAATTCGCAGAGATCATTAAGATGGTGATTAGTATTGTGCGTACCCAAATTGAACGTTCTAGGTTTAAAACGACGCTTGCAATTCGGTTTTATTCGATTTAGGGGGGCGGGAGGGGGCGTGGCCAAAATCAAAAACAAACTTGATCTGCGTGCAACAATAAGACATACTGTCGCGAAAAATTTGTTGCTCTATCTCTTATAGTCTCTGAGATCTAGGTGTTCATACGGACAGACAGACGGACAGACGGACATGGCTATATCGTCTCGGCTGTTGACGCTAAACAAGAATATATATACTTTATGGGGTCGGAGATGCTTCCTTCTGCCTGTTACATATATTTTCGGTCGGCACAAAGCCATAATACCCTTCTACCCTTTGGGTAGGAGGGTATAATTAATATAATCTTGAAAAATGAGAACACTAATCATGCGAATAGTGACGGATATATCTGCATTGCCTGCGATTTTTTATGCAAGTATTTGATTGTTTCTAATTCATGGGGACAATAACTACATAATTATAACCCACTTCTTACTTAAATTAACAAAGTTCATGTACTTTCTTTTCTGATATAAGTAAGAATATATATCATATATCTATAATATTAGACTTGAGATTTATGTATGTAATAGGTCGGATTAATTTTAAGTTAATGTTAAGCGAATCGTATTTTACAAGAAAAGTGAACCTTGAAGCCACATCAGTTATTTTGGACAGTAATAAATCAGGATATCTGTCAAAAGTTTTTGACAGTCCAATAACGGTAAAACACTACATAGAACACTCGCTCACAGTTACAGCTATGGCTAGAGCTAGTCTACTTAGCCAATCGTCAAAGTTTACAGAAACAATTGCTTAACTAAACACTGAACTCTCTCTGCTTACATATTGATTAACGATATGTCGCTGCACCGCTTTCACAAGACTCGTGACTCACTCACAATGTTTCATTCACAAACAGATAACTCTGTGTGTGTGGGACAAAATGGTGCAGTTTTCCTTACCTTTGGCCGTCTTTTTATTGGGCACTCTAGAGAGACAGGCACATCGGGCTTTATGTGTTGTCGTTCTTATTGATTCATAAATATTTCAAAGTATTTTTAACAAGTGAAGCAGAAGGATAGAAAGCGAGACCGCAACAGCAAAAACGAAGTCAACAAAAAAACAAGTAAGAAAGCTACAGTCGAGTTTGCTCGACTGTGAGATACCCGCGAGCCACTTTTACCATCAAAATATTATATTTTTCAAAATTATACTAAAAAACTACTAAAAAAAATATACTAAAAATACCAAAATAATATATCAACATTTTCTTTGTTCGAAGTTATTAGCTTGCCGGCACTTTAGTTGGTTTATTGAACACCATAATTATGTCGCGGAGTGTCATAGCAACTAGCTAGGCAGCACTAGCAGTTGCACGTGGTAACGCCTTATAAAAGTAATTTCTTAATAACTTCTGTGTTTTTTATCCGATTGTAACCAAATTCGCAGAGATCATTAAGATGGTGATTAGTATTGTGCGTACCAAAACTGAACGTTTTAGGTTTAAAACGACGCTTGCAATTCGGTTTTATTCGATTTACGGGGGCGGGAGGGGGCGTGGCCAAAATCAAAAACAAACTTGATCTGCGTGCAACAATAAGACATACTGTCGCGAAAAATTTGTTGCTCTATCTCTTATAGTCTCTGAGATCTAGGTGTTCATACGGACGGACAGACGGACAGACGGACGGACGGACAGACGGACATGGCTATATCGTCTCGGCTGTTGACGCTGATCAAGAATATATATACTTTATGGGGTCGGAGATGCTTCCTTCTGCCTGTTACATACATTTTCGGTCGGCACAAAGCCATAATACCCTTCTACCCTTTGGGTAGGCGGGTATAAAAACAAACTTGATCTGCGTGCAACAATAAGACATACTGTCGCGAAAAATTTGTTGCTCTATCTCTTATAGTCTCTGAGATCTAGGTGTTCATACGGACGGACGGACAGACGGACAGACGGACATGGCTATATCGTCTCGGCTGTTGACGCTGATCAAGAATATATATATTTTATGGGGTCGGAGATGCTTCCTTCTGCCTGTTACATACATTTTCGGTCGGCACAAAGCCATAATACCCTTCTACCCTTTGGGTAGGCGGGTATAACAAGTAAGAAAGCTACAGTCGAGTTTGCTCGACTGTGAGATACCCGCCACCCAATTTTTTCCATCAAAATATTATATTTTTTAAAAATATACTGAAACAAGTAAGAAAGCTACAGTCGAGTTTGCTCGACTGTGAGATACCCGCCACCCAATTTTACCATCCAAATATTATATTTTTCAAAATATACTGAAAATATACTAAAAAAAATATACTGAAAAATACCAAAATAATATATCAACATTTTCTTTGTTCGAAGTTATTAGCTTGCCGGCACTTTAGTTGGTTTATTGAACACCATAATTATGTCGCGGAGTGTCATAGCAACTAGCTAGGCAGCACTAGCAGTTGCACGTGGTAACGCCTTATAAAAGTAATATCTTAAAAACTTCTGTGTTTTTTATCCGATTGTAACCAAATTCGCAGAGATCATTAAGATGGTGATTAGTATTGTGCGTACCAAAATTGTCTAGGTTCGTTCTAGGTTTAAAACTACGCTTGCAATTCGATTTTATTCGATTTACGGGGGCGGGAGGGGGCGTGGCCAAAATCAAAAACAAACTTGATCTGCGTGCAACAATAAGACATACTGTCGCGAATAATAATAATAATAATTTCGAACAAAGAAAATTTTGATTTATTATTTTGGTATTTTTAGTATATTTATACCCGCCTACCCAAAGGGTAGAAGGGTATTATGGCTTTGTGCCGACCGCAAATGTATGTAACAGGCAGAAGGAAGCATCTCCGACCCCATAAAGTATATATATTCTTGATCAGCGTCAACAGCCGAGACGATATAGCCATGTCCGTCTGTCCGTCCGTCTGTCTGTCCGTATGAACATCTAGATCTCAAGACTATAAGAGATAGAGCAACAAATTTTTCGGAACAGTGTGTCTTATTGTTGTTTTAGATTTCTGCCACGCCCCCTTCCGCCCACGTAAATCAAAAAAAAAACAAATTTCAAGCGTAATTTTAAACCTAGAACTTTCAGTTTTGGTACGCACAATACTAATCACCATCTTAATGATCTCTGTGAATTTGGTTACAATCGGATAAAAAACACAGAAGTTATTAAGATATTACTTTTATAAGGATATTACTTTTTATAAAATTGGGTGGCGGATATCTCACAGTCGAGCAAACTCGACAGTAGCTTTCTTGCTTGTTTAAAAATAATATAAGTTTTTGAACATAGAAAACATAGAATTCAGAGAAATTGATATCAATTTCCACATTTCCCCACATGGAGTATTTAGAATTTTTAGAAAGTAACTTTAAAATTCATCAAATTGATTTGTTGGTTACGTGCTACAGAGCATTTGACCACGTTTTAGTTGATATCTTTTAAACTAAAGAATATTTTTTCATGAATCTCTAACATATAAACTCAAAGAAGTATTATGGAAAAGTGGAAGTCGTGCCACCCGCGCTTAACTTTTAGAAATGTTTAAAAATTAGAAATGAATCTAAGGATGACAAATATAAATAATAAATACCAAATATTTTAAAAATGTTAAGATTTTTATACACAAAAAAAAATTTGAAGTGGGAGGTAACACGCTCAATTTTCAAATATAATTCTAGGAATTCATATATTATTGTTCAAAAAATTCGTAAACAAAGGGCCATCGTGCCCTGAAAGCATATCCATTCATGCATACTCATATACTCACGCTTTGATTACATTGACTATCGACGGACGTTTTTATACCCGCCCACCCAAAGGGTAGAAGGGTATTATGGCTTTGTGCCGACCCCATAAAGTATATATATTCTTGATCAGCGTCAACAGCCGAGACAATATGGCCATGAACGTCTGTCCGTCCGTCCGTCTGTCCGTATGAACACCTAGATCTCAGAGACTATAAGAGATAGAGCAAGAAATTTTTCGGGACAGTGTGTCTTATTGTTGCACGCAGATCAAGTTTGTTTTAGATTTTTGCCACGCCCCCTTCCGCCCACGTAAATCAAAAAAAACAAATTTCAAGTGTAATTTTAAACCTAGATTTTGGTACGCGCAATACTAATCACCATCTCAATGATCTCTGGTTATTTGGTTACAATCGGATAAAAAGCGAGCAAACTCGACTGTAGCTTTCTTACTTGTTTCTCTTGCATTTTCATGTTTAAGTGGCCAATGAAAATGTATATATCTCTGCTTTATGTATCAGGCTATCGATGTCAAATTTGGAATACCAATATAAAATGTATGTAAGTTTCAAAAACTTTGAATAGCTCTTGTTTTGGTTTTTTATAATGAATTAAAAGAAGGTATTGAATATTGAAAATATACTTGATTTGTGTAAGATATGTAGGGACCTATAAAACAAATTTTGAAACCGTAGCTCTTATAGATCTATACGTTTAAAAAGATAGATACACAAATGAAGAGGTAGACGTACAGGCAAAATCGACAAGGATGTTGGTGTCGGAGATGCCTGCATCTGTCTATTACATTCATTTGCACAAAACTATTACTCCCCTTTCTGCTAATTTTTAATGGGCACATGATAAAAAAATACGAAAAAAACGAAAAACTTTCAATGAATATATCAAAACTATAAAAATATCATAAAGTGTTTTACAAACATGGGCAATGGGCATCGTACACCTTAAATAACATAACAGGCATCCAGCTCATTTATATGTGTCAAGCTCTTTTTTGGTCCTGCTTCGTAATGCATCAACAGTTAACGATTTTTTTATATTTTTTGCAACCACTTTCCTTTACGCGTCTTGCACTTCGCTTCAAGTTTTCATATTTATTTATTTGCGCATATTTGATTTGCTTCATGTGACAAGCACAAGTGAGCGGCATGCGGCAAACGACAGGATTTGCAAGAGTTCCGTAGATGCTTCATTGGTCTGTTTAGCTAATGCCTTTTTATGCCATGGGCATAAAAAAAATGCATGCACAATTGCAATTGTCCGAATGTGCGTAACATGCATAAGAAGACATTTGCATAACGTATATATATTATTGATCAGTATCACCAACTAATGTATACCTGCCAATCTGTCCATCTTACCGTAGATGTCAAGGATTATAAAAGCTAGAGCTTTTAAATTCGGAGACAACATGTGAAAGCTATTCGCATTGACAAATATTGTTTCTGAATTTGACCATGCCCCTTTCCGACTTTAAGCCATAATATTATACAACAACAATTATAAACTTACATCTTTTACTTAACGAGCATTTGTGAAGAATGCTAAGAAGATCATTAAGATCGGACTACAAATATGGAAGATATTCAAGAAGTAGTATATACGTGTATGTAGTTATAAGTTAAGCAGATGATGCAGAGTTCGATTGAACTCTCAGACAGTTTTTGCTATTTTTTTACAACATCAAATGTTTTTGTCGTCCGAAAAAAATAATTTGACTTTATAGTTTTATGTAGCGGAGATTATTCAAAAGTGATTTAGTGATTCAATTTGGAGTCTTGTGGTCTGTCCCAGGGTTTAATTCACGGTGTCAGACGCAATTTTTTTTTTGTTTTAAGAAATGCCATGACACCAATCATCGATAAAAAAAACCGAATCCCAACCCACGAGCAGTAAAACTAGAATGCTTATTTTTGGCAAACACAATAATAATCACCATCTGATGATTTGGTTACAATCGGACAAAAAACACAGAAAATATTAAAGAATTACTTTTAAAGGCCGATACTAGGTGCAGCTGCATCTTTTCAGTTGGTATGTCACTCATCGACAGTATAATAGTTTGCAATAAACCAAATAAGGTTCAACCAAGCTTATAATATTGATCGCGCTTAATTTCGGTATATTTTTGATATATATTTGTTTAAATATTTTTAAGTATATTTTTTTAGTATATTAACGATTAATTACGAGTTGCATTCAAATCTTAACCTTAGTCGGTTCTACTAATTTTATTAGAAGAAACTTATAATTGTCTTAATTTTTATATCCGCCTACCCAAAGGGTAGAAGGGTATTATGGCTTTGTGCCGACCGAAAATGTATGTAACAGGCAGAAGGAAGCATCTCCGATAAAGTATATATATTCTTGATCAGCGTCAACAGCCGAGGCGATATAGCCATGTCCGTCTGTCCGTATGATCACCTAGATCTCAGACACTATAAGAGATTAAGCAACAAATTGTTCGCGACAGTATGTCTTATTGTTTTTGATTTTGGCCACGCCCCCTCCCGCCCCGTAAATCGAATAAAACCGAATTGCAAGCGTCGTTTTGATGATTTTAATGATCTCCGCGAATTTGGTTACAATCGGATAAAAAACACAGAAGTTATTAAGATATTACTTTTATAAGGCGTTACCACGTGCAACTGCTAGTGCTGCCTAGTTAGTTGCTATGACACTCCGCGACATAATAATGGTGTTCAATAAACCAACTAAAGTGCCGGCAAGCTAAAAATTTCGAACAAAGAAAATGTTGATATATTATTTTGGTATTTTTTAGTATATTTTTTTAAAAGTATTTTTTCAGTATATTTTTAAGTATTTGGATGCTAAAATTGGGTGGCGGGTATCTCACAGTCGAGCAAACTCGACTGTAGCTTTCTTACTTGTTTTTATTGAAAATTGTGAGTTACACGAGTGCTACGAAAATCCATAGCCTCCTACAGTCAAATCTTGATTATTTGTTATATGCCTTTTTTTGCCTCGTACGTATTAAATTAAGCAGCGTGGGGTCTGGAGTTTTCGACTATCCTTACAGTTGAGGTAATCTCGCCCCTGCGTTTGCTTTGCCTATATCTGTATCTGTACATTATTTCTACCAATAAAAAATAAATGCACACACCGTTAAAGTTTGGGACAATGAGAGCGCCATTAAAATATAGACAACCATTCTAATGGTTCTTAATCAGTGTCAACAGCCGAGACGATGTAGCCATGTCGGTCTGACTTTCTGTAACCTGGATTTAAGAGACTATAAGCGATAAAGATAAATCTAAGGACACCCATGGCTCTATTAGAAGCGTACAAAATTCGATTATCAAACTCTAGTTTTGAATTAAGAAAGATACCTGAGTCTGAATCTATTCGCTTAAGTTGTATCTCATTAAGATGATAATTGTTTAATGTGGAATGCCCCTTAAAAATTACATACATTTACATTTATTGCAATTTAGACTTAATAAATTTATAGCACACCACAATTGAAAACGATCAAGGTCAGATTGCAATCTGATACTGTAAAAGGGATCATTAAAAGTCAGACAAATCTTAACATCATCAGTAAGAGAAAGTGTTCTATAACCGACCGAAGATTATTTATGAATAATGTAATCAGCAACGGGATTAAATGATTTATTTGGAGTACGCTGGAAGGAACATGGACTGACTTGAACATACCCTTTGAATTCTACATGAAAGATACGAAGATAGCCACAAAATTAAGTTTTGTGGAAATCCATCTCAAATGCTTTGGGAATAAAAGATAAATTTGAGATACCTCTACGTTTCAACGATATATTAAAATCTCCAAGAACTATTAAGAAATCACAATCAGAAAGCATTTCTGAAAGTCAACTAATTACAGAAGAAATAGATAAGAGCTGGTAATTTTATTCTTGGACGTTGACGCACTAACGGCAGTACGATCAAGTGGCCCAGCGACACCAAGCTCGGGCTTGTTAACGCGCGGACCTAGGCAGACACGACCACCCGCCCATCCGACCGAAGGGCAACCGCATAACGTGCGGGAACGGAGGTCGCGAACAATTAACACAAACAAAACAACCAAATAGTATTAATAAAAAGAATAAAATAATAATAATAATTCTAATACTACTAATAAGAATAAATATAACTATTCTTAAATTCGAACAAATGTAACTAGGAGTAATGTTTTTATTTCTAAGATAGTGTTAGTATTATTAACAAGATTAGAAAATGTATTATAATTTACACATAAAATACGAAAAGGATTGTGACTGGAATAGTTCGTACTACAACTGGAAATAGAGAGGGGAAGGAAATTTCTAGTCGTTCTGACCGGAACGGCAAAGCTAATCTGACTGCAAGGGGTCAATTTCGCCAATGATTAGTCTATGTAGAAACACTACACCTAGCATAGTTCTACGGTCAGAAAGAAAAGGAAGGTTTAGTAATAAAAGTCTACTACGATACGAAGGCAATCTAATTATGGGATTCCAGCTAAGACTACGAAGAGCAAAAAGAAGAAATTGCTTCTGCACTGATTCAAGCCTATCTTGATGAACCCTATACTGGGGAAACCATATATTAGATCCATACTCCAGAATAGGACGAACCAGTGAGATGTACAAGTGTTTAGTAGGGATCGTTAAATTCCTTTGACCAACGTTTAATAAATCCAAGGACACCCATGGCTCTATTAGAAGCAGACAAAATATGCTTATCAAACTTTAATTTTGAATCAAGAAGGATACCTAAATCAGTTACTGACTCTATTCGCCCAAGTGGAGTATCGTTAAGATGATAATTATTTAAATGGAGAATACCCCTAAAAAATGTCATAAGTTTACATTTATTGCAATTAAGATTTAAAAAATTTATAGCACACCACGATTGAAAACAATCAAGGTCAGAGTGCAATCTGAGGCTATATATGGGATCATTAAAAGTCAAACAAATCTTAACATCATCTGCATACATAAGTATGCGAGAGTATGATATAACGGACGGTAGATCATTTATAAATAATGTAAACAGCAATGGGCCTAAATGACTTCCTTGGGGTACACCAGAAGTGAGTTTGGACACAAAGCCCTTGTAAAATACTCTTTGAATTCTACATGTAAGATATGAAGATATCCACAAAATTAAGTTCTGTGGAAATCCAAGAAGATTGAGCTTGTATAATAAGAGACTATGGTTGACAGAATCAAAAGCCTTACTGAAATCAGTGTAAATGACATCCGTTTGCATTTTTGGTAGGGTGAAATTATAGATTTACAGCAGTGTTGCAGTTGAGAAGTTATTAGTTTCTCAAATACTTTGGGAATAAAAATGCTAAAACTACTGATTATTAGTTTTAAAGCAGACATAAGTTATTAGGGACGGACAAGTTGGTGACGTACTCAAGAATATGAAGTTCGTTTCGGCGAATGGAAAACGAGTATTATATTATTTACTATTTGGAGACTCAACCATGAGTTTCATACTCTAAAACATATAGTAGAGAAACTTTCCGTAAGTTTTTTAAAACCAGTGAATAGGTCTTTTGTTTGTCCACCTTACGCCAAATTTGAAAGCAATCAGATCAACAGTACGGCGAATGCAAATAACTTGTGCTCATACATCGACTTTAGATTTGACAACAACTAGATTGGCGACTTTAAAATATTGCATTCGACATATGATTTGTAGAATTGACGAGATTGACTCCAGAATACTACAAACAAAAGAGGAACAAATTGTTTGGTGCTGTAGCTGATGTTATGGCTGCCCAGATTCACTTTTCGACATCAAATGCACGTGCAGAACAACTGGAACGGCTTGTACTTTGCAAGCGGAGTTCTTAGAATACGAACACAGTACGAAGTGCGGTAATTTTCGAGGTGAAAAATTAAGGTTTCGACGTTCAGTAGCCATTATAAGGGTTGGCCGCAATTTTGTGATTTGTTTCTGAAATCCACCAGAAAACGAAAAGCCAGAAGTTCCACTATTTGAAATCTTACTTGGCCTAGCCTTTTGTGATAGAAGATATCTATATAGAAGCTTGGAAACGCTTGGTTACACGAAATGATAAGAAACAACTACTCGTAATAGCTTGATCATTTATTTAAAGCTTCTTATCTATGCCGAGTATGCCTGTATCTGGCGCTTCTTTTCTTCGGAAACTTGTTGACGCAGCGGATGAAGCCATTCAAGGAGTACTGGCTCAGGAACTAAACTTCCAATGCGAGCGCAGATATTAATGCCAACACTACTCGGGTATGTGATCAACAAGTGGGGCAAACTTATAACTGGATCCAGATTCTGGATCAACTGTAAATTAATCTACCGAAGCATTTGTGCAACGCGTAGGAGCTAATCGATCACATGTCCGTATTTGGATGGTTGGATTGTTCAACTACCGAAATAGGGGAATCACGCAGGTACCACTCGGGGATGCACCAAGCTACATCTTCGATCACGTATAACTTCAGATCACCATATTTATTATGAAACCTTAACATCGCTTGTTCCTTCTTATGAGGTCAACACGAGTACCTGGGATGCCTTACAAGGATTGACATTCGCAGACCCGACCTTTCATACACCCGCTCATATTTGTTCGGATCGACGATGAAGCTTATACTTATATATACTATATATACTTATATTATATAAGAGGCGAAAAAAGGCAAAAAGAACCCATTCAAATCAATGGCCTTCAAGCACTTAGCACTCTTTTTGGCTGGGTCTTATGATTAAGGCTAGGATGTGATAATGACTCATCTAGTACATTAGATTCATTGGTGCGATCATTCATGAAAATGGATAAAATACAATGATTTCATGAAGCATTACTTTGAAACTGGACACATGGGAGAAATTGATTTGGAACAGGTACTTTGACAAGTAATTTTACCTAGCTCACCATGCTGTTATGAAACAAGAAAGAACGACTCGATATAGGATGCCACAGGCCTCTCACTCAACGATCGGTTATACATCGGTCCACCAATGCAACGGTATTTGTTCGTAGTTTGGTTAAGGTTTTGAAAATATTGTTATGTTGTATGTGCCGATATAGAAAAGATGTTTCGGGGCATACAAGTATCAACGACACTCACGAATTTGCAACGCATAGTGTTGCGTGAATATGAAAGGTTTCCTCTTCGACACTATCGTTTGTTGACGGTCACATATGGATAAGTCTCTATTTTTGGCTGTTCGAGTAGCAACTCGCTAAAAATTATTACCATCAGAGCCCCTGGCTGTTCATGCTCTGTTAAACAATACGTACGTGGACATATAGTCGACATATAGTCGGAATTAGATTCTATGAAAGATGTATTCAAGCTCAAGGACGACCTTGTTTGTTTGCTAGCTAAAGCAAAGTTCAATCTTCGCAAATGGAGCTCTAGCTGGGAAGAGCTAATGATTGTTATGCCTCAGCAGAACTGCGAATACAAGCCTCATACGGTTAAAATATGGGTATTGTTGTGAAACCAACGATCCGATGAGCTCGGAATAAAAGTGGACACCTTTCAAAGATCTATGTTCCTCTAGGACTTGTCACACTAACAGCTCTATTGCTGAAAATAATCTTCCAGGAATGTTGGCCGACTTCTACTTACTGAAACTATTCTGCGGTGTTGGGTAATCTCAGCAAAAGAACTTGCCTTGTTAATCAACTGTGGAGTTCCACGATACCTTAGTCGGCCAGCACAGGCCATTGAATTACATAAATACGCCAATATATCATTGCAAGCATTTGAAGCCCTTGGGTACAGTCGTGTCGTAATACAATATGAAGATATTAACACATGGACTCTTTAAACATTTCAGTCTCCAGCATCCACTATTGGAGCGATTCGGAAATTTCATTGGTTATCAGCACCGCCTCGAAAATAGAATACATTCATGTCAAACAGGTCAGCAGAAATCTTACAGCATTAACCAAGGAGCTGTTGACATCATGTGCAGTCAGAAGACAACCCAGCCGATTGCGCATCGCGAGGTTTATTGCCATCGAAGCTACTTGAGCACAGTTTATGGTGGACAGGTCCACCATAGCTCTTACAGCCACACTCAAAATGGCCACTTAACAGGACAAGATCTGAAGTCGACGTACTCCTCTTGCTGCAGTGGAAGAAAAACCACAACGAGCACTTGTTATTGGACAATATATTGAATCGAATAGTGACGTACTCAATCTGCTGAGCCACAAGCTATCATCATGGAGGCATCTTCTACAGGTTATTAGCAATGTTTTTCGTTTTATTCATAAATTCTGGCGCAGACACAAAGTCTTTATAATATTCAACGGCGAATCTATGTCAGGATTGGATGCAAGGAGACTTTCTGACGGCAGCAGTATTGTATTATGCTCGAAACAGACTTTTGCTGCAAATGCAACTCATTGAATTTTCTGTGGACTATGTAACACTCTTGAGCAACAACCTATTACCCATCGAACCCATCATTAGTCAACAATTCTGAAAACTGGGAGCACGCAACTTAATCCGGAAAGAAGCTTTTCGTTGCAAGCAATGTTTCATGTGACGCCGCAGTTCCGGACAGTAGATATTGTCTGATCTGCCTATAACTAGAGTTAATCAGGGTCCATCTTTTCAACTTATTGGTCTCGACTATGCTGGACCAATCGCTATTAAAGGATCTAACGGTCGCACTCCGAAGATTGGTAAGGCATGGTTTGCAATTTTTGTGTCTGGCAATTAAGGCCATTCATATTGAGGTTGACAGTGACCTAACCACAAATGCGTTTTTAGCCGCATTCATACGCTTTTGTTCACAACGTAAGACTCCTACTGTTAGTTTAAGCGCATGCTGGATAACTTCTTCGCCACGAAAGGATTCACTTGGCACTTTATTCCACACCTCGCACCTCCTTTTGGTGGATTGTGGGAGTTGTAAATAAAGCCACTTTAATCTTTGAAGAGTTGTGTACCGTATTGACACAAATCAAAGTTTTTTTGAACTCATGGCCTTTATCGCAATCTGGTGACGACAGTCTTAATCTACTGACACCTGCACTTCCTAGTGGGACAACCGAATACAGCTTTGCAAGACCCTCACTACTGCATACATATATTAACATACTGCAGGGGTAAACAGCTTCAAGCAATGGTGCAGGGTTTCTGGAAACGCTGGCATACTGAGTACTTGACGAGTTTGCAGGCAAATGGCAATTGGAGACCCCCAATCTTAGCGTAGATTCCCCTGTGGTTCTGAATGAGCCAAATCTACCTCCATTTAAATGGCTACTAGGCCGCGTCATCAAGGTTCATCTCGGAAGTGACAACGAGATCCTAGTCGCTACAATAAAAACTGCACGTGGAATATATAAGGGGCCCATTACAAGGATAGCACCTCTTCCAATTAACTGAAAGCGGAGTTCAGTGGGGCCGGTATTGTTTGAAATAAGATCGTTAAATATTTGAATTCAAATGTCGTATGTTAATCTACAGAACAATCTAATCTTAATATTTTTAATAAATGCCGATAAGCTGTCGCTAGCTTTGTAAGGTCGTACAAGAAATAAAGTTTGTCACCTAGAAAATGGGGAAATCTTCACTATACTCTCATCCATTGAAAAACAGCCATTAAAGCCATCACATTTTTATACCCGCCTACCCAAAGGGTAGAAGGGCTTTGTGCCGACCGAAAATGTATGTAACAGGCAAAAGGAAGCATCTCCGACCCCATAAAGTATATATATTCTTGATCAGCGTCAACAGCCGAGACGATTTAGCCATGTCCGTCTTCCCGTCCGTCCGTCTGTCCGTCCGTATGAACACTTAGATCTCAGAGACTATAAGAGATAGAGCAACAAATTTTTCGGGACAATGTGTCTTATTGTTGCACGCAGATCAAGTTTGTTTTAGATTTTTGCCACGCCCCCTTCCGCCCACGTAAATCAAAAAAAACAAATTTCAAGCGTAATTTTAAACCTAGAACGATCAATTTTGGTACGCGCAATACTAATCATCATCTTAATGATCTCTGGAAAATTTGGTTACAATCGGGTAAAAAACACAGAAATTATTAAGAGATTACTTTTGTAAGGCGTTACCCCGTGCAACTGCTAATGCTGCCTAGTTAGTTGCTATGACACTCCGCGACATAATAATGGTGTTCAATAAACCAACTAAAGTGCCGCCAAGCTAATAATTTCGAACAATGAAAATTTTTATATATTATTTTGGTATTTTTTAGTATATATTTTTAAGTATTTTTTGAGCATATTTTTAAAAAATATAATATTTTGAATGTAAAATTGGGTGGCGGGTATCTCACAGTCGAGCAAACTCGACTGTAGCTTTCTTACTTGTTCATGTGTAACGTTGTCACATAGCCAGCAGCAATAAAACCCTATTTTAGCATTTGCGATTACCCGGCATTTGTTATTATAACAGACTAATATAATTGATCAAGTAAAATATAAGTAAGAACATCAAAACAACAAAAGTAGTAAGTTATTTAAAGTTGAGAAATACGAAGCCAGATTAGGTTTAATCGAAATTGATGCTGATATTCCTTTCCAAAAGAGACATAAAGCAACATTAAAGAGAAACACTGACGCGATAACAAGCGCAATGAAAACAAATAAGAAAGCTACTGTCGAGTTTGCTCGGCTGTGAGATACCCGTTTCATTTTTACTGAATGGAAGAATAATAAAGAGCAACCATGGAAATATTATATTTTTCAAAAATATACTGGAAAAAGTTAAACCGAAATTAATATTGTTCTAAATGATTAGTTTGGTAGCACTTCATTATGTTTATTGAACACCATTATTATGTGACAACTAGCTAAACAGGTACGGCTGCACCTGATTTGGCCCTTTAAAAGTAATTCTTTAATAACTTCTGTGCTTTTTTTCCGATTATAACCAAGTTTTCAGAAATCATTAAGATGGTGATTGGTATTGTGCGTACCAAAATTGAACATTTAAGGCTTAAAACGAACTTGATCTGCGTGCAAGAATAAGATATACTATTCCGAAATATTGGATACTCTAGCTCTTTTAGTTTCTGAGATCATACGGACGGACGGACTGACGGACAATCGGACAGACGGACATCGCCTCGGCTATTGACGCTGAAGAAGAATATATTATATATACTTTGTGGAGTCGGATATGCTTCCTTCTGCCTGTTATTTACATTTTCGGTTGACGCAAAGTTATAATTCTCTTCAACCATTTGAGTAGGCGGGTATAAAAACTTTATATTTTGATGGGTTGTCTTATTTTTTGTAGCATTCTGTAAAAATGGGTGTCAACTAAACTCGACTGTAGCATTCTTACTTGTGTTAAATGTTATTCATTATTTTATTTTTTTTGTAACATATATAAAATGGCACTAATGAAACAACAAAAAATTGATTTAGAAGTTTTAGTTGCGTATTTAATTTTAGAAATGCAGTTTAAATTTCTAGAAAAAAAATTTAATAAATTAAAAAAATTTATTTTTCATTGATAGAAAATAATTAACTTTGAAGTTTATTACTAATTCGACATGATTTTGAATATCTTAAATGTCTTTGGAATTATAAATTAATTGTGTGCTACATACCTAAATACTTAAATCAAATATTTGCGATAACAGGCTAATTGCGAAATGCCCGCCAGCTGATAGTTAACATAACCGGCTAAAGTAAATTAACAATAACAGCGTAAGAGTCGCTGGATGAACTAACAAGCAGCGGACAGCGCTGCATTTTAAAAGTGCTTTTAAGTGCAGAACCAGCCGTCAAAAAAGCTTCTGAGAGAGACTGCATTTCTTTTATTCCTACTCTCGCTCTCAAGCTTTCTGCTTTACTTTGCTCTGCTGTGCGAATGTTGATGTTGTTGTTTTTATTTTTGTTGCAAAAAAATATTTCCCGGTTGCTTTTGCAATTCTTTGCAGGAGTTGGCTGTGCTGGATGCTGTCGCAGTTGGCAATTCAGTCACTGCAAAGTTTCGTCTTCCGTTCGCAGCATATGTGTATTGCAGCTGCTCGCTGCTGAAGCCTGAAATGTAGTAACTTTGCAGTTTATCCTGGAAATTACGTAAGCAGCAGTAGCAGAGCAGCCAGGACGACGACAACTACTGCAATGCTGTCGCAATGAATAAGGCGGCAAATCAAAACAAAACTAAATGAAAAATATATCGACGATAGGGCACGGAAAAGAAGGAGGCGGTGCAATAAAGCAGCACAAAAAACAAAATTTGATGATGTCATCTAGGGTCGCGAGTATTTGCCACAGCGAGACACGTGTACATCCAAAATTCAAAAATGAAATATAATTGTAATATTTATAGATAATTACGATTAATCCAAAAAAATATACATACACGATTAAGTATCGTCATTGAAATTCGAATTTTTAATTGTTTTGCAACTTCGATAGTTTTTGTTTTTGAGAGTTATTGAGAAAATCACATTACTAGCAAAGACAGCGACACATGCAGTTAAAAGTAGGTTTTACCCTTCTTCGCCCTTAAGTGCCTGTATGTCTATGTGTATGGTCTATGTGGGTTTGCCTTTTGTGGGTTTTTCTTGAGTTGTGTGTACAATTTTTGGCAATGGACATGTGTTTCATGAGCGCATATACCATACTCGTTTATGCATGTTGGTGTTAGTGTTTGTGTTTGTGTGTGTGGGTGCAGATACTAGTGTATGAGTCTTACATATTATCGCGCTCAACCTGGCGACGGAATTTTGGCCGTATTCCGAGAGCAAGTTAAAAGGATAATGACACTGCATGGGCACTTATCGCTAGCAGCCAACTAGTTATAGATATCTTTGAATATGTTTTTCCATCCTATTCGCTCTCCCTCATAGTCTGTGTATAAACGCGCTTGTATGAGTTTTTATGTCAGTTGGCAATGTAAGCGTGACGTGATCGTATTTTGTGATAAATTGTAAAGCAACCAATAAATATAGATGTAAACCCGCTATATAATAATTTAAACATTATTCAAAGTAATGTTAGTAATTCATCTTTTATTACGATTACATTTAAGGCACGTGCTTACATTTAAAGAATTCTGCGCTTAATGTAAATTTGTTTGATTCATTTAAAAATGTGCTCCCGAACAATTCATCAATTTACAAGTACTAGATCATTATTAACTAACTGCTAGTTGTGCAAATAGTTGATTGGATTAGAGATTGGGATATAATACCCTTCTTCCCTTTAGTAATATTAACGATTAGATAAAAAACACAGAAGTCATTCATGAAATACTTTCAAAGGAGGAAATTAGGCTCAGTTGCACCTGTTCAGTGGCTATGACACTTAATATTCAATATACCTAGTAAAAAGCCGTCAAGTTAATAGTTGGAAAGTGGAATAGTCCAGTAAATTTTTTGGTATATTTTTTAGTATGTTCTCAAAAAATATTATATTCCAGATCTCTTTTTTAAAGTAAGCACTGTAGCTTTTTAACACGATATGTTTTGTATCATTTGACTTTGGTGTACATCGTTTTATTTTGTGGTCAAAATAGTGGTCATTTAACTTCTATTCTATGCTGTGGTCAGGTCCTGTTACCTTTTTAATTGTGGGCTTAGTTTGTTGGCCTTTACAGCAGGCGTTGATCTAATTAGGTTAATTGTTAATCTTATTAACCGTACACAGATTACAACTCCGGTCGTCTACATTCAAATACAAGAAAAACTCGGTCGGATTTTTCCTCTCACATATATATGTAACTGCCAGTGCTATGGCACTGGACTCTAGCTGGAATTGGTCTGCGGCTTTTTTTGTTGTCTCCTGGTGATGGCCAATGGTGACTGACAATGACGATAGCAGTCGACGGAAGTGGTGTTATAATGGAACTTAATGAGTATGAGCGGAAATTTAATCAGCAGTATAAATAATGAAATGACAGTTGAATAGATAGCTGCCCAAGTAAATGTATTTGTTTCTACAAGTCTGACTACAATTCATTCCCTAGTCGTCCTATTGAGCTTCGCTTGTTGTTTATAATTTGCTCATTGTTGTGCAATCAGTATTGCCAACTATAGTTGTCAACTTACCAAGAATATTGCCATAACTTTTTATGCTCGCCTACCCAAAGGGTAGAAGGGTATTATAACTTTGTCCCGACCGAAAATGTATGTAACAGGCAGAAGGAAGCATCTCCGACCCCATAAAGTATATATATTCTTGATCAGCGTCAACAGCCGAGACGATATAGCCATGTCCGTCTGTCCGTCTGTCCGTCTGTCCGTCTGTCCGTATGAACACCTAGATCTCAGAGACTATAAGAGATAGAGCAACAAATTTTGCGCGACAGTATGTCTTGATGTTGCAGGCAGATCAAGTTTGTTTTTGATTTTGGCCACGCCCCCTCCCGCCCCCGTAAATCGAATAAAACCGAATTGCAAGCGTCGTTTTAAACCTAGAACGTTCAATTTTGGTACGCACAATACTAATCACCATCTTAATGATCTCTGCGAATTCGGTTACAATCGGATAAAAAACACAGAAGTTATTAAGATATTACTTTTATAAGGCATTACCACGTGCAACTGCTAGTGCTGCCTAGCTAGTTGCTATGACACTCCGCGACATAATAATGGTGTTCAATAAACCAACTAAAGTGCCGCCAAGCTAATAACTTCGAACAAAGAAAATTTTGATATATTATTTTGGTATTTTTAGTATATTTTTTTTAAGTATATTTTTATACTATTATATAAATATAATATTTTGATGGTAAAATTGGGTGGCGGGTATCTCACAGTCGAGCAAACTCGACTGTAGCTTTCTTACTTGTTTTTATTGCTCTATCTCATACAGACAGACAGACGGACATGGCTATATCGTCTCGGCTGTTGACGCTGATCAAGAATATATATACTTTATGGGGTCGGAGATGCTTCCTTCAGCCTGTTACATACATTTTCGGTCGGCACAAAGCCATAATACCCTTCTACCCTTTGGGTAGGCGGGTATAAAAACGAATTCCAAGCGTAGTTTTAAGCCTGGAATGTTGAATTTTGGCACGCACAATACTAATCATCATCTGAATGATCTCTGAAACCAACTTAAGTGCCGGCAACCTAATAATTTCAATCAACGAAAATGTTTTTATATTTTTAGCATATTTTTAGTATATTTTCCAGTATTTTTATTAAAAATATAATATTTCGATGATAAAATTGGGTGGCGGGTATATCACAGTCAAGCAAACTCGACAGTAGCTTTCTTACTTTTTATTACTAGTTATGTTTGTTATCCCATTATTATTTGCTGTTTCTTAACTTGAACCATATCAAAATTATTCAAATTTGAATTTTTTAAAGTATCTATAAATATATTGCTTTTACTAGCAATAGTCACTTTTCTTTGCGCATTGTGTTAAAAATATGAAACATAATGCTTGTTTGAGTGGAAACTGGCATTTTATGAAAATGATAATAAACAAGTAAGAAAGCTACTGTCGAGTGTGCTCGACAGTGAGATACCCGCCACCCAATTTCACCATCAAAATATTATGTTTTTCAAAAATATACTGAAAAATATTCTGAAAAATTATACTAAAAATATACCAAAACTATATACTGAAATTTTCTTTGTTCGAAATTTTTAGCTTTGCGGCACTTTAGTAGGTTTATTGATGATGACATTATGATGTCACGGAGTGTCTTAGCAACTAACTAGGTGCAGCTGCACGTGGTAACGCCTCATAAAAATATTTTCTTAATAACTTCTATATGTTTTATCCGATTGTAACCAAATTTTCAGAGGTCGTTAAGATGATGATTAGTATTGTGCGTGCAAAAACTGAATGTTCTAGGTTTAAAATTACGCTTGATATTCGTTTTTTTCTTATTTGCGGGGGCGGAAGGGGGCGTGGCAAAAATCTAAAACAAACTTGATCTGCGTGCAACAATAAGACACACTGTCCCGAAAAATTTGTTGCTCTATCTCTTATAGTCTCTGAGATCTAGGTGTTCATACGGACGGACGGACAGACGGACATGGCTATATCGTCTCGGCTGTTGACACTGATCAAGAATATATATACTTTATGGGGTCGGAGATGCTTCCTTCTGCCTGTTACATACATTTTCGGTCGGCACAAAGCCATAATACCCTTCTACCCTTTGGGTAGGCGGGTATAAAAACTAACTTAAAATATCAAATTGGGCTCTACACAACGCTAATAGTAACTAATATAATATATATTATATGTATGTATATGTATATTATATTAGTGAAAGTACTAATGTCAAAAATTGGTTGACCCGTACACGAAGTATGCCTGATATGCACAACCTTTATCTACATTATACATGAAAAGTATTTACTACATATGTATATGTACGTAGCTGCTAATAAGAATTTATATTAAGTAACCCAATGTATTGATACTTGCGAATACAAACGTTACTGTTCGACCAATTTAATTTTTAATCTTGATGTACAGGATACAAAACACCTTTGACGCTTGCTTATATTATGTTCAACAAGTACAATAGGTTAAAGTTACATATATAACAAGTAAGAAAGCTACAGTCGCGTTTGCTCGACAGTGAGATACCCGCTACCCAATTTTACCATCGGGGTAGAAGGGTATTATAACTTTGTGCCGACCGAAAATATGTGTAACAGGTAGAAGGAAGCATCTCCGAGCACATAAAGTATATATATTCTTGATCAGTGTCAACAGCCGAGACGATATAGCCATGTCCATCTGTCCGTCTGTCAGTCCGTATGAACACCTAGATCTCAGAGACTATAAGAGATAGAAACCTAGAACGTTCAGTTTTGGCACGTACAATACTAAGTATCATCTTAATGATGTCTGCAAATTTGGTTGGTATATTTTTTGGTATATTTTTAGAATTTTTTAAGTATATTTTGGGTGGCAGGTATCTCACAGTCGAGGACACTCGACAGTAGCTTTCTTACTTGATTTTTGTCAATCTGATTTTATGGTGGATTTTTGCAGATATCAATAAAAATTTTTGAATGGGGAGTTGTGCGGTATGGCGGTAGTAGGCCGTGGGTTCAATTCTCAGTGTCAAATGATAGTTTTTTTTTGTTCAAGTAGCACAAACTTATCCATTTCTTTATTATAAGTTACACGCGGTTTACGAAAATCCATGGCATAATTCAGTCAAATCTTGACTGTTGCCGTTCCTTCTCGTTAATGTTATTTAAATAGCTGTTGTTCTTTACCCTTCATGGGGGAAGCAAACAAATGTTCGCATTATTTGC
Organism: Drosophila pruinosa; assembly: GCA_018150935.1. Lineage (NCBI taxonomy): Eukaryota > Metazoa > Arthropoda > Insecta > Diptera > Drosophilidae > Drosophila > Drosophila pruinosa. Next base: position 876,956 of record JAECWR010000081.1, read on the forward strand.
GGCAGATGAAAGAAACAATAGTCAAATTTAAGGGAAACTTTGGCTGAGTTTTGGAAATTAAGCTATACTTATATGCAATATATAATATATGTTACATTTCCAATGGGGGTATTGTGCTGCGAAGCATACAGTTTGAATTGAATTTTCTATAAGCAAATAAACTTTCAAGCACAAACATACACACACATACAAGGAGACGGTTACAAATTTAATTTTCCAATTCATAAGCAATTCCTGCAGTAAAAAGAAGAATGTATAGTAAAAATAATAAAAAATAAGCAAACCACAAAATAAAGATACATTTCAATGGTTTTCATGCTAGTTTCTTCTTTTCTTTGACCCGCCCAGAGTCAGTTAAGAGTGGCGGTTTTAGTCTCAGTCTCAAAATTGCCTTAGTTTCAGCGATATTCTCTGTCTTACTCCTATTGTTGTTGAAACAAACACATATCATTTTAGAATACTGGGCGTACTTGTAGCCTCGCTACACGCTTTGATTTGCTTTGCTATTGTTTTTTATTTGCTATTTTCCCCTTTTATTTCTATCCTGCGTATAACAAGTGTTCTCTCCATAAGTTAAGTCTTGGTTGTGCGCCTCTCCAGTTTTGTGTGTTTATGACTTTTAAAGCTACATAAATGGCTTAAGCCGGTTTTATCACACTCCGAATTACAGTGAATCATGGGCTGGTAAGAATTTTAAAAAATTGAGAAGCCTTAATAATGTAGTTTACTAGCTTGTCTCAGATTCAAAAAATAAATTAATTCGTGAAAATCTCAAAAACATCATGTATCGTATTTTAAGAAATCTATTTTTGGTAATTGTTAAAAAGCATCCGACTATAACCGATTTTTTTCAATTTTATTCTTTTTGGATGTAGACAAGTAACTAACATATTCAGAATTATAATGATAAACTTTTTCTGAGGAAAGCCGTAGATTTTATACCCTCCAACCCAAACGGTACTTTGTGCCAACCAAAAATGTATATAACAGGCAGAAGAAAGCATCTCCGAATCCACAAAGTATATATATTCCTGATCAGTGTCAGCTGCCGAGACGATATAATCATGTCAGTCTTTGTGTCCGTCCGTATGAACACCTAGATCGTAGAGACCAAGAACAAGCAAATTTTTGGAACAATATGATTAATTTCTGCACGCAGATTAAGTTTCTTTAAGATTTTGGCCACGCCCTCTTTTGATTTTACCAATCGCAACAAAAAACAAGTAAGAAGGCTACCGTCGAGTTTGCTCAACTGTAACAATCCCGCCATCCAATTTTACACAATGGAAGATAAAATATGAGCGATTTTCGAAATATTATATTTTTCAATAATATACCGGAAAATATCCTAAAAATATAACAAAACAAGTAAGACAGCTACAGTCGAGTTTGCTCGACTGTGAGATACCCGCCACCCAATTTTACCATCAAAATATTATATTTTTCAAAAATATACTGAAAAAATATAATAAAATTATACCAAAATAATATACCAAAATTTTTTTTGTTCGAAATTATTAGCTTGGCGTCACTTTAGTAGGTTTATTGAATACCATTATTATGTCACGGAGTGTCATAACAATTAACTATAATTAATTAGTATTGTGCGTACCAAAATTGAACATTCTAGGATTAAAATGACGCCTGTAATTCGGTTTTATTAGATTTACGGGGGCGGAAGGAGGCGTGGCCAAAATAAAAAACAAACATAATCTGCGTGCAATAATTACACACACTATTCCGAAATTTGGTTGCTCTATCTCTTATAGTCTCTGAGATCTAGGTGTTTATACGGACGGAGGGACAGACGGACAGATGGACATGGCTATATCGTCTCGGCTGTTGACGCTGATCAAGAATATATATACTTTATGGGGTCGGAGATGCGTCCTTCTGCCTGTTACATACATTTTCGGTCGGCACAAAGCCATAATACCCATCTACCCTTTGGGTAGGCGGGTATAAAAATATACTTTATTTAAAATTATTAGCTTGGTAGCACTTTATTAGGTTTATTGAACACCATTATTATATCACTTAGTGACATAGCAACTGAACAGGTGGAGTTGCACCAGATTTCGACCTACAAAAGCAATTCTTTAACAACTTATGTGTGTTTTGTCAGATTGTAACCAAATTTTTAGGTCATGGATTTTAAGAAATGCATGACCTTTTGCGTTTGTCCGAATGTGCGTAACAGGCAGAAGGAGACGTCTGCGACCCCATAAAGTATGTAACAGGCAGAAGGAAGCATCTCCGACCCCATAAAGTACATATATTCTTGATCAGCGTCAACAGCTGAGACGATATAGCCGTGTCCATCTGTCCGTATGAAAACCTAGATCTCAGAGACTATAAGAGCTAGAGCAACAAATTTTTCGGGACAGTGAGTCTTATTGTTGCCCGCAGATCAAGTTTATTTTAGACTGTTGCCACCCCCCTTTCGCCATCGTAAATCGAAAATTAGCATTGCTTTCATCGCTCCACCACTCAACCCAAAGTCTGCCACTCACAACTCTACCTCTACTCTACCTCTACTCTACTCTTTTTGTGTTTGTAACCTAATAGTTTCCGTCGCTGTGGCAGTCCCCAGTGTTCCTCTTCCGGGTATGTCGCGGTGTGTGCTGATGTGTCACATTAATTAGGCGTTTGATAACCACACACAGCCAAATTTTGGATCGATGTTCGTGCCAAAATCGAACTTGAAATACTAATCATCATCTTAATGATCTTTGAAAATTTGGTTACAGTCGGATAAAAAACACAGAAGTTATCAACGAATTACTTTTATAAAGCGAAATGGGGTGCAGCTGGACCTCTTCGCCTAGTTGTCACTTAGTGACATAATAATGGTTTTCAATAAACATAATAAAGTGCTGCCAAGCTAATAATTTAGAACAAAATCAATTCTGGTATATTTATACCCGCCTACCCAAAGGGTAGAAGGGTATTATGGCTTTGTGCCGACCGAAAATGTATGTAACAGGCAGAAGGACGCATCTCCGACCCCATAAAGTATACATATTCTTGATCAGCGTCTACAGCCGAGACGATATAGCCTGTCCGTCTGTCCCTCCGTCCGTATAAGCATCTAGATCTCAGAGACTATAAGAGATAGAGCAACCAAATTTCGGAATAGTGTGTCTTATTGTTGCACGCAGATCAAGATTATTTTTGATTTTTGCCACGCACCATTCCGCCCCCATAAATCTAATAAAACCGAATTACAGGCGTCATTTTAATCCTAGAATGTTCAATTTTGGTACGCACAATACTAATCACCTTCTTAATGATCTCTGCGAATCGTTACAATCGTACAAAAACACAGAACTTATTAAGAAATTACTTTTATAAGGCGTTACCACGTGCAGCTGCACCTAGTTAATTGCTATGACACTCCGTGACATATTAATGGTGTTCAATAAACCAACTATAGTGCCGCCAAGCTAATAATTTTGAACAAAGAAAATTTTGGTATATTATTTTGGAATAATTTTAGTTTATTTTTTGGTACTTTTTCAGTATATTTTTGAAAAATATAATATTTTGATGGTAAAATTGGGTGGCGGGTATCTCACAGTCGAGTAAACTCGACAGCAGCTTAAAGGGTAGAAGGGTATTATGGCTTTGTGCGGACCGAAAATTTATGTAACAGGCAGAAGGAATCATCTCCGACCCCATAAAGTATATATATTCTTGATCAGCGTCAACAGCCGAGACGATATAGCCATGTCCGTCTGTCCGTCTGTCCGTCCGTATGAACACCTAGATCTCAGAGACTATAAGAGATAGAGCAACAAATTTTTCGCGACAGTATGTCTTATTGTTGCACGCAGATCAAATTTGTTTTTGATTTTGGTCACGCGCCCTCCCGCCCCCATAAATCGAATAAAACCGAATTGCAAGCGTTGTTTTAAACCTAGAACGTTCAATTTTGGTAGGCACATTACTAATCACCATCTTAATGATCTCTGCGAATTTGGTTACACTCCGCGACATAATAATGGTGTTCAATAAACTAAAGTGCCGCCAAGCTAATAATTTCGAACAAAGAAAATTTTGATATATTATTTTGGTATTTTTTAGTACATTTTTGTAGTATTTTTTTCAGTATATTTTTGAAAAATATAATATATTGATTGTAAAATTGGGTGGCGGGTTTCTCACAGTCGAGCAAACTCGACCGTAGCTTTCTTACTTGTTTTATATTTGTATGTTTAGTTATGAACTGATAAAAATCAAAGAAGTTATTCATAAAATATTGTTAAAAAGCAAAATCAGGTGCAACTGCAACTGTTCAGTGGCTAAACCAATCTATGATGTAATAAAGGTATTCAGTAAACCAAGTTAAATTCAGTCAAGATAATAGTTTAGACAGGTAGATTGTGGCATATTTTATGGAACATTGTTTAGTATATTCTCAAAAATACTATACTCCGGAGTTTTCTTTTAATACTTGTTGCATTCAGTAAAAATGGGTGGCGGGTATCTTACATTCGAGCAAATGAGCACATTCGAGCAAATGGGCAAATGGTCGAGCTCTCGACTACAACGTTCTCATTTGTTTTATCTAATGTACGTATAATGACTACATTTGTTCAGGGTTCAGGGTTTAAACTAATGTACTCCTCTAATGTATATAAATATAAATTTAAACAACTAAGAAAGCTACTGTCGAGTTTACTCGACTGTGAGATACCCACCACCCAATTTTACCATCGAAATATTATATTTTTAAAAAATATATTGAAAAATATACTGAACAAATATACTAAAAATATACCAAAATTGCAGCATTTTTGTAGATTTACTGAACACCATTATTATGTCACGGAGTGACATATCAACTAACCAGGTGCAGCTGCACCTGATTACGCCGTATAAAAGTAATTCGTTAATAACTTCTGTCTTTTTTATCCGATTGTAACCAACTTTTAAGAGATCATTAAGATGATGATGAGTATTGCGCGTCCCAAAATTGAACGTTATATGTTTAAAATGACTCTTGAAATTCGTTTTTTTCGATTTACGGTGGCGGGAGGGGGCGTGGAAACAATCTAAAATAAACTTGATCTACATGCAACAATACGACACCCTGTTCCGAATAATTTTTTTAATTTTTTTATAGTTTCTGAGATCTAGGTGTTCATACGGACAGACAGACGAACATGGCTATATCGTCTCGGCTATTGACGCTGATCAACGCCTGTTACATACATTTTCTGTCGGCACAAAGATAAAATACCCTTCGGGTAGGCGGGTATAAAAAGCTTCACTGCATTTTAATTGAAAGCTTTTAGCTGACGTATTTAGTGTGTTAAATAAACATCATGTATTAAGATTTCTGGTTTTTGGGAAACTAAATGTAGGTGGGAATCTGAAATCAGGCATTAGGAATGAGGAAATAAACAGTGTCACATAAGTGGACCTATAATCTCTTCAATCATGTTTGTATAATTGTTCAATTATGAAGCAATTACCGAGAATCCGAAGCCTTCGAGCTGGGCTCGTTATTATTTCTGCACAGGTGTTAGACTTATTGTTTTTGTTGGTACAGTGTTGGGACTTCCATTTGCCAGGACTGCTATTAGTAATATACCAAGCCGAAAAACGTTGCCAGGCGACAGCGACACCACCAAAAATCAGCATCCATTTGGAAATTGGCATTGCTTTCATCGCTCCACCACTCAACCCAAAGTCTGCCACTCACAACTCTACCTCTTCTCTACTCTTTTTGTGTTTGTTACCTACTAGTATCCATCGCTGTGGCAGTCCCCAGTGTTCCTCTTCCGGGTATGTCGCGGTGTGTGCTGATGTGTCACATTAATTAGGCGTTTGATAACCACACACAGCCAAATTTTGGATCGATGTATTTTTGCTGCGTATTTTGGTGTCCCGAGTTTGCTGCTAGTTGGATTTGGATCTGGCCATCGAGTTGGAATTGCAGCTTCCGTTGAAAGTGCAAATGTGAGACTTCAACGAATTCTGGATGGATAATTGCCTGCATTTTGATCGCTATCAAAATAAAATTCTCGAATTTGAACTTAAAATTGCACAAAATAATGCCCAATGCTCTAAAGCATTTTAATTAGTTAAATGTATTTCCCGCAGATTTTACATATAATTGGCTCTTAATGATATCGCTGTGATTCGATGCAAAATTTGCTAAATTTGCTATTACCAACTTTAATAAACGTCGTAGACATTAGAGATTAGATATTAGATACAAATAATAAGTTTAATGACAAATGCATAAATGATCCCAAATGAAAAGGCATGCCGGCACCTTTTCATTTTGATCAAAATTACTATATAATATTATTATTAGTTTCGAATAATTTACCACCAAAAGTCACAATATTAATTTATTAGATTAAAAACTAAATTATTTTCTGACAATCTCAATAATTTTCCATTTCGTCGAAATAATTAATGAACTAATTATGACTGTCGTTAGTATTATTGATTTAGAATCATCGCTAATGCTGGCAACAGTAAATAGTAATTAGGTGAGTTTCTTCTGCATTAGAGATTTACTTGCCAACGGTCATAATCAAAATTGCAAATGTTTGTTAATAGCAGATTGAATGTATTCACGCTAGTCACATATGTATGTAATATATTCAGTTGTCGATTCATTAGTGCCAAACATATGCACTTGCTTTTGGGGCAGTTATCAAAATAAAGCATTTACATAAATTAAATGAAATACCATTCGGGTCACTGACTACCCGACTGTCTAACTAATTGACTGACTGACTGACTACCAATCTGATTGACTCACTGAGCAGCGGTCTCTCAAAGAGTATGTACCATCAATTATCGGTGACAAAAGCTAAGATTGTAAGGCGGCATATTATGGAGTAGCTCTGATGTGTGCATTTGGAAATGTGGCGTAAAAGGGGAATTTTGGAGATTATTAGCCTGCGCATAGCTTGCACTCGTTAGGCGGCTAATTGGCATTTAGCTGAAAATCATACAAAAATAAAAAAAAATACTATTAGAGCCGAAAATTAGAGCTCAATATGAAGCTAAATACGACCAAGATATTCTAACGACTTTAAAATCTATATCAAGTATTAATAATACAATGCTACCTTATGACTACTTTGAGAAAACAATAAAAGAGATTTTCTGATTCTTATAAGACACTTGACATGAACAGTATCTGAAGATGTCATACCGCTTACTAAGCCCTTATAATAATGTAAAGTTTACATTGCAGATTAAAGGACAATTTCGTTTTTATACAACTGGTGGGCTTGAGCGTTCTAATCATGGCTTAACCAAGTGGGAGGAGGCCGACTTCATGCCACATTGGCTCTCAGAACAAATAACAGCAAGTTGTGGCGGCTTTCTCCATGACCGCGCGCCATACGATGTGCATGTATGTATGTACGTACATACTCGTACGTGTATGTGCGTGGAGCAGAGCATAAATAAAGCAACGTCAACGGCGACAGATAAAATTGAAGAGGTCCTCTGACATGTGTATTTGCCTCTATAAGTGTGTGTGCGTTAGCTGCGTGCTGCGTGCGTGTTGTGTGATTATCGGTCGCTTGTTACACGTCTAATCTGTTAAATCCTGTATACCAAGATTACAAATCAATTGTGGCCAAACATAAAAACACAAGCGGCGCCAAATTGTTTCTTCAGCCCCAAAAAAAGGAAGAGTTGGAGAGTCAAGGCGGCAGACTGTAGGGGCATGGGCATTATTAGTAAGTTGTTCACACGTACAGACATAAATAGCTAATACTATTCAATTCCAAGGATACAGATTATCTTGAATTACACAGTACTTAGTGGCATAAGTGCAGTGCATAATACTAAATACCTTGAGTGTAATTGAAATTTTACCTTTCTTTTGCTAATATCGATAGTATAGATTGACAAGATTGTATATATGTATATATATTATATATAATATACATAAGTACTGCTGAAATTAATAAATTGTAAGGTTTTATTCTTCAATTACTTAAAAATACTTATATTGAAGGTACCAACAATTGAATATTAAAACAAGTAAGAAAGGTACTGTCAAAAATACACTGAAAAAATACTAAAAAATGTATACCAAAAATATATCAAAATATTATACTGAAATTAACTTTTTTCAAAATGATTAGCTTGGTAGCACTTTATTATGTTTATTGAACTCCAATAAGATACACTGTCGCGATTTGCTGCTCTACATACATTTTCGGTTGGCACAAAGTTATAATATCCTTCTACCCTTAGGGTAGGCGGGTATAATGATTGATTTCGAATTCCACCCCTAGTCAGCGAATTATTTATTTTAGTCACAAACCAAGAGCTTGTATATCTTACTTGAACTGTAAATTTTTTACAGCAATGGAATTAATCCCATTTGCCTGCACTTTTACACAGAATATGGACTAGTATAATCCGGTTGAATCTATTCGTGTTCCGTTCTGAATATCTGATGGCTTCATTACCACACAACACACAAACTGAATGTAGTATGATCCTATTAATCAGTAATATTGTTAAAATTGTTTAATCTCGCAGAAATAAAAAAAAATTAACCATATAAAAATATATTATATGTATGAGTAGTTTTGTGGAAAAAAAAGTACACATGCTGCAGAAATTTGTTCGTGCATACGTTAGTTATAAATGCGATGGATGAAAAACCTATAACATTTATTAATGTATTAACAGAGTATGTGTCATATTATACGGCACTGATTAAAATCATGAAAATTCAGCACATAGTGTACTGTGTTATATGCTTATCGCTAAAAATATCAGATAAATATTTATGCCTTTAAGCAATGGCATGGTGAAAATGCCACCCTCTATTGTTGCGGTATTAACTCAACACAATTTTTTATTAACACCCATATATATCAACATCGAGACCTAACTATCAATGCACAAGTATAAACTCATTGCATCTGTATGAGTGAGAAAAATATAAGTAATAAGGGCATTAGTAACTAGTGAATACTCTATCAAGCAGAAAATAAAAATACACTTTTCTTCTTGTATATAGATAGTTAATGAATACGAATACTTCAAATTTGAATATGAATACAAACCAAATTCATATTATTTAAATAATAAAATTAAAGACAATTCTTACATACTTAACATAAACTAAACTATTGTAACCAACTAATGTACTCGTATATTGTAAGCCCTCTTAAGAGCTATTAAAGAAGTTCGTAACCGTTAAAATTTAAATATAGTGCTCAACATTTGCTTTAGCATAGTACATCCTTAATGTTAAAGCTGAAATACTGTCTCTCTTCGCAAGGTAATATAAAAGTAAGTCTATATATAAAGAAAGAGCCTTTCAAAGTATTTTGTACAAATTCGATTTGGGTTTCAGTCTGAATCAATGACAATATTGTATAAGGGTGTGTAGGTTAGGGAATAGGCCCTTAGGGGTTGGGGCTGTCGTTGCCGCTGTCGTTGCAGCTGCTATTGGAGACTATAATTGATGTTATCAAAATATTGTGTGTGGTATAATTTATCAATAAACACCAATCGGGTGGAAATAATTTGATTATGCTTGATTTGCTTTTGAGCCATATTTGTGGTGTAAACAGTGGAAAGTTGCACCATATCCGTTCTCCCGCACACATACTATATACTAGTGTGAGCCAATTCTGTCTTTGCCACATTCATTTATGTTAACGACAAACAGTGAAGAATTTGGTGGGGAAAAAACTGATAGACTTTATGGGCTTAATTTATGCGTGTTTAAAGTCTTCCATAAATTAGTTTGTCTTCAAATATATCAACTATAAAAAAGGCCTTACCTATTATATAAATTGTTTGTACTTAATATATATTAGATATGTTAGAAATTGGTTCTAAAATTTCATTATTATAAGATTTAGGAAAATGTTATTATCTGTTACACAGTTAATGTTTACGATAACTCAAATCAGTTATTTCCAATTAGCTAAGCATGCATGATTTTAATTTTTATACCAGCCTGCACAATGGGTAGAAGGATTATAACTTTGTGCCAACCGAAAATGTATGTAACAGGCAGAAGGAATCATCTCCGACCCCATAAAGTATATATATTCTTGATCAGCAGCCGAGACTATATAGCCATGCCCGTCTGTCTGTTCGTATGAATACCTAGATCTCATAGACTATAAAAGTTAGAACAATAAATTTCGGGACAGTGGGTCTTTTTGTTGCACGCAGATCAAGTTTATTTTAGATTTTTGCCACGCCCTCAACTAATCATCATTTTAATGATCTCTGAAAAGTTACAATCGGATAAAAAACACAGAAGTTATTAAACAATTACTTTTTGTTGCTATGTCACTCCGTGGCATAATAATGGTGTTCAATAAACCTACTTCAGTGCGGCAAAGCTAATAATTTCGAACAATGAAAATTTTGGTATATTTTAAAATTATTATATTTTTTAAAAGTATAATATTTCGATGGTAAAATTGGGTGGCGGGTATCCCAAAGTCGACCAAACTCGACAGTAGCTTTCTTACTTGTTTAGATCTCCTTAATCTTCTTAGTATTTCTAGTTAATTTTTTTCTTCACTTGAAAGCCGCTCTTTTTCGCGTTTGCCTTTGACACTTCAATAAGCAGCATGGCTTAAATGGCTATTTCTGTTTGCTCGCTTTTTCTGAAGCCATAGCAGGGCTAAGAGGTACGAATGGTAAGAGAAGGGAAGATGGCATTTCGGTGAGACACACGTGACTAACGCTTTATTACCATTTCTCTTCATTAATTTAATTTTTTCGTCTGCAGTAAACTGATTTCGTATGCAATTTTATTGTACTTTTGTACTCGTGCCTGGTCCGCGTTGTTGTGTCGTTATGCCGCGTGGCTCTGTATTCCATGCATCCAGCCCCATGCCTCAAGCCGTGCATCGTCCCCCAGGCCCAGTTGCCCCATTGCCTTGTTGCCCCATTATCCGCCCACCTCTTTGCTGTTGGTGGTGTTTTTCGGTGTCTGTTAATTTGACGCAAGCAAAGCACAATTTTTTTATTGCCGCGCCAAATTCAAGTTTGTCTGCTTTGTTTTCCTACGCCCTTCTCGCACCTCATTGCTCCTTGTCTCTTTGTTCTTGTAGATGTTATTGTTTCTCGTACACGGGTATACTGTTCCTGAGATGAAAAAATTAAATACCGTGTTCCAAAAAAATTATGAGGCATCAATGTGAATATTTTAATAACAGGTCAATTTTTAATTTTATGCATTTTGAAGTGAATTTCATTTCAATTGGAATTGTGAGATACATATATGTGGTCTATCCAAAATTTTATACGAACCATTTTATTGGTAAGACTTAATAAACTGGGTTTATTATTTATTTAATAATGTTAATATGATAATATTTTTTCAATATTACTTTCTTTAATTTAGGAACAACTCCTACTTGGTGAATTAAATTCATACTCTGAATATTATTATAGAAATAAAATTTTAAGAAGTTTCTAAAAGTAATTGGGTATACGGCAGTCCTACAACAGAACATTCTACATGTATAGGTATTCCCGAACTTTTCCTCTGTAATTGTTCTTGTTGTTGCTGTACTTGCTGTCGTCGTTGTCTTTCTTTATGTCTGTTAGCCAATAGCCCAACTTCTGCGTTTGTTGTTAGATGTTTTGTTGCTTTTGAGTTTTCGGAGGGTTTGTGAGCTTTCATTTTTGGCCCGAATTTGTATATGGGTCCGTCTGCGTTTTGAATGGTTTTTTGTTCTGGCAAATTGTTTGCATTATTTATGGCATATTTTCGAAGATTTATAATGAAGATGCAGTTTGGTCTTTGTCTTGCTTGCTAGATATCTTCATCTGCATTCAACTCTATAACATATTAATGAGCACTCGTCTTCTGTAAATTTTACCAATGGTCAAAATGTGCGTATGAGCAATTTAGGTCATGGAATTTAAAAAAATCATGACCTTTTGCGTTTCTTTGAATGTGCGTAACAGGCCATAAAGTATTCATATTCTTGATCAGCATCAACAAGCGAGTCGATATAGCCCTGTCTGTCTGTCCGTCTGTCTGTATGAACATCGAGATCTCAGAGATTATAAAAGCTAGAGCTACCAAATTTGGAGACGACATATACAAACTTAGTGGGCAGATCAAGTTTATTTTAGATGTTGGCCACGCTCCCTTCCGCCCCCTTAAATCGGAAAAAACAATACCCAAGCATAATGTTAAAGCTAGAACGTTCAGTTTTGGCGCACATAATACCAATCACCATCTTAATGAAATCGGGTGTCACTCAGTGACATAATAATGGTATTCAATAAACATAATTATGTGCTACCAAGCTAATCATTTAGAACAAAATTAATTTCTGTATTTTTTTTGTATATTTTTAGTATATTTTTTTAGTATATTTTATAGTATAGTTTTGAAAAATATAATATTTCAATGGTCGCTCTTTATTATTCTTCCATTCAGTAAAATTGAGTGACGGATATCTCACAGCGAGCAAACTCAACAGTAGCATTCTTACTTGTTTTACCCAATAATTATTATAATTTTCATAATTTAATAACATTATTAAACGCTGCGGATATACACTAAAGATCCATGACCTCGTACAGTCAAAGCTTGACTGTAGCCGTTCCTACTTGTTTTGTTTAACTTTTTTGGTTTTTTTTCTTCTTATATTTTTATTAGTTCCTTTAGTTCTACTGTTTTTGATAAAAGTTTTGTGCATTTTGAAATTTTTTGCTTTGCTCTTTATTTTTTGCGCATGTTTCTATGAGAGATTTTTATTTTGTTTGCATTTTACATTTTACGAGCAATTAGGTAAAAGATGGTGAAAGTACTTTGCAAAAATTTTTGCCCAAATGCTTGAAAAAAGCTTGAAAATGCAAAAAAGTTTTTCTCCTCTCCACTTCCACGCATTCTTACATTCCACTCCTCCTGGCATACTACCACGCCCGAGTACCATCATAAATATTTGAATATGCTCCATGTAAGTTACTATGCAAGCCTGAATATGTGTTGCACGTCACTAAAAATACATCAAAATTTTAACCGCACGCTTGCAACAACATATTACTCTCCACAAAATCCACTTTTTCCTTCACTCTCTTTGTCTCTACCCTCCTCATTCACTTCACTCAACACATTTCACATTTTCACCTCACTCCGTAAAATGCAAAAAGTTAATTAATAAAACATCAAATCGTGCAACATTTTGTGTTACAGCAAACTTTATATGAACTCCATGAACTTTGAAGCGCCAACGTCAACTCATCTGCCGACGTTGAAGTTGACGCTGACGTCGCTTTCGCTGTCAGAGTCAACATCGTTGACTTGCAACTATTCAAAATCTGCCTAAAAAAATTGCAATGAAAACAATATCGGCAAACGTTCGAATAATTTACTTTTCGACCTTGCATCAACACGTAAATTAGGTATAATTATCAATGTGGGGGCTAAAAATATAAGATATGCATATGTATAAGTACATGTGTATGTATTTAAACATTAAAACGAACAAATAAATGCAATCATACTTTTACATTTTGATGTTAATTTTTTACATTTCGTATTTGAAGAATTGTTTGTATTACTTTCTCGTCAACAAAGTTTGAATACAATAATTTACTATGATATAAATGAGACACGTGATTTTAAGAACAACCTTAGCTCTTAGGTTAACCCTCAGGCTAATTTGTTGCTCAATTAGATGTTGCGTTAATTTTAGCAGTGGGATTTATTTGTCATTATACCTATATACCAACAAAAAATTTCTGTAACAAGCAGAAGGAGGTATCTCTAATCTCATAAAGTTTATAAAATCTTGATAAGTGTCAACAGCCAAGTCTGTCTCTCTGTACGAAAATTTGGATTTCAGAGACTAGAAATTTGGTAATTTATTTTTGTTAATATTTTACCCATTTTTGGATATTGATTCTTTTTGATGATTTTAACATAACAGCTCCATCGTGCAACATCGAAACTTTCATTTAGCAGCAAAAGTTCATGTCGTTTTGTTTGTCAAAATAGTTTGGTATCGTCATGGGCAAAGGCAAATTATATTTCAGGGTAGCTTTAATTAAATCACGGTTGTCCATTTTTTTGTGCTATGATTTGTGGAGCAAAGTTATCAAAAAGATAAATATACTTGACAATGGAGATAGAGTGGACAAATAGTGCACTCAGTAAAAATACCTCGAACACTCAGTGATTTCATTAAAATGAACTTGTTTTAGAGTTTTTTTAGCTCAGGCGTGTGGTCAGTCTATTTGACTATGACCGCAACCATCCACACAAAAAGGTATTTGGTAGCTCAAACCTTAGATGCAATGGAGTTATTCTGGAGATTTTTAGTCAGTAAAGGATTTGACACCGTGCACACTAACGACAACTACAGGAATTTGCTTTATATCGGGCAATTTGTCAATAAAAAAGCAATATACCAAAAATTATATCACAGTATACATCTCTCAAAATTATTAGCTTAGCTGCACGTTATTAGCTTTATTGAGTATCATTATTATGTTACTGAGTAAATTAGCTACTGAACAGATGCAGCTGCACCTAAATTCACTCATGAAAAGTGTTTCTATAATAACTTCTGTGTTTATTTTGTTTTCGATATACTTTTGATATATTTTTATATCCGCCTACCCAGAGGGTAGAAGGGTATTATAACTTTGTGCAGACCGAAAATGGCAGAATACCAATATATAATATTAAAAGAAGTAAGAGTGTTACTGTCGAGGTTGCTCGACATATACGCTTTATGAGATCGGAGATGCTTCCTTCTGCCTATTACATACATTTTCGGTCGGCACAAAGTTATAATACCCTTCTACCCTTTGGATAGGCGGGTATAAAAAGAGGAAGAGACAATAAATAGCTCAATGGCTTAGGGTTGTTTGTTACATTTGACGAATGTAGGATAAAAGAGTGCGATTGGGAATTGAAATGGGAACGTTGAACGTAACGCTGTTTGGTTTTCCTAATTTAAAACTAATATCATAAATATTGATGTGGATGTGGTATCGCTAACGAATCCACAACGCTGTTTAAACCGTTAAAAGCAAAAGTATGGCATGCCTCCAGTGGCCTTAAGTTGGGTTCACTGACTATCAACTGGTCTGGTTGGAGTGGTGGAATTGGGGATTGCTGTTGTTTTAATAAGCATTGCTAAACGTCTTCCTGCTGGCAAACATTTGCAATACGCTTAGTTAACAGCTTGCCACAGGTAACTGATGCGGTTGAGTACCCAACACAGACACCCTTCGCACGCAAACAAAACGGAATAGGACAGCAGAGCGTGGCATCTGCCACGCAACTGGGACTGGCTGTGGTAGTGGAAGTGGGAGCTGTGGACTATGGGAGAGTCCCTGTGAATCGAGTCGAGTGAGGTCGCCAAGCCCATCAAGAGCACGCATGGAGCATCCTTTGGCAATTGGAGATGGGATTTAGCATCGCCCTATTCCATTCCTATCATTTTTGAAAACTGTTACGATGATGAAACAGGTACAAATCCTGTTGAAAATACTAAAACACTAAAATATAGAATGGATGTAGCAAGACATAGAGGCGAACGACACGGCCATGATGTGGCGGTGTTCGAGTTTTTATCTGCATCATCGCCACTTCCAGTTCTTGTTCCTGTTCATGTCCTGCCTGCTGTTATCGTTAGGCGTTCCAGATGATTGATGCACTACCATAGCCAACGTGCGACAGCGTCAGCAGCCGGTGGTTACCACGCGCATATCTTCTAGTTGCAAGTACCCTTAACAGATTTAAGCGGATTGCCCAAATTCGAATATCACTTAGTACATTCATAAGTAGTATAAGGGTAAAAGTGTTTTCCACAGGCAGTCATTCGAAGCGATTTGTAGCATTCTGGCACAATACGTCATTGGCGCCTATAGAAATCCCATAATGCCAGTATGGAACATACGAAAGTCATTCTGCCAAATGAAGACATACGCCCCGAAGATTTTCGTTATATCTTTATTGAGCACTCTATAAATTTCGAATACTTAAAAAAAAGGATGATAATGTTTGATAATTTAGAAGTTCAGAAAGAGAAGGAAGGTTTAGTAATAAAAGTCAACTAAGACACGAAGGCAATCTAATAGTAGGATTCCAGTGAAGACTACGGAGAGCAAAGAGTAGAAATTGTTTCTGCACTGATTCAAGCCTATCTTGATGAACTCTGGGGAAACCAGTATGGGTGAGATATAAAGATGCAACTTGAAAAGACTTGTAAAACACCATGTAAACTCGACATGAGAGATATAAAGATATCCAAATAATTAAGTTTTGTGGAAATCTAAGAAGACTGAAATAATTCAAGACTATGGTTGATGGAATCAGAACCCTTACTAAAATCAATGTAAATAACATCCCTTTGGAATCCTTTAATATAAATCGATGAAAAATTTATTTAGTTCGTGGTATTCCTACATTTCACAAGCTTATGCTGGTAGGTTGAAATTGTAGATTTACAGTAGTGTTGCAATTGAGAAGCTATAAGTTCTAAAGTACTATGGTAATAACAAACAACTTTGAGATAGCTGTATAATTCTGAGCTTAAGATTTATATCCTTTTTTAAATAGAGGATTAAAAGATGACTCTTTCCACTAAATTGGGAAGCGCAAAACTCAACAGATTTTTATACCCGCCTACCCAAAGGGTAGAAGGGTATTATGGCTTTGTGCCGACCGAAAATGTATGTAACAGGCAGAAGGAAGCATCTCCAACCCCATAAAGTATATATATTCTTGATCAGCGTCAACAGCCGAGACGATATAGCCATGTCCATCTGTCCGCCTGTCTGTCCGTGTGAACACCTAGATCTCAGAGACTATAAGAGATAGAGCAACAAACTTTTCGGGACAGTGTGTCTTATTGTTGCACGCAGATCAAATTTGTTTTTGATTTTTGCCATAGCCCCTCCTGCCCCCGTAAATCGAAAAAAACGAATTTCAAGCGTAATTTTAAACCTAGAACGTTCAGTTTTTGCACGCACAATACTAATCACAGTCTTAACGATCTCTTTGGTTACAATCGGATAAAAAACATAGAAGTTATTAAGAAAACATTTTTATAAGGCGTTACCACGTGCAGCTGCACCTAGTTAGTTGCTATGTCACTCCGTGACATAATAATGGTGTTCAATAAACCTACTAATGTGCCGCAAAGCTAAAAATTTCGAACAAAGAAAATTTCAGTATATAATTTTGGTATATATTTAGTATAATTTTTCAGTATATTTTTGAAAAATATAATATTTCGATGGTGAAATTGGGTGGCGGGTATCTCACTGTGAAGCACACTCGACAGTAGCTTTCTTGCTTGTTTAAATACTTTAATAGGTGGCTTACAAAGACCCTCGGCATAGAAACTTCAACAAGAGCAAGAGAAAATACTGCTTTACGAGACCTTACGTCACGTAAAAGGTAATTAAAGGATTAAATTAACTCATTCACAAAAGCGTTTCGGATCTCGCTGTTATATACATATACATAAACCTACTGCTTGTTTGTTTCTATTAAATATTTAAAAAATTATAAGGTTTTTTATGTGAAATTTTGTGTACAGTTTTTAGATTCTGTTAGTTTACCTGAAAACGGATACAATATCTCTCTGATTTGCTACAGAATTCGTGAATTGACTTATAGTTGAATCTTTTAATATAAACCATATTTTGTTGCCTTTTTTTAACAAATGCACTAATTGAGCTCAATCGAAAATAAAAGTATTAATTTTCTTCGGTCTACTTCAATAAATTTAAGAAAACATTAATATGAGAATGTTAAGCATATGAAATTTAATATCATCTGCGGTTTTGACAGATATCACTTATATAAGAATAAGAAACCGACCGAATCGTAATCGTGGTGCTTAATAATGCTGAAATATAAAGCTTACAGTAGCAAGTTAAATTGTTTTGGGGCATAAACAGTTTTGTGCTTGTGTTCAAATGTTTGCCTTTAAATTATACTTCATTTCGGCAACTTTGAATGGCTTGCCTTAAACGCGAGCCTCAAGCTTTAAATCCAAACCTTAGCTCACTTCCTTTTGCCAACCCTGGCACGAATCTAGAAAGGCTGTGGGGCTTCATTTACGTGCTGGGCAGGCACTTCATCTTTTGGATTGGATTCTGGGACTGGACAAAACCGAGAAATTCATTTTTCATCTTCTTGGGCGGCGGACGGGCCGCCGGACAGCCGGTCGCACGTTGAGACTTTTACTTGTTAACGGGGTCATAAATCATGCGTAAATTTATCGAACGGAAAACAGAAAACAGATTTCCCGACCAAGCAGCCACTACCAACAACAATGACAATAAAACGAAAACCAGAGCAGCGACGGTAATTTGGTTTATTTTCTCTTCTTTTTTTTTGATTGTTTGTATTTTTGTTTGTTTGAATCTCAGGAGTAAGCCCTTCCAGATATTATAGTTTAGGCTAGTAATCGATTTGATTGCTTATTTTTAATTTCCTGGCGGCTGAGCTTTTGAGTTCTTCAACCAGCTTACGTCTGCTTCGAACTTTTGCCTAATATGACGGACATACAAGTAAATACTTATCTATGCAATGAATGGTTTTCTGCTATTTGTCTCCTTTGTTTTTTGGTTTTTTGCATCAAGTAACCAGATTTTATAGCGATTTTCCAACAATCCGTTTGACCTTCAACAGTTCAAAATCCCAAGCAAAATCAATCCAAATCCCAACCGTTCCTATTAATAACGGTTTTCAGCTTTTTACGTTATGTTTTGCTTTCTTATGGTTTCCTGCGACCTGTCTGAGTTTTTAATGAAAATCATATCGAATCGATATGCGACAGCTGTCTCTTCATGCTAAATGTTCCACGATGCAATCATCGTCATGGTGCAACTTGAAATGCTTCACAATGTGTCGTTAAGCCCCTTCCCGATATACTATTATATGCATAAGTGGCTTACAAAACTACCACATTAATGTATTATCATTATTTTAAATGGTTTCTTAGACATATCAAGATCGGGCTAGACCCCCCTTGGCGCCTACGCACATGAGCAGGAACACTCACAGCTGTTCAATATTCACTGGCGTATTTCGAACAAAGAGGATTTAAAATGTTCTTAAGACCACCATAAACAACCAATAAATCTCTATACTAACAAGCCTCTGCATTGAGTTAGATGAATTATCATACCGGTGCACCGGTCCACCGCGGTGAACTAAATGTAGAACAGCCACAGTGAACTGCGAAAAAGGATAGCTTAAGCCAGGGAACAGAATCTATTTAACATTTAACTAAAACAAATTAAAATGCTCTACTTGGGGGTATATTTGATAAACTGTTTATTGGTCTATCACGGATTGCATATTAATCAATATATATGTATAAAGTTGTTTGCCCTAACTAAGTGATATAGTGACTTACTGACAGTATCGATATCAGTGCGTGAGCGCCAACTATGACGTGGATTTTTTTTAACGAATTGAAAGTCTGTCTGTCTGTGCATAAAAACTTTTTTACGCAATTTATGTAGGTATTTGCGTAAATACGTATATAGCTTCCTCTTACATGTATAAAGAGTAAAAATCCGCCTACCTATAAGGTAGAAAGGCTTCATAACTTTTTTCCTAACCGAAAATATATGTAGCATGCAGAAGAGGATATCTCCGACATATCTTGATCAGCGTCAACAGCCGAGTCGATATATACATTTTCGTCTGTCTGTCAGAGACTATAAAAGCTAGGGTAACCACATTTGATGACAAAAATATAATATTATAGCCATTAAAGCAGGTTTGTTATAGAATTTGGTTACGCCCCATTCCCATCGCAAATCCAAAACAAGTAAGAAAGCTACAGTCGAGTTTGCTCGACTGTGAGATACCCGCCACCCAATTTTACCATCGAAATATTATATTTTTCAAAATTACTGAAAAAATACTAAAAAAATAAACTAAAAAATACCAAAATAATATCTCTAAATTTTCTTTGTTCGAAATTATTAGCTTGGCGGCAGTTTAGTTGGTTTATTGAACACCATTATTATGTCGCGGAGTGTCATAGCAACTAACTAGGTGCAGCTGCACGTGGTAACGCCTTATAAAAGTATTCTCTTAATAACTTCTGTGTTTTGTATCCGATTATAACCAAATTCTCAGAGATCATTAAGATGGTGATTAGTTGACTAGTGCTGCCTAGTTAGTTGCTATGACACTCAGCGATATAATAATGGTGTTCAATAAACCAACTAAAGCGCCGGCAAGCTAATATTTTCGAACAATGAAAATTTTGAAGTATTATTTTGGTATTTTTTAGTATATTTTTTAAAGTATTTTTTCAGTATATTTTTGAATAATACAATATTTTGATGGTAAAATTTGGTGGCGGGTATCTCACAGTCGAGCAAACTCGACAGTAGCTTTATTTCTTGTTGTAAATTTAGTTACGATCGGATAATAAATAAAAAAGTTTTCTAACAAATTCTGTTCATTGATGAAATTGGGTGCAGCTGGTGCTATATAACTCAGAGATTCAATATTGGTATTCAATAAACCTAATAAAGTGCAGACGAACTAATAAATTTGAGAATGGTATATTTCGTTATATGCCAACTGAATATGTGTGTTATAGGCAGAAAGAGGCATCACCGATCTCATATAGCATATACATATGTGTTCTTGATCAGAATCAAGAGTGTTCATTTTTGGTACTCATAATCGTATTCAATATCTTAACAATTTCGGTTAGTTTAATTACGATCGATAGAAAAAACCTGAAGTTATTCAAGAAATAATTTTGATGGGCGAACTTACCTTTTCAGTGGTCTTGGCACTCTATGAGGTAATAATGGTAGTCAATGAGCCTGATAAAATGCAGTCAAAATAATTTTAACAGTGGAATAGTGCAGTTTATTTAATGGTATATTGCTTAGTGTATTCTCAATAAATACTATATTCCAGAGCTTTCTTTTAATATTTGTTGCATTCAGTAAAAATGGGTACCGGATATCTCACAGTCAAGCAAACTCTACTGTATCTTTCTTACTAGTTAAGCATAAGATAACTTTTCCGATAATTTAAAATAATTTTTGTTAACTAACCAACATTTAACGGAGGCGCAGTCAAATGGCACGGTTTGTTTAATGGATTTTATATGGAGGAGTCGTTGGCCCTATAAATATGTACCCAGAATGTAACTGATACAACACATAGTGGGAGAATATACAGAAAAAGTAAAAAATATTTCCTTCAGTGTACTAAACAAAACTCTGACCACTAACCAAAATTACATTGCGTAGTGGTGCTTGGTGTGGTTGAAAGGAGTATGAGTATATGTAACATTGTCCCAGTGGTATTCGCTGTCGGGACTCTAATAGAAGAGCAGAGCCCTTAGAAGCCGACGTGGGCAGACTTGCTCATTGTTGCTTTTATTATTGCATGTCATAAATAATAATGCTAAAAGACTCTGGCATAATCCGCTTTAGTGCGCGTATCACAATCAAATGTATTTGGTACTGTAGCTTCTCCTGCGACTGCGTCTGCTTCCACACTGTCTCTTCAAGTACCATAATAACATATCAACAGGCAATACAACAATACTATTGTTTCAAAAATGATAAATGTAGAAAATGGTGATCGACTCAATGATACCAAAATTTGTTGCACACGAAAATTTTAGTAAGCATCTCTTTAAGTGCTTATCTATGGTACGAATATATCCTTATATTATATAATGGTAAGCTAATAAGTAATTAGCCTTGGCAAGCTATCTGTCGTTTTCTAACCTAATTCTAACTGTATTTATTTGTTTGTTTGTGACCTAATCCACTGATATTTGGAAAAGTTTTATGAAGTTTGTCAAACCGTTTTTGACTGAAATGTCTAATTTGAAATATCATGTGGTCATTTGTTTTCAACAAGTAGTTAGTTTTTAACATTTAAAGCAACCAAATTTGGAGACATGCTATCTTTTTGGGCATTTTCAAAATTCATGGACTATTGCGCTTGTCCGAATATGCGTAACAAGCAGTGGGATACATCTCTGACCCCATAAAGTATATACATTTTTGATAAGCATCCACAGTCAAAAGATACTACGCCTACATCTGAGAGACTATAAAATCTAGAGCCACCAAATTTGGAGCCTTTACTAGCAATATCCTAACCAGATTAAGGCTGTTTAAAATTTTGAGCACGGCCTTTTCCGTCCCCGAAGAAGAAATTGATCAAATGATCAAAGCAAAATAAAATTTATAGAAAACCCGATAGAAAAGTCAGAAAATTAGAAAAATATAAAAACATACACGTCCCCAACCTCTTAAAGTATATTAATTCTGGATCAACATCAACAGCCTGGAATGCATTTACTATAGAATTTCATAAAGCAATTAAATGCATGTACATAAGTGCAAGCGCAATAGCATCTGTCGGTTGTTAATTTAAACGAAGCGGCAGCTGAGGAGAAGTCAGCGAAAATTTATGGTCACATATATTCAAAACATGACTGTAGCCGTTCCTACTTGTTTTAAGAGTCTTAAAGTTCTAGTTCATGCATATATTTAATTTTGGATAAATTTCATCTGGTATATAGGGTTGAAGATACCTTTTTCGGCCCATTGTACATATTTTCAATTAGCACAAAGTCATAATAACCTTCTACCAAATGGTTAGTAGGTTCAAGATAGTAAACATACTGACAAGAAAATTATAAATACAGGTAGCGCTTTTCATACCCGCCTACCTAAAGGGTAGAAGGATATTATAACTTTATGCCCACCGAAAATGTATGTAACAGGCAGAAGGAAGCATCTCCGACCCCATAAAGTATATATATTCTTGATCAGCGTCAACAGCCGAGACGATATAGTCGTGTCCGTCTGTTCGTATGAACACCTAGATCTCAGAGACTATAAGAGATAGAGCAACAAATTTTTCGGGACAGTACGTCTTATTATTGCACGCAGATCAAGTTTGTTTTAGATTTTTGACAGGCACCTCCCGCCCCCGTAAATCGAAAAAAAAGAATTCTAAGCGTCATTTTAAACCTAAAACGTTAAATTTTGTCACGCCCAATAATAATCATTATCTTAATGATCTCTGAAATTGAATTTGGTTATAATCGGATAAAAAACACAGAAGTTATTAAAGAATTACTTTTATAAGGCGTAATCAGGTGCAGCTGCATCTAGTTTGTTGCTATGTCACTCCGTGACATAATAATGGTGTTCAATAAACCAACTAAAGTGCCGCCAAGCTAATAATTTCCAACAAAGAAAATGTTGGTATATTATTTTGGTATATTTTTAGTACATTTTTAAGTATATTTTTCAGTATATTTTTTAAAAATATTACATTTCAATTGTAAAATTGGGTTGCGAGTATCTCACAGTCGAGCAAACTCGACAGTAGCTTTCTTACTTGTTTCAGTATATTTTTGAAAAATATAATATTTTAATGGTAAAATTGGGTGGCGGGTATCTCACTGTCGAGCAAACTCGACAGTAGCTTTCTTAGTTGTTTCAGTATATTTTTGAAAAATATAATATTTTAATGGTAAAATTGGGTAGAGGTTATATCACAATCGAGCAAGATCGACAGTAGCTTTCTTACTTGTTTAAAAAATATTTTAATTTTGATTTATATTTCAATATAGTACAATTATTATTATCATTATTATTTGTGAAAGGGAGTCTCCCAACAGAGAAGGTGCGAGGCTCTGCGACCATGGAGGTCTTTTTGCCTATAGGTTCTCCCTAGCTAGACAAAAGATGCTCTGCTTCCCTAATGAAGCAGAGCAGATCTTTCGTCGAGAAACACACAATATGCTCGGGACCTGCGGTATCCACGTGCAGATGTTTCCTCCTAGTCCATACCAAGGCTGGACAGTCGCACAGAATGTGTCTGGTTGTCTCATCGTCCCATTTACAGAGTCTGCACTCAGCATCAGAAGACAGACGCATTTTAGTGAGGTGATAGTTCACCGTCTGATGGCCCCTAAGAAAGCCAACGAGGAGGTGAAGATCCCTCCTGGAAAGTAAGCTGATTTTCCGGTCGACCACGGGATTGATAAGCTCCTTGGCTTGCCGCATCCCTGGTTGGACCGACCACTAGCGATCAGTCAACCTAACAGCCCAGGTTTTCACAATAGCTGAGATGGTTGACCAACCCACGCCACAGAAGGGCTCAGGGCCGGAAAAAGTAGCTGACGAACCGGCCCTCGCAAGTTCGTCCGCCAGCTCATTGCCCTGGATACCAGAGTGTCCAGGTACCCATAGAAGGGTGACATTGTTAATAAGAGACAGTCTCTGGAGGCAGTTCCAGCAAATCGGCCATCAGTCGAGAGCTTACTCTTTTGGAGGAGAGGGCTAAGATGGCGGCTTGACTGTCAGAGAAGATGTAGATGTTCACTCCTGTAATCCCCTTCTCTAGGATCGAACGGCAGCAGCACTCAATGGCATGAACCTCAGATTGGAAGACCGCGGGCCATTTGCCCATAGCAATTGAGGTTTTGGAGTTGGGTCCAAAGATCCCAGCTCCAACCCCTAATCCAGTTTTTGACCCGTTGGTATACCAGTGAATACCGTAGGGGTCGCTGATGGGGATGCCAGTGTCCCAGTCCTTCCGGTCCGTGATGAGGGTTCTGAATTTAGCACCAAAGAAAAGTTCCTTAGTCATAGTATCTGATCTAGTGCAGATATCTATGCCAGGAATGTCTTTGATCAGGCTAGCATGTCTTGATTAGAGCTAGAAGCCCTGATTGGAGCTTGATTCTAAGAAGGCTCATAGCAGCGACTTCTTTAATTTGGATATGCAGGGGAGTCAGATTCAGTATCGATTCCATTGCTGCGGTGGGACAGGTACGAAATGCACCTGTCAGTAAGAGGCACAGCAGCCTGTGCAATTTATTGCATTTGCTGATGGCAGTGACCTGCGTAACCTTTGGCCACCAAGCAATAGCAGCATAGGTGACGATCGGTATGACCATCATGGAAAAAAGCCATCGGATGGTGCAGGATTTAAGACCCCAGATTCTACCAAAGAATCTCCTGCAGGCCTACATGGCATGGGTCGCTTTGTGAGGGTGTTGCTGAGGTGGGAGTTCCAATTTAGTCTTTTATCGAGGGTTACCCCTAGATATTTGACTTCGTTGCATAGCCCCACAGGGGAGCCGCTGATATAAAGTTGATCAATGTCAACGTAAGAGCGCCTAGTGAAGGGAAGTATAGTGGCTTTTTGTGGATTGATGCTAAGACCAACATCTGCGCACCATCTATTTACCGTGTTCAAAGCTGATTGCATCAACTCTGTCACGGTGCTGGTATAGTTCCCGGTCACTATTAGAGCCAGGTCGTCAGCATAGCCGATAGCTTCAACGCCCTGCTCGGAGAGTAAGACTAGTAGTTCGTCAACTACTAAGGACCAGAGTAGGGGGGATAGAACCCCTCCCTGGGGACAGCCTTTGACTGCATTAATGCATGCAGTCGTGGAGTCCAAGGTGGAAGTGATTATCCGGTGCTTGAGCATAGCTTCAATCCACCGGATCAAGAGACGGGCAGTTCCTCTACGTTCTAGAGCAGTAGAGATGGACCCGTAGCCGGTATTATCATAAGCACCTATATCCAGAAAAGAGCATAAAGCAAATTTCTTGGATACGAAGGCTCTTTCAATTTTCCCCACTAACCTGTGGAGAGCGACCTCCGTCGATCTGCCGGCTATGTACGCAAACTGCGTGGGATGCAGAGGTGTTGACGTCTGCAGAGAGCAGCGAATGTGCATATCATGCCTTTCCGCCGTCTTAAGCAGAAAGGAGGTAAGACTGATCGGCCGATAGGACTTAGGCTGGTCAAGCGAACGATTCCCTTGCTTGGGGATGAATACCACATTTACTCTCCTCCAAGAGATGGGTATGTATCCCCAAGTAAAACTAGCTCTAAGAAGGCCGACTAGTGGATTAAGAATATGAGCCATGTTGTTTTGAATAAGGGCTGGGAAGATTTTGTCGCCCCCTGGGGTTTTGAAAGAAGTAAAAGAATCTACAGTCCATTTGACCTCTTCGGGGTCGAAGATGGATCCAGATAGGCTGAATCCGCGTAAGTCCGGTGACAAAGTGGCGTCATCGCGATCGGAGGGATCTGGATTCGCCACAGAACCCAGGAAGTGGACTTGTAGTAGAAGCTCAAGTGTTTCCCTGCGATCTTGAGTGAAAGAGCCATCTGCTCTTTTATGAAGCCCTATTCCATTAGACGACCCTTTAGTCAATACTTTATGGAGCCTCGCTGCCTCTGGCAACGATTCTAAGCTACCACAGTAGCTGCGCCATGTATCGCGTTTAGCTCGTCTAATGCTTTTGTTGCAGTTGGTGAGAGCATCCCTATAGACGTCCCAACTTGCACGGTTAGATTTAGCCTTATTAAAAAGGCTTCTAACCCTCCTTCTAAGTACAGCCAGTTCCTCATACCACCACGGAATTTTACGGCTGACCGTTAGGGTCTTCTGGACTGAGCTGTCCTCGAAGGATGAGATAAGCACATCTTGGAGCAGATTGGCAGCGAGTTCTATCTCACTGATGGAATTAGGATTGCTGACCAATAGGTCTGCTTTGAAAGCTACAGAGGCTTTAAAGAGCTCCCAATTAGTCTTTTTCGGACAGAAGGAGTTTTGGCGAATTTCGACTTGGCCAGGAAAGTCAAACCTGATGTGCTGATGGTCTGACAAAGTGGCTTCGTCTGTAACCCGCCAGTTAACAAGCGAACTCGCTATCGAGGTGCTGATTAGGGTGAGATCTAAAACCTCTTTCCTAATAGCATTAATAAAAGTGGGTTTGCACCCTATGTTAGCTACATCTAATTGACAACACAATAAGTAGTCTAAGAGGGACTCACCACGTTTGTTGATGTCGCTACTCCCCCAGATCGTGTAATGTGCATTGGCATCACAGCCGATCACGAGCGGCTTGTTGTTGCGACGACAGAATTCCACCAGCCGCTGGACCTCTGCTGGGGGTACATCATCCACATCGCCCGGGAAGTATGCGGAGGTGATCACAACTTCCCGGACACCATCTGTAGTGGCTACCTCAAAAGCCGTTGCTACTAGGTCTCTGTGGATGAAGTTAGTTAGTGGGAAATGTCTGACACTGTTATCCAAAAGTATAGCAGTGCGAGGACCACCTCCCATACGGTCATATAACAACTTACATGATTCACATGATAGTCCACGTATTTGGCCACCGATCAACCATGGTTCTTGGACGAGAGCCAAGTTGATTTGATGATCACAGACGACCCTGCATAGTGTGGCCGACGCTCCTCTAGCGTGGTGCAGGTTCGCCTGGAGCACTTTAAGTTTGCTCATTTTCCCTCCTGATGGCGGTCGAGACAAGGCCACTTGCCTTGCCCCCCCACCCCCCCGAGAGTCCGAATACAAATGCCCTTCGGCGGTCGGGACGAGCCACTCGGGGGGGTGCACTTGCGGGTGGGTTGCGGCCTGAGGTGCTGGCAGTGGGCCTGGTCGAGGCACCTCTGACGGTTGACGGACGGTGACCACTTTCATACGTCTAGTTGGGCCCTTCGGGGCCGTGACCACGATGGCCGGTGGGGTGGGGGAAGGAACCTTGGGTGCCGATCCGGCCGCAGCGCTCGTGGAGGCCACAGGGTCAGCCAATACTGACATCTCTGAGGGAACTACTGGCGCCGTTGCCGGAGGGGCACTGGCTGAGAGGGAACGGGTGGGATGAGGATGGAGCAGGGGTGGCGGAGGAGGCTTTGGGAGCTGAGTTCTTAAGGATATATTTGACCTTGTCAAAGCAGAATTTCACCCTCCCTTGGCACTCCGTCAGAGCCCTATACGACTTCTCGTCAACCAACATTGCGAGGTGAGTCGTTGTGCCGTTCAGGCTGTGCTGCACCACCCGCCACAGCTTTGTGGATAAGCTGCTGGCGTTCTGGAACCCAATGTATTCCAGGATGGTTGCAGGAGTAAAGTCAGCACTACTGAGAAAGTAACCTCTGATGAGGTGAGCCTTGGGAAACTCCGTTTCCTCCAGCAATTTGACGTCAAGGGCGCTGATGGACCTGATGTGTCCAACAGCTCCCTTGACCCAATTGGCAGTGCTGCTATCCTCGCACACCAGAAGCAGCCACTCATTTCGGGGTATACAGCCCTCGAAACCTGGACTAACATTTGGTGTAGAGTGCAACAGCACCGCCTTTAATATACTGGATTTCAACGTAGCCAACTGCTCCGCTGAGAGGGGTTTGGTTGAATCAGCCGAAGTGAAGCCCAATTTCACGCTGCTAACCACTTGGCTGAAGAGTAGTTTCGTGGACTCCTTATGAGTCTTTTTGGACCTTTTTGAAGAGCTGGTGGGCTCGACGATGGTGTCGTCAGCGCGCGTCCGTTTAGCCTTGGTGTTAACGGGGGGCGCAGTGGCGATAGCCAGAGTCTCCTCTCTGTTAGAACCCTTTGCGAGTTCAGCTTTAAAAAGCTTATTCTCGCGGCTCTTCAGTTTAACAAAGGCGTCCTTAGATTCCAGCCGCAGCAACTGGATCTGAGAGCCTGCTTCCGTAAGGCCTGACCTATGAGAGGCCACGGAAGCGTCGTCAGAAAAGCTGATTCGGTCGCAGTCAGCTTCCTCGTCCGAGGACAATACCTCGACGAGTTGCTGCCGGACTGAACCGCTACTGGACGGAAGTTCAGCACTAGCGTACCCTGTGTCCAAGGCAGTTCATGGCCTATCCGGGTCCCCTAGAATACTAGAGTAGAAACCCTTAGTATTGGGGGTGGAAGCCAGCAGCCCACTGGCTGCAGTGCTGGTGTAGGGGTCAGCCGTGAAGGCATCGCCCAAGGATGATACTATTAAAGCCGTATCAGACTTTTCAGTTTTAAAATTTTGATCTATGAATTAAAGATCCTACGAGTTGGCGGGAAGGGAAGGTCATCCACGGCGTAGCCCGCATACCGTGGAAAGTCTAAATGAAACTGGAGGGCGACAGGTATCCAGAGTCCGCATACTAGAGACCGGTCTACACCCCGGGCCATGCATCCATCAGCGTATGCTGTTCCACCTTGGATTGGGGTGATTTATAGATTCACGATCTTCGGCCGACTACAATTAGTCAGCACCTCTAGCAGAGACATGACCGTGCTAGGGGTCTGCTTCCAGCCGCCCTCGCGTTTTATTTTGGCCACGCCCCCTCCCGCGCCCGTAAATCGAATAAAACCGAATTGCAGGCGTCGTTTTAAACCTAGAACGTTCAATTTTGGTACGGACAATACTAATCACCATCTTAATGATCTCTGCGAATTTGGTTACAATCGGATAAAAAACACAGAAGTTATTATGATATTACTTTTATAAGGCGTTACCACGTGCAACTGCTAGTACTGCCTAGTTAGTTGCTATGACACTCCGCGACATAAAAATGGTGTTCAATAAACCAACTAAAGTGCCGCCAAGCTAATAATTTCGAACAAAGAAAATGTTGATATATTATTTTGGTATTTTTTAGTATATTTTTTAAAGTATTTTTTCAGTATATTTTGAAAAATATAATATTTGGATGGTAAAATTGAGTGGCGGGTATCTCACAGTCGAGCAAACTCGACTGTAGCTTTCTTACTTGTTTAGTAACTTCTGGTGTTACCACACTCTCGAATTTTCATGTACGCTGACGGTGTTAAGCTCTGTCTGACTTTCAATGATCATCTAACCAGCCTTAGGGTTCAATCTGAGCTTGATTTTAATTGTGGTGCACTATAAATGTAGTATTTTTGTTATATCTTTACTTTATTATTTAATGACAAAAATCAAGTAGAACATTAATTATTGCCTGTTGACAATAGTTATCTTATTATAATTTAATTGTTTAATGACAATAGTTTTTGGCTCTTTCTGTATGCAACGCGATTGAAAAACTTGCGATTGTTCTCAATCACCATTCCACGCGAAGCTGCCTCTCCTTTTTCTTTTCGCCGTTAATAAGCGTTGCCAGCGTTGAGCTTGTAATACCGAAGGGCACATACAAAAATGCATACTGTTCCTTTTGTGTTACAAAGGAGCTATATTTTTGCGATTCCTACTCAACTGGCACATGAAAGAAACCGTTAGTCAAATCTAAAGCCGTATACACCAAAGCGCTCTGAAGCTTTTCAATAACTAAGTCAACCTACTGCATTAAAAAGTGATCAGGAATTATTTTTTCGTTTAATTTACGATAGTCACAACACAATCGCTTTTTCCCATTCTTTTTCGACACATGAACCACTGGTGATGCGTATTCGGATACACTAGGCTTTATAATCGTGTCATGCAATCATTCTCGAACTTGATCATCCACAATCTTTTGTTCACACTCTGCCAAACGTCTTGGTTGTTTGAATACTTTTAAATCATCGGTTAATAGAATCTTCATCTTCACCGGTGTTGAATAATTTCGAATTGGCTTATAATCTCCAATTTGATTTACAGCTTTGACTTTTCGTTCATTGCTCAAATGAGACAAGTCAACCTCATCGAATATGTCGGCATGCGCCACACCTAACATGTACATACTTTCGAATTCAACAAACAACTCAGCACATGACCCTATGCCCAATGGCTGGATTATCAAATTCTCAACCTTTCCCTGGTTTACAACTCGACTTATAAACTCAGAGCCATCTTCATATCAACATTGTTTAAGATGGTACGTCGCAAAATCGATTTAAAACTGATGTCCTCATCAGGAACCACATGAAATTCGACTTGCATGTCTATACCATCAATCTGAAGCGAAATTGCAAAGCTACCGAATGTAACCACTTAGCTATCACCTATGCCAGACAAACACTTCGCTAAATCTGTCAACTTAGTCCTCTCCAACTTGATATAAACACTTTTACGTATGAGACAAAGGTCAGCACCTGTATCGACTAATCCTTAAAACATCATTAATTTATACAGTACATTTTTCAACTCATACTGTGTTGATTTCCCGCTTAATTCAGACGAGTTTGATTACGCTGCGCCAAAGTTCACGTATATAACGAAGTCGGCTTGGCGAGACTTGCTGAATTACTGCACAGAGCCACATGGTGGTGATGTACATCATTTCTGCGCCATCAAGCGTGGAAGAAACGCCAACAATTGTCAATTTGCTGAAGTTCTCTCCAATTTGCAATTTGGTGCATCTGAGAAACATCTGATAGCGCTGCCAACTCACTTCAGTGAGCGATCTGGTTCGAGTGGCGTTGCCAGATCAACGGCGCTGCTTAAACAGTTGGGCGCGAAATTTGAATTTTATTGCGATTGTCACCGATACTAAAAAAAAGACGCTAACTAATCTGAAGCAAAGAAAAATATATTTATAACTATTGTTATGATTAAGACAAGGGCATATTTGACTAAAATTAATGAGTGCCATGCGGAATAAGCTCCAAAAATAGGCAACGATCCAAAGAATGAGCGTAGAAGCTTCGTAAATCCAAGAAACGCTTGTGACTCTTACTTCTCAACACGAGATATCGACGAAGAAGGCAAGTCAACAAAGAGCAACCCGGTTCTACTGATCATCGAGAGCAAGAGACCAAGCGCTTGCTCACCCACTCTGCTCACCCCAACTTCTACATCATGGAACTACCAGTGCCAAACCCCACCACCGCCGGCTTCTACGGAAGAAGCTCCAACAACTAGCAGCGCTACAATTTCTGCAGTCGCAGCAAAAGCACCACCAACAACTAAACCAACCACGAATATCGTGAATTCGGTGCCAACGGCCGCAGAGCAAAATACAATGGCAACAAAAACCATAAGCTTCGATAAGCAACGAGCGGTCCCGGCTATGCAGACCGATATGGATTGCTACATCAAGATGAAGCGTAGGCTTAGTCCACTCAAACACGGTTGGTAATAAACCATAGATCAACCCTACCAACAAAAGCAATGATAACCGTTTTTCCATTATAGCATAGGCGGAGAACAACCAAGCACATTTGGGCCAGAAGACCCAAAAGAAACCAAAGCTCCCCTATTTATATACGGGAAAAAAGCTCAAACGCCCTGGTCAACAAAATTGTTGCGCTGGTCGGGGACGATAATTTCCATGTTGTTCCGCTTATTAAAGGGAACATCCACGAAACCAAAGTTCAAACGAAGTCCGAAGAACATTTCCGAGCTGGGTTTAAGTACCTGGAGGAAACAAAAAAGAACTTCAACACCTAATCAACTAAAAAATAGCAAGGGACTGCAAGTTGTACTAAAAGGAATCGAACCTGACGTCGCCCCCTCTGAGATTCAAGAAGCCCTTAAAGCCAAGAAAGCTTCTGTGCCAAAAAGCCGCAACCGCTCTTCAAGGTAGAGCTCGAACCAGATAGCAAAGCCTTAAAAAAAAGCGAAGTGCACCTGATCTACAAGCTGCAGCTCTTACTGCATCGAAGGATCACCGTGGAAGAACCTCATAAACGCAACGGCCCTTTACAATGCACAAACTGCCAGGAGTATGGACACACCAAGACATACTGCACACTTCGGGTAGTCTGCGGAGACTTCCACAACTTCGTAAATTGCCCCGCAAACAAAGAAGACCCCTAAAGAATAAGTGTGGCAACTGTGGAGGAAACCATACGGCAAACTACAGAGGCTGTGCGGTCTACAAGTAGTTGATGAGTCGCATGCAACGAGCGAAAGCTACACGTCAACAAAATACGCAAAATGCGTATTATAACTCAAAAAGTATGCCAGACGTATTTTTCGCAAAGGCAGCCAGATCATTATTCTGTCCGCTAAATTCCACCAAGGGCATTTCCTACGCCGAAGTACAACGAACAGGCATGGAAAATCCACACCAGCCACACTCAGAAAACGCTCAGCAGCTCCCAAGGCAGACTCAAAGCAATATGGAAACTATGATGTTTACCATGCAACAAAGTATGATGGAACTCATGTCATTTATGAAAACAACTATGCAAACCCTTGTTCAGAACCAGAACATGGTGATTCAGTTACTTGTAGCACAACAGTCCAAATAATAAATGTCTCACCTACGTACAAATATCCATGTGGAATGCCAATGGCATTTCCCGGCATAAACTTGAAATAACGAAATTCCTAAATGTAAATCACATCGACGCCATGATGATGGTTGAAACGCAGAGAACGCATCAAACACCACTTTCACCAAAGGTTTGCAACAAATTACTTGCAAGCCACGTCCATAAATGTGCAGTCAGGAAACGGCAACCTTTGCATTACCGCTGTCCACTGCTCACCTCGCTTTACTATCTCTGAAGGTCAATTCATGGACTTTTACAACACACTGGGGGTTCGTTTCATAGCTGGAGGAGACTACAATGCCAAACACACGCACTGGGGATCACGCCTCGTGACTCCCAAGAAAAGGTAAGTGTATAATGCACTTATAAAAGTGAGCAATAAATTGGACTACGTCTCTCCTGGTAGCCCCACATATTGGTCTGCAGACCCCAGAGAGATCCCTGATCTAATTGATTTCGCGGTGACAAAAAACATCCCACACGATCTAATAAGCGCCATGGCTCTACCGAATCTCTCATCTGACCACTCGCCTCTCTTGTTAACCCTTCTTCAAACCCCAGAAATTACGGACCACCGCTATAGGCTAACGTCGCACAACACTAACTGGATGAAATACAGAAACTCACATACTTTTCCCACATTGAGCTAACTCCTCAACTAAATATCAAAGCGGACACCGACTTCTCTACCGTCGCTCTGGAAGAGGTACTCGTCACAGCAGCCAGGATCTCAACACCAGAACGGAAGGATCTGGAAATTAAGATGTTCAAAACCAGCATCCAAATTGAACAGCTGGTTCTGGAAAAGAGGCATCTGCGATGGGCGTGGCAAACCACCAGATCGCCATGCTCAAAGCAACGTCTTAATGAAGCCACCCGCAAACTAGACCGGGCTCTGAAGCAAGATGCTGAAAATGCACAACTAAAATATATTGAAAAACTCTCGCCAACTAGTGCAAAGCATCCCTTGTGGAGGGCTCACCCAAATCTAAGCTCTCCGATTGAAACCGTCACAACAATAAGAAAGTCTTCAGGTTGCTGGGCCCGCAGCGACAAAGACAGAGCCGCAACATTTGTCTTACATCTCAGAGGCGTCTTCCAGCCGAACCATGCACCAAATGCTTATGTTTTTCCGCAAATCCACTCCGAAACGGAATCTACGCCAACTTCATTTCGGCGGAACGAGATTACAAAAGTCATTAGGGAGTTAAAACCAAAAAAGGCTTCAGGCGGTGACCTAATACCTACAAAAATGATAATGGAACTTCTGTACTGTGCTGTTGAGGTCCTATGTAAACTCTTCAATTGAATCATAAGTCTCGGCTACTACCCAAGTAAATGGAAAAAATCCATTATTATAATGATACCGGAGCCTGGAAAAGATCACACGATTCCGTCATCTTACAGACCAATAAGTTTATTATCATGCCTATGGGAGCTCACAACATTATCCCAGCCCATCAATTTGGCTTCTGAGAAAAACACGGAACTATCGATCAAGTTAACAGAATACCATCACAGATTCGCACAGCCTTCGAGCTTAGAGAATATTGCAGCACGATATTCCTCGATGTATCTCAAGCATTCGACCGCGTCTGGCTCAAAGGTCTTATGCATAAAATTAAAACACACTTACCTTGGTACACTCATAAACTCCTTGAACAACAGAGCCTTCCAAGTGAGGTGCAACACAACAATATCCGACAACTACACTAGCGGAGCTGGAGTCCCACAAGGCAGCGCACTTGGGCCAACTCTATTCGTCCTTTACATAGCGGATATTCCTACGAGTGACCGACTAACAACATCCACCTTTGTTGACAACACTGCGATCCTTAGACGCTCCAGATGCCCAGTCCGTGCAACAACCCAACTCGCCAACCACCTCATGGTAGGTGAGAAGTGGCTGACTGGCGTATTAAAATAAACGAACAAAAGTGTAAACACAACGTTTACTCTTAATAGACAAACTTGCAGGCAGTGCGAAGGGCCTGAATAGCACGCAGATCCCCCAAGTTAATGAAGCAACGTATCTCGGCATCCACTTCGATAGACGTCTAACATGGCGTAGACATATCGAATGCAAGAAACTACACCTAAAACTGAAAACCACTTCACTCCACTCCACTGAATTATAAACACCCGATCGCCCTTGTGTCTGGACTACAAGGTCCTGATCTACAACTCCACTCTGAGCGTCATCATCATACAGCGCGCTCAATCAAAGATCCTACGAACTATCACTGGGGCACCATGGTATATTCGAAACCAAAACATCCGCAGGGACCTCAGCATTCCTGAAGCAAAAGATGAAATAGACAAGCAAAAAGCGTTCTACAACGAAAAACTCTCTGCCCATCCAAATCGCCTCGCAAGGGCCTTGACGCAGGTTTCCAACCGAACCCGCCTGCAACGTACCGACCTTCTAACCCATCCATAATTTTTCAGGGCCATTTCTACTGTTCCAGTCTACATGACTGCTAGTTAGGTTATATTATAATATTTGATACACATATTGTTAGTCTCAAAAATGAGAAAATTCAATAAACAAAAACAAGTACGATGTCCTAGTTGATTACACTTAAAGCAAACAAAATCTTTCTTTGTGCAGTCTTTCGTCAAATGGGTATCATCACCGCATTTGAAACATTTACGTGTCTTGTTGTCACCGCTAATCTTCTGAGATTCAGAACTTTGTCTTTCAACGAATGATCCAGGTTTGTTTAATGGCTTGCTTGAATCACAACCTTTTTTATAAACATTTAAACCAACTTTCAGTTCTTTTAATGTTTTTGCTTGGTACACCACTGCTTTGTTGGCAGGATAATCCTGAATACCACTAATGAAATAGTCTATGATACTCTCATCATCAAGCTTTGCTGACTTGGCCATTTCTATCAATGCGTACAAGAATTCTTGCAAGCTATCATCTTTTTTCTTCTGTCGTCTATTTAATCTGCGATGAATTTCTGCTGATGACACTTTAACTTCAAACTCATCTTGCAATGCAGTTTTCAATGCGTTCCAACTTCGAATGTTTTGTTGACTTTTAACAAACAATCTAGCAGCACCTCGTAAAAGATGCTTCGCTTAGACAAACATTTGCAGTTTGTTCCACTGAACTGTATACCCACATTATTCTACCTCATTTATCCACTGAGCAACATCAACACTACCTCTAGAACCTGAAAACTCTGAAATGCTACCCTCGACGTCTTTAAAAGTAAACCATGATCTATTGTTTTCATTCGTCATCATTGGTGCAGTTGCTACTGACTCACCGCTCGAAATTTCTTGTTCTTCATTGTTTAATCCGAAGTGAGTAAGGAGTCGCTGCTGCAGCGTGTTTTTAGTGCCACTTGTCTATAAATTCAACTCAGACAACTTATTTCGTAGGTCATCAACGCGCAGCGGAAGAATTTCAATCCGATCCATTCTAAATAATATAAAATTTATCAATTCACAATGTTCAATACGAAATAATTCAATTATATTTCGTGTGCATCAAGCTGCAAAACTCCTTAACATACCCTTGCAATATACCTTTAAAGTTTTCAACACTACTTTACCACTCTGTTAAACATCTGTTAATTTCAATTGATACACAACTTGCAGCGTCATTGTCGCCTCTTCGCCTCTCTCTCGTAAGTGTCACCGCTCTATAGCATTCGTATATATGCGTCGTTTTTCTTCAACTTCTGCGGCGGCGTAGTTGTCTTTATCGCAATTGTCGTTTTTACCGTTCCTCTTCTGCCGCTGATGCAACGTGACCTTTTCTTCAAGTTACTTCGATGATCCGCTCGCAATTTCTACGCCGTATAACTTTTGGTCACCGTCGTCGTGCTTTTCTTCTAGCTATAGACACGGAGTTTCCAACACCTTTTGGCCACCGTCGTCTGAAGACTTGAACGTACACGGCGACACCAGCACCGTTTTGCTCGCCATCGTTGGTTGTCTTCCAATTGCTACAGCGTCGTCGTCAGTTCTTTTTTGCCCTCGTCGTCGTTTTTCTTTTCTAATTTATGCAGCATCACGTTGTTTCTCGCTTGCACTTATTTAGTTCACGTATACACGCAGCTTGGGCCAATTCCGGACGAGCCTCCAAAATTGTAGTATTTTTATTATATAATTACTTTATTGTTTAATGAATAATTCAAGTAGAACATTTATTATTGTTTGTTGACAATAGTTTTCTTATTATAATTTAATTGTTTGATGACAATAGTTTTTGGCTCTTTCTGTATGCAATGCGATTGAAAAACTTGCGACTGCTCTCGATCACCATTTCACGCGAAGTTGCTTCTCCTTTTTCTTTTCGCCGTTAATAAGTGTTACTACTACGCGTCACTCTCTTGGTATCTGTTTTGTCATTCGTCTTATTTCCCTGATCTGGTTCATTTCCCATATAAATTTATTAAATCTAAGCTTTACTAAATGCAAACAAAAGTAATTTTTTAAGAGTTCCCATTATTTTCGCAATTATCTTAACGGCTCATCCGTCGAACGTATAGTTATTAATTTTGGTATACTTGTAGTATACTATTTGTGGTCTTGTGTTTCAGAGTTTTAGGAGGTTTCGATTAGTGCACATCTAGCTATGCTCTTACTATCTCGCCTGTGTGTGTCGGGGTTCTTCGTACTTTCTCCTAACAATTGAACTCCTGCGAATACAAGCATGAAAATATAAGTGCACGTTGCTTAATAAAAACAAGTAGGAACGGCTATAGTCAAGCTTTGACTGTACGAGGTCATGGACTTTAAGTGTTAAGTGAAGTTAGAGCATAAAAGAAGATATTCTTGAAAGGTAGCGTATAATACTGTTATAAAATTATGAAAATTATAATAATTATTGGGTAAAACAAGTAAGAAAGCTACTGTCGAGTTTGTGAGATACCCGCCACCCAATTTTACTGAATGGAAGAATAATAAAGAGCGACCATCGAAATATTTTATTTTTCAAAATTTATTTTGTTCAAAATAGTTAGCTTGGTAGCACTTCATTATGTTTATTGAACACTATTATTATGTCAGTGAGTGACAACTAGCTGAACAGGTGCACCCGATTTCGTTTATAAAAGTAATTCGTTAATAACCTCTTCTAGCTTTAACATGATGCTTGGAAATCGTTTTTTTCGATTTATGAGGGCGGTAGCGGGCGTGGCCAACATCTAAAATAAACTTCATCTGCCCACCGAGTTTCTACATGCTCTTTCCAAATTTAGTAGCTATAGCTTTTATAGACTCTGAGATCTCGATGTTCATACAGATAGACGGATAGACAGACAGGGCTATATCGACTCGGCTCTTAATGCTGATCAAGAATATATATAGTTTATTATGGGGTCGCAGACGCCTCCTTCTGCCTCTTACGCACATTCGGACAAACGCAAAAGGATTTTTTTTAAATTCATCACCAAAAAAACTAATCTCATTCGAAGTTAGTGATGGAAGATTACAAATAGAAATGTATGCTATATGGCTACATGTTGCTGCTTTCAAAATAATTCATAAGTTTATTCTTTTTCCTCTGGAACAATTGAAAGTAATGAACAATTCCGAAAATTACAGTGTTTGATCGTGATATATAATTTCGTTTTAAGATACATTGTCCTGTTTGCGTGAGGATTCTTAATACTCCTAACAATCATTTTCATGTAGATTTTTAATAAAGACTATAATATACGTGTGGGTATTTTCATTCTGATCAAATAAAATATATGATATTCAATTCAAAATCAAGATCTTTTAAATCATGACAAAGGTATTCACAAAATACGCAATATGTCTGTACGACTATTTAGTTCACTTACGTGTGTATTTCAGCTTAATCTGCAGTCGATAAGCTCATGGACGACGTATGTTGATATATAATATTATATATATGTATATATGCTGTGAAAAGAATCATACATACACCTATACAAATTTCGTTAAAAGATCTTACTAACCTTCATTATATACCCTTACCTTATCAAATCTTTTCACAATATTCAAACTGAATTACAAATCTAACCTTATTGAAAGAGATATCATTTTACTCTAATTGCTAAAATATAATTACTGCGTCCAATGTAACTTTTAGTCTGGAAGCTACTGGACTTATAATTACTAAAACAAACACCGGCTTACACCCACTTTAATATGTCATTATTAGTGATAGTTTTACCATGACTGGTACTCAAAGAAACATAGCGATTTAATTCATACTATAAATCGCATGCACTTCCATTTCACTTTAACGAATGGTGACGGTAATATCAAACTGTGCTACTAGTTTTATTTAAAGAAAATACATAATCCAACGGTTTGACGTATTTACATAAGTATGATATATACAGATGATGAGTTATATGTATATGTGTACGTAACACTATGGGATGTGGCGTCCCGTCCGTAAGGCTGGTTGTGAAAATCTTTCCAAAAGCGCTGGACTTGGTAGTACCGTGCCGGTGAACTATGATGTCAAGCAGGTTGACTGCCCTTCGTCTACTCTACCCACTGGTTATACCTCAGACTGGATCGTACACTCCGACTATAACCTTTCAGAGAGATATAATCGGGTTAAAGGATTGCAATATTAAATCGCACTCACTGAACTATTACCCACCTTTTGGAGGGGTCTAGCTAAATTCAATAAAATTCCGCGTAAATGAAAATGAAACGTCTGTTTTTTTTTTTTTAATAAATATCCACGTGTGATAATTCGACCACTTATGTTTTTTATTGCACTTGCGACTATATTTTTTTATCACTTCACTTAGATTAATTGGAGTTAAACTACGTGAAGATTTAATAAAATGAGCTTTGAAGTTAAGCTTGATCATAGGCTTACCTATACGAAAGCTAAGTCTAAGCTGAGTTTTCGGCTACAGTTTGCAGAGCAGTGTGCCATATCTACAGTTTGAATGTTTATTTTGTTCTGATCATAATCTACTACAAATTTGGTCACTACATACTTCTGGATTTAAAACTTAAATTCGACAAGCATATTTTATTTGCTGCGAATAGAGCCATGGGAGTACTTGGTTTTAATAGGCGTAGGTTTACGAAATTTAACGATCCCTTTCTATCGAAACACTTGTTCGTCCAATACTTGACGATGGTGCTATTGTATGATGTCCCCAGTAAAGGGTTCATCAAAATAGGCTTGAATCAGTGCAGAAACAATTTCATCTCTTTGCCCTTCGTAGTCTCCAATATTCAATTATCACTCTATCGTAATTTTCACTTCCTTTTTGACCTAAGAACTATGCTAGGTGTAGTGTTTTTACACAGTCTAATTAACGGTGAAATTGACTTGTCGGAGTTGCTTAGTCAAATTGGGTTTGCTGTTCCAGTAAAGACGACTAGAAATTGGCTTCCACAATATCTTTTACGCCAACTATGCTGGTCATAATCCTTTTTATATTTTATGCTCAAATTATAATAATTTTCCGTGCTTAGTGTCGCTGGCCACTTGATCATACTAACATTCGTACGTTAACGTCCAATTTATAAAAAAGTATGAAAGCTACTGTCGAGTGTGCTCGACCGTGAGATACCCGCCACCCAATTTTTCCATCGAAATATATTTTTCAAAAATATACTGAAACAAGTAAGAAAGCTACAGTCGAGTTTGCTCGACTGTGATATACCCGCCACCCAATTTTACCATCAAAATATTATATTTATATAATAGTATAAAAATACTGAAAAAATACTTTAAAAAAATATATTAAAAATACCAAAATAATATATCAAAATTTTCTTTGTTCGAAATAATTAGCTTGGCGGCATTTTAGTTGGTTTATTGAACACCATTATTATGTCGCGGAGTGTCATAGCAACTAGCTAGGCAGCACTAGCAGTTGCACGTGGTAACGCCTTATAAAAGTAATATCTTAATAACTTCTGTGTTTTTTAGGGGAGGGGGAGTGGCCAAAATCAAAAACAAACTTGATCTGCGTGCAACAATAAGACATACTATACCGAAAAATTTGTTGCTTTATCTCTTATAGTCTCTGAGATCTAGGTGTTCATACGGACAGACGGACAGACGGACAGACGGACATAGCTATATCGTCTCGGCTGTTGACGCTGATCAAGAATATATATACTTTATGGGGTCGGAGATGCTTCCTTCTGCCTGTTACATACATTTTCGATCGGCACAAAGCCATAATACCCTTCTACCCTTTGGGTAGGCGGGTATAAAAATGGGAACATTTTCATTTCAATTTTCCTCTTAAGCTTTCGATTTTGACAACAAATATTATCTGAGTCTTGTGGTTCTGAAACAGGTTTTTAAATCAACTGTTTAACATACTTTGCTTAAAAACATAAAAAATAAAAGATTTTGTTGAATAACCTCTATGTTGTTTGTTCGATCGTAACAAAATAATTTATCGTTAAGTAGGTGATTATGATTATATTATATAATATATACCAAAAATGACCATTCTAACTTGAAAAGAACCCTT
This sequence comes from Drosophila pruinosa, assembly GCA_018150935.1. Lineage (NCBI taxonomy): Eukaryota > Metazoa > Arthropoda > Insecta > Diptera > Drosophilidae > Drosophila > Drosophila pruinosa. Next base: position 918,398 of record JAECWR010000081.1, read on the forward strand.
AAAATTTGTTTTTTTTTTCATTTATGGGGTCGGCAGGGTGCGTGGCTAAATTCTAGAACAAACTTGAGTGGTGATATTATTACACATCGTCACCAAAATTTGATTGCTCTATCTCTTATAGCCTCTGAAATTCAGATTTTTTTACAGACAGACATATTGACTGACGGACATGGCTACATTGTCTCTGCTGACGCTGATCAAGAATATATATACTTTAAGGGGTTGCAGATGTTGCACTAACGCAATATGTCATGTATATTTTCAAAATTCAGAAACAGTATGCAAAATTTTATATGCAACACTTACACAAAAAAATAATCAACCTTAAAGATCAGGTGTGTATATGAATTACCCGCATACCCGTAAAAGGGTACTATAACTTTGTGCCAAACGAAAATGTATGTAACAGGCAGATGGAAGCATCTCCGACTCCATGATGTATATATCCACAATACCAAATCACCATCTTAATGATCTCTAAAAATTTGGTTACAATCGGACAAGAAACACAGAAGTTATTAAAGATTTACTTTTATTAGGCCAAATCAGGTGTAGCTGCACCTGTTCAGTTGCTATGTCACTCAGTGACATAATAATTGTGTTCAATACACCTAAAAAAGTGCCACCAAGCAAATAAAGCTAATTTCGCTATATATTTTTAGTATATTTGTAATATATATTTTAGTATATTTTCCAGTATATTTTTGAAAAATATATTATTTCGTTGGTCGCTCTTATTTATTCTTCCATTCAGTAAAATTAGTAGCGGGTATCTCACAGTCGAGCAAACTCGACAGTAGCTTTCTTACTTTGTTTTCATTAAATTTAATATATTGGAGAGCTAATTGTATCCAAAAATAATAACAGTAATAAATTATCTCATTATAGCAGTCTATCTTTTCTGTAATTACTAGTATTTCTGAAATGCTTCTGATCGTGATTTCTTAATTGTTCTTAGAAATTTAAATATCTCCGGAATGGCTTTCGTCGTGTTAGTCCAATGTATTGAATCTTTAGTCTACCCACTTTTTTGTTGATAGCCTTTTTGGAATAGCATTGTCTCAAATTAATGCTATTGAAAATTTTCTAGGTAGAATGCTTGATTTGATTTGTCCGTCCATATGAACACCTAGATATCAGAGACTATAAGAGATAGAGCAATAAATTTTTCGCGACAGTATGTCTTATTGTTGCACGCAGATCAAGTTTGTTTTTGATTTTGGCCACGCCCCCTCCCGCCCCCGTAAATCAAATAAAACCGAATTGCAAGCGTCGTTTTAAACCTAGAACGAACCTAGACAATTTTGGTACGCACAATACTGGTACACCATCTTAATGATCTCTGCGAATTTGGTTACAATCGGATAAAAAAAAAACACAGAAGTTATTAAGAGATTACTTTTATAAGGCGTTACCCCGTGCAACTGCTAGTGCTGCCTAGTTAGTTGCTATGACACTCCGCGACATAATAATGGTGTTCAATAAACCAACTAAAGTGCCGCCAAGCTATTATAATATCGAACTAAGAAAATGTTAATATATTATTTTGGTATTTTTTAGTATATTTTTTAGTATTTTTTCAGTATATTTTTGAAAAATATAATATTTTGATGGTAAAATTGGGTGGCGGGTATCTCACAGTCGAGCAAACTCGAATGTAGCTTTCTTACTTGTTTAGTATATTTTTTTAGTATATTTTTTGTTGTTTTTTTTCAGCATATTTTGGAAAATATAATATTTGGATGGTAAAATTGGATGGCGGGTATCTCACAGTCGAGCAAACTAGACTGTAGCTTTCTTACTTGTTTCAGTATATTTTTGAAAAATACAATATGTTGATGGTAAAGTTGGGTGGCGGGTATCTCACAGTCGAGCAAACTCGACTGTAGCTTTCTTACTTGTTTATTTTTGCATTCAGTAAAATTGGTGATCGCAGAGATCATTAAGATGGTGATTAGTATAAATTGAACGTTCTGGGTTTAAGACGACGCTTGCAATTCAGTTTTTTTTAATTTGCATGGGTGGAAAGGGGCGTGGCCAAAATCGAAAACAAATTTGATCTGTTTGCAAAAATAAAATATTTTGGTGGGTCCCTGAGATATAGGAGTTCATACGGACGGACGGATAGACGAACAGACGGATGTGACTATATTGTCTCGGTTGCTGATCAGGAATAAATACCTTATGGGGTAGGGAATGTCTGCATGTTATATACATTTTTGGTTGGCACAAAGTAATAATTCCCTTCTACCCTTTGGGTAGGCGGGTATAACAACTACATCACTTGAACATACTATGAGAAACACAAAAAGGTTTAGATATATTTACAGTTTGTTTATTGTTTTTGAAACCATATCATATCATATTATATCTTTAATGCATGGACAATGTGGATTTCGAAAAATTAATAAATGAAAACTGAAAAAATATAAAAATAACCTGCCTTTTGTCCTGGCGCTGTCTGGCTAACATTTCTAACGCACTTTTACTGCTTGACTTTCTCCTTCTTGCTCACAAAGGTTGCGCGCTCAAGTGTCTGTTGCTGTTTCATCCTTTCCGTAGTCTTACTTTCATGCTGATCGCTACCCTTTTCACCGCTTTGGTCGCAACTATTGTAGATTTAACAAGTAAGAAAGCTACAGTCGAGTTTGCTCGACTGTGAGATACCCGACACCCAATTTTACCATCAAAATATTATATTTATATAATATTATAAAGATATACTGAAAAAATAATAAAAAAAATATACTAAAAATACCAAAATAATATATCAAAATTTTCTTTGTTCGAAATTATTAGCTTGGCGGCACTTTAGTTGGTTTATTGAACACCATTATTATGTCGCGGAGTGTCACAGCAACTAGCTAGGTGCAGCTGCACGTGGTAACGCCTTATAAAAGTAATACCCTAATAACTTCTGTGTTTTTCCGATAACTTCCGTGTTTATCCGATTGTAACCAAATTCGCAGAGATCATTAAGATGGTGATTAGTATTGTGCGTACCAAAATTGAACGTTCTAGGTTTAAAACGACGCTTGCAATTCAGTTTTTTTCAATTTGCATGGGCGGAAGGGGGCGTGGCCAAAATCAAAAAGAAACTTGATCTACGTGCAACAATATGACATACTGTCCCGAAAATTTGCTTGCTCTATTTCTTATAGTCTCTGAGATCTAGGTGTTCATACGGACGGACAGACGGACATGGCTATATCGTCTCGGCTGTTGACGCTGATCAAGAATATATATACTTTATGGGGTCGGAGATGCTTCCTTCTGCCTGTTACATACATTTTCGGTCGGCACAAAGCCATAATACCCTTCTACCCTTTGGGTAGGCGGGTATAATAATCAATTCTTCTTTGTCAGATTTTACTTCATTTTCGTGAGACTAGTCTCTACTATTGTTGTGTACGCACTGCCCCAACTTTAGTTAATGTACCGTTGTCTATCGACTTCTGACACTCGATATCGTGTTGTGCTTATTTGCCGTTCACTTTCTCTTTTGCCATTCCTACATACATAAATATACATACATTATTGTATTATTCGTCTTCAAAATTAATTAATTAATTAATTGTAAAAACAAGATAAAATTTAACTTAATACTATATCGTTGGACACGGGGTATTTCGTAGTCGAGATTTTTTGGCTTATACTTTTTGTTGGTGATGACCTTATTGTTGCTGTTGCAACTGTTGGAGGCACTGATGCTGTAGTCATCATCATAGACACCATCAACGTTATGCCTAAGTACAATGTATGCATGTATGTTATAAATTTATATACATACGTCACCAACTGTTTCTGATCTTCTTTTCAGAAGTTAAATAAAAATTCATGTTCTGAAAGCAGCAGAAAGCAGTTTGAAAAATATTGTAGCTGGCAGCAGCGCAATGGTTAAGTCCTACATAGGATTGTAGCTTATGGGAGTAGAAGTACAAGGAGCTATTGTGTGTAACATGGTATTGGGGCATGAACTCGTTCGACGGTTCTGCCAGTGTGTGGTAGTTGGGGGCAAGGGGATTGTTGTTTGTTAAAAGAAAGCTTTATAGAACAATGAAAACATCGTCGCCACAATCTTCGCCATGCGGTGTTTTCTTGCAATTTTTTTTTCCCGAACCTCCCAAAAAAGCATCAAACTAAAGAACCAGCACCCACATCCATACCAAAGTCCAAACTTAAACTAACAACATCATTAATGATACTGAAACGTGAATTGCTAAACAAAGAAAAAAATACACAAGAAAGATATAGTCAAGCTTGCTAGACTGTGAGACACCCGAGAGAATATACAAAATATGTCAGAAAGCTACAGTCGAGCTTACTCGGCTGTGGGTTACTCGAAACCCATTTTTACTGAATGCAAAAAAATACTGAAATATTAAAACATTATTAGCTTAGCTGTACTCTATTAGGTCTATTGAATAACATTATTATCACAATGAGTGGAGTATCAACTAAACAAGTGCATCTATATTTACTTAGCTTGTCTATTATTTTGTTTGTAAGCTTTTAGAACAATTTTTATTTTGTTAAATAAATAAGTATCAAAAGTTGAAAATAAACCTGATCTGCGTTATATTAACCTGCATACGCATACAGTCGATCTCTTATAGTCTTTGCCTTTATGAAAAGAGCGGAGAAAGGCGAATCGCCTTGTCTGTTGATGATTATCAAGTTATAAACATACTTTACAAAGTCAGAGAAGTGTTCATCTGTTACATACATTACCACGAAACGATTAAAGCCTCACGGTATAAAAACCTTAATATGTAACCATTTTAATATTAATTATAGTTTAGATTTGTAGTATTTAATAAGCAATATAAATTGGGAGAAGGTTGATTGAAAAAAATAATTCAATTTTAAGATTACCGTCGCGAAAAGTAATTTAAACTCTGATTTTATTGAAACCTATGAAAATATTTCAATGTAACTAATCTTAGAGGGCATTGAGAAATGATCTCTAAAAAAGGGTTTATTAAACCCTACATAAAGGGTATAAAAACTTTGTACCAACCAAAAATGAATGTAAAAGGCAGAATAAGGCATCTCCAACCCCTAAAGTATATACATTCTTGATCAATTTAAAGTGTATTTTTCAACCTGTATGTAAGCATGTAAGCATATTTTAATGTCAATTAATAACTTTCACTATGGATTTTAGACTATGTTTAATTGCTCAAAAGAGCACTAACTAAATGATTTGATGCATCAAAAAATGACAAAATATACTTTAGTAATAGGTATAAGAATCAATTGAAGCAAAGCAGATTCAAGATTTGCTATACATGTAGTTGCCATGCTGCTGACATGATTGTCCTAAACTCCTGCTATGACAACTGCATTGTCAGTGTTGTACTCATAGTTACTACTGTGTCTGCATATCTTCGCTCTGTTTTTTCAGGCGTCAGTAGCAGCCGCTACTCGTACATCCTACGTCTAAGTTTGCTTTTACATAATATCGTATACATACAAATACATTGGTCAGACAATTAACCAACCATCAGTCATTTGACACGCACCAGGTGGGCAACATACCCTTACTAACACCACCGCCACTCCCTTATAGTCAACCAGCATAAACAGTAACAGTCATTGTTTCTCTTTTGGGGTCACAAATAATTGTTAGACCTCCTACCAGCCGGTCCTAGCGTCCCAGGCATGCCTCCACCAACATTCACTTATTTCCATTTTTCGAAACCCATAATGCTGAGACAAGTGCATCTCTTGATACATAAACAACATGTTCTATATGTGATGATACAACGATTTACCAGACCAGTAATGCGATGAATTATACAGCCACATTCAAAATGCAGTTTATTTTAATTAATTGAATTGATTAGCTTATTATATCATTATCTCTCTGAATTGACTTTATAACCAGCTACCGGAGGTTCTGCTACATGTTATAAATATGAATAATAATAAGAATATGAATATGAATATGAATATGAATATGAATATGAATATGAATATGAATATGAATATGAATATGAATATGAATATGAATATGAATATGAATATGCATATGAATATGAATATGAATATGAATATGAATATGAATATGAATATGAATATGAATATGAATATGAATATGAATATGAATATGAATATGAATATGAATATGAATATGAATATGAATATGAATATGAATATGAATATGAATATGAATATGAATATGAATATGAATATGAATATGAATATGAATATGAATATGAATATGAATATGAATATGAATATGAATATGAATATGAATATGAATATGAATATGAATATGAATATGAATATGAATATGAATATGAATATGAATATGAATATGAATATGAATATGAATATGAATATGAATATGAATATGAATATGAATATGAATATGAATATGAATATGAATATGAATATGAATATGAATACGAATATAAATATAAATATGACTAAATATAAATATAAACTACGAGGTGTCCTCCACTTCGCTCCACTACGCTGCGCTGCGTTGGTATTATTTAGTATATTTTAAAATTATACCCGAAGGAGGAGGAGGAGCAGAAAACTTTTATATATAATAGAGAGATGTATACGTTTTAGTATATGCCAAAATATACCACTCTTAAAACTATTAGCTTGACTGCACTTTATTTTCTTAATTCAATACCACTATTATGACACTGAGTGAATTAGCTACTGATCAGGTGCAGCTACAAATGATTTTATCCTCTTAAAGTATCTGTCGAATAACCTTTGTGTATATTGTCCGATCGTAACTTAATTTAAAGAAATCAATAATTAACGTTTTAGTTTTTAAGATACGCAATTCATTATTAAAAATTAACAAAAGAGAAAATGTGTGCTTTCAACATAGAACTGAACAACTATTTAAAATGCAATGTTTTATATTGATATTTCAAAATCAAGCGGCCCATAAATATAAAATTTATATAGAATTTCATTAAGCATTGAAGGCAAGTGAGTGCAATAGTGATAACATATGTATGTCGGTAGACAATGCAATTCAAGCGTCAGCTTAGACTTGGGCAGCGAGACAAAAGCAAAAGAGAACAAGTAAAAAAGCTACAGTCGAGTTTGCTCGACTGTGAGATACCCGCCACCCAATTTTACCATCCAAATATTATATTTTTCAAAATATACTGAAAAAATACATAAAAAAAATATACTAAAAAATACCAAAATAATATATTAACATTTTCAATGTTCGAAATTATTAGCTTGGCGGCACTTTAGTTGGTTTATTGAACACCATTATTATGTCGCGGAGTGTCATAGCAACTAACTAGGCAGCACTAGCAGTTGCACGGGGTAACGCCTTATAAAAGTAATCTCTTAATAACTTCTGTGTTTTTTATCCGAATGTAACCAAATTCGCAGAGATCATTAAGATGGTGATTAGTATTGTGCGTACCAAAATTGTCTAGGTTCGTTCTAGGTTTAAAACGACGCTTGCAATTCGATTTTATTCGGTTTACGGGGGCGGGAGGGGGCGTGGCCAAAATTAAAAACAAACTTGATCTGCGTGCAACAATAAGACATACTGTCGTGAAAAATTTGTTGCTCTATCTCTTATAGTCTCTGAGATCTAGGTGTTCATACGGACGGACAGACGGACATGGCTATATCGTCTCGGCTGTTGACGCTGATCAAGAATATATATACTTTATGGGGTCGGAGATGCTTCTTTCTGCCTGTTACATACATTTTCGGTCGGCACAAAGCCATCATACCCTTCTACCCTTTGGGTAGGCGGGTATAAAAAAACGAGTGTATTTGACAATGTATGAATGTGCACATTACATATGTATGTGTAAGTGTTTACGGTGCAGTTGCTTACTTCGGTATGTTTTTGAGCGAGATACATATGTAACATGCATGTTGTGTAAATATATTATGTATATGTGTGTACATAGTATATTCATGTATAAGGATCCATTTTTATTCCCGCCTACCCAAAGGGTAGAAAGGTATTATAACTTTGTGCCGACCGAAAATGTATGTAAGAGGCAGAAGGAAGCATCTCCGACCCCATAAAGTATATTTATTCTTGATCAGCGAGCCGAGACGATATAGCCATGTCCGTCTGTCCGTCTGTATGAGCACCTAGATCTCAGAGATTATAATAGATAGAGCAAAAAATTTTTCGGGATAGTGTGTCTTTTTGTTGCACGAAGCTTAAGTTTGTTTTAGATTTTGGGCACGCCCCTTCCGTCCCCGTAAATCGAATTTCAAGCTAGTGCTTTCACTTTTGGCACATACAATGCTAATCATCATAATAATGATCTCTGAATTTGGTTACAATCGGACAAAAAACACAGAAGTTATTAATAGGGCGATATCAGGTGCAGCTGCACCTGCTCAGCTGGTATGTCACTCAGTGATATAATGATGGTGTTCAATAAACACAATAAAGTGCTACCAAGCTAATCATTTTGAATAAAGTCAATTTCGGTATATTTTTATTAAGTGTTTAGTATATTTTTCAGTATATTTTTAAATTATATTTTTCAGTATATTTTTTAAATATATTTTTCAATATATTTTTGAAAAATATAATATTTGGATGGTCTCTCTTATTTATTCTTCCATTCAGTAAAAATGGGTGGCAGTCGAGTAAACTCGACAGTAGCTTTTTTTCTTGTTTATGAATATGTTTATTTATGCATATATTTACATACATACATATAAAGTAGAAAAGAAAAATATTTATGTTTTTTATATAAAAATTTATCACTTATAATCGATTTGAGATAATTGAATGTAGTTGTAAAGATCTTAATTCTTAAAACATTAAAGGACGTACGGTTGGGTATAGGGTGTCTCGAGCAGAACTCTCTCGACTTACAGCTTAAACGTTCTCACAGTTTTGAATGCGAGTGGAAGTGTATGTGAAAGTAGTGTGGGTGTATGGTAATACATTTTTGGCCAAGTTTTAAAGCATGTTGCAATGTCATCTTTATAGCAGTAGTCGTCGTCGTCATCTGTGTCAGCCGCATCGTTAAGACGTAGCCATCATAAAATATATCAAGCCGGCAGCGCCTTTAAAATAATTTATTTATATTAATAGTGCATCCTGCCTTGAACGACAAGATTCGAAATAAGATGAGGCGAGAGCGAATTGTATAGATTTCTACTACTATTTCAATTTGTATTGTCGAGTATCTCTCTGCTGGCTGTATTTGTATTGCTGTATCGTATAGATATTCATAGTTGCATTTCTCGATGTCAACGGTCGAGAGCTTAAAGTTTAAATTGCTGCACAGTCATCACAGGTTGACTATATGGTGTGATGGTGAATGGAGCAGAAGCAGGAACAGGAGGCGAGAATAAGGCAGAGCTCGACATCGGAAAGAACGTCAGCAAGTGGAGCGCACCTTTAGGTTCTGCAGCTGCTTTCATGTGTTCATGGTGCAAATAATCGCAGTCATCAACAACACAGACACAGGACACACGTCGTAGGACATGGGGCACCCAGGACACTGTGACTGTGTCGAGTCACAGACACGGCCATGATGAGTCGACGCTGATGCCATTAGCACTGAGTTTCGCAGCATCCGCGATAAACTTTAAATTGTTGTGTCATTACAATTCGAGTTGAAGCTCTCCGTCCTCGCCTTGGGGTCTTGTTGAGGTCCTGTCACAGCAAAAGAAAATGTCACATGTGCATATTTCGGTTCGGTTCAGCCTTAGTCCCAGTCTCCCTGCCAATGCCGTTGTTGCTGTCACTGCCTTAGTCTTTGCGTGTTGTCCTCGTGACTATCATGATTGATGTTGACTTCAAAGTAATGGCGTCCAAGCCATGCCATGCCAGTAATTTTTGGTCTGTGCCAACCAGCCCAGGTAAGCAAGCACAGGTAGTTTTTTGTGTATCAGAGTGTTAAAAAAAAGGTGGATGGGAGAAAGTATTGTGTGATGTGCAGTCAAAATTCCCATATGAAACACCTACTTAAAACTATTTGAATTTGCCATAAATCAAAATTACACTTGCTGTTGTCTATCTTTTGAATACACAGCACACAAAATTGTATCGTTATTGCGAGAGAAAGCATGAGCTTGTGGTATATACGAGGTGTGTTCAAAGGTGGCAACCGCTACCCGCGATTCCTTGAACTATTGAACGTATCCCTACTTAATGTTTGCTTTTGAGCAATTATGCGAAAAATTTAAATCAATATGCTGAGAAAACCCTTTGCTTCAGCACGTTGCGATGCTTGGAATGGCAACTAGATTGCAGTGTGGAAAAGAGGTGTGCGGTGGGATGGGAACGGGAGTAAGCCCAATTGGTTAATGCCAGTGACTGTGTACGTATTTAGCTAAATAAGCCAACTGCCGGAGTCTTTGGTCCATGCCGCAATCGAGGCCAGCCAAGTCACTATAACAAGCAGGCCCAGTGGTGAAAATCGCTGTATGCAGCAAGAAACAATCAGTGAACAGCAAGCATAACTACGTGGCATCTGAAATTTACTGGATTTCCCCATCTTTAGACAGGTTGGATGCTTTTTTTGGCAGCCATTCATTGTCGTGCAACAACTTAGCAAACATCGCAGCTCTGGTTGAGGCAACAATGCTGTCAGCAACATGATTACTTATACAAAATGCCATAGAGATAAATAGAGAATTATATATAAAACAGAAATGATGCCCATGAAAGACAGAAACGGCAAAATAATGACGGAGATGGCTAGAGTTTGCACACTTGTTCCATTTTCAGGAGTGGCTGCTGCAGCTTCATGCATGTGCAAGGGGGATTATTCGAAATGAGCAGGCGAATCATGAATAATATATGTAGTATTTTTATTATATCTTTACTTTATTGTTTAATGACAAAATTCAACTAGAACATTTATTATTGTTTGTTGACAATAGTTTTCTTATAATAATTTATTTATTTGATGACAATAGTTTTTGGCTCTTTCTGTATGCAATGCGATTGAAAAACTTGCGACTGTTCTCGTTCACCATTCCACGCGAAGCTCCTTCTCCTTTTTTTTCTCTCTCTCTTTTTGTCTCTCTCTTGCTATCTGTTTTGTCATTAGTCCTATTTCCCTGATCTGGTTAATTTCCCACAATCGGATCTTCTGATACATCATTCGATCCGAATGAATTTCCCCACGGCTTAATATATATACGGCCACTGTCGATGTCTTACTAGGTCCATCCCCATCTCAAAGTTTTTCGACTTCATACCGCCCATGATTGTTTATCTTAACGACTTTATAGAGTCCTTGAAATTTCTCTTTCAACTTTAATCCAATTCCGTACTGAGTACGCTTAATGGCTACTAGATCATCTATTTTAGAAATTGTTTCATCCTTACGCTTTAAGTCAAACGCTCTTTTATTTTCTATCAGCAACTGTTTTATGTTTTCGGAAGCCATTGTTCGCACCAGCTCTCTTTCATCATATAACTCCTCCACCAACGATTCTTTTATCAACAAATTAAGCTCTAGACCATTCGGAAGATATATTTCCGTTCCATTTAATATCTTCAAAGGCGACACCAAATTGCTTCTAGGCGGTGTACTATTGATTATTTGCTGCACATTACTGACATGCTTATACCAGTTTCCTGTGTTTTCATGAGTTAGTTTTAATATTGACACAACTATTTTATGCGCCCTCTCAATCTGACTATTGCCACGTGGTACACCTGTGGTAATCACTTAGTGGTGAATTATCTGCTTCTCACAATACAATTCAAATGCCTGTACCGTAAACGCAGTTCCCCTATCTGAGATAATCCTTAAAGGATTTCAAAATTAGTGGCCTGATGCTCCAGACAGCTAACAAAACTTCTTCAGCTTCTGTGCTACGGGAGGGATACAACCACACAAATTTAGAAAAGCTGTTAACTATAGCTAAAATGACCAACATGGTCAATGTGATATGTCATCAGCGGTCTATCTCCTTTTCCAATAGGTGTCAAGAAACCTTATTTCTTTCCAGCTTTTGAATTAAAAACAATACACTCCACATAACTGTCCACAACCCGAGCAACCTTTTCTTTAGGCTTTGCTATGAAATAAATTTTCTCAACTAAATCTTGCGTTTTCTTTGCAGCAAAATGTGATGATACAACAATAAGCTCATGATTAGGATTTTTAAATAGTATTTCGTTTTCAATATAGAAATCTTCGTACCCTTTGCTTACTACTAGGCTCCTCACTACTTTTGTCCACTCGTCAAGTAATTGTGCTTGTTTCAAACGATGTACAACAGTATCACTCAACATAAAACATGACACTCGACTCAACGCATCAACATGTCTCACTCTTGTCCCTGAACGGTGTTCAATTCGGTAGTCAAAGTCTTGAAGATATAATGCCCACCTACATAGCTAGCCTCAAATGAATATCCTTCTTCTTCATCGTCATATTGAAAGCGTTGCAATCAGTTACAATTTTAAATTTTTAGCCTAGCACATACACACGCCATTTCATTAGAGCACCGATAATCGCGAGTACCTCAAGTTTATAAGAATGATACTTTTCTTCACATTGGTTGGTCTTTCGGCTCATGTACTGAACAGGATGAAACAAACAATCTTCTTAGTCTTTCTGTAACAATAGTCCACCGAAACCATATTTTGATGCGTCTGTATGGATTTCCGTTTCTAATTTTGGATTGTACAACTTTAACACGGGTTTGTTATGGATTTCCGTTTCTAATTTTGGACTGTACAACTTTAACACGGGTGGGTTTGTTAGTTAATGCGAGTTTCAACTGTTCAAACCCTACCTTCTGCAATACGTTAAATTCAAACTTTGTATTTTGCCTCAACATGACCGACAATGGTTTAGCAATTACAGCAAAGTCTTTAGCAAATCTTCGGAAATACGACGAAGAATCTTTGAACACCTTTTTTATCCTTTGGCAACGGATAATTGACGATAGCATTTGTCTTCTCTTCAGATGGCTTAATAGTATCACGCTCAATTATATACCCCAAAAAGTTAACTTTCTACTGCAACATCTGACTTTTCGACCAATTTATTTTTAATACACTTTTACTGGCAACACCTAACAGTTTTGGTCCTTACTGTGCACAATCACATCATCAATGTACACTTCTTCATCTCCACAGTTGATCAGCTCTCTAAAAATTGCCATTATAAATCGAGTAAAAACTGCAGGTGAGCTTGTAATACCGAAGGGCACATACAAAAATGCATACTGTTCCTTTTGTGTTACAAAGGAGCTATATTTTTGCGATTCCTACTCAACTGGCACATGAAAGAAACCGTTAGTTAAATCTAAAGCCGTATACACCAAAGCGCTCTGAAGCTTTTCAATAACTAAGTCAACCTACTGCATTAAAAAGTGATCAGGAATTATTTTTTCGTTTAATTTACGATAGTCACAACACAATCGCTTTTTCCCATTCTTTTTCGACACATGAACCACTGGTGATGCGTATTCGGATACACTAGGCTTTATAATCGTGTCATGCAATCATTCTCGAACTTGATCATCCACAATCTTTTGTTCACACTCTGCCAAACGTCTTGGTTGTTTGAATACTTTTAAATCATCGGTTAATAGAATCTTCATCTTCACCGGTGTTGAATAATTTCGAATTGGCTTATAATCTCCAATTTGATTTACAGCTTTGACTTTTCGTTCATTGCTCAAATGAGACAAGTCCACCTCATCGAATATGTCGGCATACGCCACACCTAACATGTACATACTTTCGAATTCAACAAACAACTCAGCACATGACCCTATGCCCAATGGCTGGATTATCAAATTCTCAACCTTTCCCTGGTTTACAACTCGACTTATAAACTCAGAGCCATCTTCATATCAACATTGTTTAAGATGGTACGTCGCAAAATCGATTTAAAACTGATGTCCTCATCAGAAACCACATGAAATTCGACTTGCATGTCTATACCATCAATCTGAAGCGAAATTGCAAAGCTACCGAATGTAACCACTTAGCTATCACCTATGCCAGACAAACACTTATCTAAATCTGTCAACTTAGTCCTCTCCAACTTGATATAAACACTTTTACGTATGAGACAAAGGTCAGCACCTGTATCGACTAATCCTTAAAACATCATTAATTTATACAGTACATTTTTCAACTCATACTGTGTTGATTTCCCGCTTAATTCAGACGAGTTTGATTACGCTGCGCCAAAGTTCACGTATATAACGAAGTCGGCTTGGCGAGACTTGCTGAATTACTGCACAGAGCCACATGGTGGTGATGTACATCATTTCTGCGCCATCAAGCGTGGAAGAAACGCCAACAATTGTCAATTTGCTGAAGTTCTCTCCAATTTGCAATTTGGTGCAGCTGAGAAACATCTGATAGTGCTGCCAACTCACTTCAGTGAGCGATCTGGTTCGAGTGGCGTTGCCAGATCAACGGCGCTGCTTAAACAGTTGGGCGCGAAATTTGAATTTTATTGCGATTGTCACCGATACTAAAAAAAAGACGCTAACTAATCTGAAGCAAAGAAAAATATATTTATAACTATTGTTATGATTAAGACAAGGGCATATTTGACTAAAATTAATGAGTGCCATGCGGAATAAGCTCCAAAAATAGGCAACGATCCAAAGAATGAGCGTAGAAGCTTCGTAAATCCAAGAAACGCTTGTGACTCTTACTTCTCAACACGAGATATCGACGAAGAAGGCAAGTCAACAAAGAGCAACCCGGTTCTACTGATCATCGAGAGCAAGAGACCAAGCGCTTGCTCACCCACTCTGCTCACCCCAACTTCTACATCATGGAACTACCAGTGCCAAACCCCACCACCGCCGGCTTCTACGGAAGAAGCTCCAACAACTAGCAGCGCTACAATTTCTGCAGTCGCAGCAAAAGCACCACCAACAACTAAACCAACCACGAATATCGTGAATTCGGTGCCAACGGCCGCAGAGCAAAATACAATGGCAACAAAAACCAAAAGCTTCGATAAGCAACGAGCGGTCCCGGCTATGCAGACCGATATGGATTGCTACATCAAGATGAAGCGTAGGCTTAGTCCACTCAAACACGGTTGGGAATAAAACATAGATCAACCCTACCAACAAAAGCAATGATAACCGTTTTTCCATTATAGCATAGGCGGAGAACAACCAAGCACATTTGGGCCAGAAGACCCAAAAGAAACCAAAGCTCCCCTATTTATATACGGAAAAAAGCTCAAACGCCCTGGTCAACAAAATTGTTGCGCTGGTCGGGGACGATAATTTCCATGTTGTTCCGCTTATTAAAGGGAACATCCACGAAACCAAAGTTCAAACGAAGTCCGAAGAACACATCCGAGCTGGGTTTAAGTACCTGGAGGAAACAAAAAAGAACTTCAACACCTAATCAACTAAACAATAGCAAGGGACTGCAAGTTGTACTAAAAGGAATCGAACCTGACGTCGCCCCCTCTGAGATTCAAGAAGCCCTTAAAGCCAAGAAAGCTTCTGTGCCAAAAAGCCGCAACCGCTCTTCAAGGTCGAGCTCGAACCAGATAGAAAAGCCTTAAAGAAAAGCGAAGTGCACCCGATCTACAAGCTGCAGCTCTTATTGCATCGAAGGATCACCGTGGAAGAACCACATAAACGCAACGGCCCTTTACAATGCACAAACTGCCAGGAGTATGGACACACCAAGACATACTGCACACTTCGGGTAGTCTGCGGAGACTTCCACAACTTCGTAAATTGCCCCGCAAACAAAGAAGACCCCTAAAGAATAAGTGTGGCAACTGTGGAGGAAACCATACGGCAAACTACAGAGGCTGTGCGGTCTACAAGTAGTTGATGAGTCGCATGCAACGAGCGAAAGCTACACGTCAACAAAATACGCAAAATGCGTATTATAACTCAAAAAGTATGCCAGACGTATTTTTCGCAAAGGCAGCCAGATCATTATTCTGTCCGCTAAATTCCACCAAGGGCATTTCCTACGCCGAAGTACAACGAACAGGCATGGAAAATCCACACCAGCCACACTCAGAAAACGCTCAGCAGCTCCCAAGGCAGACTCAAAGCAATATGGAAACTATGATGTTTACCATGCAACAAAGTATGATGGAACTCATGTCATTTATGAAAACAACTATGCAAACCCTTGATCAGAACCAGAACATGGTGATTCAGTTACTTGTAGCACAACAGTCCAAATAATAAATGTCTCACCTACGTACAAATATCCATGTGGAATGCCAATGGCATTTCCCGGCATAAACTTGAAATAACGAAATTCCTAAATGTAAATCACATCGACGCCATGATGATGGTTGAAACGCAGAGAACGCATCAAACACCACTTTCACCAAAGGTTTGCAACAAATTACTTGCAAGCCACGTCCATAAATGTGCAGTCAGGAAACGGCAACCTTTGCATTACCGCTGTCCACGGCTCACCTCGCTTCCGAACTTGAAGTGCGAAGAGGTACTCGTCACAGCAGCCAGGATCTCAACACCAAAACGGAAGGATCTGGAAATTAGAATGTTCAAAACCAGCATGCAAATTGAACAGCTGGTTCTGGAAAAGAGGCATCTGCGACGGGCGTAGCAAACCACCAGATCGCCATGCTCAAAGCAACGTCTTAATGAAGCCACCCGCAAACTAGACCGGGCTCTGAAGCAAGATGCTGAAAATGCACAACTAAAATATATTGAAAAACTCTCGCCAACTAGTGCAAAGCATCCCTTGTGGAGGGCTCACCCAAATCTAAGCTCTCCGATTGAAACTGTCACCCCAATAAGAAAGTCTTCAGGTTGCTGAGCCCGCAGCGACAAAGACAGAGCCGCAACATTTGTCTTACATCTCAGAAGCGTCTTCCAGCCGAACCCCGCACCAAATGCTTATGTTTTTCCGCAAATCCACTCCGAAACGGAATCTACGCCAACTTCATTTCGGCGGAACGAGATTACAAAAATCATTAGGGAGTTAAGACCAAAAAAGGCTTCAGGCGGTGACCTAATACCTACAAAAATGATAATGGAACTTCTGTACTGTGCTGTTGAGGTCCTATGTAAACTCTTCAATTGAATCATAAGTCTCGGCTACTACCCAAGTAAATGGAAAAAATCCATTATTATAATGATACCGGAGCCTGGAAAAGATCACACGATTCCGTCATCTTACAGACCAATAAGTTTATTATCATGCCTATGGGAGCTCACAACATTATCCCAGCCCATCAATTTGGCTTCTGAGAAAAACACGGAACTATCGATCAAGTTAACAGAATACCATCACAGATTCGCACAGCCTTCGAGCTTAGAGAATATTGCAGCACGATATTACTCGATGTATCTCAAGCATTCGACCGCGTCTGGCTCAAAGGTCTTATGCATAAAATTAAAACACTGACTGGCGTATTAAAATAAACGAACAAAAGTGTAAACACAACGTTTACTCTTAATAGACAAACTTGCAGGCACAGCGAAGGGCCTGAATAGCACGCAGATCCCCCAAGTTAATGAAGCAACGTATCTCGGCATCCACATCGATAGACGTCTAACATGGCGTAGACATATCGAATGCAAGAAACTACACCTAAAACTGAAAACCACTCCACTGGATTATAAACACCCGATCGCCCTTGTGTTTGGACTACAAGGTCCTGATCTACAACTCCACTCTGAGCGTCATCATCATACAGCGCGCTCAATCAAAGATCCTACGAACTATCACTGGGGCACCATGGTATATTCGAAACCAAAACATCCGCAGGGACCTCAGCATTCCTGAAGCAAAAGATGAAATAGACAAGCAAAAAGCGTTCTACAACGAAAAACTCTCTGCCCATCCAAATCGCCTCGCAAGGGCCTTGACGCAGGTTTCCAACCGAACCCGCCTGCAACGTACCGACCTTCTAACCCATCCATAATTTTTCAGGGCCATTTCTACTGTTCCAGTCTACATGACTGCTAGTTAGGTTATATTATAATATTTGATACACATATTGTTAGTCTCAAAAATGAGAAAATTCAATAAACAAAAACAAGTACGATGTCCTAGTTGATTACACTTAAAGCAAACAAAATCTTTCTTTTTGCAGTCTTTCGTCAAATGGGTATCATCACCGCATTTGAAACATTTACGTGTCTTGTTGTCACCGCTAATCTTCTGAGATTCAGAACTTTGTCTTTCAACGAATGATCCAGGTTTGTTTAATGGCTTGCTTGAATCACAACCTTTTTATAAACATTTAAACCAACTTTCAGTTCTTTTAATGTTTTTGCTTGGTACACCACTGCTTTGTTGGCAGGATAATCCTGAATACCACTAATGAAATAGTCTATGATACTCTCATCATCAAGCTTTGCTGACTTGGCCATTTCTATCAATGCGTACAAGAATTCTTGCAAGCTATCATCTTTTTTCTTCTGTCGTCTATTTAATCTGCGATGAATTTCTGCTGATGACACTTTAACTTCAAACTCATCTTGCAATGCAGTTTTCAATGCGTTCCAACTTCGAATGTTTTGTTGACTTTTAACAAACAATCTAGCAGCACCTCGTAAAAGATGCTTCGCTTAGACAAACATTTGCAGTTTGTTCCACTGAACTGTATACCCACATTATTCTACCTCATTTATCCACTGAGCAACATCAACACTACCTCTAGAACCTGAAAACTCTGAAATGCTACCCTCGACGTCTTTAAAAGTAAACCATGATCTATTGTTTTCATTCGTCATCATTGGTGCAGTTGCTACTGACTCACCGCTCGAAATTTCTTGTTCTTCATTGTTTAATCCGAAGTGAGTAAGGAGTCGCTGCTGCAGCGTGTTTTTAGTGCCACTTGTCTATAAATTCAACTCAGACAACTTATTTCGTAGGTCATCAACGCGCAGCGGAAGAATTTCAATCCGATCCATTCTAAATAATATAAAATTTATCAATTCACAATGTTCAATACGAAATAATTCAATTATATTTCGTGTGCATCAAGCTGCAAAACTCCTTAACATACCCTTGCAATATACCTTTAAAGTTTTCAACACTACTTTACCACTCTGTTAAACATCTGTTAATTTCAATTGATACACAACTTGCAGCGTCATTGTCGCCTCTTCGCTGTCTTCGCCTCTCTCTCGTAAGTGTCACCGCTCTATAGCATTCGTATATATGCGTCGTTTTTCTTCAACTTCTGCGGCGGCGTAGTTGTCTTTATCGCAATTGTCGTTTTTACCGTTCCTCTTCTGCCGCTGATGCAACGTGACCTTTTCTTCAAGTTACTTCGATGATCCGCTCGCAATTTCTACGCCGTATAACTTTTGGTCACCGTCGTCGTGCTTTTCTTCTAGCTATAGACACGGAGTTTCCAACACCTTTTGGCCACCGTCGTCTGAAGACTTGAACGTACACGGCGACACCAGCACCGTTTTGCTCGCCATCGTTGGTTGTCTTCCAATTGCTACAGCGTCGTCGTCAGTTCTTTTTTGCCCTCGTCGTCGTTTTTCTTTCTAATTTATGCAGCATCACGTTGTTTCTCGCTTGCACTTATTTAGTTCACGTATACACGCAGCTTGGGCCAATTCCGGACGAGCCTCCAAAATTGTAGTATTTTTATTATATAATTACTTTATTGTTTAATGAATAATTCAAGTAGAACATTTATTATTGTTTGTTGACAATAGTTTTCTTATTATAATTTAATTGTTTGATGACAATAGTTTTTGGCTCTTTCTGTATGCAATGCGATTGAAAAACTTGCGACTGCTCTCGATCACCATTTCACGCGAAGTTGCTTCTCCTTTTTCTTTTCGCCATTAATAAGAGTTACTACTATGCGTCACTCTCTTGCTATCTGTTTTGTCATTCGTCTTATTTCCCTGAATCATTTCCCACATATATGTGCATTATATGTCAGACACTGAGCCAGTCACAGGCACAGGATACTGACATACTCATAGTCAAACACGTCACACAGCTTTTGGGCAGGACATTTTAAATTAATATTAAGCAAATCTACAATGAACCTAAAATTGTCGCTCCATGTGATATAACCGTCGCAATGTAAACTGCTTTTCCATACATAATAATAATAATAATAAGGGAGTCTCCCAGGAGAGAAGGGGCGAGGCATTGCGACCATGGTAATCTTCTGTGGCTATAAGGCTCTCCCTAGCTAGACAAAAGAGGAACGCACAATATGCTCGGGATCTGCGGTATCAGGCTGGAAAGTCGCACAGAATATGTCTGGTTGTCTCATCGTCTTCTTTGCAGAGTCTACACTCAGCATCAGAAGACAGGCGCATTTAGGTGCGGTGATAGTTCACCGTGTGACGGCCACTTGCCTTGCCCCTCCGAGAGTCATTTCCACTTAAGCTCTTCAGTGGTCTAGATATGCCGCTCAGGGGAGGTCGCCTTGTTGTGTTGCACCACCCGCCACAGTTTCGTAGAGAAGCTGTTGCGTTCTGGAGCCCAGCAGTTTTACGTCAAGTGCGCTGATCGACCTGATGTGTCCAACAGCTTCCCTGACCCAATTAGCAGTGCTGTTAAACCTGTGCTCTAAACCTGGGCTAACATCTGGTGTGGAGTGCAATAGTACCGCCTGTAGGATGCTGGATTTCAACGCAGCCAACTGCTCCGCTAATAAGGGCTTGGTAGAATCAGCCGAAGTGAAACCCAATTTCACTCTGCTTATCACTTGGCTGAAGTGTGGCTTCGTGGACTCCTTATGAGTCTTTTTGGGCCTCTTTGAAGAGCAAGTGAGCTCGGCGATGGTATCGTCAACGAGCGTCCGTTTTGCCTTGGTGTAAACGGGGGGCGCAGTGGCGATAGCAAGAGCTCCCGCTCGGTTCGAACGCTTCGCGAGTACAGCTTTAAAAAGCTTCTTCTCGCGACTCTTCAATTTCAAAAAGGCGTCCTGCGATTAGTCCGCAGCAACTGGACCCGAGAGCCTACTTCCGTGAGGCCTGACCTCTGAGAGGCCACGGAAGCGTCGTCAGCAAAGCTGATCCGGTCGCAGTCAGCTTCCTCATCAGAGGACAATACCTCGACGGGTTGCTGCCAGACTGAACCGCTATTGGACGGAAGTTCAGCACTAGCGTACCCTATGTCCAAGGGAGTTCGTGGCCTATCCGGGTCCCCTAAGTTACTAGAGTCGAGACCTGTAGTATTGGGGGTGGAAGCCAGCAGCCCACTGGCTGCAGTGCTGGTGTTGATCATCAGCGTATACTGATCCGCTTTGGATTGGGGTGATTTGTAGATTTATGATCTTCGCCCGACTACAATAAGTCAGCACCCCTAGCAGAGACATGACTGTGCTAGGGGCCAGCTTCCAGCCGCCCTCGCGTGGAGAGTAAAGCCGCACTTCCGAAAGTAGAAGCAAGGACGGCATGTGCTTCAGACAATACTGGGATTACATGTTGATCCCCTTGCTGCCTCTGACGGCTGACGGCCCTCCGACACTCTAAGATATATATTTTTCTTGATCAGAGTCAACAGCCGAGACATGTTGTTATAAGAGCTATAGCAACCAAATTTGTTGACAATTCGTATTACTTGAGCCATTGTTGCCAGTTTATTTTAGATTTTGGCCATGCTCCTTTTTGCCCCCGGCAAATCTATAAAAACGAATTTAAAACGTGTTTATCAAGTTTGAGTGTTAATTTTTGTTAATTGAATTAATATCTTAATGATTTTTGTAAGTTTAGTTACGATCGGATAGCAAACAAAGAATTTATTCAAGAAATTCTTTTAAAGAGCAAAATTATGTAGAACTGCACCTGTTCAGTGGTTTTGCTACTCTGCGCTGTGATCAAGGTATTCAATAAACCTAGTAAAATACAGACAAGCTAATAATATTTTTGGTGTATTGTTTAGTATATACTCAAGAATTACTATATTCCGAAAATTGTTTTTAATGATTATTGCATTCAGTAGAACTCGACTGAAGTTTTCTTACTTATTCTTATATTTGTAGATTGTATATTATAATATAGTTTTTCTTCAAATTCAATAATCTAGTTATTGTAATCTAATAATTTAGAAATTTTATGTTTTTATATGAGGTATTCAGAATCAGCAAAATGCTTTTAAAAAATTTAAGAACCACATTAAACAGTGATCTGAAAGCCCTAAAAAGAACCCAAAACCATTGGTATGTCAAGTAAATACATCAACAATTTAGTGGAAACAAGAATTTAAATTTTTTTTAAACGAAAGAAGGCTGTCAATTCTGAATTTTTCATCACAAATCATCAGTTCTATGGGCCGTGGATTTTGGTTGCTTTGACTCTTGTTAACAGTGCGTGGAATGTAAGTGTGTACGTGATGTATGTCTGTCGTGCGTATAGAGTTAAATTACAACAACTGCAACTGTAACAGTTACAACAATGCTACTGGTGCTACTTCTGGTTTGTCAAACCAGGGGCAACACATCATCTATCCGTCCATCTAACAATAAGCGTCCAGGCAACCAACCAGCTATCCATCTAGTCGGTCATCAGTCAGCCAGTTTTTGCATCGACCACTAGGGAACAGTCGGGTGAGGAATATTTGGGTGGTAAAGAAAAGCAAGGGTTTGGTAAGTAAGCAAAGGAAGTGTATGTATGTTCAACGCTGCATGAGAAACGAAATTTATAGCGGAGTGTCAACAGTTGCCGCATAAAAAATTGTTTCTAAATGGCAATTTTATCTATAAGCCAGTACAGTGGTTATGGTAAATGGCATATGAAATACTTACTAAAACATAATTAAAGCACAATTAACGAAAAAAGTTGCCAATAAAACTTGACTTAATCTAATATATTGTATTAGGACATAACGTGTAGAAACGCTGCAGTCAAATTTGACTAGTTTTGAATTTGAGAAACACATCGGACTTGATTAAGTAACTGTTTATGCATGTCAGAGTTACATACTTTGTAGATGCTTTATTCTGCCTGTTACAAACATTCGCACACAGATAGAATTGAATTTGCGCCCTTTTATACTGGCACAGGGTATAAAATGCATGACATGTTTTTGGTAAATCAGCTCAATAAATGCATTTTATTTTTCATATATATTTTATTTTTTAATATAAGTCAATTTTTTAGCCCTTCAAAAACATATTTGCACCTCATGTGATATCGCTTCAACATTGAAAATGTGTGTATTACTGAAATGAGGAATTCTGCAAAAAAAACAAGTAAGAAAGCTACACTCGAGTTTGCTCAACTGTAAGATACCCGCCACCCAATTTTACCATCGAAATATTATATTTTTCAAAAATATACTAAAAAATACTAAAAAATATACAAAAAATATACCAAAATAATATACCAAAATTTTCTTTTCTCGAAATTATTAGCTTGTCGGCACTTTAGTTGGTTCATTGAACACCATTATTATGTCACGGAGTGACATTGCAACTAACCAGGTGCAGCTGCACGTGTTTACGCCTTATAAAAGTAATTTCTTAATAACTTCTGTATTTTTTATCCGATTGTAACCAAATTTTCAGAGATCATTAATATGGTGATTAGTATTGTGCGTACAAAAATAGGTCTAGGTTTAAAACGACGCCTACAATTCGGTTTTATTCGGTTTGCATGGGAGAAAGGGGGCGAGGCCAAAATGTTATAATACACTTCTACCCTTTGGCTAGGCGGGTATAAAAAGTATATGATCGATTGAATTATTTGCAGATGAAACTATGTTATTCGGTACTCGAAGTGTAATCAATTAAAAAGGCCATAAATTTTGGTTGCAAAATTATTTTTAATCAATTCAAAGCACAAAATGTCTAAAAATAACATAATACAAAGCTTGGAAACAATTTTCTTTTGCTCGATATGACCACCTTTTGTTTTGATTATGGCCTTGATACGGCGACTTGAGGGTATTTTGGCCCATTCGCGGACAATGGCTTTTTTCAGTTCCTCGAGACTGGTGTATCTTTTTTTTCGCTCTTCGCTCTCCAAAATATTGTAGTCCACAGAGAGTAATCTATCGGATTCGCGTCTGCTGAATTCGAGAGCCATTGTGTGGACGTTATGAAGTTCGGAATGTTGTTTTTTAGGCATTCTTAGTTCACTTGTACTTTATGAGACGTTGCGGAGTCCTGTTGAAACGACCACGATTTGCCACTGAAATGTTTGTCTGCCCACGGCTTCAAAACAACCTCCAGAATACTTCCCCGATAATATTGGGCAATCTTAACGCCAGGCTCGATGAAAACGATCGCCCATCTACGGTTACAGCGGCCCAAACCAATACCTGTGGCGGGTACTACGTCCTGGTGGCCAATCGACAACTTAAATTCTCGTATGAACGATTGGTCAAATAAATCCTATCGTTTTGACAGTTTACGAATTGCTCAATTGTAAAAATTTTCTCGTCAGAAAACACAATATTCAGAAATTAACCACTTTCGGCCAAGCGTAGCAACTACTCTCTCTCTCAAGTCTAATTTGTTGCTGCTTGGGTGTAAGATCATGCTTCTTTCGAATCTTATGGGGCTTGACCTTAAGATCATTTTTATACCCGCCTACCCAAAGGGTAGAAGCGTCTTGTTCAGCGTCAACAGCAGAGACGATATAGCCATGTCCATATGAAACCTAATAATTTTGAACAAAGTTAGCTTCGGTATATGTTTAGGTCATGGATTTTAAAAAAATCAAGATCTTTTGCGTTTGTCCGAATATGCGTAACAGGCAGAAGGAGGCGTCTGCAACTCTATAAACTATATATATTCTTGATCAGCATCAACAGCCGAGTCGATTTAGCCCTGTCTGTCTGTCCGTCTGTCTGTATGAATATCGAGATCTCAGAGACTATAAAAGCTAGAGCTACCAAATTTGGAGACAACAAGTAAAAACTTGGTAGGCAGATGAAGTTTATCTTAGTTGTTGGCCAAGCCCCCTTCCGCCCCCGTGAATCGAAAAAAACGATTTTCAAGCATCATGTTAAAGCTAGTTTTGTTCAGTTTTCGCACACGCAATACTAATCATCATCTTAATGATTTCTGAAAAATCGGACAAAAAACACAGAAGTTATTAACGAATTACTTTTATAAGGCGAAATCGGGTGCAGCTGCACCTGTTCAACTAGTTGTCACTCAGTGACATAATAATGGTGTTCAATAAACATAATGAAGTGCTACCAAGCTTATCATTTTGAACAAAATTAATTTCGATATATTTTTGGTATATTTTTAGTATATTTTCAGTATATTTTTGAAAAATATTCGATGGTCGCTCTTTATTATTCTTTCATTCAATAAAATTGGTGACGGGTATCTCACAGTCCAGTAAACTCGACAGTAGCTTTCCTACTTGTTTTACACAATAATTATTATAATTTTCATAGTTTTTTAGCATTATTAAACGCTGCGTTTCAAGAATATCTTCTTTTATGCTCTAACTTTCGCATGTACAGTTAAAATCCATGACCAGTCAAAGCTTGTCTGTAGCCGTTCCTACTTGTTTGGTATATTTTTTTAAGTATATTTTCGAGAATATTATTACAAAATTTTATATTTTGATGGTCGCTCTTATTTTTTCTTCCATTCAATAAATTTGGGTGGCGAGTATCTCACAGTTGAGCAAACTCCACAGTAGGTTTTTTAATTGTTCAGTATGCGGCGGATGCTACAGTCAGATATTTTCAGTTCTTTCGCTATTTGATTGGCACTTCATCGGAGACTTCACTCAATTCGCTTCTTCACTTTTTTAACCATCTGACGTGACGTTGCAGTCTTTAGATGACCACCTCGATGACGTTTAGTGATGCCACCAGCATCATTATAACGAGTTATGGTGCGATAACCGAAAACTTTATTCACTTTAATGTGTTCGAGCTCTCGAACAATAGCTGTTTGTAATTTTTCAAATAAATATAATGCAATCACACTACTACGTTTGAAATCCATTACTGATTTCTATTTTTCAAGTTTACTTTCGGCAAAAATCTTTCGTGCGCTTGTAATAAGCAATACTTTACGCTGTCATTTAGCTGACTTCCAGATAGCTGATGTCCGTGCGGGAGTTGCGCGAGCGGTCTGAAGTTTGTTACATTTCGAGTGCCTGATCCTGTATAATAATCGATTTGTATAGCTTTAAAAGGGGCAGCTTTATGTTACTGCGAAATGAAGATTCGCTGTACTGCTAAGTTCACAATAGCGACTAATCATTATACTGAGGCGGACAAGCAAAGATTGCATTCGTAGTTCTTAATACTCGTAAGCACTGAAACCCCCCAAAAAAGATATCTTAAGCAAACTAAGAGAACCGAATAGCAACAGATTAAAGCTGTAAAATTTTCCAGGCTGAATTATTGCCTAAGCGACAATAACTTTGCTCGCATCAAGTAGTATTTATGACACACGACACGCACCCGCGTAGCAGCTAGAGAGTTCGGAAGTTTGGGGAGCAGGTGGCACGGCACGAAAAATGCAGGCCCCAGGCGGCTACACCTCAAATCGGTGTTGCGTGTGGTCGCGCAATAAAGTGGTAAACCAAAAACCAAAACTTTGTCAACAGCAGGACCAATACCGACTGAAGAGTCAAAAGGAGAAATGCGATGTGCAACCCGAGGAATGAGGAACCCATTAAACAGCAATAGATAATGCGAAAGCTGCATATGTATACCTGGAATGCATGCATATGGCTCCTGGTCTAATCTTCTAGTCTGGACATTAGAGTATGTTGACGGCGTCCAGTGATTGTCTGACTACGTAAATGTTACGACAGCTTCAGAATAGGAGCAATGATGTAAAAAAGCCCACCAAAAACAGACAACACGAATCATTTCAGAAAAGCGATGTGTTGCGCAAAAAGTCAATAGTCGCTTAAGTAAATGCTCATAGAGACAAGTTTTGTTGGACTATTAGTTTAACTAGTTCAATAGCCATTTATTCTTTATTTTGCTTTATAAGTAAAAAAAATTCCTAATTTGCCTTACTCGAATTAGGAATATTTTCGATACAAATTGTGCGATTCATTATTTTGATACTTATTTTTATGATTTTTTTTATGAGTCCTTAAGCTGCTGAGTGATGAGAATAAATTTTCCCCATTAAAAAAGCTTTTATTATATGCTTAATAATAAATTAAATGCTCAAATAGCAATACAAGTTACGTTTTCATACTTTCTAATTTTTTTAAAGCTTTACGCGCTGTAGGCTGATTAACAATTTTACAGAGTTAGCTTCTCCTCACTCCCACTGATAAACGGAAATTTTTATACCCGCCTACCCAAAGGGTAGAAGGGTATTATGGCTTTGTGCCGACCGAAAATGTATGTAACAGGCAGAAGGAAGCATCTCCGACCCCATAAAGTATATATATTCTTGATCAGCGTCAACAGCCGAGACGATATAGCCATGTCCGTCTGTCCGTCCGTCCGTCTGTCCGTCTGTCCGTCCGTATGAACACCTAGATCTCAGAGACTATAAGAGATAGAGCAACAAATTTTTTGCGACAGTATGTCTTATTGTTGCACGCAGATCAAGTTTGTTTTTGATTTTGGCCACGCCCCCTCCCGCCCCCGTAAATCGAATAAAACCGCATTGCAAGCGTCGGTTTAAACCTTGGTATGCACAATACTAATCACCATGTTAATGATCTCTGCAAATTTGGTTACAATCGGATAAAAAACACAGAAGTTATTAAGATATTACTTTTATAAGGCGTTACCACGTGCAACTGCTAGTGCTGCCTAGCTAGTTGCTATGACACTCCGCGACATAATAATGGTGTTCAATAAGCCAACTAAAGTGCCGCCAAGCTAATAACTTCGAACAAAGAAAATTTTAATATATTATTTTGGTATTTTTAGTATTTTTTCAGTATATTTTTATACTGTTATATAAATATAATATTTTGATGGTAAAATTGGGTGGCGGGTATCTCACAGTCGAGCAAACTCGACTGTAGCTTTCTTACTTGTTTTTATTGTTTTTTATTATTTTTTATGTTTATTAAAATGGGGAAAAACAAGTAGAAGCCAACAGTTGTGTTTGTTCGACTGTAAAATATGCGTCACCCATTTTCTGAATATGCAAGAGTTAATATGCTATTTAAAAAAAAAATTGTAGAAAAGTGCCCAAAATCGACTAAATATGTACCCTAAAATATTCCAAAATACACCACATTCAAAATTAATAGCCTGGTTGCACTAGATAGGGTTTACTGAATACCACTATTATATCACTTAGAGACGTACCAACTGAACTGCTTTGCTTATTGTCGGATACTAATAAAAATGCAGCCAGACGAGTATAGCTGTAGTCATTATATACTTTGTGAGATACCCGTCACACATTTTTAATAAATACAACAAAAATTAAAAACAAGTAAGAAAGCTACAGTCGAGTTTGCTCGACTGTGAGATACCCGCCACCCAATTTTACCATCAAAATATTATATTTATATAATAGTATAAAAATATACAAAAAAAAAATATACTAAAAATACCAAAATAATATATCAAAATTTTCTTTGTTCGAAGTTATTAGCTTGGCGGCACTTTAGTTGGTTTATTGAACACCATTATTATGTCGCGGAATGTCATAGCAACTAACTAGGTGCAGCTGCACGTGGTAACGCCTTATAAAAGTAATCTCTTAATAACTTCTGTGTTTTTTATCCGATTGTAACCAAATTCGCAGAGATCATTAAGATGGTGATTAGTATTGTGCGTACCAAGGTTTAAAACGACGCTTGCAATTCGGTTTTATTCGATTTACGGGGGCGGGAGGGGGCATGCCCAAAATCAAAAACAAACTTGATCTGCGTGCAACAATAAGACATACTGTCGCGAAAAATTTGTTGCTTTATCTCTTATAGTCTCTGAGATCTAGGTGTTCATACGGACGGACGGACAGACGGACATGGCTATATCGTCTCGGCTGTTGACGCTGATCAAGAATATATATACTTTATGGGGTCGGAGATGCTTCCTTCTGCCTGTTACATACATTTTCGGTCGGCACAAAGCCATAATACCCTTCTACCCTTTGGGTAGGCGGGTATAAAGAGCTCCAGAATATAGATTTTATAGAGAATATACAAATATACCTATATACCTATACCTATAGTACTAATATACTAATATACCAAAAATATATCGAAATATACTACTACCCAAAAGACAAGCTTGACTGCATTTTACTAGGTTTATTGTATGACTTTAAAACATCACAGAGTGAGAAACCCACAAAACAACTTCAGCTGCACCTGATTTTGATCTATAAAAGTTTTTTTGAACAACTTTTTTATTTTTTATCCGATAGTATTTAAACTGTGTTCCAAAAACTAACGTTTTTATCGATTTGTGGAGCGTGGCCAAATTCAACAAGTAAGAAAGCTACTGTCGAGTTTGTTTGACTGTGAGATACCCGCCACCCAATTTTACCATCAAAATATTATATTTTTCAAACATATACTGAAAACAAGTAAGAAAGCTACAGTCGAGTTTGCTCGACTGTGAGATACCCGCCACCCAATTTTACCATCAAAATATTATATTTATATAATAGTATAAAAATATACTAAAAAAAAATATACTAAAAATACCAAAATAATATATCAAAATTTTCTTTGTTCGAAGTTATTAGCTTGGCGGCACTTTAGTTGGTTTATTGAATACCATTATTATGTCGCGGAGTGTCATAGCAACTAGCTAGGCAGCACTAGCAGTTGCACGTGGTAACGCCTTATAAAAGTAATATCTTAATAACTTCTGTGTTTTTTATCCGATTGTAACCAAATTCGCAGAGATCATTAAGATGGTGATTAGTATTGTGCGTACCAAGGTTTAAAACGACGCTTGCAATTCGGTTTTATTCGATTTACGGGGGCGGGAGGGGGCGTGGCCAAAATCAAAAACAAACTTGATCTGCGTGCAACATCAAGACATACTGTCGCGAAAAATTTGTTGCTCTATCTCTTATAGTCTCTGAGATCTAGGTGTTCATACAGACAGACGTCTCGGCTGTTGACGCTGATCAAGAATATATATACTTTATGGCGTCGGATAAGCCTCCTTCTGCCTGTTACATATATTTTCGATTGGCTCAAAGTTATAATATCCTTCTACTCTTTGGATTGGTGAGTATGAATATTAAGCCATGACAGATTGTTTGCTGGACCTTACTGCTCCACATCGCATTGATGCGATCCAAATCGAACCGAACCAAACCATACTCCAACTGCAGCTTCTGCAGCAACACTGGCCCCTGCTTCAGCTCCAGCCACTACAGCGCAACTTTTTTAATACGCAACACGAGTGACCCGTTTGCGGACAATTGGAAATGTAACTTTTGATTAAATTCTTTGCAACGGCAACAGGAAGTCGAGTTGCATGCAACGTGTATCGGACAGCGCATCGCTATCGTCACCGTTGACTTGGTCAGTGTCGTCGACGTCAACCAAGTCGTGAAGGCAACGCAAGGATAAACTTTTTGCGCTGTTTATACCCGCCTACCCAAAGGGTAGAAGGGTATTATAACTCGAATGGCAAGCGTCATTTTAAGCCTAGAACGTTCAATTTTGGCACGTACGTTCGGATAAAAAACACAGAGGTTATAAAGAAATTACTTTTACAAGGCGTAATCACGTGCAGCTGCACCAAGTTAGTTGCTATGTCACTCCGTGACATAATAATGATGTTCAATAAACCAACTAAAGTGCCGCAAAGCTAATAATTTCGAACAAAGAAAATTTTGGTATATTATTTTGGTATATTTTTAGTATATTTTTTAAAGTATTTTTTTCAGTACATTTATGAAAAATATAATGTTTCAATAGTAAAATTGGGTGGCGGGTATCTCACTGTCCAGCCAACTCGACAGTAGCTTTCTTACATGTTTTTTTTTTCAATTGCCTTTGATAACCTTGTTGCGTGGGCAAGCAGCGACGCTAACAGCAGCGCTCGCTCCTGCCGTCGCTGTTGCCAATGCTGTTGTTCGCGCATTGTCTGTCTGGCCCACAGTCTGCTTGTGGGATGAACTCAGGCAGCAACGGCTACAACGACAACAACTACGAAAGCAACAACAACAGCAATTGTGCTATCATTAGCATTTCAATAAAGTTGCATATCGGGCACGCCAATAACGCCTAGCTGGCAGTTGCCACTTGTTTTGATGCCACTTGTAAAATCAATTTGATAACTATTAGAGTCGAAGAGAAATATTTCCATTGCCATTTCATTACTTTATCTTTGCATCACAATCTCTCCTCCACGTCATTTCCATTCGAGCATGTTATTCTACTATATGCATATTATGTTGCCAAACTAATGTATAAAAACTTTCAAATATACAATTTGTATGCTTACAATTTATTTTTGTAATGATAACAATATAGAAACAAAACCATCAATTACAGCAACAAATATTTCTATATGTTTCGATGCCGTAATCCGAATAATAATTACAAGTACTTGCCGAATAACAAATAAAAGGAGCAAACAAATTTAATACAATACAAAATGTAGACCTAAACAAAAAAAAAACGAGTGAAAACCCTACAGTCGAAAATGTTCGTCTACGAGATTCCCCATGCTTAGCCATACGACCCTTACTTTTAAGAATTAGTTTTTTTTTGCTACATATCGAACAAGTAAGAAAGCTACTGACGAGTTTACTCGACTGCGAGATACCCACCACCCAATTTTACCAATTAGAAGAATAAAGAAGAGCGACCATCGAAATACCATATTTTTCGAAAAATATATTGAAAAATGTACAGAAACAAGTAAGAAAGCTACAGTCGAGTTTGCTCGACTGTGAGATACCCGCCACCCAATTTTACCATCAAAATATCATATTTATATAATAGTATAAAAATATACTAAAAAATACTAAAAAAAATATACTAAAAATACCAAAATAATATATTAAAATTTTCTTTGTTCGAAGTTATTAGCTTGGCGGCACTTTAGTTGGTTTATTGAACACCATTATTATGTCGCGGAGTGTCATAGCAACTAGCTAGGCAGCACTAGCATTTGCACGTGGTAACGCCTTATAAAAGTAATTTCTTAATAACTTCTGTGTTTTTTATCCGATTGTAACCAAATTCGCAGAGATCATTAAGACGGTGATTAATATTGTGCGTACCATAATTGAACGTTCTTGGTTTTAAAAAACGCTTGCAATTCAGTTTTTTCAATTTGCATGGGCGGAAGGGGCGTGGCCAAAATGAAAAACAAACTTGATCTGCGTGCAACAATATGACATACTGTCGCGAAAAATTTGTTGCTCTATCTCTTATAGTCTCTGAGATCTAGGTGTTCATACGGACGGACAGACGGACATGGCTATATCGTCTCGGCTGTTGACACTGATCAAGAATATATATACTTTATGGGGTCGGAGATGCTTCCTTCTGCCTGTTACATACATTTTCGGTCGGCACAAAGCCATAATACCCTTCTACCCTTTGGGTAGGCGGGTATAAATATAACGAAATTAACTTTGTTCAAAATGATTAGCTTGGAAGCATTTTATTATACCCGCCTACCCAAAGGGTAGAAGGGTATTATGGCTTTGTGCCGACCGAAAATGTATGTAACAGGCAGAAGGAAGCTACTCCGACCCCATAAAGTATATATATTCTTGATCAGCGTCAACAGCCGAGACGATATAGCCATGTCCGTCTGTCCGTCCGTCCGTCTGTCCGTCTGTCCGTCCGTCCGTACGAACACCTAGATCTCAGAGACTATAAGAGATAGATCAACAAATTTTTCGCGACAGTATGTCTTATTGTTGCACGCAGATCAAGTTTGTTTTTGATTTTGGCCACGCCCCTCTCGCCCCCGTAAATCGAATAAAACCGAATTGCAAGCGTCTTTTTAAACCTAGAATGTTCAATTTTGGTACACACAATACTAATCACCATCTTAATGATATCTGCGAATTTGGTTATAATCGGATAAAAAACACAGAAGTTATTAAGATATTACTTTTATAAGGCATTACCACGTGCAACTGCTAGTGCTGCCTAGCTAGTTGCTATGACACTCTGCGACATAATAATGGTGTTCAATAAACCAACTAAAGTGCTGCCAAGCTAATAATTTCGAACAAAGAAAATGTTGATATATTATTTTGGTATTTTTTAGTATATTTTTTTAGTATTTTTTCAGTATATTTAGAAAAATATAATATTTGGATGGTTAAATTGGGTGGCGGGTATCTCACAGTCGAGCAAACTCGACTGTAGCTTTCTTACTTCTTATGTTTATTGAACACCATTATTTTTACTGAGTGACATACTAGCTGAACAGGTGCAGCTGCACCTAATTTCACCTTATAAAAGTAATTCTTTATTAAATTCTGCGTTTTTTGTATGCCACAACTGAACGATCTAACTGAACTTCTAACGGACATGGCTATATCGTCTCGACTGTTGACGCTGACCTAGAATATATATACTTTATGGGGTTGGATTCTACCTTTGGGTAGAAGGGTATAAAAATTAATAACTTTATAATGTCGATTGCAAATGATTCATTTTTACTTGAATTAAATAAAAATTATTGATATTTATATACATACATCACACAATAATATATCGACGAAATCAAAATCTCCCAAAGTTCACACTCCCTTACTGTTGTTTCGCTGCCTGCATCTACGCTGACGCTTGCATTGAATTGACTTTTGAAAAATGCTATCTCGTTTGCACTCACGTGCCTACAAATGAGTAATGATAGCAAATTATGAATTGACCCATTAATATCTTCTAACTTCCTTCGATAACATTCGGAACACCAATATAAAATAACATATTTAAAATCCTTACCAAAATATATGCTGATAGCATTAAATAAGAAAACAATACAGATTTTGGTTATTTTTATTGAATCGCAAAATATATCGAATGTTGCATATTGATACATACCAAACTTGCACGTTACAGCTATAGTTAAACAAGTAAGAAAGCTAGTGTTGAATTTGCTCGACTGGGAGATTCCTGCCACACCTTTTTTTCTGAGTGGAATTTGTTAGGTCATGGATTTTGTAAAAAATTATGAAATTCATTTTTGATATACACTATCATAATCACCATCTACATGATTTCTTTAAGTTTAGTAACGATCGGATAAAAAACACAGAAGTTATTCAAGAAAGGGGTGAAATCAGGTACAGCTGTACCTGTTCCGTGGCTATGCCACTTTAAGATATAAAAAAGGTATCAATAATCCTAGTCAAATTCTGTAGAGCTAATAATTTAGACAGTGGTATATTGCTATATACATATTTTCTGGTATATTTTTTATATTCTAAATTATCAAAAAATACTATAATCCAGAGTTATTTTTTAATGTTTGTTGCATTAAGTAAAAATGGCAGGTATCTCATAGGAGAGCAAATTCGACCGTATCTTTGTTACTTGGTTGCATAACTTCTATATTTATTGACCAATTGTGCTTTAGTCAGTGCCAATAATTTTTCCAAGTGTATCTCGAATATCTAAAAAATTTTAAAAGCAATTACGATTGCACTAAGACCATGATTGGAATTCGAAATTTAAAAGACAACTTTAAGTTCAGTGTTCGTTCTATTCGCACTTATTTTGTTTCAAGTAATCGAAGTAAAATGACATATAAAGATCACGTCATGGCGCCCTCAGGTTTATTCCAGTACCGTTAACTGATAAGCAGCAGTCATTGGAAAGTGTGGATGCATAGGCTAGTGCAAGCGTGGCCAAATTTTTGATTTTTACTTTACTTTGAGACCAGCAGCAAAACAGTTTGTCATTTTTGACTTGCACCGCTTGTAAAATATAATAGCAATTGAAAAACTCGTGGATGTAATGCGACATTAAAATTGTAAAAAGAGTGACAAAAGTTGTTGATTACTACCAAGTGTACCTGCTTAATTCTGTATTAAGCATTTCTAGGGCTGACGAGGTTCGGATTTTCGTTCAGTTTCCAAGAGTATAGTATGAAGCATATAAAGTGAAGCTAAATAAAAATTTTGTTGCAAGTAGCAAAATAGTTATTGTTTATACCTGCCGACCCAAAGACTAGAAGGGTATTAGAACATTGTGCAGACCAAAAATTTGTATAGGAGGCAAAAAGAGCCATCTTCGATCCCACAAATTATATATTTATGATCAGCGACGACAGCCAAGACGATATCTGACCTTGATTATTTTCAATCGTGGTGTGCTATAAATTTATTAAATCTTAATTGCAATAAACGTAAACTTATGACATTTTTAGGGGTTTTCTCCATTTAAATAACTATCATCTTAATGATACTCGACTTGAGCGAATAGAGTCAGTATCTGATTTAGGTATCCTTCTTGATTCAAAATTATAGTTTGATAAGCATATTTTGGCTGCTTCTAATAGAGCCATGGATGTCCTTGGATTTATTAAACGTTGGTCAAAAGAATTTAACGATCCCTACATTACTAAACACTTGTACATCTCACTGGTTCGTCCTTTTCTTGAGTATGGATCTAATATCTGGTTCCCCCAGTATAGGGTTCATCAAGATAGGCTTGAAACAGTGCAGAAACAATTTCATCTTTTTCCTCTTCGTAGTCTTAGCTGGAATCCCACAATTAGATTGCCTTCGTATCGTAGTAGACTTTTATTACTAAACCTTCCTTCTCTTTCTGACCGTAGAACTATGTTAGGTGTAGTGTTTCTACATAGACTAATCATTGGCGAAATTGACTCATTGCAGTTGACAAGTCAGATTAGCTTTGCCATTCCGGTCAGAACGACTAGAAATTTCCTTCCCCTCTCACTTTCCCGTTGTAGTACTAACTATGCCAGTCACAATCCTTTCCGTATTTTATGTGTAAATTATAATAACTTTTCTAGTCTAGTTAATAATACTAACACTACCTTAGAAATTAAAACATTACTCCTAGATACATTAGCTCGTATTTAAGAATAGTTCTAATTATTATTATTAGTAGTAATAGTATTATTATTATTATTTTATTCTTTTTATTAATACAATTTGGTTGTTTTGTTTGTGTTAAGTGTTCGCGACCTCAGTTCCCGCACGTTTTGCGGTTGCCCCTCGGTCGGATGGGCGGGTGGTCGTGTCTGCCTAGGTCCGCGCGTTAACAAGCGCGAGCTTGGTGTCACTGGGCCACTTGATCGTACTGCCGTTAGTACGTCAACGTCCAAGAAATATATAGCCATGTCCCTCTGTTCGACAATCCCTCCATTCGAATGAACGCCTAAATCTCAGAGACTATAAGAGCTAGAGCAACCAAATTCTCCGGATTGTTTTAGATTTGGCAATGCCCCCTTCCGCCCCTGCAAATCGAAAAAACCAAATTGCAAGCGTCGTTTTAAGCTTAGAACGGTTTTGGTGTACAAAATGTTAACCACCATCTTAATGAACTCTAAAAATGTGGTTACAATCGGACAATAAACACAGAAGATACTTGAGATATAGTTTTATGAGGCAAAATCAGATGCAGCTGTACCAGTTCAGTTGCTATATCACTCAGTGACATAATAATGGAGTTCAATTAATCTAAAAAAGTGCTATCAAGCTAATCATTTTGAACTCAGTTCGTTTTGGTGAATTTTTTTTTGAATATTTAATATGTTTTTTCGAATATTTTCAGTATATATTCGAAAAATAAAATATTTCTATGGTCGATTTTAGTTTTCGTTCCATTCGGTGGCGGGTATTTCGCAGTCGAGCAATCTTGACAGTAGCTAACTTAGCAATCATGGTAAAACTATCGCCAAAAATTATATATTAAATTACATGTGAGTATACAGCAAAGTATATTTATTTTAATCATGATTGACTTGTAATTCAGCTTGTATATTATTAAAATATTTGATAATAAATGGTAATGTAATGGAAATTAGGAATATATTTTAACGAAATTTGCATATGTGTAAGTACGATTGTTTCCACAGCATATATATATATATATATATATATATATATATATATATATATGTATATACGAGGTGTCCTCCACTTCGTGGAGGAACGCTCGCTTCGATCGCTTACCTTTTCCGCCCTCATGGAACTGCGCGCGCGCTCTCCCCCGCGCCCCCGTATCCTCACTCCCTCCACGCCACTTGCGCTCATTTATATATAAGAGAGATCGAGAGAGAGAGATAGTATTCTTCGCTCGCTCACCTCTTTGGTATTTTTTAGTATATTTTAAAATGATGCCCGGAGGAGAAGCACACCTCTTTGGTATTTTTAGTATATTTTAAAATGATTCCCGGAGGAGGAGCAGAACGCTCGCTTCGCTCGCTCACCTCTTCCGCCCCCACGGAGCTGCGAGGTGTCCTCCACTTCACTCCGCTACGCTGCGCTGCGTTCCGGAAAGCTCGCTTCGCTCGCTAACCTCTTTGGTATTTTTTTAGTATATTTTAAAATGATGAACTCTTTTGTTTTTTTTAGTATATTTTAAAATGATTCCCGGAGGAGGAGGAGCAGAAAACTTTTATATATAATACAGAGATAACAACATACATCGTCCATGAGCTTACGGAGGAAGATAAAACCCACACGTAAGTGAACAAAGTATTCGTACACACAGATATTGTGTACTTTTACATTTGCCATAAATATTTATACCCGCCTATCCAAAGGGTAGACCGAAAATGTACGTAACAGGCAGAAGGAAGCATCTCCGACCCCATAAAGTATATGTAATATATCCTTGATTAGCCTCAACGATATAGTCTTGACCGTCTGTCTGTCCGTATGAACACCTAGATCTCAGAGACTATAAGAGATAGAGCAACAAATTTCGATAGTGGATAGTGTTTCTTATTGTTGCAAGGAGATCAAGTTTGTTTGTGCAGCTGCACCTGATCAGCTGATATGTTACTCAATATACTAAAAAATACTAAAAAAATATACTAAAAATATCAAAATAATATATTAAAATTTTCTTTGTTCGAAGTTATTAGCTTGGCGGCACTTTAGTTGGTTTATTGAACACCATTATTATGTCGCGGAGTGTCATAGCAACTAGCTAGGCAGCACTAGCATTTGCACGTGGTAACGCCTTATAAAAGTAATTTCTTAATAACTTCTGTGTTTTTTATCCGATTGTAACCAAATTCGCAGAGATCATTAAGACGGTGATTAATATTGTGCGTACCATAATTGAACGTTCTTGGTTTTAAAAAACGCTTGCAATTCAGTTTTTTTCAATTTGCATGGGCGGAAGGGGGCGTGGCCAAAATGAAAAACAAACTTGATCTGCGTGCAACAATATGACATACTGTCGCGAAAAATTTGTTGCTCTATCTCTTATAGTCTCTGAGATCTAGGTGTTCATACGGACGGACAGACGGACATGGCTATATCGTCTCGGCTGTTGACACTGATCAAGAATATATATACTTTATGGGGTCGGAGATGCTTCCTTCTGCCTGTTACATACATTTTCGGTCGGCACAAAGCCATAATACCCTTCTACCCTTTGGGTAGGCGGGTATAAATATAACGAAATTAACTTTGTTCAAAATGATTAGCTTGGAAGCATTTTATTATACCCGCCTACCCAAAGGGTAGAAGGGTATTATGACTTTGTGCCGACCGAAAATGTATGTAACAGGCAGAAGGAAGCATCTCCGACCCCATAAAGTATATATATTCTTGATCAGCGTCAACAGCCGAGACGATATAGCCATGTCCGTCTGTCCGTCCGTCCGTCTGTCCGTCTGTCCGTCCGTCCGTACGAACACCTAGATCTCAGAGACTATAAGAGATAGAGCAACAAGTTTTTCGCGACAGTATGTCTTATTGTTGCACGCAGATCAAGTTTGTTTTTGATTTTGGCCACGCCCCCTCTCGCCCCCGTAAATCGAATAAAACCGAATTGCAAGCGTCTTTTTAAACCTAGAACGTTCGATTTTGGTACACACAATACTAATCACCATCTTAATGATATTTGCGAATTTGGTTATAATCGGATAAAAAACACAGAAGTTATTAAGATATTACTTTTATAAGGCATTACCACGTGCAACTGCTAGTGCTGCCTAGCTAGTTGCTATGACACTCTGCGACATAATAATGGTGTTCAATAAACCAACTAAAGTGCTGCCAAGCTAATAATTTCGAACAAAGAAAATGTTGATATATTATTTTGGTATTTTTTAGTATATTTTTTTTAGTATTTTTTCAGTATATTTAGAAAAATATAATATTTGGATGGTTAAATTGGGTGGCGGGTATCTCACAGTCGAGCAAACTCGACTGTAGCTTTCTTACTTCTTATGTTTATTGAACACCATTATTTTTACTGAGTGACATACTAGCTGAACAGGTGCAGCTGCACCTAATTTCACCTTATAAAAGTAATTCTTTATTAAATTCTGCGTTTTTTGTATGCCACAACTGAACGATCTAACTGAACTTCTAACGGACATGGCTATATCGTCTCGACTGTTGACGCTGACCTAGAATATATATACTTTATGGGGTTGGATTCTACCTTTGGGTAGAAGGGTATAAAAATTAATAACTTTATAATGTCGATTGCAAATGATTCATTTTTACTTGAATTAAATAAAAATTATTGATATTTATATACATACATCACACAATAATATATCGACGAAATCAAAATCTCCCAAAGTTCACACTCCCTTACTGTTGTTTCGCTGCCTGCATCTACGCTGACGCTTGCATTGAATTGACTTTTGAAAAATGCTATCTCGTTTGCACTCACGTGCCTACAAATGAGTAATGATAGCAAATTATGAATTGACCCATTAATATCTTCTAACTTCCTTCGATAACATTCGGAACACCAATATAAAATAACATATTTAAAATCCTTACCAAAATATATGCTGATAGCATTAAATAAGAAAACAATACAGATTTTGGTTATTTTTATTGAATCGCAAAATATATCGAATGTTGCATATTGATACATACCAAACTTGCACGTTACAGCTATAGTTAAACAAGTAAGAAAGCTAGTGTTGAATTTGCTCGACTGGGAGATTCCTGCCACACCTTTTTTTCTGAGTGGAATTTGTTAGGTCATGGATTTTGTAAAAATTATGAAATTCATTTTTGATATACACTATCATAATCACCATCTACATGATTTCTTTAAGTTTAGTAACGATCGGATAAAAAACACAGAAGTTATTCAAGAAAGGGGTGAAATCAGGTACAGCTGTACCTGTTCCGTGGCTATGCCACTTTAAGATATAAAAAAAGGTATCAATAATCCTAGTCAAATTCTGTAGAGCTAATAATTTAGACAGTGGTATATTGCTATATACATATTTTCTGGTATATTTTTTATATTCTAAATTATCAAAAAAATACTATAATCCAGAGTTATTTTTTAATGTTTGTTGCATTAAGTAAAAATGGCAGGTATCTCATAGGAGAGCAAATTCGACCGTATCTTTGTTACTTGTTTGCATAACTTCTATATTTATTGACCAATTGTGCTTTAGTCAGTGCCAATAATTTTTCCAAGTGTATCTCGAATATCTAAAAAATTTTAAAAGCAATTACGATTGCACTAAGACCATGATTGGAATTCGAAATTTAAAAGACAACTTTAAGTTCAGTGTTCGTTCTATTCGCACTTATTTTGTTTCAAGTAATCGAAGTAAAATGACATATAAAGATCACGTCATGGCGCCCTCAGGTTTATTCCAGTACCGTTAACTGATAAGCAGCAGTCATTGGAAAGTGTGGATGCATAGGCTAGTGCAAGCGTGGCCAAATTTTTGATTTTTACTTTACTTTGAGACCAGCAGCAAAACAGTTTGACATTTTTGACTTGCACCGCTTGTAAAATATAATAGCAATTGAAAAACTCGTGGATGTAATGCGACATTAAAATTGTAAAAAGAGTGACAAAAAGTTGTTGATTACTACCAAGTGTACCTGCTTAATTCTGTATTAAGCATTTCTAGGGCTGACGAGGTTCGGATTTTCGTTCAGTTTCCAAGAGTATAGTATGAAGCATATAAAGTGAAGCTAAATAAAAATTTTGTTGCAAGTAGCAAAATAGTTATTGTTTATACCTGCCGACCCAAAGACTAGAAGGGTATTAGAACATTGTGCAGACCAAAAATTTGTATAGGAGGCAAAAAGAGCCATCTTCGATCCCACAAATTATATATTTATGATCAGCGACGACAGCCAAGACGATATCTGACCTTGATTATTTTCAATCGTGGTGTGCTATAAATTTATTAAATCTTAATTGCAATAAACGTAAACTTAGGACATTTTTTAGGGGTTTTCTCCATTTAAATAACTATCATCTTAATGATACTCGACTTGAGCGAATAGAGTCAGTATCTGATTTAGGTATCCTTCTTGATTCAAAATTATAGTTTGATAAGCATATTTTGGCTGCTTCTAATAGAGCCATGGATGTCCTTGGATTTATTAAACGTTGGTCAAAAGAATTTAACGATCCCTACATTACTAAACACTTGTACATCTCACTGGTTCGTCCTTTTCTTGAGTATGGATCTAATATCTGGTTCCCCCAGTATAGGGTTCATCAAGATAGGCTTGAAACAGTGCAGAAACAATTTCATCTTTTTCCTCTTCGTAGTCTTAGCTGGAATCCCACAATTAGATTGCCTTCGTATCGTAGTAGACTTTTATTACTAAACCTTCCTTCTCTTTCTGACCGTAGAACTATGTTAGGTGTAGTGTTTCTACATAGACTAATCATTGGCGAAATTGACTCATTGCAGTTGACAAGTCAGATTAGCTTTGCCATTCCGGTCAGAACGACTAGAAATTTCCTTCCCCTCTCACTTTCCCGTTGTAGTACTAACTATGCCAGTCACAATCCTTTCCGTATTTTAT
Organism: Drosophila pruinosa; assembly: GCA_018150935.1. Lineage (NCBI taxonomy): Eukaryota > Metazoa > Arthropoda > Insecta > Diptera > Drosophilidae > Drosophila > Drosophila pruinosa. The sequence continues at coordinate 960,142 of JAECWR010000081.1, forward strand.
GTGTAAATTATAATAACTTTTCTAGTCTAGTTAATAATACTAACACTACCTTAGAAATTAAAACATTACTCCTAGATACATTAGCTCGTATTTAAGAATAGTTCTAATTATTATTATTAGTAGTAATAGTATTATTATTATTATTTTATTCTTTTTATTAATACAATTTGGTTGTTTTGTTTGTGTTAAGTGTTCGCGACCTCAGTTCCCGCACGTTTTGCGGTTGCCCCTCGGTCGGATGGGCGGGTGGTCGTGTCTGCCTAGGTCCGCGCGTTAACAAGCGCGAGCTTGGTGTCACTGGGCCACTTGATCGTACTGCCGTTAGTACGTCAACGTCCAAGAAATATATAGCCATGTCCCTCTGTTCGACAATCCCTCCATTCGAATGAACGCCTAAATCTCAGAGACTATAAGAGCTAGAGCAACCAAATTCTCCGGATTGTTTTAGATTTGGCAATGCCCCCTTCCGCCCCTGCAAATCGAAAAAACCAAATTGCAAGCGTCGTTTTAAGCTTAGAACGGTTTTGGTGTACAAAATGTTAACCACCATCTTAATGAACTCTAAAAATGTGGTTACAATCGGACAATAAACACAGAAGATACTTGAGATATAGTTTTATGAGGCAAAATCAGGTGCAGCTGTACCAGTTCAGTTGCTATATCACTCAGTGACATAATAATGGAGTTCAATTAATCTAAAAAAGTGCTATCAAGCTAATCATTTTGAACTCAGTTCGTTTTGGTGAATTTTTTTTGAATATTTAATATGTTTTTTCGAATATTTTCGAGTATATATTCGAAAAATAAAATATTTCTATGGTCGATTTTAGTTTTCGTTCCATTCGGTGGCGGGTATTTCGCAGTCGTGCAATCTTGACAGTAGCTAACTTAGCAATCATGGTAAAACTATCGCCAAAAATTATATATTAAATTACATGTGAGTATACAGCAAAGTATATTTATTTTAATCATGATTGACTTGTAATTCAGCTTGTATATTATTAAAATATTTGATAATAAATGGTAATGTAATGGAAATTAGGAATATATTTTAACGAAATTTGCATATGTGTAAGTACGATTGTTTCCACAGCATATATATATATATATATATATATATATATATATATATGTATATACGAGGTGTCCTCCACTTCGTGGAGGAACGCTCGCTTCGATCGCTTACCTTTTCCGCCCTCATGGAACTGCGCGCGCGCTCTCCCCCGCGCCCCCGTATCCTCACTCCCTCCACGCCACTTGCGCTCATTTATATATAAGAGAGATCGAGAGAGAGAGATAGTATTCTTCGCTCGCTCACCTCTTTGGTATTTTTTAGTATATTTTAAAATGATGCCCGGAGGAGAAGCACACCTCTTTGGTATTTTTTAGTATATTTTAAAATGATTCCCGGAGGAGGAGCAGAACGCTCGCTTCGCTCGCTCACCTCTTCCGCCCCCACGGAGCTGCGAGGTGTCCTCCACTTCACTCCGCTACGCTGCGCTGCGTTCCGGAAAGCTCGCTTCGCTCGCTAACCTCTTTGGTATTTTTTAGTATATTTTAAAATGATGAACTCTTTTGTTTTTTTTAGTATATTTTAAAATGATTCCCGGAGGAGGAGGAGCAGAAAACTTTTATATATAATACAGAGATAACAACATACATCGTCCATGAGCTTACGGAGGAAGATAAAACCCACACGTAAGTGAACAAAGTATTCGTACACACAGATATTGTGTACTTTTACATTTGCCATAAATATTTATACCCGCCTATCCAAAGGGTAGACCGAAAATGTACGTAACAGGCAGAAGGAAGCATCTCCGACCCCATAAAGTATATGTAATATATCCTTGATTAGCCTCAACGATATAGTCTTGACCGTCTGTCTGTCCGTATGAACACCTAGATCTCAGAGACTATAAGAGATAGAGCAACAAATTTCGATAGTGGATAGTGTTTCTTATTGTTGCAAGGAGATCAAGTTTGTTTGTGCAGCTGCACCTGATCAGCTGATATGTTACTCAGTGACATAGTAATGGTGCTCAATAATCACAATAAAGTACTACCAAGCTACTCATTTTGAACAAAGTTAATTTCGGTATATCATTTTTGTTAATTTTTTAATATATTTTCAGTATATTTTTTCAAATATAATATTTCGATGATCGCTCTTATTTATTTTTCCATTCAGTAAAATTGGGTGGCGGGTATCTCACAGTCGAGCAAGCTCAACAGTAGCTTTCTTACTTGATTAGTATATTTTCAGTAAATTTTTGTAAAATATAATATTTCGATGGTCGCTCTTATTTATTCTTCCATTCAGTAAAATTGGTAGGAGGGTATCTCACAGTCGAGCAAACTCGACAGTAGCTTTCTTACTGGTTTTTTATAAGTAATAAAATACCCACACGTACTATGTATCACAGTTATTACTCAAATCTATAAGAAACGATGGTCCGTAGTATTAAGAATCTTCACAAACAGGACAATGTATTATATCTTAAAATGAAATTATTTGGAATTCAGAAAAGTTCACTTGTTTGACTCGTTCCAAAAGAAACGGAATAAACTTGTGAATTTATTTGAATTTTATATGTTATTAATTTTATCTTTCGTCCCGAGTAGAGCATAGTCAATGAAGAAGTAGAATACATAGATGCTATAGAACGTTGAAAGGCGCGTCAGTTTACGCGACTGTTCGTCCAGGTATTGTGGGTAAAGAAAGAGGAACTTCAAACCACTAGGGTTCCCAAAAATAGTAAAATAGTCCCAAAATAGTAACATACAGAAATATAACATAAATATTCCCATTTGTAATCTTCCTTTAATAAACCCCACCGTCACTAAATTTGATTTGAGAAGTAAAGATTGCCCATTTCACTTCACTCAAACACAACTTTTAATAGACCAGTTAGAGTTCAAAACCATTGTATGATGCTATGTAAACTGTTCATATATGTATTATGCTATTCTATTGTTATAATATAATAATAATAATAATAATTTAATAAATTTTGCAGTAGAGCTCCCTATTCGATGTTTGTCTTTATTTTGTAGTCCACAAGTGTCTGATAGACCGTTATGTCTGACTAATAACTAACAAAGTTAAAAAATAAAATGTCAAAGCTCTATAAGTAATATTTCCCTCTTATATTTTTCTCGCTATTCTGTTGCTCAGTTCGATTTCTGCAGCGTAAATAATCATTGCTACAACAATTACATGAAAAGGTTCAGATAAAATAGTCCAGCTTTTAATGATCATGATATTGACAATCTGATTGCTGATTTTTTTCAAACGACCTATTCCTTACCAACATTTCATAGAGCTCTGCCTATGTCCGTCTATCCGTCCGTCCGTATGAACACCCAGATCTCACAAAAAATACGTTTGTCTTATTTTTTGACGGGCAGATCAAGTATATTTTTGATTCTTGAAACGCCCCTTTTGCCCAACAAATCGAAAAAAACAAAATTGCACGCGTCATTTTAAACCTAGAATCTGCTATTCAAATGCACACAATGCCAATAACCATCTTAATAACAATGTTAAAAAACGCCTATTGACTCTGGTGTGGTTAAGGCACTCCGACCGGAATATGTTAACAAGCAGGTCATTCGAGACGGTAAGCTAAAGATCGACTGAATAAGATGTAGAGTGCGAGAAGGGGCACTGAGAAAACGATGCTACAGATCTCTTGAGATTGATCACATCGCAAGTTCCTACAAGAGCCCAATTGATCGCATGCAAAAATGCGTCTAAGTGCTTTATCTGCTTGGCAGAGAACAAGGCCGACACTGCGCACTACGCTAGCAGTAAATATTTTCCCAAGCAGTTAGTAATGGAGTTAATAAGGCTTTAACATGACCAGGATTCTTGAGCTCAACCTGAACCACTGTGCTTCTACACAAAAACCACTGCACCAAACGAACTGTCAATAGACATTGGTCTGTTAAGTACACCTTACAAGCAATGCACGGCTCAGAGTATGCTATGGAAACTACCGGTAGGGCTTCGATCTGGGTATGTGATCTCCAGCAGCCAAGACTGGAATCAAGTCGATCATCTGGAGGTTTTGTACGCGCAAAATAGGGCGAGTTTTGGCTCTAAAGCTGCAACCTGCTACCCAGCCTCAAGCTACTTGACTTTATTGCAATATAGGCAGATTTGACGGATGGTGCGAAGACCGAAGAGAATGTTGTGGTTGAACTCCTTTAACTTCAACGCCTGGGGAGTGGAGTGGAGGCAGTCACCTAGCAAACGCCAGAGGCCTTGTCGTGCTTAAAGTCTTTGTTTCGCAGGACCTGTGCCTGATTAAGCCACGGGTCCCAGTACATCTTCCCAGTACATCTTCTGGAGTGGACTCCATCATAGACCTCACGTTCGTTTGCAGTTCGTTATGGCATCTATCCACATGGACCATAAGTGAGGCATATGCTGCAAGTGACCACAATGCTAAACTTGTGCTCCTGGACCGAATAGCAGTCCCACATTAAGTCGTCATTTTAAAGTGGATACACTATGCCCCGCTGCATTGGCAGAGCCGCTGCATTTGCAGATCCACCATAGGCACGAATGCAGATCGAAACGCGGATTTATTAATGTTGGCCGTGGTTAAGGCATGCGAATATGGTAAGCAACGTCGTCGGTCTTTCAAGCATCATCGCAGACCAGTAGGCCATTAGTGGACCAAGGCATTGCGGAAACAAGACGCATCGAAGTGCATCAAAGCAAGACGGATATGGCAGCGCTCCCGCGGAAGGCCCTCGTTTAAGGAGAATAGTCTTAAGTACACCGCTAGGTGCCATGAGCTTAAAAAAGCCATAAGGAGGAGTAAGACTGAACGATTCTTTGAAATAAAGGAGAAGGAGGACACAATGGTGTAGATTGTAGCTGCTACAGGATGGATACAGCGCAGCCAACGTAGCTTTTCCGGAGGCTCGTGACATAACCGAAACTGAGGTAATAAATGTGGCAAGTGTAATCACTGACTCAAAGGCACCAGGTCCAGACGCAATTCCTAACAAAGCTGTGAAACTTCCAGTAATACTTAAACCGTACAGTACAAATTAGCTGCGTCAAACAGGGTGGCTTTCCAACTCTGTAAAAGATACAGAACTTGTTGCTCATCCTGAAGCCAAACTTACCCAATAAGTCGCCGTCAGCATATACACTGAAGCAATAATACGTAACTGTCTAGAGTAGATAATTAGGAAGGCAGGCGATATCTCCCGGTTTGGTTATTGCTTGTCCCACTGTGCACTGCGCAAAAGCTCCCGATCGAACGGGACATGTAGCTGAATAGCAGAGCTTACGCTGAGTGGCTGGGTAGCAGAGCTTACGCTCAGCTCGGCACAGCAGAAGTCAAAAGGTTACCAATAAGAGAAATTAATACGCTAAAACACACCGGTCGGACCTCACTTGTCGCGAGTGAGAGTCTAATCAGAATTTGAGTGCACGCACCTCTTATACAGTTAATATAAGTTCGAACGTAATTACTCTTGTGCTTTTATATATAGAATACATACACAGAAAGACGATCTGTTATTGTATATTAAGAATAAAGTGAATATTAGAGATATCATTGCGTTGCATTTTGTGTCAGAATCCTCTCCTACAATGACCTCCCATACATAAGGAGTTCACAAGTGTTCACTCTCCATTGCAATATGGTTTGTTCAAGGCGCGGTCGCTAGAAAAGTCACTGCATTCTCAAGCTCCAGACAACGCTACGATACTTGGGTTCGCAGACGACATTGCGCTTGTGGTGACCGTCAAATTCCTGTTGTTGTGCATCGGCAGCTATTATTAAGGACTGGCTGGCTTCGGTGGGATTACACCTATCGGATCACAAAACGGAGGCAGCACTGGTGAGCAGCAGGCAAGTCGTCGAAGTTGCGCATATTAATTGGAAGCAGCATCATCATATTGAGCAGAGCCATTGGCTACCTAGGCGGCAGCATCAACACGGGGTTGAGCTACAGAGAGCACCTGCAATAAACTGGCAAAAAAGCGGCGGTCATTAGCCATGCACTGAGGAGAATAATGGTAAATTAACGCGGTTCCAAGCTATCTGCTTCAAAGCGTGGTGAAAGGCATTTTGCTTTATGGAGCCCATGTTTGGTGATAAGCCATGCGCATACGAACTTACTTAAGATGACTTAAGTCATCCTAAAGCCCGAACCATCTCCGATGAGGCGGCCCTACTAATCGCGGGCATTGCGCCACTAGACCCATTGGTGACGGAGAGAGCTGCAAGCTATAATGCAAAGTGCTCTGCCTCGCGTTCAGTCTGGACCATGATCATTTGGCAGGAGAGATGGGACTCTTCTACGAAAGAATGTCGAGCGTCCTTTCGTCACCGCCCTATTATTAGTCTGGAGAGGTGAACCTAGCTTTGTATCCATTTAATAAATTTTGTTCAAAATTATTAACTTGGTAGCACTTCATTATGTTTACTGAGCACCATTATTATGTCAAGGAGTGACATAGAAACTAACTAGGTGCAGCTGCACCTGATTACGCCTTATAAAAGAAATTCTTTAATAACTGTGTTTTTTATCCGATTGTAACCAAATTTATAGAGATAATTAATATGATGATTAGTATTGTGTGTGTCAAAACGTTCTAGCTTTACCATAAAGCTTGGAAATCGTTTTCGAATTACGGGGGCGGAAAGGGGCGTGCCCAACATCTAAAATAAACTTCATCTGTCCACCGAGTTTTTACATGTTATCTCCAAATTTGGGAGCTCTAGCTTTAATAGTCTTTGAGATCTCGATGTTCATACAGATAGACGGACAGACGGATATACAGATAAGGCTATATCGACTCGGCTGTTGATGCTGATCAAAAATATATATAGTTTATAGGGTCGCAGACGTCATACTCCAGACAGACTCCTTCTGCTAAAAAGATAATATAATGAAAATTGAAAAAAAAAATATGTAAAACTATGTTAAACTGGGTATATAAAGTTCAATATAATAGGATCAAACATTTGTTTCAAGGATTGGGGAAAAACACAATCAGATCACTGTGTTGGTGTTAGTTACTAAAACTACTGCTTAAAAAGTTTAAAATTAATTTCTTAATAATAAGCAAAGAGGGCTCAGTGGCGAAAACATGAGAAGTTCTATTGTAATCGACACAGAGAACACGATGGGTTCATGCAACATATAATATAATTAGTGGAACATGTATTAAATTATAAGGGTGTAAAATTACGAGTTCTTTTAGTGGAAATAGTATAACAAATTTTATTTAATAACACCGAAGAATCAATAAATCCACCAATTAGCTTATGAACAAAACCCTACGTTTAGTTAGAGATGGACGATTAATTAAAAGATGTCTACCAGAAACCCAGTTGAAGCGACGGAGGACAAAAAGTAAAAACTTCTTTTGTACTGACTCAATTCTGTCTTGGTGAACATAATATTGTGGGGACCAGACACAAGAACCATATTCAACAAGTAAGAAAGCTACTGTCGAGTGTGCTCGACAGTGAGATACCCGCCACCCAATTTCACCATCGAAATATTATATTTTAAAAAAATATACTGAAAAAGATACTGAAAAATTATACTAAAAATATACCAAAATTATTTACCAAAATTTTCTTTGTTCGAAATTTTTAGCTTTGCGGCACTTTAGTAGGTTTATTGTCACGGAGTGTCACAGCAACTAACTAGGTTCTGCTGCACGTGGTAACGCCTTATAAAAATATTTTCTTAATAACTTCTGTGTTTTTTATCCGATTGTAACCAAATTTTCAGAGATCGTTAAGATGATGATTAGTATTGTGCGTGCAAAAACTGAACGTTCTAGGTTTAAAATTACGTTTCGTTTTTCATTTTTTCGATTTACGGGGGCGGAAGAGGGCGTGGCAAAAATCGAAAAAAAACTTGATCTGCGTGCAACAATAAGACACACTGTCCTGAAAAATTTGTTGCTCTATCTCTTATAGTCTCTGAGATCTAGGTGTTCACACGGACAGACAGACGGGCATGGCTATATCGTCTCGGCTGTTGACGCTGATCAAGAATATATATACTTTATGGGGTCGGAGATGCTTCCTTCTGCCTGTTTTATACATTTTCGGTCGGCACAAAGCCATAATACCCTTCTACCCTTTGGGTAGGCAGGTATATAAATTTGACGAACAAGAGAAGCATAAAGTAATTTTATCGTATAATGGTCATCAAACTCCTTGGACCATCGATTAATGAAGCCAATAACTGGAGTTGCCTTATTAACTGCAAATGAAATATGGTGGTCAAATTTCAACTTATGATCTAGTAATATACCAATATCCTCAACATTATTCAATTTCTTGATGTTAATCCGTTCGAGACTATAACATACTATATGTGGTGAGGCTCTATAAAATGACATAACATTACATTTTGAACAATTAAGTAGCAACTTGTTCTCATTACGCCAATTTGAAAGCAGATTAAGATTTGCTTGCAAAAAGCAATGAGAGCTAAAGGCATTGTACGAGAAGCACAACTTCACATCGTCAGCATACATGTAAGTTCTCTTTTATTATATGAACGAAAAAATAATTTTATATAATATTAGATCATTATATCAGTACAAAACAGACCGTTGAATGAGTTGGACGCGTTTTTAGTGCGAGGCTTCGTCGGTAAGTGTTTTCCGTTTCTTGTAGGTGAAAAATAAGAATTAACAAGTAAGAAAGCTACTGTCGAGTGTGCTCGACTGTGGGATACCCGCCACCCAATTTTATCATCAAAATATTATATTTTTCAAAAATATACTGAAACAAGTAAGAAAGCTACAGTCGAGTTTGCTCGACTGTGAGATACCCGCCACCCAATTTTACCATCAAAATATTATATTTATATAATAGTATAAAAATATACTGAAAAAATATTTTAAAAAAATATACTAAAAATACCAAAATAATATATAAAAATTTTCTTTGTTCGAAATTATTAGCTTGGCGGGACTTTAGTTGGTTTATTGAACACAATTATTATGTCGCGGAGTGTCATAGCAACTAACTAGGTGCAGCTGCATGTGGTAACGCCTTATAAAAGTAATCTCTTAATTACTTCTGTGTTTTTTATCCGATTGTAACCAAATTCGCAGAGATCATTAAGATGGTGATTAGTATTGTGCCTACCAAAATTGAACGTTCTAGGTTTAAAACGACGCTTGCAATTCAATTTTGTTCGATTTATGGGGCCGGAAGGGGGCGTGGCCAAAATCAAAAACAAACTTGATCTGCGTGCAACAATAAGACATACTGTCGTGAAAAATTTGTTGCTCTATCTCTTATAGTCTCTGAGATCTAGGTGTTCATACGGACAGACGGACATGGCTATATCGTCTCGGCTGTTGACGCTGATCAAGAATATATATACTTTATGGGGTCGGAGATGCTTCCTTCTCCCTGTTACATACATTTTCGGTCGGCACAAAGCCATAATACCCTTCTACCCTTTGGGTAGGCGGGTATAAATATACCATAATAATATACCAAAATTTTGTTTGTTCGAAATTATTAGCTTTGCGACACTTTAGTAGGTTTATTGAACACCATTATTATATCGCGGAGTGTCATATCAACTAACTAGGTGCAGCTGTACCTTATTACGCCTTATAAAAGTAATTCTTTAATAACTTCTGTGGTTTTTATCCGATTGTAACCAAATTTTCAAAAATCATTAAGATGATGATTAGTATTGTGCGTATTTTGGGTAGGCGGGTATAACAATAAATTTAAAGTGGAGAAAAATTAATGAATTTGAAATCAGTAGTCTAAACCACATGAATTGACAGGCAGCCTGTGCGAAGTAACGCCAAAGAAAAGTATATTCATAACTGGTGTTATGATTAAGATAAGTGCATAATTGACTAAAATTAATAAGTGCCATGCGTAATAAGCTCGAAATATGAGCAGCGATCCAAAGAATTTGCGTAGAAGCTCTGTAAATCCAAGAAACGCCTGTTACTTTTACTTCTCAACACGCGATATCGACGAGGAAAGTAAGTCAACAAAGAGCAACCCGGCTCTACTGATCGTCGACAGCATCCCAACTCCTACATCATGCCAACTCCAAACCAATGCCTAACCCCACCATGGTCGGCTTCTACGGAAGAAGCTCCAACAACTAGCAGCGCTACAATTTCTGCAGTCGCAGCAAAAGCACCACCAACAACTAAACCAACAACCAATATTGCGAATTCGGTGCCAACGGCCGCAGAGTAAAATACAATGGAGACAGAAACCTTATGCTTCGATAAGCGACAAGCGGTCCCGGCTATACAGACCGGTATGGATCGCTACACCCAGATTAAGCGTAAGCTGAGTCCACTTAAATACGGTTGGTAATAATCTATAGATCAACCGTACCAACAAAAGCAACGATCAAGCTAGGAGTTCCAATGATAACCGTTTTTCCATCTTAGCAGAGGCGGAGAATAACCAAGCAGAGTTGCGACTGGAGACCCAAAAGAAACCAAAGCTCCCCCCTTATATAAGGGAAGAAAGCTCAAACGCCCTGATCAACAAAATTGTTGGGAACATTCACCAAACCAAAGTTCAAGCGAAGTCCGAAGAACACTTCCGAGGTATATCTATGTACCTGGAGGAAACAAAAAAGAACTTCAACACCTAATCAACTAAAAAACAGCAAGGGACTACAAGTTGTACTAAAAAGAATCGAACCTGACGTAGCCTCCTCTGAGATTCAAGAAGCCCTTAAAGCCAAGAAAGCTTCTGTGCCAAAAAGCCGCAACCGCTCTTCAAGGTCGAGCTCGAACCAGATAGAAAAGCCTTAAATAAAAGCGAAGTACACCTGATCTACAAGCTGCATCTCTTACTGCATCGAAGGATCACCGTGGAAGAACCACATAAACGCAACGGCCCTTTACAATGCACAAACTGCCAGGAGTATGGACACACCAAGACATACTGCCCACTTCAGGTAGTCTGCGTAGTCTGCGGAGACTTCCACAACTTCGTAAATTGCCCCGCAAACAAAGAAGACCCCCTAAAGAATAAGTGTGGCAACTATGGAGGAAACCATACGGCAAACTACAGAGGTTGTGCGGTCTACAAGTAGTTGACGAGTCGCATGCAACGAGCGACAGCTACGCGTCAACAAAATACGCAAAATGCGTATTATAACTCAAAAAGTACGCCAGATGTATTTTTCGCAAAGGTAGCCAGATCATCATTCGGTCCGCTAAATACCACTAAGGGCATTTCCTACGCCGAAGTACAACGAACAGGCATGGAAAATCCACTCCAGCCACACTCAGAAAACGCTCAGCAGCTCCCAAGGCAGACTCAAAGCAATATGGAAACTATGATGTTTACCATGCAACAAAGTATGATGGAACTCATGTCATTTATGAAAACAACTATGCAAACCCTTGATCAGAACCAGAACATGATGATTCAGTTGTTTGTAGCACAACAGTCCAAATAATAAATGTCTCACCTACGTACAAATATCCATGTGGAATGCCAATGGCATTTCCCGGCATAAACTTGAAATATCGAAATTCCTAAATGTAAACGATATCGACGACATGCTGCTGGTTGAAACGCACCTCACACGGAGATATAACTTCCATATAAGATGTTATACCTTCTACCGCACAGATCATCCGGATAGCAATGCCCACCGCGGAACCGGCGTTGTAATTAGACAACGTATCAAATACCACTTTCACCAAAGTTTTGCAACAAATTACTTGCAAGCCACATTCATAAATGTGCAGTCAGGAAACGGCAACCTCTGCATTGCCGCTGTCTGCTGCCCACCTTGATTTACTATCTCTGAAGGTCAATTCACTCATTCAACTCACTGAAGGATCGCTGCATAGCTGGAGGAGACTACAATGCCAAACACACGCACTGGGGATCACGCCTCGTGACTCCCAAGGGAAGGCAACTGTATAATGCACTTATACAAGTGAGCAATAAATTGGACTACATTTCTCCTGGTAGCCCCACATATTGGTCTGCAGACCCCAGATCCCTGATCTAATTGATTTCGCGGTGACAAAAAACATCCCACGCGATCTAATGAGCGCCATGGCCCTACCGAATCTCTTATCTGACCACTCGCCTCTCTTGTTAACCCTTCTTCAAACCCCAGAAATTACGGACCACCGCTATAGGCTAACGTCGCACAACACTAACTGGATGAAATACAGAAACTCACATACTTTTCCCACATTGAGCTAACTCCTCAACTAAATATCAAAGCGGACATCGACTACTCTACCGCCGCTCTGGAAGAGGTACTCGTCACAGCAGCCAGGATCTCAACACCAAAACGGAAGGATCTGGAAATTAGAATGTTCAAAACCAGCATGCAAATTGAACAGCTGGTTCTGGAAAAGAGGCATCTGCGACGGGCGTAGCAAACCACCAGATCGCCATGCTCAAAGCAACGTCTTAATGAAGCCACCCGCAAACTAGACCGGGCTCTGAAGCAAGATGCTGAAAATGCACAACTAAAATATATTGAAAAACTCTCGCCAACTAGTGCAAAGCATCCCTTGTGGAGGGCTCACCCAAATCTAAGCTCTCCGACTGAAACCGTTACCCCAATAAGAAATTCTTCAGGTTGCTGGGCCCGCAGCGACAAACAAAGAGCCGAAACATTTGCCTTACATCTCAGGGGCGTCTTCCAGCCGAACCCTGCACCAAATGCTTATGTTTTTCCGCAAATCCACTCCGAAACGGAATCTACGCCAACTTCATTTCGGCGGAACGAGATTACAAAAGTCATTAGGGAGCTAAAACCAAAAAAGGCTTCAGGCGGTGACCTAATACCTACAAAAATGATAATGGAACTTCTGTACTGTGCTGTTGAGGTCCTATGTAAACTCTTCAATTGAATCATAAGTCTCGGCTACTACCCAAGTAAATGGAAAAAATACAATATTATAATGATACCGAAGCCCGGAAAAGATCACACGATTCCGTCATCTTACAGATCAATAAGTTTATTATCATGTCTGTTCAAAATATTTGAAAAATGCCTTCTAACGCGCATAATACCATATATGAGAGCTCACAGTATTATACCAGCCCATCAATTTGGCTTCTGAGAAAAACATGGAATTATCGAGCAAGTTAACAGAATAACATCAGAGATTCGCGCAGCCTTCGAGCTTAGAGAATATTGCAGCACGATATTCCTCGATGTATCTCAAGCATTCGACCGCGTCTGGCTCAAAGGTCTTATCCATAAAATTAAAGCACACTTGCCTGGGTACACTCATAAACTCCTTGAATCTTATATCTACAACAGAGCCTTCCAAGTGAGGTGCAACACAACAATATCCGACAACTACACTATCGAAACTGGAGTCCCACAGCGCACTTGGGCCAACTCTATTCGTCCTTTACATGGCGGATATTCCCACGAGTGACCGACTAACAACATACACCTTTGTTGACAACACTGCGATCCTTAGACGCTCCAGATGCCCAGTCCGTGCAACAACCCAACTCGCCAACCACCTCATGGTAGTCGAGAAGTGGCTATTTGACTGGCGTATCAAAATAAGCGAACAAAAGTGTAAACACATAACGTTTACTCTTAACAGACAAACTTGCCCTCCACTCTGCCTGAATAGCACGCAGATGAAGTAACGTATATCGGCATCCACCTCGACAGACGTCTAACATGGCGTAGAGATATCGAATGCAAGAAACTACACCTAAAATTCAAAGCCAGCAGCCTCCACTGGATTATAAACGCCCGATCGCCCTTGCGTCTGGACTACAAGGTCCTGCTTTACAACTCCACTCTTAAGCCAATCTGAACGTATGGCTCCCAGCTTTGGGAGAACGCGAGCAGAACCAACATAGACATCATACAGTGAGCTCAATCAAAAATCCTGCGAACTATCACTGGGCCACCATAGTATATTCCAAACCAAAACATCCACAGGGACCTCGGCATTCTCGCAGTAAAAGATGAAATAGACAAGCAAAAAGTGTCCTACAATAAAAAAAACTCTCTGCCCACCCAAATCCCCTCGCAAGGGTCTTGACTCGAGTTTCCAACCGAACCCGCCTGCAACGTACCGACCTTCCAACCCAGTCATAATTTGTCAGGGCCATTTCTACTGTTCCAGTCTACATGACTGCTAGTTAGGTTGTAGTATAAGATTTGATACACTTATTGCTAGTCTCGAAAATGAGAAGATTCAATAAATAAAAACAAAGTATAAAAAAAAAAAAATATTATTAGATTTAGGTTATTATATTAGATTTGCTTGTGTTATTACTAAGGTTCTTTAACTATGTGCGTTTATTTAAATTTAAATGGACAAAAATTGTGTTCACATTATCGATAGTTTACAGCTTAGCGTCAATTGATTACACCATGATTTAGACATGTTGCATCGTGAACTAAGTTTCTGACTCTTAATAGTGTTGACCATTCCGAGTCTCTCAAGCTTGTGCCTGGTCAGATCCAATTCCTACATTCGGCTCACCTGATGCTGTATTCGTCCCGAATGTCTTCATATATTCTGCTGCTGTTGAAGTCTTATATGGTCCATCTCCATCACCTACTTTCTCGATATCATATTTGCCGTATTTGTGGACTTTAACTACCTTGTACGGTCCAAGGTACTTTCCCTTTAACTTCAATCCTACCCCGCATTGTACACGCTAAATGGCTACTAGATCGTTCACTTTATAGGTTTTCTCTGCCTTCCGCTTCTGATTAAATGCATTTTGATTTGAATTTTGTATCTCTGTATATTATCCCTAGCCAACTTTCGTAACTCCTGACGATCTTTATCTAATTCTTCAAACAATGACTGCTGCACTAATTGCTTCATATCTGAGTCCTTAAGGTATCGCATATTAATTCCAGTCTATAGCTTGAATGGAGTGATTTTCGTACTACTTGGTTCAGTATTATTAATCAGCTGCTGAACACGACCTACATACATACTTATACCGTGAACCTGGATTTTCAATTTGGATAACATTAAACAATTATATGCATTCGCCCCACCTGTTCGTTTCCGCGTGGAACACCTGTAAATAAATGTTGTATGTTTTGTTTTTCACTATATGGTTTAAAAGCATTTGCTGTAAAAGCTGTTCCCCTGTCCGACACAATTCTGCACGGATTTCCGAAATTTACTGCCTGCCTCTCTAAACAATTGATAACTTCTTCTACTCCCGTACTTCGATATAACCACACAAATTTAGAAAACGCATCCACAATAACCAAAATGTGATTGTACCGCTTCTAAGTGATTTCCATTGGTCCAACATGATCGATGCGATAGTTACTAATGGAGTATCGCCATTATCGATTGGGTTCAGAAATCCTTCCATTCGACCTGCCTTTGCATTTACCAAAATACTCTCAGCTCAACTAGCAAGAACTCTAGCTACTTTTTCCTTAATCCTAGGAATATAATTAGATTTCTCTAATAAGTCCTGAGTTCTCTTTGCCGAGAAATGACCTTGCTTGTGTGCCATTTGAATGATTTCAACCTCCATACCTGATGGAACAACAAGTCACTCCATGTCAAGGTCCTTGAACAAAATTTGATTGAAAACAGAAGAAACCTCATAGCCTTTACCTTCAACAAGACTTCTAACTACTTTAACCCAGTCGTCTGCCTCAGTCAACATATAGAAAACTACTCTGCTTAGGTCAATATTACACATTTTTGTACCAGACCTATATTCAATCTCATAGTCAAACTTCTGCAAGTACATTGCCCTCCTCGCTACCAACCAAATTTTCGACATAGTGTGTGTAATTATTGTACGCATATCAAGTTTGTTTTTGATTTTGGCCACGCCCCCTTCCGCCCCCGTAAATCTAATAAAACCGAATTATAGGCAGCTGCACCTAGTTAATTGCTGTGACACTCCGTAACATAATATTGGTGTTCAATAAACCAACTAAAGTGCCGCCAAGATAATAATTTCGAACAAAGAAAATTTTGGTATAATTTTAGTATATTTTTTTTAGTATTTTTTCAGTATATTTTTGAAAAATATAATATTTTGATGGTAAAATTGGTCGGCGGGTATCTTACAGTCGAGCAAACTCGACAGTAGCTTTCTTACTTGTTATACCCGCCTACCCAAAGGGTAGAAGGGTATTATGGCCTTGTGCCGACCGAAAATGTATGTAACAGGCAGAAGGAAGCATCTGCGATCCCATAAAGTATATATATTTTTGATCAGCGTCAACAGCCGAGACGATATAGCCATGTCCGTCTGTCCGTCTGTCCATATGAACACCTAGATCTCAGAGACTATAAGAGATAGAGCAACAAATTTTTCAGGACAGTTTGTCTTATTGTTGCACGCAGATCAAGTTTGTTTTTGATTTTGGCCACACCCCCTCCCGCCCCCGTAAATCGAATAAAACCGAATTGCAAGCGTCGTTTTAAACCTAGAACGTTATATTTTGGTACGCACAATACTAATCACCATCTTAATGATCTCTGCGAATTTGGTTACAATCGGATAAAAAACACAGAAGTTATTAAGAGATTACTTTTATAAGGCGTTACCACGTGCAGCTGCACCTAGCTAGTTGATATGACACTCCGCGACATAATAATGGTGTTAAATATACCAACTAAAGTGCCACCAAGCTAATAGTTTCGAACAAAGAAAATGTTGATATATTATTTTGGTATTTTTTAGTATATTTTTTTTAGTATTTGTTCAGTATATTTTTGAAAAATATAATATTTTGATGGTAAAATTGGGTGGCGGGTATCTCACAGTCGAGCAAACTCGAATGTAGCTTTTTTACTTGTTTTTCATTGTCCGAGTAAACGCATTACAAACAGTAGTTATCTTACACTTAGTTCCCAAGACATAAACATGCCGCTTAGTTAACGCTCTTCTAACTGCCAAAACTTCCAACTCCTATGAGTGATATTTCTCCCCACAAGGCTTTGTTTTACGACTCATGTACAAAACTGCGTGAAACAAATTGTCATGTTGCTTTTTCTGAAGCATTACTGCTCCAAACCCAATTTCGATCCATCTGTGTGAATTTTAATAGCCGCCCCAGAATAATACAACTGCAAAACTAGCTACTAACCAACATTGCTTTAAACTGCTCAAATGTTACTTGTTGCAAATCTTTAAACTGGAATTGGCAATCCTTTCGAAGTATATCCGTCAATGGATATGCAATTATCGCATATCTATCCACAAGCTTTCGACGACGTCAAACCCAAAAATCGTTTTATTGCTTTCTGAGCACGTGGTGCAGGATAATTACCTACTGCTTGCGTTTTCTCATCACTTTGTCTTAGTGTCCTATTCTCAACCACATATCCTAGAAATTTTACCTTTCTTTGCATAATTTGACACTTGCTCCAACATTTTTGCTAGCAATTACAATATTGTCCATATACACAACAGCAACACCAAAATCTCGCTTTACAGCCAGAATGAAATGAGTAAACACTGCTGGGGAGTTTTTAATTCCAAAGGGTACGTATAAAAACTCATATTGCCCTTTCTGAGTAACAATGTTTTTGTGACTCCTTTTCAACTGGTACATGAAAGTATTCATTAGTCAATTCTAATGTAGTAAAAACATTAAACCCTTGAATCTTTTCAATCACACTGTCTATTTGTATCATATGAAAATTATCTCTCACTATTTTCTCATTCAGCTTTCTATAATCGCAACAGAGACGTTTCTTCTCAATCTTCTAAGCTACCAGGACAACTGGTGAAGCATATTCGGAGATACTCGGCTTTATGATACCTTCTTTAAGCAACTCACTATATTGGTCATCAACCTTCTGCTCACTATACACTAAACGTCTTTGATGTTGATAAGCCGGTAATTCGTCCGTTTACAGAAGTTTCATTGGAACAGTGCGCGTAGCGCTATGGGCTACAGTAATGTAGCCAGTTGCGCATGCGTGTAGCGCTATTTGCTATAGCGCGTAGCGCTATTTTGCTATCTAAACATAGTGAGTTGCGCATCACTTCACTGATTCTTCTGTTGCTCCGAGACGCTGCAGATCCGTGGATCTGATGGCAGACGCCCTATATATGAAGGAGGGGATTCGATTCCTGCATAAATTATATTATTATTATAAGTGAATCTAAAGCGAATGCAAATTTACCTTTGATAGATGCGAATTTTCACGAATAGTAGTAGGACACTATAAAATATTAGTGCCAGTGCACTTGCCGTACTTTGGCGGTGTTCCCAATAAACTTTTTAAATTAAATTATAATACACTTTGGGCCGATGCCAGTGGATTATTTTTGATTTTAAGGATACTTTCCAAATCACTTGCAATTCGGTCGCTGATGGAAATAAAAGTGAACGAGCAAAGTGATATTGGCTGCGATTAAACTTTTTGCAAGGTTACCATTTAGTCAAAAAGGTCACCTGCAGTAGTTTTGGCAAGGTTGCTAATTAGATACTAGTTAGTTAGTATCTAGTATATTAATGCATTTAGTATAATAATAGATCTAGTATAATAATGCATCTAGTATAATAATGCATCTAGTATAATAATGCATCTAGTATAATAATGGATCTAGTATAATAATGCATCTAGTATAATAATTTACAGCTGATAGGAATCACACTTATTATGCGAACCCAATTGGAAATTGGTTGATAATAAATAAACAAAATATGAAGACATACCAAGTATGTCACAAGTCACAGAGTTTTGTCCTAAGTTGTCCAAAAGATGTTGCTGCAAAGCAACACTCAATCAAGCAAAAACAGCAAAAACCATTAACACTATTTTTTCCGCATATATTTGTTAAACACTTTCTACTTGAACCTCACCGATGCCACGTGTCATTCAAAATTCAAAAAGCAAATCATTGAGCACGGGGAAGTTTGTTAGTAAACACCCAAAAATACTCACTACGAACACATTGGACAATTCAACACCAACACATATTTATCGAAAGATATGTTTAGACAATTTATTAAAATACCTTTACTAGCTTTTTCCATATTTACTCAAAAGCTTTATAATTGTGGTAGAGAAAATCTTTGCACTGCACATTGCTTAATATTTCGCGACACATTTAAGAAACCTAAGTATCACTGAATCGGCTGACTTTGAAAGCGCGCAAAATATTAATATCGTTTCGTGAAAATATTTTAAAATTATTTTTACTATGTCTTGTTATTTGGCCGTCAGCCGTCAGAGGAAGCAAGGGGATCAACATGTAATCCCAGTATTGGCTGGGGCACGTGCCGTCCTTGCTTCTACTGTCGGAAGTGCGACTATACTCTCCACGCGAGGGCGGCTGGAAGCAGGCCTTTAGCACTGTCATGTCTCTGCTAGAGGTGCTGACTAATTGTAGTCGGGCGAAGATCGTGAATCTATAAATCACCCCAATCCAAGGTGGAACAGCATACGCTGACGGATGCATGGCCCGGGGGGTAGCCCGGTATCTAGTATGCGGACTCTGGATACCTGTCGCCCTCCAGCTGGCTGCCACTCCCAATACTACGGGTCTCGACTCCAGTATTCTAGGGGACCCGGATAGGCCACGAACTCCCTTGGACACAGGGTTCGCTAGTGCTGAACTTCCGTCCAGTAGCGGTTCAGTCTGGCAGCAACCTGTCGAGGTATTGTCCTCGGACGAGGAAGCTGACTGCGACCGAATCAGCTTTGCTGCCGACGCTTCCGTGGCCTCTCAGAGGTCAGGCCTTACGGAAGCAGGCTCTCAGATCCAGTTGCTGCGGCTGAAATCTAAGGACGCCTTTGTTAAACTGAAGAGCCGCGAGAAGAAGCTTTTTAAAGTTGCACTCGCAAAGGGCTCTAACAAAGAGGGCTCTCAAGCCATCGCCACTGCGCCCCCCGTTAACACCACGCCTAAGCGGACGCGCGCTGACGTTACCATCGTCGAGCCCACTAGCTCTTCAAAGAGGCCCAAATAGACTCATAAGGAGTCCACGAAACCACTATTCCACATCAGCGCCCTTGACGTCAAATTGCTGAAGGAAACGGAGTTTCCCAAAGCTCACCTCATTAGAGGTTACTTTCAAGTAGTGCTGAGTTTACTCCTGCAACCATCCTGGAATACATTGGGTTCCAGAACGCCAGCAGCTTATCCACAAAGCTGTGGCGGGTGGTGCAGCACAGCCGTGCAACGGCACAACGACTCCCCTCGCAATGTTGGTTGAAGAGTAGTCGTACAGGGCTCTGACGGAGTGCCAAGGGAGGATGAGATTCTGCCTTGGCAAGGCCAACATGATCCTTAAGAATTCAGTTCCTAAAGCGTTCTGCACCACCCCTGCTCCAACCCGTTCCCCACCCGTTTCCTCTCCAGCCAGTGCCTCTCCGGCAACGCTGCCAGTGATTCCGTCCGGGGTGTCAGTATTGACTGACCCTGTGTCCTCCACGAGCGCTGCGGCCGGATCGGTACACAAGGTTCCTTCCCCCACCCCACCGGCCATTGTGGTCACGGCCCCGAAGGGCCCAACTAGACGTGTGACAAGTGGTCACCGTCCGTCAACCGTCAGAGGCAAGGCAAGTGGCCTTGTCTCGACCGCCATCAGGAGGGAAAATGAGCAAACTTAAAGTGCTCCAGGCGAACCTGCACCACGCTAGAGGAGCGTCGGCCACACTATGCAGGGTCATCTGTGATGATCAAATCAACCTGGCTCTCGTCCAAGAACCATGGTTGATCGGTGGCCAAATACGTGGACTATCATGTGGATCATGTATGTTGTTATATGACCGTATGGGAGGTGCCCCGCGCACTGCTATACTTTTGGATAACAGTGTCAGACATTTCCCACTAACTAACTTCATCCACAGAGACTTGGTAGCAACGGCTATTGAGGTAGCCACTGCAGACGGTGTCCAGGAAGTTGTGATCGCCTCCGCATACTTCCCGGGCGATGTGGATGATGTACCCCCAGCAGAGGTCCAGCGGCTGGTGGAATTCTGTCGTCGCAACAACAAGCCGCTCGTGATCGGCTGTGATGCCAATGCACATCACACGATCTGGGGAAGCAGCGACATCAACAAACGTGGTGAGTCCCTCTTAGACTACTTATTGTGTTGTCAATTAGATGTAGCTAACATAGGGTGCAAACCCACTTTTATAAATGCTATTAGGAAAGAGGTTTTAGATCTTACCCTAATCAGCACTTCGATAGCGAGCTCGCTTGTTAATTGGCGGGTCACAGACGAAGCCACTTTGTCAGACCATCAGCACATCAGGTTTGACCTTCCTGGCCAAGTCGAACTTCGCCAAAACTCCTTCTGTCCGAAAAAGACTAATTGGGAGCTCTTTAAAGCCTCTGTAGCTTTCAAAGCAGACCTTTTGGTCAGCAATCCTAATTCCATCAGTGAGATAGAACTCGCTGCCAATCTGCTCCAAGATGTGCTTGTCTCATCCTTCGAGGACAGCTCAGTCCAGAAGACCCTAAGGGTCAATCGGAAAATTCCGTGGTGGAATGAGGAACTGGCTGTACTTAGAAGGAGGGCTAGAAGCCTTTTTAATAAGGCTAAATCTAACCGTGCTAGTTGGGACGTCTATAGGGACGCTCTCACCAACTGCAACAAAAGCATTAGACGAGCTAAACGCGATACATCGCGCAGTTAATGTGGTAGCTTAGAATCGTTGCCAGAGACAGCGAGGCTCCATAAAGTATAGGCTAAAGGGTCTCCGAATGGAATAGGGCTTCTTATAAGAGCAGATGGCTCTTTCACTCAAGATCGCAGGGAAACACTTGAGCTTCTACTACAAGTCCACTTCCTGGGTTCTGTGGCGAATCCAGATCCCTCCGATCGCGATGACGCCACTTTGTCACCGGACTCGCGCGGATTCTGCCTATCTGGATCCATCTTCGACCCCGAAAAGGTCAAATGGGCTGTAAATTCTTTCGCTCCTTTCCAAGCCCCAGGGGGTGACAAAATCTTCCCAGCCCTTATTCAAAACAGCACGGCAGCATATTCTTGATCCACTTGTCGGCCTTCTTAGAGCTAGTTTTACTTGGGGATACATACCCAGCTCTTGGAGGAGAGTAAATGTGGTATTCATCCCAAACCAAGGGAATCGTCCGCTTGACCAGCCTAAGTCCTATCGGCCGATCAATCTTACCTCCTTTCTGCTGAAGACGGCGGAAAGGCACATAGATATACAGATTCTCTCTGTAGACGTCGAGACCTCTGCATCCCACGCAGTTTGCGTACATAGCCGCCAGATCGACGGAGGTCGCTCTCCACGGGTTAGTGGGAAAAATTGAAAGTACCTTCGTATCCAAGAATATTGCTTTATGCTCTTTTGTGGATATAGAAGGTGCTTTTGATAATACCGGCAACGGGTCAATCTCTACTGCTCTAGAACATAGAAGAACTGCCTGTCCCTTGATCCGATGGTTTGAAGCTATGCTCAAGCACCGGGTTCTATCCACCCTACTCTGGTCCCTAGTAGTTGACGAACTACTAATTTTACTCTCCTGGCTCTAATAGTAACCGGGAACTATGCAATCAGCTCTGAACACGGTAGGTAGATAGTGCGCAGATGTTGGTCTTAGCATCAATCCACAAAAAGCTATTATAGTTCCCTTCACTAGGCGCTATTCCGTTGACATTGGTCAACTTTATGTCAGCGGCCCCCTCTGGGACTATCCAACGAAGTCAAATATTTAGGGGTAACCCTCGATAAAAGACTAAATTGGAACTCCCACCTCATCAACACCCTCTGCAGGAGATTCTTTGATAGAATCTGGAGTCTTAAATCCTGCACCATCCGGTGGCTTTTTGTCATGATGGTCAGACCGATCGTCACCTATGCTGCTATTGTGTGGTGGCCAAAGGTTACGCAGGTCACTGCCATCAGCAAATGCAATAAATTGCACAGGCTGCTGTGCCTCTCACTGACAGGTGCACTTCGTACCTGTCCCACCGCAGCAATGGAATCGATACTCAATCTGACTCCGCTGCATATCCAAATTAAAGAAGTCGCCGCTATGAGCCTTCTTAGAATCAATCTCCAATCAGGGCTTCTGTCTACCGAATCAGGACATGCTAGCCTGATCAAAGACATTCCTGGCATAGATATCTGCACTAGATCAGATACTATGACTAAGGAACTTTTCTTTGGTGCTAAATTCAGAACCCTCATCCCGGACCGGAAGGACTGGGACACTGGCAACCCCATCAGCGACCCCTACGGTATTCATTGGTATACCGACGGGTCAAAAATTGATCAGGGGGTTGGAGCTGGGATCTTTGGACCCAACTCCAAAACCTCAATTGCTATGGGCAAATGGCCCACAGTCTTCCAATCTGAGGTTCATGCCATCGAGTTCTGCTGCCGTCTGATCCTAGAGAAGGGGATTAGAGGAGTGAACATCTACATCTTCTCTGACAGTCAAGCCGCCATCTTAGCCCTCTCATCCAAAAGAGTAAGCTCTCGACTGATGGCCGATTGCTGGAACTGCCTCCAGAGACTGTCTCTTATTAACAATGTCACCATTCTATGGGTACCTGGACACTCTGGTATCCAGGGCAATGAGCTGGCGGACGAATTTGCGAGGGCCGGTTCGTCAGCTACTTTTTCCGGCCCTGAGCCCTTCTGTGGCGTGGGTTGGTCAACCATCTCAGCTATTGTGAAAACCTGGGCTGTTAGGTTGACTGATCGCTAGTGGTCGGTCCAACCAGGGATGCGGCAAGCCAAGGAGCTTATCAATCCCGTGGTCGACCGGAAAACCAGCTTACTTTCCAGGAGGGATCTTCACCTCCTCGTTGGCTTTCTTAGTGGCCATCAGACGGTGAACTATCACCTCACTAAAATGCGTCTGTTTTCTGATGCTGAGTGCAGGCTCTGTAAATGGGACGATGAGACAACCAGACACATTCTGTGCGACTGTCCAGCCTTGGTATGGACTAGGAGGAACATCTGTACGTGGATACCGCAGGTCCCGAGCATATTGTGCGTTCCTCGACGAAAGATCTGCTCTGCTTCATTAGGGAAGCAGAGCATATTTTGTCTAGCTAGGGAGAGCCTATAGGCACAAAAGACCTCCATGGTCGCAGTGCCTCGCACCTTCTCTGTTGGGACACTCCCTTTCACAAATAATAATAATAATAATGTCTTGTTATTTGGGAATCATAAAAATATCAATCACAAAAAAATTTAATGAATGCCAAAACTTTCATCTTTTTACCTATAGTAGAATGTTTTACAGTAGAATGTTGAAGTATATTTTTTGGTATATTGCTTAGTATATTGTCAAAAAATACCATATTCCGGAGCTATATTTTAATATTTGTTGCAAAATGTGTTGTGGGTATCTTACAGTCGAGCAAAACAGACTTTGTTTTTTAATTTTGTTTTTTTTTTATACTCTCCTACCCAAAGGGTAGAAAAGTATTATAAAATTGTTTCAACCGAAAATGTATGTAACAGGAAGAAGGAAGCATCTCCGACCCCATAAAGTATACACATATATTTTTGATCTGCGTCAACAGCATAGACGATATAGCCATGTCGGTCTGTTTGTCTGTCCGTCCGTATGAACACCTAGATATCAGAGATTATAAGAAATAGAGCAAATTTTCGGAATAGTGTGTCATATTGTTGCTCGCAGATCAAGTTTGTTTTAGATTTTGGCTACGCCCCCATAAATCGAAAAAAAACCGAATTGTAAGCGTCTTTTTTTTGTTTTGGCACACACAATACTTATCATCATCTTAATGATTTCTGAAAATTTGGTTATAATCGGACGAAAAAGTTATTAAAGAATTACTTTTCTAAGGCCAGATCAGGTGCAGCTGCACCTGATCATCTGATATGTAATTCAGTGACATAATAATTGTGTTCAATTAACATAATAAAGTGCTAACAACCAAATCATTTTGTACAAAGTTCATTGCGGAATATTTTTTGGTATATTTTCAGTATATATATTGTGGCGACCGGCTCTGCCAACAACCAAGCATCGAGAGAGCAGCGACGCGACGTCGATGCCTGGCAGAGACTGATGATCGCTCAGTAGAGAGAGGGAGTTGGCTACTCACTCGAGAGCGGACAGCGAAGCAGCCTGGTGTGCCAATATAAGAACAATAGTTATTTTGAGAGAAACGTTATTAATAAAGTGTATAAATAATATAGATAAACTATACGCGTGTGATTTCACTTTTAAGCGAGTCATTACATTGGCGACGAGTGGAAAAATCGGTATGTAATAATAACTAAAAGGAATTTTTGGCAAATTTGAAAAAAAAAAGAAAGAAAAGAAGAGAGAGAACGCGCAAAAACCGCAAGTAAGCGGGTGGTGTGATTTTGAGTGTGTCAACATACATAACAGTAATAAGGATGAGGAGAGAAGGAATAAACGGCGTGAATGCAAATTGGCACGCTGCCAACAGAAACCGATATTGAGTACAAAGCGGTACTCCGATAGAGAAGCTGAGTGAAGTAATTATTACTCACAAGCTCTAGCCACCGAAGGTAGCAAAGCAAAATAAAGAGTTGCAAGGCTGAGTACGCATTGCAAGCCCTTAAGAGAGGAGCTGAGTAATGGTACAAGCCAAAGCATATTAAGAGAAACAAAATAAAGAGTTTCAGAGCTGAGTACGCATTGCAAACTCCCAAGAGAGTAGCTGAGTAGTGGTACAAGCCAAAGCAAGTAAAAGAAACAAATAAGGAGTTTTAAGGACGGGTACGCATTACAAGCTCTTAAGAGAAGAGCCAATAGTGGTACAAGGCAAAGTATATTAAAAGAAAAATAAAATAGAATACTATTTTGATTGGGAAAATAAAATAATTTAAAAAAAAAATAAAAGAGAAGAGAGAGAAAAATTATTACAAGCTTTAAAGAATAGAGCTGAGTAATAGGTTTGAGTTGTAGAGCAGACTTCTACAAGCCAAAGAAAGAATAATGGAGAAAAATATAACAAACGACAACAACTAAGCCCTAAATGTAAATTGGGGATATCATTGAACTGAGGCTGGGTAATAGTAGTTACAAGTCAAGTTATAAAAATAATAGTTGCTTTTGTTATAAATAACAACTCTAGGTCCCACATTGGAAATGGCTGACAGTGTCATAAAACCGTTTCTGTGCGAGGCGATCGACAAGGCAATCCTCCGAAATGAATGGGAGAAATGGCTGAGGGCGTTTACAATATACCTCGAGGCCGAGGATATTGACACTGAAAAACAGAAGAGGAGTAAGCTACTACTCTTGGGAGGAGTCCAGCTACAGTCAGTAGTATACTCTCTACCTGGGGCGCTGGTTGAGCCCACCGACGAAAATAAAGAAAACATCTACAAAACCCTCATCGACCATCTAAATAAACACTTCTCACCGAAGCAGAACTCAACGTTTGAGAGACACCTATTTAGAGGTCTGACACCTTTAGATAATGAGAGCTTTGGGGATTTCATGCTGTTACTCCGTCAGCAAATGCAAAGATGTGCGTTTGGATCCTCAAAAGCGGAGATTGAGGATATATGCCTTAAAGATAAACTTATAGATGTGTGGGCACCTCTAGACCTCAAGAAAAGACTCCTGGGAAAGGAAAGTTCACTAGAAGATGTGATTGAAGCGTGTCAGGTTGAGGAGCAGATCAACAAGGAATCAAAAGCAATGACATCAAAACCAATTGCGGAACCCATCTGTAAAATTGCAAGTCGTGGCTTCAAGCAGAGTGGGGAATGCCCAAGGTGCGGAAGGTTTGGTCACACACACAACGACCCATCATGTCCGGCAAGAAATGTCACTTGCAATAAATGCTCGAAGCCTGGACACTTCGCCAGGAAATGCCGAACTAACTTGAACGGCCGATTCCCTAAGTCCGACAGGAACAACCTAAAAAGGTCTCGCTCGGATGTACGACGTGTAGAAGAGGAGGCCACCAGCTCCAAGATAAAAAAGGACGATGCACACTGCTTTAAAGTTTCAAGCGAGGAGGAAGAGGAGTTCATACAATGCCGAGTGGGAGGCCGTAAGATTCCTTTAATCATCGACTCGGGCTGTAAATTTAACCTTATCAGCCACGCGGACTGGTCTCAGCTTGTGAAGGGAAAAGCCACAGTGTTTAACGTAAGAACCCACTCGGAAAAGCAATTTCGAGCATATGCCTCTAATAAATTACCTCGAGTAATTTGTATTTTTGAGGCCCCAATTTCCGTTGAGCCAGGTGCCGAAGAGATTGCTTCATTTTACGTTATTGAAAATGGAAAACAATCCCTTTTGGGCCGAGACACGGCTATCGAGTTAAAAGTCCTCCGACTGTGAAGAAGCATTAACCAAATTGAAGAAATGTCGCCCTTTCCGAAATGGAAAAACATTGAAGTGAAGCTTTCCATCGATTATGACGTAAAACCCGTTCAGCAACCAGTGAAACGAATCCCGGCAGCTCTCGAAGACAAGGTCATGGAAAAACTCAGAGAAGCTCTGTGTCGAGACATAACTGAACCAGTCACTGGCCCGAGCGCTTGGATATCTCCCATCGTCCTTGCGTTTAAGGAAAACGGGGACATCCGTTTATGCGTCGATATGCGACTGGCAAACAAAGCAATCCTACGGGAAAACTATCCATTGCCAACCTTCGACTCTTTCATGACCAGGCTCTAAGAGGCTAAGCTCTTCACACGCCTAGACCTCAAGGACGCTTATCACCAAGTAGCTCTTGATAAATCGAGCCGGGAAATAACAACGTTTATAACCCCACGGGGACTTTTCCGATACAAGCGTTTGGTGTTTGGAGTAAACTCTGCTCCCGAAATTTTTCAACGCCTTCTCGAGCAGATGTTATCTGCGGTACCTAACGCCATGAACTTCATCGATGACGTCATCATCTTTGGCACAACTGACCTCGAAATCGACAACGCCGAGAAAGCGGTATGCAAGATCTTTCAGGAAAATAATGTCCTACTGAATAGAGAGAAGTGCGTCTGGAAGGCAAGCAAACTAAAATTCCTCGGACATATTTTATCCGACAAGGGAATAGAAGTCGACCCCGAGAAAATTAACGTCATACGATCTTTTAGAGATCCAAAGAACAAAGAGGAAACACGGAGCTTCCTCGGTCTGGTAACCAACGTCGGAAAGTTCATTACGGACCTTGCAAGTCATACAGATCCTCTAAGAAAGCTGCTGAAAACCGAAAACAAATTCACCTGGGGCGAAGCCGAGAAGAACGCTTTCAACAACCTAAAGAATCGTCTATCCAAGGTACCCAAGCTATCATATTTCGATCCAAGGCATCGAACACGGGTGATTGCGGATGCTAGCCCGGTTGCCCTTGGGGCTGTCTTATTGCAATTCAAAGCAAACAACGAACCACTGATAATGACCTTCGCCAGCAAGGCCCTGTCGGAGGTGGAGAAACGCTACTCTCAAACGGAAAAGGAGAGCCTTGCGTTGGTTTGGGCAGTGGAGAAATTTTACTATTACCTGGCAGGCCTGCATTTCGAACTCGTAACTGATCACAAACCCTTAGAAGCTATTTTCAAACCAACGTCAAAGCCCCCGGCCCGCATTGAAAGGTGGCTGCTGCGACTCCAGGCATATAGGTTCACCGTTATCTATAAATCCGGAAAAGACAATATATCAGATGCGCTGTCTCGACTCTGTCAACTATCTGCGGTAGAACCAACCGATCTCAGGACGTAATACAGCATCCTACGTCTCGTGCAGAACTCCATCCCGAGGTCTATGTCAATTCCTGAAATAGCAGAGTCTTCTAAAAGGGACGAAGAGATTATGGACGCAATCAGTTGCCTGGAGAACGATTCCTGGAAGCCCGAGACATCAGCAAACTTCTACCCGTTTCGTAACGAGCTCTCGGCGGTTGGCTCGCTCCTTTTGAGGGGAAACCGTATAGTCGTTCCAACATCTCTGAGAGTAAAAATACTGGAATTAGCCCACGAAGGACATCCTGGTGAGACTGCAATGAAACGCCGCCTGAGGTCCAAGGTATGGTGGCCACAGATAGACAAAGATGCAGAAAAGTTCGTCAAAGCTTGCAGAGATTGCTGCCTGGTATCGCAGGACATCCGGCCAGCCCCCATGGATAGAAACCCTTTCCCCACTGGCCCGTGTATATGGGTAGCATCGGATTTGTTAGGCCCTTTACCCAACAATGAATATGTTCTGGTCTTTATTGACTTTCACGATATATGGAGCACAAGTTTCTTAAAACCATATCTTCCACGACCCTAGTAAAGGCAATGAAAGAGATCTTCTGTAGACTAGGATATCCTGAGTATCTGCGAACCGACAATGGACGTCAATACATTAGCGAGGAGTTCTCTAACTACTGTAAAACGTGCGGTATTGAACAGATTAGAACCCCACCGTATTGGCCGCAAGCAAACGGGGAAGTTGAAAACATGAACAGAGCCCTCGTTAAACGCCTAAAAATAGCATACGCCAATGGGAAAAACTACAAAGAGGAAATCCAAAAGTTTGTCCTTATGTACAATGTAACTCCACATGGAACAACTGGAGCAGCGCCCACAAAGCTGATGTTCAACAGGGTCATCCGTGACAAAATACCAGGCATTGGGGAAATCTGCGAACAATCCTTAGACTCGGGGGAAAGAGATAGTGACATAATTGAAAAATATAAGGGAAAACAGGCAGCTGACAAAAGAAGAGGGGCAAAGGAAGTCGATATCGAAGTGGGCGATAAAGTACTTTTGAAAAATGTAGTGTTCCCAAGCAAACTCACATCAAACTTCGACAAGACGGAATTTACTGTATTAAAAAGACAGAATAACATTGTAGAAATCGAAGGGGATGGTAGAAAACTAACAAGAAACGCTTCACATCTCAAGAAAGTTCCAGCTAACCAGACGAATCCAACCTCATGCCCAATGCC
Source organism: Drosophila pruinosa (assembly GCA_018150935.1). Classification (NCBI taxonomy): domain Eukaryota; kingdom Metazoa; phylum Arthropoda; class Insecta; order Diptera; family Drosophilidae; genus Drosophila; species Drosophila pruinosa. The sequence continues at coordinate 989,993 of JAECWR010000081.1, forward strand.
TCAATCAGACGCCAGCCTGCCGGAATCAACACCTACTTCAGAGGACGCGGTACTCCAGCCCACAGAAGGAAGCCTCGGGATCCAGCCACCTCTGTCGCCTTTGAAGCTAAAACTCGTTAATAAAGGAGGGATGTGGCGACCGGCTCTGCCAACAACCAAGCATCGAGAGAGCAGCGACGCGACGTCGATGCCTGGCAGAGACTGATGATCGCTCAGTAGAGAGAGGGAGTTGGCTACTCACTCGAGAGCGGACAGCGAAGCAGCCTGGTGTGCCAATATAAGAACAATAGTTATTTTGAGAGAAACGTTATTAATAAAGTGTATAAATAATATAGATAAACTATACGCGTGTGATTTCACTTATAAGCGAGTCATTACATATATCTTAGTATATTTTCAAGTATGTTATTTAAAAATATAATATATCGATGGTCGCTCTTATTTATTCTTAAATTTAGTGAAATTGGGTGGCGGGTATTTCACAGTCGAGCAAGCTCGACAGAAGATTTCTTACTTGTTTTTATTCGTAATTAGGAGAAACTTGTACTTGTCTGCTGCGCTCGAAATGAAATCGAAAATACAATAAACAACGGGAACTGAACAAGAGCCAAAAGTACAATAGTTGAGTTCAATGTTAGTCAATGCCACGCCCTCCGATTTGACAGTGTCCAAATTATTATCCCCCCGTTACCCACCTCAATTCTGGCACTCTCATAAAATTCCCTTTGCCGAATTGGGGATTGCTGCATGTGAATGTGCACGTCGCTGTTATAGATCATGGATTTTAAAAACATCATGATCTCTTGCGTTTGTCTGAATGTGCGTAACAGGCAGAAGGAGGCGTCTGTGACCCCATAAACTATATATATTCTTGATCAGCATCAACAGTCGAGTTGATATAGCCCTGTCTGTCTGTCCGTCTGTCTATATGAACATCGAGATCTCAGAGACTATAAAAGCTAGAGCTACCAAATTTGGAGACAACATGTGAAAACTTGGTAGACAGATCAAGTTTATTTTAGATGTTGGCCACGTCCTTTCTGCCCCCGTAAATTGAAACTTTTCCAAGCATCATGGTAAACCTAGAACGTTCAGTTTTGGCACACACAAAATTAATCGTCATCTTAATGAGCTTTGAAAATTTGGTTACAATCGGACGAAAAACTCAGAAGTTATAAAAAAATTACTTTTATAAGGCCAAATCATGTGCAGCTGCACCTGATCATCTGATATGTCACTCAGTGACATAATAATGGAGTTCAATAATCATAATAAAATGCTAACAAGCTAATCATTTTGTACAAAGTTAATTTCGGAATATTTTTTGGTATATTTTTAGTATATATATTTTAGTTAATTTTCAGGTATATTTTTCAAAAATATAATATTTTGATGGTCGCTCTTTATTATTATTCCATTTAGTACAATTGAGTGACGGGTATCTTACAGTCGAGCAAACTCGAAAGTAGCTTTCTTACTTGTTTTACCCAATAATTATTATAGCTTTCATAATTGTATAACATTATTAAACACTGCGCATGTACACTTAAAATCCATGACCTCGTACAGTCAAAGCTTGACTACTTGTTTTTCATATATTTGTACAATATTTATATATATAATTGAGCAAAAACACGCCCTGCGACAGCAAAAATGACACAATTCGCCAGCCAAATGAGTTATATATAAAATGCCAGTTAAGTGAGTAGCACTGGGCTTGATCTTCACTTGCCATGAAAAGTAGAGGATTGGAAAGAGAAAACGGAGTAGGAGTAGAAGAGAATGGTGAAGAGCTTGGCCACAGTTTATATTGGCCTACGAAAGTGATCACTCATTTTAAGTGCACTTCTACATGCGCCACAAAAATCTATGGGTGAGTACAATCTGAGTACTTAAAATGCAAAATAGACGTCGATATCACAGTAACAATGCTTTCAAAAATATTATTGTCGCAATCCTTCACTTGCTGCCTTAACTTTTTAATGACAATTTTTGCAGCAACTATGATTTTTGCATTATGTATGAACATTTATCTAATCACATTTGCCTGCTTCATTTATTTTGGGGATTTAAACATAATGCAGCTGTGGTGTTAGTATGTCATACATCTCAGGAAGTATCTTTTCAAAAATAAAATTGTTGCAGTCCATGCTTTGCTCATATTATTTTGAAAAATATTACTTAATACCGTTTTAATAAAGTAAGAACTAACGAAAATAATAATTTTTGACTAATATGTTGTAAATTTACGCAAAAATGTAAAAGTCGAGTTAGATAGAGTTAGTAGCTTTCTTACTTGTTTTACCGAATAACTATTATAATTTTCATAATTTTAGAACATTATTAAGCGCTGCGCATGTACACTAAAAATCCATGACCTCGTACAGTCAAAGCTTGCGTGTAGTCGTTCCTACTTGTTTTATTAAGAGATTATTCAGACGATTGTGCCGCTAGCCGATGTCACCTGAATCTAGATCAAACCCAGTGTCATCATACAAATGCCAAATTATTATTTTATTGGTGTGATATTACTTCGCATAGATAGTCCCCAATTTAACAGGCAGAAGGAAGCATCTCCGACCCCATAAAGTGTATATACTCTTGAGCAGCGTCAACAGCTGAGACTATATAGCCATGTCCGTCTGTCCGTCCGTCCGTCTGTCCGTCCGTCCGTCTGTCCATCTGTCCGTATGAACACCTAGATCTTAGAGACTATAAGAGATAGAGCAACCAATTTTTCGGGACAGAGTGTCTTATTGTTGCACGCAGATCAAATTTGTTTTTGATTTTGGCCACGCCCCCTTCCGCCCATGCAAATTGATAAAAACTGAATTGCAAGCATCGTTTTAAACCTAGAACTTTAAATTTTGGTGTGCACAATACTAATCACCATCTTAATGATCTCTGCGAATTTGGTTACAATCGGATAAAAAACACATAAATTATAAAGAAAATATTTTTATAAGGCGTTACCACGTGCAGCTGCACCTAGTTAGTTGCTTTGACACTCCGTGACATAATAATGGTGTTCAATATACCTACTTAAGTGCCGCAAAGCTAAAAATTTCGAACAAAGAAAATTTTGGTATATTTTTAGTATAATTTTTCAGTATATTTTTGAAAAATATAATATTTCGATGGTGAAATTGGGTGGCGGGTATCTAACTGTCGAGCACACTCGACAGTAGCTTTCTTACTTGCTTCATTCCATGTGTTTGATATTTTAATTTGATAAATATTGAAAAAATATTTAACAACATTTGCACAGTTGGTTAATTTCTTCTATTTACATATAGTAAACAGTTTTAAATATAATTAAAGATCTCTCCAACAACAATAATAATATAATATTATATAATAAAATTCAAAAGGTTTAAACTTTGGGATTAATTTATTAGTGTAATTATATTAATCAATTGCAAATGCGAATTGTTTTACAAATTCCTAATTCTTCCAACAGGCATAGCAATGAATACTTTTAATGTATTAATATATATACATATGTGTGTAATCGGTTTTAATGAATGTGGGAAAAATAAAAATACCAAATTTTAATAGACACGAGTATAGATAAAACGGAACATCAACAACTAATGACTAAGCAGCCAAACGCACTTCCTTTGTATGCATATTATTTTTACCTTTTAAAATGCAATGCGTAGCAGCAAATGATTTTCAAATACCACTTCCGCAATGGTATTCTATCTTGGTTTGTTTTTCTTTATAAATATAATTGATTTTAAAATAATTTAATGATAACTATATTAGTACATATTGTCACCAAATTATTATCAAGCAGATGGACAGACAGGCAGACGGACACGGCCATATCGCCTCGGCTGTTGACGATGATCAAGAATATATACTTTATGAGGTCTGAGGTATCTTCTTCTGCTTTTTACATTTATTTTCGGTTAGCACAAAGATCCTTCTACCCTTTGAATAGGCGGGTATAAAAATAGGGAACAAGTAAGAAAGCTGTTGTCGAGTTTGTTTGACTGTGACATACCCGCCACCCATTGTTGCTGAATAGAAAAAAGGTAAAAGCGAGCATTGAAATACCGAAAAAAAAATCAAAAAACAATATTCCGAAAAATATTCTGAAATATAGCAGTCTCAAAATTATAAATTTGGCTGCACTATATTAGCTTTATTGTTTACCACTATTCCAATATAATTATTAGAATTATTATCATTGAGCGAAAAGCAACTGATGTGCATGAACTGGAAAAGCAAATGCAGTGCGTGAAAAAATATTTATAAGATCGTCACTGGTGATAAAAACATGAACTTATGCATATACATAGTCCGGAGAGAAAACAGCAATCTAATATATGGGTGCAAGCAGTTCTCACGCAGACAAGCTGTTCTCGCGCACTGCTCTCAAATGATCGAATTTATTTTTAAGCATTACTGGCGATGGTGCATCCTGAAATAATTGGAATGGTGAACGGTCTATTCTGAATGCTGTAATTCCATCCATCCTAAATTGGTATGACCGCATCTAAAAGTGTATTAATCTAATGGATAATATTTCGAAGCACTATTTCACCATTTTGGTTGATACATTAATGTTTTTTACCGCAGGGCCCGAAACATAAATGGTGACGTTCTTATATGTGTCTAATAGGGCGGATATGTGATTTAATATTTGCAAAAATGCGACTGACATAAACTGTTTGGTTTATCTTTCATCTTTGGCAAAGTGTTTCAGAACTATTTCACTGCATTTGAGTATTGGTTCGGTTGGTGTGGTTAACTTGGAGTTTTATGTTGGAAGTTCCGAGTCAGTGGAGTGGGTTGAGGAGTGAGGTAAGCTGACTCTGCATGGCACCATATCAAATTGTATACAAATAGGATGCAATATAAAGTTGTATGTCAATACCGTTGTCGATGGTGATGGTAATGTTCAGGGGAATCGCTCACCTACATCCCAGTCTACTACTGCCAGAATATAACCACAATTGGGCGACTCAATGTGTAAATTTATGATGCAGACTGGAGGCTGCCAACAATTTTAGCAGCCAAACAAGTGAATTGAGTCCAAAATTTTGAACACTTGTACAATGTACAATGATTGTTGCCCAGAGCTATAGTCGCAACTCCCATTCTGCTCATCAGCACAACAACCCAGCACCCTAGCATCTCATTCAGGTATCCATGTATACACACAAATTCACATATGCGCACGTCGTAGTATATAGTTTACTTCGTATATTCGTTTATGTCTGTGTATGTACAATGTATGACAAGGCCTCAACCTAGAACACCATGCCTAAAACATGCAGTCAAAGGGACCCTTGGCCATTTGGCACCGCTAACAGCAACAAATAAAATTGCAATACATGCATTTGGATGTATGTTTGTAATTCATATATAGACAAATTATTGAAAGGTCAACAATAAAATACTTATAATTTGCGCAAACTTTAAGTCAAATAAAAAACAAGTATGAAAGCTCTATCGAGCTTGCTCGACTGTGAGATACCCGCCATCCAATTTTAATATCGAAATATTATATTTTTCAAAAATATACTGAATAAATACTAAAAATATACTAAAGACATACCAAAATAATATACCAAAATTTTCTTTGTTCAAAATTATTAGCTTGGCGTCACTTTATTTGGTTTATTGAACACCATTATTATGCCACGGAGTAACATAGCAACTACCCAAGTGTAGCTGCACCTTATTACGCCTTATAAAAGTAATTTCTTAATAACTTATGTGTTTTTTATCCGATTGTAACCAAGTTTTCAGAGATCATTAAGATGATGATTAGTACGCTACCACTTCCAATTGTCGCGACTTTCGTGCTAATGACTATCCTTTCCACGTTTTTGGTCGCTTCCCGCGAACCGCGGACTGTAACGGTAAAATTTTACTGCGTATTTTAGAAATTGTATTGTCTGCTCCGAAGGTCATCTTATTGTGCCCACTCCTGTTTTAAATTATTAAAAATATAAAATTTTTAATTTTTAGGGTTAGGAATTAAGCGCAGAATACGCCCCTCACCAACATTCTGCTATATACCACTATATAACTTTTAGCTCACTTGAACTTTGGAACTCTGCTTAACATAGAACACTTCTTCCATCAACAATATTTTCTACATTTATAAATTTTTCAAGAAACGTACGCAACGTACGTACGTAATGATCATATGGCATGTTGCTCATAAAATAGTAAATCAATTGATAAATTTGGCTTCGAAATCGTTTTTAGTGCTCTACAAAACAAACATGGTCTGTGTGAAAAGTTTTTACATGTTCAAATTTGGAACCTCTAGTTTTATAGTTTCTGAGATCTAGGTGTTCATGCTAATAGATGGATAGAGCTATATCGACACTTCAGTTGATAGTGATTAAGAATATAGTATGTACGTATATACTTTGAGTGCGTACATACTTACGTTAAAAAACATAGCCAAAAAACCTACTTTTTCGGTTGGCAAAAAGTTACAATACCCTTCTACCCTGTTAGTTACACAGATATAAAGACGAACACTTGGCAAGAAGAAATAATTCATTCTTGGATCCCTTATAGATAAGATGTATTTCGTTAGATGCAATGCCAAAAACTTATTGAACTGTTGCCCATTACGCTTGAATTGCCCGCAGTTGGTTGACTAGGCCAGGCCAATTACGAGCCCAGTTACATAGAACCATGGGTGTGCGTTTCTTATCGGCATTGCACATTGCTCATGTCTATGTCATACCAAAAGTCCGATAGCAACCGCTGGACTACCCCGAGACTGAGCCCATCTGCCATGTGCAGCTCTTGATTTAGTTGCGGTGTCGAGTCAACGACCAAGCAGACCAACAGTTTTCGCTGGTCATGGGAATTGAAATTAACGTCGTAGTGGGAGACATTCCCCGCATGGGGATACGAAATAACTGAAGCTTGAGTTGGGTGTGGAATGGGTGTAGGCCTGGGGTGCCTGTGACCCATCCTACAGGCCGCTGATACAGATGTCATTCTTCACTCGTTGATTAATGGCTCATTTCACTTTCTCAAACTGCTTAAATCTCAGACAATGCTGCAGCCTGACGTAGAAGAAGATATATATATATATATATATATATATATATATATATATATATATATTTATGAAGAGCAAGATAAAGAGAGAAAAAAAGAGAGAGAGAGAGTAAGCTCCTTCGGTGGGTTTTATTTGGTAATGAAAGCACGCAAAAATTTTGTATGTACCCAAAATTAATTTTATTTTCGTACTTTTAATGGTTTTAACTTGTAGCATATTAACAAGAAATGACTTGTCCTCTACTGATATATCTGATGGCTATCGGATATCATCTGTGTCAGTCAGTTCTTGTTAATCCTATAATATTCCTTGAACACTCGATCGAAATGTCTATTTTCATCACGGAATACTTCAGAAAGTAATATAGACTTTATGCGATGAATGTAATACAAATATGTAATGCTCATCAAGAGGGCTTAATTCACTACCGGTTCTCTATATTGAATTTCATTTAAAGTAATAATTAATAACTAAATTTGGGAACCATATGTATTATTTTTGTACTTAGGCTAAGTTTGTTTTACATATTAACCACGCCGCTTTCCGCCCCCGCAAATCGAAATAAAACCAAATTACCGCGTAATGCCAAACCTAGAACGTTTATTTTTAGTACACACAATAAAAAAAAAAAGATTTTATTGACTTAAGTAAATTTAGTTACAATCTAATAATAAACGCAGAAGTTATTCAATAAAAACTCTTATGGGGTGAAATCAGGTGCTGCTATCACTTGAGATATATCATTTTGTGATCTAATAATTTAATTTCATTGCATTCAGTAAAAATAGTAGACTGGAGTCTTAAATTCGAGGCACAGTCTATTTCATAGTCAAAATCTCAACTTCACAGTTTTCACTTGTTTACATATGCATATAAGTTAACGCCAAGCTTCACTTCCCCAAGTGAACACCAGTCGCCGGTGCAAATGCACCAAGTATCCGCCACGTGCGCCTGGTCAGCGTTTCCCAAACCGTGGGACCACTTCAGAAACCCAACACCAGCTTCGGCAGCGATAGCACCAGCGACAACGGCAGCAGCGACATCAACAGCAGTAGCGGTATTTAAATTAGCCCTTAGATTGTTTAAGTTTTAGTTCTAATCTACAACTCAAATAAATCAGTTTGATTTTTTTAAAAAGAAAGACAACCCGTCTTCTTAATTGGCACCCGAGCAGGGTCCCGTTCATCGCGGCGTGTAATTTACCTCAAGTAGCTAAGTTGCCACTGTGAAAGTGTCTAAATAACACTAGTTGGCATCCGCGAGCAATAGTGCCAAATAAAATAAACAAAGAACAATTCGGTGCCGCGAAAACGAACGGATCAAACACCACCGCTGACAATCCTGTAGTGCCCGTCCGCAGGAAACCACGCAACCGTTTCCCCGAGGATCCTGAGTAGTCCGTTGTCGCTGCAACTCGCCGCAAGGATAAAAAGGATAAAATCCAGAGGTCCATCGTGGGAGACTCACCGGAATGAATATATTACTATAAGCTTATGATTTAAGAATAGAAAAATAAGAATTAAAAGAAGAATAATCAAAGATAAGGTTTTTAAATATAAATACGAAAAGTTAAAGTAAAGTAAACAATAAATAATTAAATGAAAACAAGAAAAATTTGAATAAAGAAAGTACAGAAAATTATTTAAAAAAAAAAAAGAAAAACCTATTCGAAAATTTTTTATTTAAGTAAAGTAAATAATTTGGAAATAAATGATAACTGGAATAAATTGATAGCATTTAAGAGAAAAATAAATTAACAAAAATCATAGTAACAAGTTTTCGATATTAAGTACACTATATTATTACCACGAAACAAACGATAACAAAACAAAAAATCATAAAATATTATAAAAACTGCCAACCGCAGTATAACATACTCCAATTCTGCGAATCCCACTGGACCCTCCAGGATAGAAGGAGTGATCCAGCCACTGTATCTAATACAATAAAAACTGCACACATTTCCAAGTCTCCAATTATCCCAGGTTATAAAGTATAGAAATGCAAGAAGAATTGTCCGAGGCAATGGCAGGCATGAGATTAAGACTCAATCATCCTAGAGCCAACCCAACAGCAGCCAGTACACCAGTAGCCAGCCAGTCCTGAACTTAAGGACGTAATAGTAACATTATTTAGGGACACCCTCCAAGGAGGCGAAATCATTAGACAAGCATTAGTTGTAGAAGGTGAAGAAGAATATTCAGACGTGACATACACACCTACTGTAAGCGGTCAATATGATGACAAAGTACCCGACGTCACCCGACTAATTAAAGAATTCTCTGCAGACAGAACTTCTTTCGGATCGTGGAAGAAGACCGTTGACAGAGTAATGGCTATCTTTAAGGGACAAGAACAAACATACAAATTCTACCTAGTCACGTTATCCAAACGTGGAAAAATAGTTGGTGAAGCAGAAACAGTGTTGGAATCATTCCACACTCCCTTGAATTGGAAGGCTATATCTATATGCCTCATGGAACATTTCGCAGATAAACGAGATCTAAAAACGCTCGAATATCAGATGTTCTCTCTGACTCAGGGTCGGTTGTCCGTTATGGAATTCTACCACGCAGTCTACCACCAATTATCCTTGATACTCAATCAAGTTGGTGTGCAAGAAGACTCCGCTGAGTTCATAAAGTCCTTGACGAATAATTATAGAGGCAAAGCCCTCGATACCTTCGTCAGAGGTCTCAATGGAGACCTTCAACGCCTTTTGGCTGTGAAAGAGCCGAGAGATCTTAGTCATGCACTACATTTGTGCAACCTGCTTGACAATCAGGACCATAGAAATGCGATTCTTCCGAGGCTGAGACAATTACCACCTCGTCAGATCCAAGCCCAGCACAATTTCAGGCAATTGTACAGCAAACCATCGTACCAACAATTGTCAAATGTAGCTAAGCAAGTTCAACCACCATTATACTATCCATCTTCAAATAGACCAAACTGGGGTTCTAGACCACCGACTACATGGCCAAAAGCGCCTACTCAACCGAGTACGTATATACCCTTTCCACAGCGGCCGTATGAGCCACTGCCACAGCAGCAAGTATATAGGCAAAACTTCGCGGCTTCACCACGCCCATTTGGTCCCAAACCAGAGCCCAGACCAGTGCTAATGGAAATAGACCATTCTATTCGATCTTTAGATCCTTAGCACTTAAACTACATGAGCAGGCCTTTAGGTAATGATATGATATGTAAAAGACCTCCAATACCAATAGCCACAGGGCCACCGCAAAAGCAAAAGCAAAAACAATTCATGGCATAATAGGAAACGACACATTGAAAAAATTAGATGCAGTGATAGACATAAAAACCGACACGCTGGTAGTAAGAGGAGGACGGAAAATTAATATTTTACAATTACCTACTCAGGCGGTAAACAACATCAAAGTGAGAACCAAACATATGACAGAAAAACAGAAAGAACTCATGGATTCTATCATCAAGAATCACGCCAAGTTATTCGCCGAACCTAACGAAAAACTAACATAACAAACATAACCACCCAAGTAGAAGGAGAGATAAGAACTTCATCGGATCTACCGGTGTATAGCAAGCACTACTCATACCGCGCTTCATTGAGACCAGAGGTCAAAAACAAATGAACCAATTGTTACTAGATGACATTGTAAGACCTTCACGGTCACCATACAACGCTCCCGTATGGATCGTCCCCAAGAAAGCGTCTGGAGAGAGAAACAATAGGATAGTCATAGACTATCGAAAACTTAACTCTGTCACCATTTCGGATAGGTACCCTATCCCTGAGATCGGAGAAATAATCGCCCAATTGGGCGACAACAAATATTTCTCAGTTTTAGATCTAACAAGTATGAAAGCTACTGTCGAGTGTGCTCGACCGTGAGATACCCGCCGCCCAATTTTACCATCAAAATATTATACTTTTCAAAAATATACTGAAAAAATACTACAAAAAAAATATACTAAAATTATACCAAAATAATATACCAAAATTTTCTTTGTTCGAAATTATTAGCTTGGCGGCACTTTAGTTGGTTTATTGAACACAATTATTATGTCACGGAGTGTCATAGCAATTAACTATGTCACGGAGTGTCATAGCAACTAACTAGGGGCATCTGCACGTGGTAACGCCTTATAAAAGTAATATCTTCATAACTTCTGTGTTTTTTATCCGATTGTAACCAAATTCGCAGAGATCATTAACATGGTGATTAGTATTGTGCGTACCAAAATTGAATACCAAAATTCTAGGTTTAAAACGACGCTTGCAATTCGGTTTTATTCTATTTACGGGGGCGGGAGGGGGCGTGGCCAAAATCAAAAACAAACTTGATCTGCGTGCAACAATAAGACATACTGTCGCGAAAAATTTGTTGCTCTATCTCTTATAGTCTCTGAGATCTAGGTGTTCATACGGACAGACAGAGGGACAGACGGACGGACGGACAGACGGACATGGCTATATCGTCTCGGCTGTTGACGCCGATCAAGAATATATATACTTTATGGGGTCGGAGATGCTTCCTTCTGCCTGTTACATACATTTTCTGTCGGCACAAAGCCATAATACCCTGCTACCCTTTGGGTAGGCGGGTATAAAAATATGCTACGTGTATAACGATGATATCATAATTTTCAGTCAGTCCGAGTCCGAACATATCTCGCACTTAAACACCGTATTCAAAACACTAAGTAAGTCCAACATGAAAGTCCAAATAGATAAGTGTGAATTTTTCAGAGAAGAAGTCGGCTTCTTAGGATTCACTATCTCCAGGCATGGCGTTAAAATGAACTCCAAAAAAGTAAAACCAGTTGCGAATTTTCCGGCCCCCAAAACTCTAAAAACATAGAATTGGATAAAGAAGCAATAGGTGCGTTCAATAAAATAAGACGAACTTTAACATCTCAAGACGTCATTCTATCCTACCCCAACTTCAACAAAGAATTCCAACTAACAACCAATGCATCAAATTATGCTATTGGTGCAGATTCTCGCCCCATCAATTTTAGTTCCCGCACTCTAATGAAGACCGAAGAAAACTACGCTGCAAACGAAAAAGAAATGCTAGCGATAGTGTGGGCTCTTCAAAGTTTGCGTATGTACCTCTACGGTACTACCAAGATGGTGATATACACCGATCACCTGACCCTGACCTTCGCTCTCAGCGCAAAAAAATAATAACACAAAACTAAAGCGCTGGAAAAGCCACCTGGAGGAATACAACCATTAGCTTAGATACAAACCAGGCACCTCCAGTGTAATGGCAGATGTCCTGTCTAGAATTCAGGTCAATTCCACAACAGCCACAATTCACAGCGATCAGAGCTCTTCACATAACCTTATACCAATGGAAAATGTACCAATCAAGAGTCTGAAGAATTCTCCATATCTTTCCCCACTTACCACCGACATATCAAGAAGAAAGAGTATTCAGAAGAAGAAATAATTCGGATCCTAAAAGATCGACTAGATCCAAACCTAATAAATGGCTTATTAACCGCAGAGAGAATCTTGGAAAAAATACAGAACATCTATCCGATTCATTTCAGTGGGTGCAAAGTCAGGTACACCCAAAAACAGGTGAAAGACATAACTGGGGAAGACGAACAGGACGACATGGCAGCAATCCCATTTCTCAAATACGAGCTAACAAAAGTTAAAACGGACTTACGAAGACTACAGCCAGCAAAAAGAAAAACCCGAACAATAAATGCACTATGTACAGCATGGAAATGGTTGGTCGGCTCGCCGGACCATGAAGATCACGAGATCTTGATTTTTAAGATGAACAAACAGTTGGTTAACAATAACCGACAGATAATAATAGATAAGGTTCTCAACAATAGAATTATCGAAATTAGTGAGATTACAAACAGAATAGTAAAGGCCACCGAGAACAACGCAACTATCCAAGAAAAAAATATTTTGCTCAACAAATATAAAATCCAATTATTTAAGGACGAAGACCAAAATTTGATAAATGCAATAGATTGGGCTAAGACCAATACGATAAATTCAATTGTTTTGTCAGAAGTTGAGGTCAAAGCTATAGAGCAACTAATAGAAAACGAAACCATAAAGTTTGTTAATATAGAAGAGCTTCTAGAATTCGCCAAAATTAAAATAGCAACGAACGACAAGAATATACTCTACATAGTAAATATACCAATATTAACAGAGTCAGTATGCGAAGGTATGATAATAAAACCGTTGAAAAGAGGCAAAATCATTAACGAAATTAAGTTCCAAAATATAATTAAATGTCAAAATTCAATATTTTCAATAAAAACAAATTGTGAGAACCATAACGAAAAGACTATTTGCAACAAAAAAGAACTAAAAGATTTAAGTACCGACAAAAGCATTGTACCCCTACTAAATAATAAAATGTCAAGCTGCAAAATCACTAATAGCCAGCACATAGACGATCACGAGGAACTTGCACCAGGAACCATAATGCTAAGCGACTTTAACGGCGCAATACAAATCGACGATCACATATACATGATAAAAGTAACATACCTGATCCAGTTCCATAATTCCAAGATAAAAATAGCAGAAGATTCATACACCATTAATGGCTTTTGCTAAAGCAAAACCACCACTCTTTCAACTAATGACAAAAGAGAGCACAGTCGAAGAAATACTTTCGCTCCAGATGCTGAAAGAAATAAACATAAACAACACAAAGGAGCTAGATTTATTCGACGAGCAGGAGAGAAGAACGACAACGATCAACACTTCATTATCCGGAATCATACTCATCATGATAGCCGCAGCCCTGACATGGTCAATAAAGCAGAGATGCTCCAAGAAATCAGCGAAAATAAATAAAACACCTGAAGAAAACACTCCAAATACGGAGACAAATCCCGTCCCGAGGACGTCCGCGTCTAAATGCACCAAGTATCCGCCACGTGCGCCTGGTCAGCGTTTCCCAAGCCGTGGGACCAATTCAGAAATCCAACACCAGCTTCGGCAGCGATAGTACCAGCGGCAGCAGCGACAATACCAGCGGTAGCAGCGACACCAACAGCAGTAGCGGTATTTAAATTAGCCCTTAGATTGTTTAAGTTTTAGTTCTAATCTACAACTCAAATAAATCAGTTTGTTTTTTTTTAAAAAGAAAGACAACCCGTCTTTTTAATTTATATACTATTCACATACACATACGTATTTGTATATAAATATATGTGGGACTTGGGTATAAACTGTTTGTTTAAAGTTCAAGTCACTGTTGTTGTGTAAAATACACGAATGTTTTTAATATTAAGTTAAATGGTCTTATTTCGTTATACTTCAATTGAAATTAGTTAGTTCTTTATTTTAGTTAAGTAGTCGTCGTCGTTAATCTTTTAATAAGTAATGTGATCGTCGTTTTTAATGAACTCTCCCTTTTTGCGTCTTAACTCTTTCGCGTCGTCTCGAGAACTTCTCTCGCCGTTGCCAGTCCGTCGACTGTTACTTAAGGCATCTCACTCGGCGTTGCCAGATCATTCCCACAACTCGGTCATCCTACACTCCATTCGTCTTTAATGCATCGTTGTTCATATTCATCCAGGGCTTCATATATTAAGCACATGTCGTCGTCTTCTTTGGTCCATCGCTAAATGCTGCATCATTAATTACGTAATAAGTGTTATTCGTCTTTACGTTGATGATTTTATACGGGTCTAAGTATTTGGGTTTCAGCTTATGTCTACCACCTAATTGCGTACAATAATGGCGACTAGCAAATTATTTTGATAATCGGTTGCCATTAAAAATCTAGATCATCTCGTCGTGAATAATTCTTTGTATATACACATCAGATTTGGTTCGCATTTTGGTACAAATAAGGAGTTCGAATGGCGTCGTTACGGTAATTCAACGAAATGTTGACTTTATATGTTGCTGAACTTTATCAACAAATTTATACCATTTACAGGGGTCGTCTAGCACGCTTAGCTAAAACAGGTACAATGATCGCATTTAGTCTTTCCACTTGTCCGTTAGCACGGGGTAATCCTTTTGTAACTACGTGATGTTTGACTCCTTCGTCTTCGCAATGTTGTTTAAACTCTTCAGAAGTAAAAGCAGCTCCCTGGTCGGAATTATAACCATTGGATTCCCAAAGGTCGTACTTTGCGTCTTAAGTATCATCGTAACTTCAATCGCTGCCGTCGTCTTAGTAGGATATAACCAACAGAACATGGTAAATCCATCTATTATGGGAAGTATGTGCTTATACTGCTTGTGCGTAGATTCCAAAAGTCCAAGAAAGTCTATATGATATGTCTGAAGTGGCCGCTCGATTTTATACTCGTCTACCCAAAGGGTAGAAAAATATTATGGCTTTGTGCCGACCGAAAATGTATGTAACAGGCAGATGGAAGCATCTCCGACACCACAAAGTATATATATTTTTGGTCAGCGTCAACAGCCGTCCGTATGAACACCTACATCTCAGAGACAATAAGAGATAGGGCAACAAATTTTTCGGGACAGTATGTCTTATTGTTGCACGCAGATAAAGATTGTTTTTGTTTTGATTTTTGCCACGCCCCCTTCCACCCATGCAAATTGAAAAAATCTGAATTGAAAGCGTCGTTTTAAACCTAGTTTAGTTTAGTTTAGTAGTTTTTCAAAAATATACTGAAAAAATACTAAAGAAAATATACTAAAATTATACCAAAATAATAAACCAAAACTTTCTTTGTTCGAAATTAGTATCTTGGCGGCACTTTAGTTGGTTTATTGAACAGCATTATTATGTCACGGAGTGTCATAGCAATTAACTAGGTGCAGCTGCACGTGGTAACGCACTATAAAAGTAATTTCTTAATAACTTCTGTGTTTTTTATCCGATCGTAACCAAATTTTCAGAGATCATTAAGATGGTGATTAGTATTGTGCGTGCCAAAATTGAATATTATTATTATTATTGTTTGTGAAAGGGAGTCTCCCAACAGAGAAGGTGCGAGGCACTGCGATCATGGAGGTCTTTTGTGCCTATAGGCTCTCCCTAGCTAGACAAAAGATGATCTGCTTCCCTAATGAAACAGTAGATCTTTCGTCGAGGAACGCACAATATGCTCGGGACCTGCGGTATCCACGTGCAGATGTTTCCTGCTAGTCCATACCAAGGCTGGACAGTCGCACAGAATATATCTGGTTGTCTCATCGTCTTCTTTGCAGAGTCTACACTTAGCATTAGAAGACAGACGCATTTCAGTGAGGTGATATTTCACCGTGTGGTGGCCAACGAGGAGGTGAGATCCTTCGTAGCGAGTAAGCTAGTTCTTCGCTCGATCGCGAGATTGACAAGTTCCTTGGCTTGCCGCATCCCTGGTTGGACCGACCAGTAGCGATCAGTCAACCTAACAGCCCAGGTTTTAACAATAGCTGAGATGGTTGACCAACCCAAGCCACAGAAGGGGTCATGGCCGGAAAAAGTAGCTGACGAACCGGCCCTCGCAAGTTCGTCCGCCAACTCATTGCCCTAGATACCAGAGTGTCCAGGTACCCATAGAAGGGTGACATTGTTAATAAGAGACAGTCTCTGGAGGCAGTTCCAGAAATCGGCCACCAGTCGAAAACTTACTCTTTTGGATGAGAGGGCTAAGATGGTTTGACTGTCAGAGAAGATGTAGATGTTCACTCCTGTAATCCCCTTCTCTAGGCTCAGACGGCAGCAGAACTCGATGGCACGAACCTCAGATTGGAATACTGTGGGCCATTTGCCCATAGCAATTGAGGTTTTGGAGTTGGGCCCAAAGATCCCATCTCCAACCCCCTGAACAGTTTTTGACCCGTCGGTATACCAGTGAATACCGTAGGGGTCGCTGATGGGGTTGACATTGTCCCAGTATTTCCGGTCCTGGATGAGGATTCTGAATTTAGCACCAACGAAAAAAAAAGCGGAGTCAGAATCAGTATCGATTCCATTGCTGCGGTGGGCCAGGTACGAAGTACACCCGTCAGTAAGAAGCACACAAGCCTGTGCAATTTATTGCATTTGCTGATGGCAGTGAAATGCGTAACCTTTGGCCACCACACAATAGCAGCATAGGTGACGATCGGTCTGACCATCATGGCAAAAAGCCACCGGATGGTGCAGGATTTAAGACCCCAGATTCTACCAAACAATCTCCTGCAGGCCCACATGGCATGGGTCGAAGGCTCTTTAAATTTTTCCCACTAACCTGTGGAGAGTGACCTCCATCGATCTGCCGGCTATGTACGCAAACTGCGTGGGATGCAGAGGTGTCGACGTCTGCAGAGAGCACCGAATATGCATATCTATAAGCCTTTCCGCCATCTTAAGCAGAAAGGAGGTAAGACTGATTGGCAGATAGGACTTAGGCTGATCAAGCGGACGATTCCCTTGGTTTGGGATGAATACCACATTTACTCTCCTCCAAGAGATGGGTATGTATCCCCAAGTAAAACGAGCTCAAAGAAGGCCGACCAGTGGATCAAGAATATGAGCCATGTTGTTTTGAATAAGGGCTGGGAAGATTTTGTCACCCCCTGGGACTTTGAAAAGAGCGAAAGAATCTACAGCCCATTTGACCTTTTCGGGGTCGAAGATGGATCCAGATAGGCTGAATCTGCGTGAGTCCGGTGACAAAGTGGCGTCATCGCGACCGGAGAGATCTGGATTCGCCACAGAATCCGGGAAGTGGACTTGTAGTAGAAGCTCAAGTGTTTCCCTGCGATCTTGAGTGAAAGAGCCATCTGTTCTTATAAGAAGCCCTATTCCATTAGACGACCCTTTAGCCAATATTTTATGGAGCCTCGCTGCCTCTGGCAACGATTCTAAGCTCGTCTAATGCTTTTGTTGTAGTTGGTGAGAGCATCCCTATAGACGTCCCAACTAGCACGGTTAGATTTAGCCTTATCAAATAGGCTTCTAACCCTCCTTCTAAGTACAGCCAGTTCCTCATTCCACCACGGAATTTTACGGTTGACCGTTAGGGACTTCCGGACTAAGCTGTCCTCAAAGGATGAGATAAGCACATCTTGGAGCAGATTGGCAGTGAGTTCTATCTCACTGATGGAGTTAGGATTGCTGACCAATAGGTCTGCTTTGAAAGCTACAGAGGCTTTAAAGAGCTCCCAATTAGTCTTTTTCGGACAGAAGGAGTTTTGGCGAAGTTCGACTTGGCCAGGAAGGTCAAACCTGATGTGCTGATGGTCTGACAAAGTGGCTTCGTCTGTGACCCGCCAATTAACAAGCGAGCTCGCTATCGAGTTGCTGATTAGGGTGAGATCTAAAACCTCTTCCGTAATAGCATTAATAAATGTGGGCTTGCACCCTATATTAGCTACATCTAATTGACAACACAATAAGTAGTCTAAGAGGGACTCACCACGTTTGTTGATGTCGCTGCTCCCCCAGATCGTGTGATGTGCATTGGCATCACAGCCGATCACGAGCGGCTTGTTGTTGCGACGACAGAATTCCACCAGCCGCTGGACCTCTGCTGGGGGTACATCATCCACATCGCCCGGGAAGTATGCGGAGGCGATCACAACTTCCCGGACACCGTCTGCAGTGGCTACCTCAATAGCCGTTGCTACCAAGTCTCTGTGGATGAAGTTAGTTAGTGGGAAATGTCTGACACTGTTATCCAAAAGTATAGCAGTGCGAGGATCACCTCCCATACGGTTATATAACAACTTACATGATCCACATGATAGTCCACGTATTTGGCCACCGATCAACCATGGGTCTTGGACGAGAGTCAGGTTGATTTGATCATCACAGATGACCCTGCACAGTGTGGCCGACGCTCCTCTAGCGTGGTGCAGGTTCGCCTGGAGCACTTTAAGTTTGCTCATTTTCCCTCCTGATGGCGGTCGAGACAAGGCCACTTGCCTTGCCCCCCCGAGAGTCGTTACCACGAATGCCCTTCGGCGGTCGGGACGAACCACTCGGAGGAGGTCGCCTTGCGACCCCGCTAGTTGGGCCCTTCGGGGCCGTGACCACGATGGCCGGTGGGGTGGGGGAAGGAACCTTGGGTACCGATCCGGCCGCAGCGCTCGTGGAGGCCACTGGGTCAGCCAATGCTGACATCTCTGAGGGATCCACTGGCGCCGTTGCCGGAGGGCCACTGGCTGAGAGGGAACGGGTGGGATGAGGGGTGGCGGAGGAGGCTTTGGGAGCTGAATTCTTAAGGATCAATTTGATTCTGCCAAAGCAGAATTTCACCCTCCCTTGGCACTCCGTCAGAGCCCTGTACGACTCCTCGTCAACCAACATTGCGAGGTGAGTCGTTGTGCCATTCAGGCTGTGCTGCACCACCCGCCACAGCTTCGTGGAGATGTTGCTGGCGTTCTGGAGCCCAATGTATTCCAGGATGGTTGCAGGAGTAAACTCAGCACTTCTGGGAAAGTAACCTCTGATGGGGTGAGCCTTGGGAAACTCCGTTTCCTCAAGCAATTTGACGTCAAGGGCGCTGATGGACCTGATGTGTCCAACAGCTCCCTTGACCCAATTGGCAGTGCTGCTATCCTCGCACACCAGAAGCAGCCACTCATTTCGGGGTATACAGCCGAAACCTGGACTAACATTTGGTGTAGAGTGCAACAGCACCGCCTTTAATATACTGGATTTCAACGTAGCCAACTGCTCCGCTGAGAGGGGTTTGGTTGAATCAGCCGAAGTGAAGCTCAATTTCACGCTGCTAACCACTTGGCTGAAGAGTGGTTTCGTGGACTCCTTATGAGTCTTTTGGGCCTCTTTGAAGAGCTGGTGGGCTCGACGATGGTATCGTCAGCGCGCGTCCGTTTAGCCTTGGTGTTAACGGGGTGCGCAGTGGCGATAGCCAGAGCCTCCTCTCTGTTAGAACCCTTTGCGAGTACAGCTTTAAAAAGCCTCTTCTTGCAGCTCTTCAGTTTAATAAAGGCGTCCTTAGATTCCAGCCGCAGCAACTGGATCTGAGAGCCTGCTTCCGTAAGGCCTGACCTCTGAGAGGCCACGGAAGCGTCGTCAGCAAAGCTGATTCGGTTGCAGTTAGCTTCCTCGTCCGAGGACAATACCTCGACGGGTTGCTGACGGACTGAACCGCTACTGGACGGAAGTTCAGCACTAGCGAACCCTGTGTCAAAGGGAGTTCGTGGCCTATCCGGGTCCCCTAGAATCCTAGAGTCGAGACCCGTAGTATTGGGGGTGGAAGCCAGCAGCCCACTGGCTGCAGTGCTGGTGTAGGGGTCGGCCGTGAAGGCATCGCCCGGAGATGATACTTTTAAAGCCGTATCAGACTTTTCTATTTTTAAAAATTGATCCATTAATTAAGATCCCACGAGTAGGCGGGAAGGGAAGGTCATCCACGGCATAGCCCGCATACCGTGGAAAGTCTAAATGAAACTGGAGGACGACAGGTATCCAGAGTCCGCATACTAGAGACCGGGCTACCCCCCGGCCATGCATCCATCAGCGTATGCTGTTCCACCTTGGATTGGGGTGATTTATAGATTCACGATCTTAGCCCGACTACAATTAGTCAGCACCTCTAGCAGAGACATGACCGTGCTAGGGGTCTGCTTCCAGCCGCCCTAGCGTGGAGAGTATAGTCGCACTTCCGACAGTAGGAGCAAGGACGGCACGTGCCCCAGCCAATACTGGGATTACATGTTGGTCCCCTTGCTTCCTCTGACGGCTGACGGCCAAAAAAAAAAAGATTGAACATTCTAGGATTAAAATGCCGCCTGTAATTAAGTAGTGTAAGTGTAAGTGTAAGTAGTTTTCTATATGTTGACTGAGGCAGACGACTGGGTTAAAGTAGTTAGAAGTCTTGTTGAAGGTAAAGGCTATGAGGTTTCTTCTGTTTTCAATCAAATTTTGTTCAAGGACCTTGACATGGAGTTGCTTGTTGTTCCATCAGGTATGGAGGTTGAAATCATTCAAATGGCACACAAGCAAGGTCATTTCTCGGCAAAGAGAACTCAGGACTTATTAGAGAAATCTAATTATATTCCTAGGATTAAGGAAAAAGTAGCTAGAGTTCTTGCTAGTTGAGCTGAGAGTATTTTGGTAAATGCAAAGGCAGGTCGAATGGAAGGATTTCTGAACCCAATCGATAATGGCGATACTCCATTAGTAACTATCGCATCGATCATGTTGGACCAATGGAAATCACTTAGAAGCGGTACAATCACATTTTGGTTATTGTGGATGCGTTTTCTAAATTTGTGTGGTTATATCGAAGTACGGGAGTAGAAGAAGTTATCAATTGTTTAGAGAGGCAGGCAGTAAATTTCGGAAATCCGTGCAGAATTGTGTCGGACAGGGGAACAGCTTTTACAGCAAATGCTTTTAAACCATATAGTGAAAAACAAAACATACAACATTTATTTACAGGTGTTCCACGCGGAAACGAACAGGTGGGGCGAATGCATATAATTGTTTAATGTTATCCAAATTGAGAATCCAGGTTCATGGTATAAGTATGTATGTAGGTCGTGTTCAGCAGCTGATTAATAATACTGAACCAAGTAGTACGAAAATCACTCCATTCAAGCTATAGACTGGAATTAATATGCGATACCTTAAGGACTCAGATATGAAGCAATTAGTGCAGCAGTCATTGTTTGAAGAATTAGATAAAGATCGTCAGGAGTTACGAAAGTTGGCTAGGGATAATATACAGAGATACAAAATTCAAATCAAAATGCATTTAATCAGAAGCGGAAGGCAGAGAAAACCTATAAAGTGAACGATCTAGTAGCCATTTAGCGTGTACAATGCGGGGTAGGATTGAAGTTAAAGGGAAAGTACCTTGGACCGTACAAGGTAGTTAAAGTCCACAAATACGGCAAATATGATATCGAAAAAGTAGGTGATGGAGATGGACCATATAAGACTTCAACAGCAGCAGAATATATGAAGGCATTCGGGACGAATACAACATCAGGAGAGCCGAATGTAGGAATTGGATCTGACCAGGCACAAGTTTGAGAGACTCGGAATGGTCAACACTATTAAGAGTCAGAAACTTAGTTCACGATGCAACATGTCTAAATCATGGTGTAATCAATTGACGCTAAGCTGTAAACTATCGATAATGTGAACACAATTTTTGTCCATTTAAATTTAAATAAACGCACATAGTTAAAGAACCTTAGTAATAACACAAGCAAATCTAATATAATAACCTAAATCTAATAATATTTTTTATTTTTTTATACTTTGTTTTTATTTATTGAATCTTCTCATTTTCGAGACTAGCAATAAGTGTATCAAATCTTATACTACAACCTAACTAGCAGTCATGTAGACTGGAACAGTAGAAATGACCCTGACAAATTATGGCTGGGTTGGTAGGTCGGTACTTTGCAGGTGGGATCGGTTGGAAACCCGAGTTAAGACCTTTGCGAGGGGATTTGGGTGGACAGAGAGTTTTTCATTGTAGGACACTTTTTGCTTGTCTATTTCATCTTTTACTGCGAAAATGCCGAGGTCCCTGTGGATGTTTTGGTTTTGAATATACCATGGTGCCCCAGTGATAGTTCGCAGGATCTTTGATTGAGCGCGCTGTATGATGTCCATGTTAGTTCTGCTCGCGTTCTCCCAAAGCTGGGAGCCATACGTCCAGATTGGCTTAAGAGTGGAGTTGTAAAGCAGGACCTTATAGTCCAGACACAACGGCGATCGGGCGTTTATAATCCAGTGGAGGCTGCTGGCTTTGAATTTTAGGTGTAGTTTCTTGCATTCGATATGTCTACGCCATGTTAGACGTCTATCGAGGTGGATGCCGAGATACGTTACTTCATCTGCGTGCTATTCAGGCAGAGCGGAGGGCAAGTTTGTCTATTACGACTAAACGTTGTGTTTACACTTTTGTTCGTTTATTTTGATACGCCAGTCAAATAGCCACTTCTCGACTACCATAAAATGTTTGGCAAGTTGGGTTGTTGCACGGACTGGGCATCTGGAGCGGCTAAGGATCGCAGTGTCATCAGCAAAGGTGGATGTTGTTAGTCGGTTACTTGTGGGAATGTCCGCTATGTAAAGGACGAATAGAGTTGGCCCAAGTGCGCTGTCTTGTGGGACTCCAGCTTCGATAGTGTAGTTGTCGGATATTGTTGTGGTGCACCTCACTGCGAAGGCTCTGTTGTAGAGGTAAGATTCAAGGAGTTTATGAGTGTACCCAGGCAAGTGTGTTTTAATTTTATGCATAAGACCTTGGAGCCAGATACGGTCAAATGCTTAAGATATATCGAGGAATATCGCGCTGCAGTAAGCTCGTAGGCTGTGCGAATCTCTGATGTTATTCTGTTAACTTGCTCGATAGTTCCGTGTTTTTCTCAGAAGCCAAATTGATGGGCTGGGATAATGTTGTGAGCTTCCATATATGGTATAATGCGCGATAGAAGGTATTTTTCGAATAGTTCGGGCAGGCATGGCAATAAACTTATTGGTCTGTAAGATGACGGAATCGTGTGATCTTTTCTAGGCTTTGGTATCATTATTATAATTGATTTTTTCCATTTACTTGGGTAGTAGCCGAGACTTATGATTTCATTGAAGAGCTTACAGATGACCTCAACAGCACAGTACGGAAGTTCCATTATCATTTTTGTAGTTATTAGGTCACCGCCTGGAGCCTTTTTTGGTTTTGGCTCCCTAATGACTTTTGTAATCTCGTTCCGCCGAAATGAAGTTGGCGTAGATTCCGTTTCGGAGTGGATTTGCGGAAGAGCACAAGCATTTGCTGCGGGGTTCGGCTGGAAGACGCCCCTGAGATGTAAGGCAAATGGTTCGGCTCTTTATTTGTCGCTGCGGGCCCAGCAACCTGAAGAATTTCTTATCGGGGTGACGGTTTCAGTCGGATAGCTTAGATTTGGGTGAGCCCTCCACAAGGGATGCTTTGTAATAGTTGGCGAGAGTATTTCAATATATTTTAGTTGTGCATTTTCAGCATCTTTCTTCAGAGCCCGGTTAAGTTTGAGGGTGGCTTCAGTAAGACGTTGCTTTGAGCATGGCAATCTGGTGGTTTGCCACGCCCATCGCAGATGCCTCTTTTCCTGAACCAGCTGTTCAATTTGCAGGCTGGTTTTGAACGTCTTAATTTTCACATCCTTCCGTTTTGGTGTTGAGATCCTGGCTGCTGTGACGAGTACCTCTTCCAGAGCGGCGGTAGAGATGAGAGATCCGGCAGGGCCATGGCGCTTATTAGATCGCGTGGGATGTTTTTTGTCACCGCGAAATCAATTAGATCAGGGATCTCTCTGGGGTCTGCAGACCAATATGTGGGGCTACCAGGAGAGACGTAGTCCAATTTATTGCTCACTTTTATAAGTGCGTTATACAGTTGCCTTCTCTTGGGGGTCACGATGCGTGTTCCCCAGGGCGTGTGTTTGGCATTATAGTCTCCTGCAGCTATGAAGCGATCCCCCAATGTGTTGGTGAAGTCCATGAATTGACCTTCAGAGATAATAAATCGAGGTGGGCAGTAGACAACGTCAATGCAAAAGTTGCCGTTTCCTGACTGCACATTTGTGGACGTGGCTTGCAAGTAATTTGTTGCAAACCTTTGGTGAAAGTGGTGTTTGATGCGTTCTCTGCGTTTCAACCATCAGCATGGCGTCGATGTGATTTACATTTCGGAATTGCGATATTTTCAATTTATGCCATGAAATGCCGTTGGCATTCCAGATGGATATACGTAGGTTAGACTTTTATTATTTGGACTGCTGAGCTACAAGCAACTGCATCACCATGTTCTGATTCTGAACAAGGGTTTGCATAGTTGTTTTCATAAATGACATGAGTTCCATCATGTCATGACATTTCATGACATTTTCCATGCCTGTTCATAGTGTTTCGGCGTAGGAGAATGATGATCTGGCTGCCTTAGCGAAGAATACGTCTGGCGTACTTTTTGAGTTATAATACGCATTTTGCGTATTTTGTTGACGCGTAGCTGTCGCTCGTTGCATGCGACTCGTCAACTACTTGTAGATGGCACAACCTCTGTAGTTTGCCGTATGGTTTCCTCCACAGTTGCCACACTTATTCTTTAGGGGGTCTTCTTTGTTTGCGGGGCAATTTACGGAGTTGTGGAAGTCTCCGCAGACTACGCAGACTACCTGAAATGGGCAGTATGTCTTGGTGTGTCCATACTCCTGGCAGTTTGTGCATTGTAAAGGGCCGTTGCGTTTATGTGGCTCTTCCACGGTGATCCTTCGATGCAGTAAAAGCTGCAGCTTGTAGATAGGGTGCACTTCGTTTTACTTTAAGGCTTTGCTATCTGGTTCGAGCTCGACCTTGTAGAGTGGTTGCGGCTTTTTATACCTGTTGATAATGTTGCTGACATATTTGGCATAGAAGCCCTTGGCTTTAAGGGCTTCTTGAATATCAGAGGGGGCGACGTCGGGTTCGATTCCTTTAAGTACAACGTGCAGTCCCTTGCTGCTTTTTAGTTGGTAGGTGTAGAAATTCTTTTTTGTTTCCTCCAGCTACTTAGACACAGCTCGGAAGTGTTCTTCGGACTTCGTTCGAACTTTGGTTTCGTGGATGTTTCCTTTAATTAGCGAAACAACATGGAAATCTATCGTTCCCGACCAGCGTAACAATTTTGTTGACCAGGGCGTTAGAGCTTTTTTCCCTTATATAAATAGGTGGGGGCTTTGGTTTCTTTTGGGTCTCCTGCCCCAGCTCTGCTTGGTCGTTCTCCGCCTCTGCTAAGATGGAAAAACGATTATCATTGGAACTCCTAGTTTGGTCGTTGCTTTTGTTGGTACGGTTGATCTTTGGTTTATTACCAACAGTGTTTAGTGGACTAAGCTTACGCTTAATCTGGATGTAGCGATCCATACCGCTCTGTAAAGCCGGGACCGCTTGTTGCTTATCGAAGCTTACGATTTTTGTTGACATTGCAATTTGCTCTGCGGCCGTTGGCATGAATTCGTAATATTAGTAGTTGGTTTTGTTGTTGGTGGTGTTTTTGCTGCGACTGCAGAAATTGTAGCGCTGTTAGTTGTTGGAGCTTCTTCCACAGAAGCCAGCGGTGGAGGTGTTGGGTATTGGTAGCTCCATGATGTAGGAGTTGGGGTGAGCAGAGTGGGTGAGCAAGAGCTCGCTCTCTTGCTATCGACGGTCAGTAGAGCCGGGTTACTCTTTGTTGACTTGCCTTCTTCGTCGATATCACGTGTTGAGAAGTAAGAGTAACAAACGTTTCTTGGATTTACAGAGCTTCTACGTTCATTCTTTTGATCGCTGCTCCTTTTTCGAGCTTATTAGGCTTGGCACTTATTAATTAAAGTCAAATATGCACTTGCACTATCATAACACCAGTTATACATATAATTTTTCTTTGGCGTTACTTCGCGCAAGCTGCCTGTCAATTGTTGTTCATGTAGTTTAGACAACTGATTTCAAATTCGTTAATTTGTCTTCACTTTAGATTTGTTAATTCTTATTTTTCACCGACAAAAGATGGAGAACACCGACCGACGAAGCCTCGCCAGCGCGTCCAACTCGTACAACATTGATTAGCGTAAGTCCGCTGTAGTCAAGGACCGATTTCCAGTGCCGATCGTAGAGGATGCAATTGATAAAATGCAGAAAGCAAATTATTTTACAGCGATGGACTTAAAGAAAGGATTTTATCATGTCGAAGAAGAAGAGAAAAGCCAAAAATATACAGCGTTTACGACAAAAAAAGGCCTTTTTGAATTTAAGAGAGCACCGTTTGGCTTTTGCAACTTCCCTGCAGTATTGGTACGTTTCATAAATTTCATGTTTTAACAGTCGACGACATAGTAGTTTACGGATCAACAGCGGAAGAATGCCTAGCATATTTGCAGGTTGTATTTACGCACGCATAGCAGTTTAATTTGCAAATCAAGTGGTTGAGGTGCCAATTTCTTAAGCAGAAAATTTCCGAGCATGAAATTGAGAACATACAGATATGGACAGGACATGAAAAGATTAAAGCCGTGAAAATTTTTCCAGTGCCTAAAAATATCAGAGGAGTTCAAACGTTTTTGGGATTGACGGGATATTTTAGAAAATTTGTTATAAGATATGCAGTTAGGGCAAAGCCCTTACCACAACTGTTAGGAAAAGATGCAGAATTTATAATTGGAGAAATGGAACTGGAAACAGTTCCGAAGTTGAAGTCAGCACTCATCAATGAACCGGTTTTAAAAATTTTTGACCAAAATGCTAAGACCCAGTTGCACGAAGATACATTTTTATACCCGCCTTCCCAAAGGGTAGAAGGGTATTATGGCTTTGTGCAATCGTTTTAAATCGTTTTAAGCCTAGAACGAATAGAATTGGTACGCACAATACTAATCACCATCTTAATGATCCCTGATTGGTTACAATCGGATAAAAAACACAGAAGTTATTAAGAAATTACTTTTATAAGGCGTTACCACGTGCAACTGCTAGTGCTGCCTAGTTAGTTACTATGACACTCCGCTATATAATAATGGTGTTCAATAAACCAACTAAAGTGCCGCCAAGCTAATAATTTCGAACAAAGAAAATGTTGATATATTATTTTGGTATTTTTTAGTATAGTTTTTTAAAGTATTTTTTCAGTATATTTTGAAAAATATAATATTTGGATGGTAAAATTGGGTGGCGTGTATCTCACAGTCGAGCAAACTCGACTGTAGCTTTCTTACTTGTTATTTCTAAAGTATTGTTCGTATTATTAACAAGATTAGAAAATTTATTATAATTTACACATAAAATACGAAAAGGATTGTGACTGGCATAGTTAGTGCTACAACGGGAAAGAGAGAGGGGAAGAAAATTTCTAGTCGTTCTGATCGGAACGGCAAAGCTAATCTGGTTTGTCAACTGCAAGGAGTTAATTTCGCCAATGATTAGTCTATGTAGAAACACTACACCTAACATAGTTCTACGGTCAGAAAGAGAAGGAAGGTTTAGTAATAAAAGTCTACTTAAGGGATTCCAGCTAAGACTACGAAGAGCAAAAAGAAGAAATTGCTTCTGCACTGATTCAAGCCATACTCAAGAATATGACGAACCAGTGAGATGTACAAATGTTTAGTAATGTAGGGATCGTTAAATTCCTTTTACCAACGTTTAATAAATCCAAAGACACCCACGACTCTATTAGAAGCAGACAAAATAAAACATGGGTTTGGAGCTACGTTGCTACAGCTGCAAGAAAACACGTGACACCCTGTTTCCTTTTGGAGTAAATATACCACACCACAAGAAGAAAAGATGCATAGCTACTTTCTAGAAGTAAAAGCACAAACAAGTTGCGTCATTACCTTGTAGGTATAACATTTAGCTTCGTTAGAGATTGCGCAGCTTTCAAGATGACTACCACAAATAACGAAGAACCGCGTGAAGTCGTAAAGTGGCTCTACAGGATTTTTCATATCAGGCGGAGCAAGCAGCAGAATGAAGCACGTTGACAGCTTAAGCAGATATCCTGTGATGGTGATCACCTCAGAAGTTCCCGCTAAAATATTGAAGGCAGCAGGTAGACGAACATTTATCAGCAGTAGCAAAGATTTTGAAAAATAAGCTGTATGCTAACTACAAAATAAAAGGAAATTTAATCTGCAAACAGACGGATGGCATGGATTTGTTAGCTTTACCTAAAAACATGGAAAAGGAGATAATCATCAATGTTCATTATTTTGGTCATATGGGCATAAAGAAGACAATGCACACGATTCCTCATCGTGAAAGAAAGGTTAGTCAGCACATTGCTAGCTGCATTGAGTGTATCGTTCACAATAGGAAGCTTGGTAAGCAGGAGAACTTTATGCATTGTATCGACAATGCATATCATTTGTGTACGCTGGAATCTACTTCGACGAATTACAACTTCATATTTGCAATGGTTGATAGCTTTTCGAAATACACTTGCCAGAAAAAGTCTGCGTACACACGCACACGCACACGCAATGCATAACTTTGATGCCAAAAAAAAATATAGTTGTATTAAAGATATCGACTTAATTTTTTTTATGTTTTTAACACATTTTTATACCCGCCTACCCAAAGGGTAGAAGGGTATTATGGCTTTGTGCCGACCGAAAATGTATGTAACAGGCAGAAGGAAGCATCTCCGACCCCATAAAGTATATATATTCTTGATCAGCGTCAACAGCCGAGACGATATAGCCATGTCCGTCTGTCCGTCTGTCCGTCTGTCCGTATGAACACCTAGATCTCAGAGACTATAAGAGATAGAGCAACAAATTTTTCGCGACAGTATGTCTTATTGTTGCACGCAGATCAAGTTTGTTTTTGATTTTGGCCACGCCCCTCCCGCCCCCGTAAATCGAATAAAACCGAATTGCAAGCGTCGTTTTAAACCTAGAACGTTCAATTTTGGTACACACAATACTTATCACCATCTTAATGATCTCTGCGAATTTGGTTACAATCGGATAAAAACACAGAAGTTATTAAGATATGACTTTTATAAGGCGTTACCACGTGCAACTGCTAGTGCTGCCTAGCTAGTTGCTATGACACTCCGCGACATAATAATGGTGTTCAATAAACCAACTAAAGTGCCGCCAAGCTAATAACTTCGAACAAAGAAAATTTTGATATATTATTTTGGTATTTTTAGTATATTTTTTTTTAGTATATTTTTATACTATTATATAAATATAATATTTTGATGGTAAAATTGGGTGGCGGGTATCTCACAGTCGAGCAAACTCGACTGTAGCTTTCTTACTTGTTTATTAATAATATCCATAAATTTTAACAGCCTTAAATATAACTTATTTAGCTAAAATTAAAAACCAAAAATTCATGTGTTTTTCAACCATAAAAAGTCTGCGTACAACTTTGAAATCTAGTGTTTAAAAGATTGATATGCAACTTTTGGTACCGTAAGATCGCAAATAACGGTAATAAAAGCAATAGAAACTTTTCGATGTTAGTTGTTTTAGCGAATTTCATCATTCTATTAAGAAAATCGCAATGGATAGGAAAAATAAGGAAATTGACTCTGATTTGAGGCTGGTAATCATTAAACTCCGGAATGAAGGGAAAACTTTGCGTGAAATTGGAAAAAACAGTGAGCAGAAGTCACTCCTCTGTACAAAGAGTGCTGGAAAATTTTAATTTAACCGGCTCGGTTGAATCAATCCACGTTCTGGAAGGCCGCCTAAACTGACCCATCGTGAGAAACGGGATGTTTTAAAGACTGTGAGGGTTAATCCTAGATTAACAGCTTCGAAAATTGGCCAAGATGTTAAACAAAAGTTTAAAAAGGAGTTACATGAAGACACAATTCGAAAAATTTTGAAAAAAGAAGACCTACATGCCCGTACTGCACGGAGGAAACCCCTCATATCAGCAGTGAACAAAGAGAAGCGTTTAAATTTTGCCCAAAAATTTAGCCAGCAGCCTCCAATTTTCTGGAATAATGTTATTTTTAGTGACGACAGCAAATTCTGCATTTTTGGAATAAAGGGGCGAAAACTTGTGTGGCGAAAAAGCGGTACAGCCTTCGATTTGGAAAACCTTGCTCCAACAGTGAAACACGGTGGTGGCGGTGTGATGGTGTGGGGTTGTATGGCGGCCAATGGAGTTGGGAATCTGGTGCTTATTGATTCCATTATGGATCACAAGGCATATTTGGAGGTTTTAAAAAATAATTTACACCAAAGCGCGATAAAAGTGGGCTTATCCGATGATTTCCGGTTCCAGCAAGATAATGACCCAAAACATACTGCCCATAATGTGAAGCTTTGGTTGCTGTTCAATGTCAAAAACCAGTTGCACTCGCCACCACAGTCGCCCAACTTGAATTCCATAGAGCACCTATGGGATTTTCTGGAGCGCAGGATTCGCCTTCGAACTGTTACTTCGAAGGACATGTTGAAGGAAGTAATAACGGAGGAATGGCACAAAATCTCACCAGATTTTACCCAAAAACTCGTCCAATCCATGCCAAAACGTTTGTCAGAAACCATTATAAGAAAGGGGTACTCAACCTCATACTGAATTTTGCTATTTTGTTAAACAAAGTTCTTTTTATACCCGCCTACCCAAAGGGTAGAAGGGTATTATGGCTTTGTGCCGACCGTAAATATATGTAACAGGCAGAAGGAAGCATCTCCGAACCCATAAAGTATATATAAGTTAAGTGCCGCCGCCAGGATGGGTAGCCCCTGCGTGGCACTGTCTTCATTTTTACCTTAGCGATCTTGACATTCCGACAATGGTAGAATAAGTCGTTTGGTAGTTCGTTGTTTACGATCCGACAATAAGAATAAGTCGTTGATTATTTCTTCTTTACAATAAGTTCTTTATTCAAAGTTAAAAGATACAACGAGTAAGTCTTCAGCAGTTGAGCCGATCCACAAGAATGTCTTTTGGCTCTTCAGCCAAGAACGTTGAGCCCTCGGTCACGCAGCATAAGTGCTGACCCAGCATATCGTGACGCCCGCTGTTGCAGTAGGGTTGATAGCGCTGGCTCGGCGCCTTAGTAGTATGCCGGTGATATTCCGCTGACACCACGGAATGTCGGAGTTGTGTCGGCGCTGACGCGAGGGGGGCAGCGGCGACTGTGAGGCAGGAAACGCTCCACATCGACCAGTACTTGCAGAATTGCAAATGTGTGGTATGTGGGGCGAGGGGAGCGTTAGGCTGGTGTTAACTTATATTCTTGATCAGCGTCAACAGCCGAGACGATATAGCCATGTCCGTCTGTCCGTCTGTCCGTATGAACACCTAGATCTCAGAGACTATAAGAAATAGAGCAACAAATTTTTCGCGACAGTATGTCTTATTGTTGCACGCAGATTAAGTTTGTTTTTGATTTTGGCCACGCCCCCTCCCACCCCCGTAAATCGAATAAAACCAAATTGCAAGCGTCGTTTTAAACCTAGAACGTTCAGTTTTGGTTACAATCGGATAAAAAATACAGAAGTTATTAAGATATTACTTTTATAAGGCGTTACCACGTGCAACTGCTAGTGCTGCCTAGTTAGTTGCTATGACACTCCGCGACATAATAATGGTGTTCAATAAACCAACTAAAGTGCCGCCAAGCTAATAATTTCGAACAAAGAAAATGTTGATATATTATTTTGGTATTTTTTAGTATATTTTTTTTCGTATTTTTTCAGTATATTTTGAAAAATATAATATTTGGATGGTTAAATTGGGTGGCGTGTATCTCACAGTCGAGCAAACTCGACTCTAGCTTTCTTACTTGTTTTCTTTGTGAATACGTGCACAATTTAGTACAAAACAACACAGTACAATTCTTTCACTCCTTCGCAAAAATATTTTCACATATTCACACAGATCAGCCAAAAAAAAAAAGAAGTACTTATATAAAAGACAACGTAACCAACAACAAGTACAACCATATCAGCAACGGGATCAATAATAATGACAACCACAACTACAGCAACAAACAGGAGGCGGTCCACAGCAGCTTAGGAACTTGTGTGCTGAAAATGGAGTTGGGCGCCAGTAGCCAATAGCCCCTAGCCACTAGCCGGGAGATAAAATTCTGCGCAACGGGAATTATTACGGCTGCGTGCGACACTTTTGCGTTTAAAAGTTAAATGTTTGAAGGTAAAAAAATCAATAAATGTCTACCATGTTGTGGTAAATTGCATAAATGCATGACAAATAAATACGAGCATGTTGCTAGCATACACGTATATCAGCAGTAATAACATTGGACCATCGAAAGTAAATCAGTCGGTTGTACGACGTTTAGGGACCTCAGAATTTCTCTTCTAGTGGACCCTCTACTATACGCTTACCATTTAAGTCAAACAGTCTTGTAATGCAATTAAAACATTTTTTCATACTCTGTTCGCTCTCACACAATACATTTTACATTACATTACATTTTAATCAAAATAATATATTATAATATTTATACATTTTTATTAATTAATTTAGAAATATACGTGTATGTATATGTATGATTAAACCAGCAAGGCCACCATAAACACTTTCGTTAAATGACAATTCATATTATATGCGTACACTTGTTATACATAATATAAATTCTATATTATACTTAGTTCTTAATTCTAAGCGATTAAGCATTTTAAATTAAGACATCTTTATACTCCTTGGAGGAGTAGAATCTATAAGCAGTTGCACTCTGCTAATATGCTTATACCAAGCTTTCGCCTCTAATACGCACAGTTTAGTCAACAACGTAATTACTTTTTTATTTTTTCGCTCAACTTGACCGTTTCCACGTGGCACTTCTGTAACTATTAGCAAGTGTTGTATGCACTGCTCCTTACAAGACTGTTCAGAAATATTAGTAGTGAATGCCGTACTTTGATCCGATATAATATGTAATGGATTACAGAATGCCTCAGCCTGTTTTTGTAATTTGTCAACAAATTCGTCCCCACCTGTACTTTTTGTGGAGTATAACCAAACAAACTTTGAGAAACCATCAATTAAAACGTAATTATATTTGCTTCTTAGTCAACTTTATTACTCCTACATGGTAATAAGATTCAATAATCCTTCTTTTTTTCTATACTTTGAATCTCCTATTATACACATCTTCAGAGTTCTTTTGGAGAAGAACTGCGTCATGTGCGAACATAATATAATGACAATGCACTTATGTCTCGGCTTTTTGATCAAACAACCTTAACATTTAGAACTTAGAAGACATGCTTTTAGCTGATAAAATCAACCAAACTCTTCTCCTTCCATTTTGAAATCAACATTCTTCTTAAGCAAGGTACTCAATATACCTCATGATCCCGGGCGGAGAATCTAAAATTCCAAAAAGTACGAAATAGAATTCGTGCTGGTCTTTTAGTGTTACGAACGATGTATACTAATAATAATCGGAAAAACTTTTCCTTTTTGAAGCTTGTGTAGAATATTGTCTATTAAAATCATAGGAAAATAATCACGAATTATTTTTTCATTATGTTTCCGAAAGTCGCAACAATTCTCTTATTACCATTCTTTTTAGATTCTATATCAACGAGTGATACTCTGAAACGCTATTACGAATTATGCCCTCTTTTACCCAATCTTGTATTATCCACCTTTTCACCATTCTCATTAGGCAATTGTCTGGGTCTTTGATAGACTGCAGTTTCATCAGATAGGATTAATTTCATTTCGACCGGGCTTTACTTTGGAGGCACTGGCTTGTAATTTTCTATCAACGCTTTGTCTAGCGACTTCAAATTGATTTTTAACTGAGCAATGTCTACAAGGGATGAGTCGGAAAGGATTCTAAACTCATCACTTATATCGTCTGATATCAACTGTTGGAAAACATCAACTAACTCGGGAAATTTCGTCTTCGGTTCATCATGCCTGGAAGCTTTAGTCTCACTATGTTGAGCTGATTCTGACATTGGCAACTTCTCTTTGTCTCGAGCTTTTTGAAATAGTTGAATTGCTGAGGTTAGAGATGCGCTGACCAAATTTATCAAATCTTAACAATTCAGTCCGTCATATAAGGAATCTTCATCATGGAAACACATTTCAACTGAAACATTGTCTAAGTTAGTAGACAAGAAAAACAAAACACTTCTGTGTAATTTGTTTTTCAAATAGTACGGAAGTCGATACCAGAATCAGATAAAGTTCGGACTTGCTTTCAACCAAAGTTTATAATTATAAAGGCACAGTTAAAGACCGACGAACACTGTTGCATACCTGCGGATTCCTTCTCAATTTGCTTTTGTTTAGTATTTGCTTCACACTGATTTGAATTGTATCCTATCCGATTGCATTAAAGCATCTATTCACATTTTTCGTCAAGTAATCATTTATACCACATTTGTAACAACGTCTCCCTTATTTGTTACATTTGGCTGACTCTTTGTCTTTCAGACGTCAGCTTATGTTCACATTCCGAGTGGAACAAACTTTTCTAAAATATTCAATTTTTCTCTAAACTCTTTGAGTTCTGACGCGTGATATAAACAAGTATAATGATAGCTGAATTTGGTTACAATCGGATAAAAAACACAGAAATAATTACTTTTATGGGGCGAAATCAGGTGCAGCTGCATCTGTTCAGTTGCTATGTCACTAAGTGATATAATAATGGTGCTTAATAAACCTAATAAAGTGCTAACAAGCTAATAATTTTGATCAAAGTTAATTTCGGCATATTTTTGGTATATATTTAGTATATGTTTTTAGCTTTCCTACTAATTTTCTTCTGGTTCACTATTAAAAACCAATTTAGCTGCTCCTTTAACGAATTGAATAAATAAATAAATAAATTTTTGTAAACTGTTTCACCCTACTGTAACGGCATTCAGTTCAAAATCATGAACCCATTCTTCCAAGTCTAGAGGTTCATTGCCGGTAAAAACCAAAAGAGAGTTCTCTATATCCCTTAGTGTGAAAGCGCTGCTTGATGCTGTTGTTGTTGTCTGATTGTTTGCCAATTGTATCTTGTTATTTTCTGTGTCTATGTACAATGAACTGTCACTCTTCGAAATCTTAAAATTAAAGCAATTAAAACTAAATAAATTAATTAAATCTTTTTCAATTCATCCTTGAAGACACCTGAAGTTTATAAATGATATTAATTTCTCTTTAATATACCCACGCCACTTTTCTTTCTCGTATTCTACCAGTTTATACATGTGTTAGGGCAATACTTACACGCCGTATTCTGTATATCGCTTTGTTCAACGTCGTCACTACGCGTCTTCTTTTTCTCGTCGTAGTTCTCGAAAAATGAGCAGGCCGGTATAGATCGTTACATTTGCCACTTTTCCTTTCACAAGCCACATGCGTTTTCGATGGTACCCTTCTGGTAATTTCGTCGTACAAAGTATTAGCCAACCTCTGAATGTTTTCGCGGAAATTCGTCCTTTCTGCCTCCTTTTTCAGCAACGCAACCAAATGCAACTGGCTGCGATGACTTTAAATGCCTTGGATTAAACTACTTTTAACGTAACCTTCGTCGACGCGATCAAATAATGTTGGTCGGGACGAATATTAATTCTTTGCATTGAATTTCTTCCCAATGCAACTTTTTGACATCGACGCGATCAAATGTTATTAGTCGCATTGAATTTTCACGCGTTTCTTCATAACTTAAAACACACTTCGTTGGAATTGAATTTCACTACGCACTTTTAATTTAATCAAGTTCATCCCGGTTGCGCCCCCAAGATTGTAGGATTAAATCAGCAAGGCCAGAATAAACCAAAAACATTGTTGTTACTTCGATGTTTCAAAAGTTCATTCGGCGAATTATAAGTTAATGCGTAAATGACAATTCATATTATATTTGTACACTTCTTATACTACACGTCTTAACGCTTAACGAACAATTAAAATTAATTTTCTTATATATACCACATATTGTTTGACATTACTTGTTTATTCTCTAACTACCTATAAATATCGGTTAGCAGCAAGAGATGCCGACCCTACATATATTTCATTTAAAAAATTGTTTTGATCCAAACATGAAAAATCCATATACTGTTTATGTGTAATGGTTGGATTAGGGTCTATTGAATCTGGCTGTTTCTCACCAAAGAGTTTATGGATCTTTAATGTTTGGATGAAAAACAATTTTTTTTTTAGGTTGTGGATTTTAAAAAATTCATGAGCTTTTGCGTGCGTAACAGGGAGAAGCAGACGTCTGCGACCTACCAAAATTGAGGAACATTTAGAAACTCCGTGGACAGATGAAGTTTATTTGAGATGTTGGCCACGCCCCTTTCCGACTCTGTAAACCACTAAAAAATCATTCACAGCCACAATTATAGACATACAGTTTTTTATACCCGCCTACCCAAAGGGTAGAAGGATATTATGGCTTTGTGCCGACCGAAAATGTATGTAACAGGTAGAAGGAAGCATCTCCGAACCCATAAAGTATACATATTCTTGATCAGCGTCAACAGCCGAGACGATATAGCCATGTCCGTCTGTCTGTCCGTATGAACACCTAGATCTCAGAGACTATAAGAGATAGAGTAACAAATTTTTCGGGACAGTATGTCTTATTGTTGCACGCAGATCAAGTTTATTTTTGATTTTGGCCACGCCCCTTTCCGTCCATGCAAATTGAAAAAAACTGAATTGCACGCGTCGTTTTAAATCTTTAAACGTTCAATTTTAGTATGCACAATACTAATCACCATCTTAATAATCTCTGCGAATTTGGTTACAATCGGATAAAAAACATAGAAGTTATTAAGAGATTACTTTTATAAGGCGTTACCACGTGCAGCTGCACCTAGTTAGTTGCTATGACACTCCGCGACATAATATTGGTGTTCAATAAACCAACTAAAGTGCCGCCAAGCTAATAATTTCGAACAAAAAAAATTTTGATATATTATTTTGGTATTTTTTAGTATATATTTTTAAGTATTTTTTCAGTATATTTTGAAAAATATAATATTTTGATGGTAAAATTGGGTGGCGGGTATCTCACAGTCGAGCAAACTCGACTGTAGCTTTCTTACTTGTGTTATGATCCACTTGTGAAGAATCCTAGCGCGGACGTTTGGTGAAAATTTCATTAATATCGGACGATAAACATGGAAGATATAAAAGTAGTAATACAGTAAGAAATAGTAATACACAAGCAAAGTAGCTCGAGGGTCCCGAGTTCAAATACCGGACAGTTCAGCTCAGACTTATTTTTTAGGTCATGGATTTTAAAAAAATCATGGTGTTTTGCGTTTGTCCGAATGTGCGTAACAGGCAGAAGGAGGCGTCTGCGACCCCATAATCTATACGAGTATATATTCTTGATCAGCATCAACAGCCGATAGAACCCTGTCTGTCTGTATGAACATCGAGATCTCACAGACTATAAAAGCTAGAGCTACAAATTTTAGACGACAAGTAAAAACTCGGTAGGCAGATAAAGTTTATTTTAGATGTTGGCCTCGCCCCTTCCGCCCCCATAAATCGAAAAAAACTGACTTCCAAGCATCATGTTATAGCTAGAACGTTTGACACACACAATACTAATCATCATCTTAATGAGCTTTAAAAATTTGGTTACAATCAGACAAAAAACACAGAAGTTATTAACGAATTACTTTTATAAAGCAAAATCGGCTGTAGCTGCACCTGTTCATCTAGTTTGCACTCAGTGACATAAGTAGTGACATAGTGACATAGTATATTTTCCAGTATATTTATGTAAAATATAATATTAGTGGCACTATTGGCTGCTTTAATATTGCACGTGGCGCGTCAATTTACTGGTACTCCTCAGTGGATCCAAGACTCTGCAGATCCGTAGATCCGATGGGAGACGCCCGGTTAATGCAGGAGGGGACTCGATTCCTGCATAAACTATATATAATAAGCGAATCTTAAGTATAAATTTACCTTTGATCGATGGAAATATTCACAAAGAGTATTAAAATACTATGAAATGTTAGTGCCAGTGCACTTGCCTTATTTTGGCGGTGTTGACGTAATAATATAAATTATGATATAATATGGACAAATGTCACTTAATCATTAGTTTTAAAAATACTTTCTAAGTCACTTACAAATTGGTCGCTTGTGGAAATAAAAGTGAACGAGCAAAGTGATATTGGCTACGATTAAACGGCAAGGTTGCCACTCAGTCAAAAAAGTAGTTTTGGCAAGGCGGCTAATTAGATAATAGTGCATCTAGTATATTATTTACAGCTGATAATTTTGGTGCGACGGATTGAGCTGATAGACTGCACTTCTTATGCGTACCCAATTGGAATTTTGTCGATAATAGACATACAAAATTTGCAGACATACCGAGTATGTCACACCCCCTCACCACAGTGTTGATCGACTAAAGGCAGAAATCAAAACTGGAATACTAATATTATATAGAGACTAAGGGGTTCACCATATGTCTTTTGCATGGAATTTGGCTAATTTATTTCCATTTAGATCTTCTAACAAATATAAAGATTGTCCAAACTTTTCTTTTAAACGGAATTACGTTCCTACTGGGGCTAATTTTGCATTGAAATTATTTGCCATTATTTGACGGCTGTCAGCCGTCAGAGGAAGCAAGGGGACCAACATGTAATCCCAGTATTGGCTGGGGCACGTGCCGTCCTTGCTCCTACTGTCGGAAGTGCGACTATACTCTCCACGCGAGGGCGGCTGGAAGCAGACCCCTAGCACGGTCATGTCTCTGCTAGAGGTGCTGACTAATTGTAGTCGGGCGAAGATCGTGAATCTATAAATCACCCCAATCCAAGGTGGAACAGCATACGCTGATGGATGCATGGCCGGGGGGTAGCCCGGTCTCTAGTATGCGGACTCTGGATACCTGTCGTCCTCCAGTTTCATTTAGACTTTCCACGGTATGCGGGCTATGCCGTGGATGACCTTCCCTTCCCGCCTACTCGTGGGATCTTAATTAATGGATCAATTTTTAAAAATAGAAAAGTCTGATACGGCTTTAAAAGTATCATCTCCGGGCGATGCCTTCACGGCCGACCCCTATACCAGCACTGCAGCCAGTGGGCTGCTGGCTTCCACCCCCAATACTACGGGTCTCGACT
Organism: Drosophila pruinosa; assembly: GCA_018150935.1. Taxonomy (NCBI): domain Eukaryota; kingdom Metazoa; phylum Arthropoda; class Insecta; order Diptera; family Drosophilidae; genus Drosophila; species Drosophila pruinosa. Next base: position 1,029,505 of record JAECWR010000081.1, read on the forward strand.
CTAGTATTCTAGGGGACCCGGATAGGCCACGAACTCCCTTGGACACAGGGTTCGCTAGTGCTGAACTTCCGTCCAGTAGCGGTTCAGTCCGTCAGCAACCCGTCGAGGTATTGTCCTCGGACGAGGAAGCTAACTGCGACCGAATCAGCTTTGCTGACGACGCTTCCGTGGCCTCTCAGAGGTCAGGCCTTACGGAAGCAGGCTCTCAGATCCAGTTGCTGCGGCTGGAATCTAAGGACGCCTTTATTAAATTGAAGAGCCGCGAGAAGAAGCTTTTTAAAGCTGCACTCGCAAAGGGTTCTAACAGAGAGGAGGCTCTGGCTATCGCCACTGCGCCCCCCGTTAACACCAAGGCTAAACGGACGCGCGCTGACGATACCATCGTCGAGCCCACCAGCTCTTCAAAGAGGTCCAAAAAGACTCATAAGGAGTCCACGAAACCACTCTTCAGCCAAGTGGTTAGCAGCGTGAAATTGGGCTTCACTTCGGCTGATCCTACCAAACCCCTCTCAGCGGAGCAGTTGGCTACGTTGAAGTCCAGCATTCTAAAGGCGGTGCTGTTGCGATCCTCACCAACGGTTAGTCCGGGTTTCGAGGGTTGTATACCCCGAAATGAGTGGCTGCTTTTGGTGTGCGAGGATAACAGTACTGCCAATTGGGTCAGGGAGCTGTTGGACACATCAGGTCCATCAGCGCCCTCGACGTCAAATTGCTGGAGGAAACGGAGTTCCCAAGGCTCACCTCATCAGAGGTTACTTCCCAGTAGTGCTGAGTACACTCCTGCAACCAAACTGTCAAACTGATCCTAAAGAATTCAGCTCCCAAAGCCTCCTCCGCCACCCCTGCTCCATCCACATCCTCACCCGCTCCCTCTCTTGCCAGTGCCGCTCCGGCTACGGCGCCAGTGGTTCCCTCAGGGATTTCAGCATTGGCTGACCCTGTGGCCTCCACGAGCGCTGCGGCCGGATTGGTACCCAAGGTTCCTTCCCCCACCCCACCGGCCATTGTGGTCACAGCCCCGAAGGGCCCAACTAGACGTGTGACAAGTGGTCACCGTCCGTCAACCGTCAGAGGTGCCTCGGTCAGGCCCACAGCCAGCACCTCAGGCCGCAACCCACCCGCAAGGGCACCTCCCACGAGCGGGGTCGCAAGGCGACCTCCCCGAGTGGCTCGTCCCGACCGCCGAAGGGCATTCGCGGAAACGACTCTCGGGGGGCAAGGCAAGTGGCCTTGTCTCGACCGCCATCAGGAGGGAAAATGAGCAAACTTAAAGTGCTCCAGGCGAACCTGCACCACGCTAGAGGAGCGTCGGCCACACTGTGCAGGGTCGTCTGTGAAGATCTAATCAACCTGGCTCTCGTCCAAGAACCATGGTTGATCGGTGGCCGAATACGTGGACTTTCATGTGGATCATGTAAGTTGTTATATGACCGTATGGGAGGTGCCCCGCGCACTGCTATACTTATGGATAACAGTGTCAGACATTTCCCACTAACTAACTTCATCCACAGAGACCTAGTAGCAACGGCTATTGAGGTAGCCACTGCAGACGGTGTCCGGGAAGTTGTGATCGCCTCCGCATACTTGTGGATGATGTACCCCCAGCAGAGGTCCAGCGGCTGGTGGAATTCTGTCGCCGCAAGAACAAGCCGCTCGTGATCGGCTGTGATGCCAATGCACATCACACGATCTGGGGGAGCAGCGACATCAACAAACGTGGTGAGTCCCTCTTAGACTACTTATTGTGTTGTCAATTAGATGTAGCTAACATAGGGTGCAAACCCACTTTTATAAATGCTATTAGGGAAGAGGTTTTAGATCTCACTCTAATCAGCACGTCGATAGCAAGTTCGCTTGTTCTCTTGGAGGAGAGTTAATGTAGTATTCATCCCCAAGCAAGGGAATCGTCCGCTTGACCAGCCTAAGTCCTATCGGCCGATCAGTCTTACTTCCTTTCTGCTTAAAACGGCGGAAAGACTTATAGATATGCACATTCGGTGCTCTCTGCAGACGTCGACACCTCTGCATCCCACGCAGTTTGCGTACATAGCCAGCAGATCGACGGAGGTCGCTCTCCACAGGTTAGTGGGAAAAATTGAAAGAGCCTTTGTATCCAAGAACATTGCTTTGTGCTCTTTTCTGGATATAGAAGGTGCTTTTGATAATACCGGCTACGGTTCAATCTCTACTGCTCTAGAACGTAGAGGAACTGCCCGTCCTTTGATCCGGTGGATTGAAGCTATGCTCAAACACCGGATTATCACTTCCACCCTGGACTCCACGACTGCATGCATTAATGCAGTCAAAGGCTGTCCCCAGGGAGGGGTTCTATCCCCCCTACTCTGGTCCTTAGTAGTTGACGAACTACTAGTCTTACTCTCCGAGCAGGGCGTTGAAGCTATCGGCTATGCTGATGACCTGGCTCTAATAGTGACCGGGAACTATACCAGCACCGTGACGGAGTTGATGCAATCAGCTCTGAACACGGTAAATAGATGGTGCACAGATGTTGGTCTTAGCATCAATCCACAAAAAGCTATTATAGTTCCTTTCACTAGGCGCTATTCCGTTGACATTGGTCAACTTTATATCAGCGGCTCCCCTGTGGGGCTATCCAACGAAGTCAAATATCTAGGGGTGACCCTCGATAAAAGACTAAATTGGAACTCCCACCTCAGCAACACCCTCACAAAGGCGACCCATGCCATGTGGGCCTGCAGGAGATTCTTTGGTAGAATTTGGGGTCTTAAATCCTGCACCATCCGGTGGCTTTTGCCATGATGGTCAGACCGATCGTCACCTATGCTGCTATTGTGTGGTGGCCAAAGGTTACGCAGGTCACTGCCATCAGCAAATGCAATAAATTGCACAGGCTGTTGTGCCTCTCACTGACAGGTGCACTTCGTACCTGTCCCACCGCAGCAATGGAATCGATACTGAATCTGACTCCGCTGCACATCCAAATTAAAGAAGTCGCTGCTTTGAGCCTTCTTAGAATCAAGCTCCAATCAGGGCTTCTAGCTACCGAATCAGGACATGCTAGCCTGATCAAAGATATTCCTGGCATAGATATCTGCACTAGATCAGATACTATGACTAAGGAACTGTTCTTTGGTGCTAAATTCAGAACCCTCATCCCGGACCGGAAGGACTGGGACACTGGCAACCCCATCAGCGACCCCTACGGTATTCACTGGTATACCGACGGGTCTAAAACTGATCAGGGGGTTGGAGCTGGGATCTTTGGACCCAACTCTAAAACCTCAATTGCTATGGGCAAATGGCCCACAGTCTTCCAATCTGAGGTTCATGCCATCGAGTTCTGCTGCCGTCTGATCCTAGAGAAGGGGATTAGAGGAGCGAACATCTATATCTTCTCTGACAGTCAAGCCGCCATCTTAGCCCTCTCCTCCAAAAGAGTAAGCTCTCGACTGGTGGCCGATTGCTGGAACTGCCTCCAGAGACTGTCTCTTATTAACAATGTCACCCTTCTATGGGTACCTGGACACTCTGGTATCCAGGGCAATGAGCTGGCGGACGAACTTGCTAGGGCCGGTTCGTCAGCTACTTTTTCCGGCCCTGAGCCCTGCTGTGGCTTGGGTTGGTCAACCATCTCAGCTATTGTTAAAACCTGGGCTGTTAGGTTGACTGATCGCTACTGGTCGGTCCAACCAGGGATGCGGCAAGCCAAGGAGCTTATCAATCCCGTGGTCGACCGGAAAACCAGCTTACTCTCCAGGAGGGATCTTCACCTCCTCGTTGGCTATCTTAGTGGCCATCACACGGTGAACTATCACCTCACCAAAATGCGTCTGTCTTCTGATGCTGAGTGTAGACTTTGCAAAGAGGACGACGAGACAACCAAACACATTCTGTGCGACTGTCCAGCCTTGGTGTGGACTAGGAGGAAACATCTGCACGTGGATACCGCAGGTCCCGAGCATATTGTGCGTTCCTCGACAAAAGATCTGCTCTGCTTCATTAGGGAAGCAGAGCTACTTTTGTCTAGCTAGGGAGAGCCTACAGGCACAAAAGACCTCCATGGTCGCAGTGCCTCGCACCTTCTCTATTGGGAGACTCCCTTTCTCTAATAATAATAAATAATATTATTTACAGCTGATAATTTTGGTGCGACGGATTGAGCTGATAGACTGCACTTCTTATGCGTACCCAATTGGAATTTTGTCGATAATAGACATACAAAATTTGCAGACATACCGAGTATGTCACACCCCCTCACCACAGTGTTGATCGACTAAAGGCAGAAATCAAAACTGGAATACTAATATTATATAGAGACTAAGGGGTTCACCATATGTCTTTTGCATGGAATTTGGCTAATTTATTTCCATTTAGATCTTCTAACAAATATAAAGATTGTCCAAACTTTTCTTTTAAACGGAATTACGTTCCTACTGGGGCTAATTTTGCATTGAAATTATTTGCCATATTACTTAAAGCCAAATTACGCTTTACTACTTCTTGGCCTATCTCAAACAAACGAAGTCGACTACGTAAATCATAGGTTAGCTGATTTATATTGTACGTCTCTTTTTATATATTTTTATATATTTGGATCAAATACGAAAAGGATTGTGACTTGCATAGTTAGTACTACAACGGGAAAGAGAGAGGGGAAGGAAATTTCTAGTCGTTCTGACCGGAACGGCAAAGCTAATCTGGCTTGTCAACTGCAAGGAGTCAATTTCGCCAATGCTAAGAGGGTTTAGTAATAAATGTCTACTACGATACGAAGGCAATCTAATAGTGGGATTCCAGCTAAGACTAAGAAGACCAAAAATAAGAAATTGCTTCTGCACTGATTCAAGCCTATCTTGACCCTATACTGGGGAAACCAGATATTAGAGCCATACTCAAGAATATGACGAACCAGTGAGATGTACATGTGTTTAGTAATGCAGGGATCGTTAAATTCCTTTTACCAACATTTAATAAATCCAAGGACACTCATGGATGTATTAGAGGGAAAATATGTTTATCAAATTTTAATTTTGAATCAAAAGGATACCTAAATCAGTTACTGACTCTCTTCGCTCAAGTTAAATCTCATAATGATGATAAATTATATGGGGAATTCAATTTATATGGGAATTAGATTTAATAAATTTATAGCACACCACGATTGAAGACAAGCAAGGTCAGATCGCAATCTGAGGCTATATATGGGATCATTAAAAGTCAGACAATTCTTAACATCATCTGCATACATAAGTATGCGAGAGTATGATACAACGGACGGTAGATCATTTATGAATAATGTAAACAGCAATGGGTCTAAATGACTTCCTTGGGTACACCAGCAGTGACTTGGACGGTCTTAGACACAGAGCCCTTGTAAAATACTCTTTAAATTCTAGATGAAAGATATGAAGATATCCACAAAATTAAGTTTTGTGGGAATTCAAGAAGATTTAGCTTATATAATAGGAGACTATGGTTGACAGAATCAAAAACCTTACTGAAATCATTGTAAATGACATCCGTTTGCATTTTTGATTGGAACCCTTCAATTACAATTAATAAGAATTCTAATAAGTTAGTGGTAGGAGACCTACATTTCACAAACCCATGCTGGTAGAGTGAAATTATAGATTTACAGTAGTGGTAGAGTTGAGAAGTTATTAGTTTCTCAAATACTTTAGGGATAGCAGACAACTTAGAGATACCTCTATAGTTTTGAAAATTAGATTTATTTCCTTTTTTCAAGAGAGGAATAGTAGAAGAGTCTTTCCAAAGATTAGGGAAAAAGCACAACTCTACAGACAATTCAAATAATTTTAAAAATGGTTAACAAAGTCCCTCTGCACAGAACCTAAGCATGCAACTAGGAACTCCGTCAGGACCAGGAGAAAAAACTGGTTTACATGACATTTGTTCACGTAAGAGTAAACTTTCAGAAATTAAGGGACCAAAAATGCAATTCGCTTGGTTTACTTAATACGGATAAGGCTGGGTTCTATAGAAAGTTGATGAGGAATAGGTCGTTTGAAAAAAATCAGCCAACAGATCGGCAATGCCACGATCATTAAAAGCTATATTTTTATCAAAAAATAATGTTGTTGGATGTGTTGACGTCTTCCGTTTCGAACTGATGAAGTCAAGCGTTTCAGGTCACGCTGAAACGTTAGTCGGCACTTTCTCAAATAATCCTTGTAGCAAAGATTATTTAGCGTGGAGAAATCGGAACGAGCAACAGAGTGGCGAGAAAAATAAGCAGGGAATGTTTTTTAAAATTAGTCTTCCGAAAACATCGAACTCGCTTCTCCGGTAAAACACCTGCATCCGAAACACTTGTTGGTAAGTCAATCAACATCTCCAGAGTGGGGTGGTAGGGATACTCAAGTGAGGAAATAGGATTTGATCTGGACACCGTGCAGGTATTGGAATCCAAAACAAAAATCAGATCAAGCATTTTACCTAGACAATTTGGTATAGAATTGGTTTGAGACAAAGCTATATCAAAAAGGCTATCAACAAAGACGTAAGTTGACAAGGATATAATACGTTGGACTCACATGACGAAAGTCATGAAATTCTAGAAATATTAAAATCTCCAAGAACTATTAAGAAATCATTATCAGAAAGCATTTCAGAAATACTATTGATTACAAAAAAATGTGATAAATACAGAGAGTTATCTGAGGTAGAAGGTATATAAGATCAGCTTTTAAAGATACTAAAACTACAATAAATTAGTTTTACAGCTACAAATTCGATATCTAAATCACTACTTAAATCTATGTGCTCAGACGAGATATCAGCATCGACAGCGATAAATACACCACCACCACGACGCCGCATGCGATCACGTCTATAGACTGAAAATTTCTTATTAAAGATTTCAGTATTAAGAATATCATGCCTTAACCAAGTTTCAGTAAATGCAAAGACATAAGAAGGAAAATTTAAGCTATCTAAATACTTAGATTACTTAGTTTACTACAAAGGCCTCTTACATTTTGATAGCCAAGGAGGAGAGAAGATGTTAGTTTTTTTGAGCTGTCAGATGGAGTTTGAGGCTTAGAGGAATTATTGGTAATATTTGGAAGTAAAATCGGTGGCTGATTTTTCTTTTTATTTACATACTCTTTAATAATTAAGTATTCCGGCCAAAAGTCTTTGGAACAGACTTGACTAAAATGCTCGGCAGGAACACTTATTTTGAAAGATAATTGTCTTTCAATTGTGTCTCTAATCCTATGAAACTCATCGATACGCTCTAACTGTTCAGTGCCATCGCTTAGTAAGTTGAGGTTACGCAACAGGTTGTAATCCTGCCCATGTGTTATCATATACGAGTATTAACCGAACAATACAAAATATGGAGATATTCATTCCTACAGACTGATGTACGACGAGTTAGTGGAAGGTAAATATACATCCCAAGTACGCTGATCGGTACGAATGTAAGCTCTTAAGGCTGCATTAATAGACCGATTGACCCTTTCGGCAGCATTCGATTGAGGTGCATATGCGCCGGTAAATGTATGCTGCCATATTTAGAAATAAGAGCAAGGAACTCATGGCTTTTAAATTGAGTTCAATTGTCACTTACTATTATTTCCAGCACTCCAAAGCAAGTAAAAAGTGTATTTTTCAAGAAGTCAAACACTACTTGTGATGCTAACGTTTTAATTGCTTTCAAAATGGTAAATTTAGAAAAGTGATCGAGGATCATGAAAATGCCGACATTTCCTTTCTTTGTTCGAGGAAATGGGCCAATGAAGTCAATATATAATCTCTAAAATGATCGTTCACTTGAAACTTGATTTCCCATGGGTGTTTTCAAAATATATGTCGGATACTTTGTTGTTTTACCTATATCACATTTGCTTACGTAATCGCGCACATCAATAACCATTTTTCACCAGAAGAATCGTCGTCGAATTCCTTCCAAGCATTTGGCAATGCCATGATGACTAGGGCTCTGGCACGTATAGCTTTCAACAAGCATCTGCCTCACCACAATTAAAGCTTGGCTACCGAAAATCAGGAGGATTACTTTTCTGAAAACTATCTCGTAAAGTCTGGTATTCAGTGGATTGATAGGCACCAGAATCTAGGTCTATTTCAGGAAAAACATCAATTTGAGTTTCGACAACTTCTGGGTCATCGAAAGATCTTGAAAGCGCATCGGCTACAATATATTCACTGCCTTTACGGTGCTTTAAGGTATGTTAAATGAAAAGACCTGCAGCTTAATTGCCCATCTCGCCAGCCTTCCACTTAAATCAGATGGTTCATTAACCAACGAAGACTTGCGTGGTCAGTTACGACTTTGAACGAATGTCCTTCTATATATAATACATTCGAATTTTTTTTATCGCTAACACGACAGCAAAACATTCCAACTCAGTAACGGTGTAGTTACGTTGTGCTTTCTTGAGCTTTTTTGATATGTATGCGATAGGTCCTTCGTGTCCAGATTCATCTACTTGAGCTAATACAGCGCCAACTCCGTACATTGGAGCATCACACTGAACAACAAAAGGTTCGTTGTAATTCGGATGAATTATAAAAGAAGCTGTGCATAGCTTGCGTTTTATCTCATCAAAGGCTAAATGTGCTTGATCGTTCCATTCGAACGTCTTGCCACGTAATAATTCTGTTAGCGGGAGAATAATATAAGAGTATTGAGAAATAAACCGTTGATTGGTATCCATCCTGCCATTCCTAAAATCCTCTTCTAAGTTGCTTCCGGGTTCTTGGAACAGAGAATTCATCAACAGCGCGAATTTTAGCAGGGTTAATTTGTAAAGTTCTCCTACAACGTAGGTAATCGACTTGTTTTAAACAAAATTTGCTTTTACCAATGTTAATGGTTAGTCCTGCCTTGCACACCTGGGTAGCTACGATACCCAAGTGTTCGACATGTTAATCAAAACTAGAGGACATTACTAATAAATCGTCAATGTATACAAAAATATTTGACTTTAGTTGACAAGGAATTACTTGATCCATTAGTCTACAAATAGTTTGTGGAGCGTTGGTAAGACCAAATGGCATCCGAGTAAACTGATATAATGGTCGATTTGGTATCGTAAAAGCTGTTTTTGCACGCGATTCCAAATCTAAACGCATTTGCCGGAAGGCGTCTTTATGGCCGATCTTTGAAATGCAGTGGTCTTGCGGAAGCCGACTTAGTAAACTATCTAAGATAGGCATCGGCTATGCATCCTTTACAGTAACTGCATTGACTCTACGAGCATCTAAACATAGTCTAACCTTTCCAGGCTTAACTACTAACGTGACTGGAGAAGACCATGCCGAAACAGGAGATTCTTCGATGGCACCCAATAGTTTTTCTTTCTCAGGAAAAAACGGATAAAATCTTTGTTTTATTGGTTTCGCATCTGCTTTGTCAATCGTATGTTCGACCAGAGAAGTTAGTAGTGCTCTGAAGACGGAAACGAACTTTTCATGGATTGCAATTGTGCTCGAGCTTGATCATCCGATAAATCAATCATATTAGTCTCTTGCAATATTTCTAAACTTACTTCATTAACTGAACCAAGAGAATAATTTGAGATACCAACTCTTTTTCAAAAGTCAATTCTGTTGTATGGATGGTCCAATCAAAAATTCGAATTCTTCTTTTATTGAGTTATAAGTCAAGGGTATTTTGTGTGTGTCCATCGGCAGCACGAACTATGTCATTAAGATTTTCGAAGTAGTTTCGCGTTGACAGAATTTGTTTCGCTGAACAATTACCAACCATACTTTTATTGGCTCCACTATCTAATAATGTCAATGATATGATAACTCTATCAAGACTTTGTTTGTTCTGCCAAAAGTTTTGCAATCGAGAGGAAGAACGCCTTTTTGATATTCTAGGAGTTTCGACTTGATACAGAACTTTTCTAAACACATAATGCTGTTTTAAGCGAATATGGTAAGGTTTGATAGTCTGAGAAATTGTTAAATCTTTATTACTAGGAGCTTTGTCAGAATCCAAGGCTAATGTTGGATATCCTCCTTGTGAACACGGTGGATATCCTGACGCAAGTTTTCCAAATTGGACTTACATTGAGGACAGTTAGGCTTATACTTAGCAAGTGCGCCACAGCCATTGCAAAACATGTGAAGTAGCTTTAAACAGTCTTGATATATATGTCCTAAATCATTACAATTCCAACATTTTAATTTAGTAATGAAGCATGCTGCACAAAGCTCATCTGAGGCTTCGCAGCTGGATTCAGCTCTGTCATCAGAAACTTCCACTTCATGCACAAAATCATTAGGGGAACGTTGAGGCACGTAAGCACGAGGCTTCGGTCGACAATTCCTGAAGAACTCTTTTGTCGATGACATTCTTTTCTTAAAACTGCCAAATTAGGGTTTCGACGTGTAAAAGCTCGTGCATTAAATCTGACTTCAAATTATGCCTAACCTCAGTTATTACCTTCAGACATAGGTTCTCTCAGAGAATCAGCAATTCCAAGCATTGCGTCAAGAAATTCGTCGAAATGTTCATTTGAACCTTGGTCTGTACGCTTATCTTGATACCTTTTCAGCAAACGGTTGCATAGCTCAAACCAGTCCGTATGACCAGTAGTTCTAGAAAGCAAAAGCTGGTCCAGAAAACAATAAGCTTGCAAAATGAAAAACCAATTCTACTTTCCATTTAAGCATTGTGACGTAAGACAATTAACTCGGTAAATAAAATCTTCAATTGACATATCTTTTAACAAGCCTGAAAACTGTACTTTCCAGTTTAAAATTACACTGGAAACTCGGTTGACTCTATCAATATTACCTTGGTAATTAGATCGTGCAGATCTATTTCTATTACGAGGATCACGCCAATGCTTGATCTTGAAATTTCATGTTCCCAAACTGTTGATCTTCTCATACTTCTCTAAAATAAGAAGATAAATCTAAATTACGAATGGCGACAATCGTTTGGTCAGTTGCAGAAGCTGTTAGTGTAGTTCTGAAACTTTCTTAGGAATTAAAAATAATTTCGTGAATTCGATCTTCAGTTAACGTGATATTTTGAACTGCAATAGATGTAAGATTCGATTTCATTCGTTGCCCAGTTATTGTAGCATTTCGAACATTGGATCTTGTTGCTGCTCTAGTTCTGGGGACGGTTCCAGTCGGTTGAGTGCTACCACCTCGAGGTCTGCTAGTCGTTCCTCTTTAATTATCCCTTGATTGGGCTGAAAGATTTTCTATACTACATGCAAGACTACAAGCTTGTCTACAACTAGGACATGTGGTTTGATTGGTTAGCCACTTGATTAAGCATATTGTATAAAACCTATATTTACAACGTGTGTCTTTAAAGACGGTTTCTGACTTGGTGTCATTACAAGTAAGGCAGGCTAGGGGCTCGTTGCCACCAGCTACTAGCGCGACTAACTCTTCAGTCTCCATGCTTGATATAAAAGATAAATTGGGAAAACTTAACTAAACAGTGAAGCAAGCGATATGATTACAATGGAAGATTAAGCTTAACAAAACTGTCAAGATAAGATAAGCGATAATTATGATACATATTTGGGTCTTATTCTTAAGCACTCACAACTCCAAACGTCTTAATTAATACGACATCTCAGTTTGTATTTAAACGGAAACTAACATAAAAGCATCATCAAATGCTTTTCATTTTCAAATTCTAAAAAAAAAGGGACATGCCGAAAATCTCCAGCATGAGCAATACCAATTCAATTGGAACTGAATGAAATATATTTAAATATTACCTGGAATGTTCGTTATTCAGATCTACTAATCCTAAGCAGAATGATACTTAAATAACTCTTAGAGAGTATCTAAAACTGATATTAAACAATCAAGATGTCCTTTACGTATATACAGTATCTCAAATCTATTGGTCTGACTCTAAATCAATAATAGCAATTCCTAAGTAGATCCGAGTACTGACAGAAACTAAGTAGCTTAAAATTTCTAAAGGTGATGGTTTTATGAGAGAGGATAACGAAATTGGAATTCGTGGAGCTATGATTAGAAATTTTTTTCTTGCACTTGCCACTCAAGCAAGAATCGTGGGCCTCACGTTTTGGGCGCCATTTTTCACTTATATATCTCCCGTAACGTGTATGGTGTTGTTTTGAATAAAAGCAGCCCCTCTGACTACTACGGTTCCGGCCGTGCTCAGGGAAAGTGGGGAGTTCGATGGCGCTGCTAAAATCATTCGATATCAAGTTGAGACATAATGAAGAAATCGTAGACAGTGTAGGTATTATATAACAAGACGATAAAACCTAAATATCGGACGAACTATGAGATGTACTTAATAAATTGGAACCTAGTTACTAGATTTGTACCCTCCAAACCTGTTGAATACATGATTGTACCCTTGAGACCTAAGTTTGGGTGTGGGTTGCTAATAGGTGCCCAATAAGAAAATGTTAATTTAATGCATTATAAATGGAAAATATGTAAATTTATTATGGAACTCAAGTCCATTTTGAGAGAACGCAATCGATAAAGGTACATTAACATAGTAATGGCTGTTCGCTTTAACCTTAGTACGTTTTTATTTCTACAAATATGTACATTTTTTTATACCCGTCTACTCAAAGGGTAGAAGGGTATTATAACTTTGTGCCGACCGAAAATGTATGTAACAGGTAGAAGGAAGCATCTTCGACCTCATAAAGTATATAAAGTATGATCAGCGTCAACAGCCGAGACGATATAGCCATGTCCGTCTGTTCATCTGTCCGTCCGTATGAACACCTAGATCTCAGAGACTATAAGAGATAGAGCAAACAATTTTTCGGGACAGTATGTCTTATTGTTGCACGCAGATTAACTTTGTTTTTGATTTTAGCCCCGCCCCTTCCGCCCATGCGAATTGAAAAAAACTGAATTGCAAGCGTCGTTTTAAACCTAGAACGTTCGATTTTGGCATGCCCAATACTAGTCACTATCTTAATGATATCTGAAAATTTGGTTACAATCAAATCGGATGAAAACACAGAAGTTATTAAGACTCGACAGTAGCTTTCTTACTGGTTTTATGATAAATTTTCTTTTCTTTCTATAAAACTGACAATTCTGTTAGACTATCATTACTTAGTAGTTTCAAGAGATTCAAACTTGTACGAGTTTTGGGGTTTTGCTAGCTAAAATATATATACTTAAATTGAATATGCACTTACGCATTTTAGGTGGCTATGCCATTCTTACCTGGTTATCGACAGATAATTACAAATTGATGAGCAAGTCCGGTATCGACAGGCCTGAAGATTCCGGATGAGCTGTTGGAACTTCCCAAATGAGGATTAGAATGTGATATATATGTACGTATATATGTAACAGCTAGAACGTCATTCGTTTAGGTGCAGTACCAGTTTAAATATTATACAAATAATTAGTCAAAGATTACTACTTCTGCCTTTCATATAAACCTTCAATAAGAGTTTAAAAACAAGTAAGAAAGCTACAGTCGAGTTTGCTCGACTGTGAAATACCCGCCACCCAATTTTACCATCCAAATATTATATTTTTCAAAATATGCTGAAAAAATACTAAAAAAAAAAGATACTAAAAAATACCAAAATAATATATCAACATTTTCTTTGTTCGAAATTACTAGCTTGGCGGCACTTTATTTGGTTTATTGAACACCATTATTATGTCATGGAGGGTAATAGCAATTAACTAGGTGCAGCTGAACATGGTAACGCCTTATAAAAGTAATTTCTTAATAACTTCTATGTTCTTGATCCGATTGTAACAAATTTTTAGAGATCATTATCATGGTGATTAGTATTGTGCGTACCAAAATCAAACGTTCTAGGTTTAAAATGACGCCTGCAATTTGGTTTCATTCGATTTACGTGGGCGGAAGGGAGTGTGGCCAAAATCAAAAACAAACTTGATCTGCGTGCAATAATTACACACACTATTCCGAAAATTTGGTTGCTCTATATCTTATAGTCTCTGAGATCTAGGTGTTTACACGAACGGACAGACGGACATGGCTATTTTGACTCGGCTGTTGACGCTGATCAAGAATATATGTATATACTTTAGGGGGTCGGAGATGCATCCTTATGCCTGTTACATTCATATTCGGTCGGCACAAAGCCATAATACCCTTCTACCCTTTGGGTAGGCGGGTATAAAAATATATTTTAATTGAACTGAACTTAAATTGCCTTGTTGTGACTTCAAGGGGGTTAATCATCTACGTCGTCAAGTACACGCTCTCACAACCTTACGCTTTAAAAGCCGAACATGAACTTCTCGCTTCTGTACATACTCTTGTTCGCAAATACGCACGAGTTCAATACGCTTCTGATTCTTATTGATCATAGCGTTGTCTAGGGTTAGTGGAATCCGTGGGACCAACATGCACCATCACACATTCGAACGTGCTAACCATGCATTGGCCTCAAATGCACCGTAGCTTTCGTGGTTATCTAGATTGAACTATGACCAACAATTTGGACCATTAGCGCTTCTAACTTTTTTGACATCGTAGACATTGTTGAGTTTAACTTTGACAATCTTGTAAGGGCCAAAAATCTTTGGTTTTAGCTTTAAACCAGCACACAACAATGCCTTCTTAATGGATCCTTGGTCGCCGACAGTATAACGCTTAGCTGTTTCTCGTCGAGGATTGATATTATTACTTTTTTTTATGCAAATTTAAAAATTGCGTTTTGGCTTTCTTTCGTGATTCTTTTCGGTTATCTTCAAATGCAGAATTTGCCTCTTTTTATACCCGCCTACCCAAAGGGTAGAAGGGTATTATGGCTTTGTGCCGACCGAAAATGTATGTAATAGGCAGAAGGAAGCATCTCCGACCAAATTTTCGGGACAGTGTGTCTTATTGTTGCACGCAGATCAAGTTTGTTTTTGATTTTGGCCACGCCCCCTTCCGACCCGTAAATCTAAAAAAAACAAATTGCAGGCGTCATTTTAAACCTAGAACGTTTAATTTGGTACGCACAATACTTATCACCATATTAATTATCTCCAAAAATTTGGTTACGTATCAAAAACACAGAAGTTATTAAGAAATTACTTTTATAAGGCGTTACCACGTACAACTGCACCTAGTTAGTTGCTATGAAACCAAATATAGTGCCGGCAAGTTAATAATGGTAAAATTGGGTGGCGGGTATCTCACGGTCGAGCACACTCGACAGTAGCTTTCATACTTGTTCTATTAGTATTTGCAGCTGCCAATCATTTTTGGAACGGATTTTGGCACCAATAAGAAGTTCGAATGGTGTGGTATCAATATTTCTTGCATACGTTGAGTTGATGGCTCGCTGGACTCTCTCCACATGCTTATACCACTTAGTTAGATCGTCTTTTCTACGTTTTAATAGTACAGCAATGATTACTGTATTCAGTTTCTTTCCACCTGACCATTAATACGGGGTAGTTCAGTCATTGTCGTGAGAAGTTTGATATTTTCGTCTTCGCAATAGTTAAAGAACTCGTGTGCGGTGAATGTTGATTCTCTTTCCGAAATAATCCAGACTTGATTACAGAAAAGTTTGGTGAAACTATCAATCACTGATAATATGTGTTTATACTCTCAACAAACAGTTGATTGAAGTCGACCCAGAAAGTCAATATGGTACGTGCGTGTAGTAAACCTTATTGTTTACCTGATTTTCGATTTACTAGTATGCACGGTATGCTGCAGTCTATATACTTTGTATACCCTACCCAAAGGGTAGAAGGTAGTATAACTTTGTGCCAACCGAAAGTGTATGTAACTAGCAAAAGGAAACATCTCCAATCCCACAAGGTATATTCTTGGTCAGCGTCAACAGCCGAGACGATATAGCCATGTCCGTCCGTTCGTATGAACACCTAGATCTTAGAGACTATAAGAGTAACAGCAACCAATTTTTCAGGATAGTATGTGTTCTTTTGGCAGATCATTTCTGATCGTGATTTTTTAATAGCTCTTGGAGATTAAAATTTTTCTGGAATTTTATGTGTAAACAAATGTTAATTTAGCAGTGCTAAAAAGCACTGCAATTCATCGATTAATCGGCAATGTATATGATATATCGCATTGATAAGTTATTTTTGGTTCTTATTCATTATTTGCTAGAATGACAACACCGCCTTAGAAAGCAGCGCGTGTAATTATAACGTCTCTCTTTTTAATTTTATAATAAACCTTAATATCCAAAATAAAGCCTACAAATATAACCCCTTCACAGTTCAGAAGTAGGGTCACTTAAGGTTTGAATATTAAGAGAGAAGAGAAAGTGTTCAGGTAGTAGCAAGAATCGTCGACGTAGGAAATTTGCAATGGGATATGTTCTCAAAGGTCTAGGTGACAACAAATTGCAAATAACGGAATAGCTCCTTTTCTACGTGGCGGACGGGTTCTCAGTAACCAGATCTGAAATCTAAGGGATTTTGTTGGAGCGAAGTCTCAAACCGGCTTATTTTTATTTCACGATGTGGTGAAATTCGCAAGCAGAAGCACACATTGTGAAATACTTAAGGTATATAGAGTTGTCTCGCTCGCACTCATTGAATGGGAGTTGCGCGTGCGAAAGTCCAAGAAGCAGAAAAAGAAATTAAAGTTCAAAAACAAAAATGCCAATGATCGCGGAGCTCAAGGTGGACAAGTTAAGGGTCCTTATACGAGCAAGAACTTTGGCAAGCTCAGGTCCCCGAGCTGAGCTAGTGCAGCGGCTCATGGAGCATGAACAATCAGAAGAGATAGAGATGCCAACGGTTGGGCTCTTCAGCCAACAAGAAGAACCGATGTGACGTCATCGGTAGCCGCAATTTCACAATTGCAGGGCGAAATGAGAGAATTGAAAAACATGATGGCGCAGTTGGTGAGCATGCAGACGCACAACACAGCAATTAGAGGTCAAGCTAATCAACCGCTAAATCAGCAAAATAACACGGTGGTGGACCCGGAAGTCGCAAGCAACGAGCGAAGCTGTGTTGGACTAGCTACTAACAACAACATGAGGCAAGCATCGGTCAAGTAAATCGCAAACACTTTGCCATCTCAGAAGATCAGTTCGTCGATCGCGTCAGAAAGGTGGTTGATGCTTACCTGTGGGATGAAAAATTTTTAATGCTCGCTATTTACTCACGGCGTAAGGGTCCAGCCAAGATGTGGTTAGATTCCTCGCCTATTCTTCACACCACGTGGAACAACTTTGCGAATGCTTTTCGAGACGAATTTGGAGCAAACACTGATGAAGCTGAGGTACACTTCAGTATGGCAAATGCAACAAGAAGATCGAAAGCAACAGTAAGGAAATACTGTTTCCGAATGTCTGCCCTTGGCGTGCGATATAGGCTCAGCGAAGCAGCAGTTATCCGATACGTACGAGCAGGTTTTCAGCACCGTGAACGCATTGCGGCTATTCACTTGGCTACAATGAAGCAACTTCGGGATGCAGCCGAATCTTATTTCATAAACAGAGGTCTTGGACGTTGACGTACTAACGGCAGTACGATCAAGTGGCCCAGCGACACCAAGCTCGGGCTTGTTAACGCGCGGACCTAAGCAGACACGACCACCCGCCCATCCGACCGAGGGGCAACCGCATAACGTGCGGGAACGGAGGTCGCGAACACTTAACACAGACAAAACAACCAAATTGTAATAACAAAAAGAATAAAATAATAATAATAATACTATTACTACTAATAATAATAATTAGAACTATTCTTAAATACGAGCTAATGTATCTAGGAGTAATGTTTTAATTTCTAAGGTACTGTTAGTATTATTAACTAGACTAGAAAAGTTATTATAATTTACACATAAAATACGGAAAGGATTGTGACTGGCATAGTTAGTACTACAACGGGAAAGTGAGAGGGGAAGGAAATTTCTAGTCGTTCTGACCGGAACGGCAAAGCTAATCTGACTTGTCAACTGCAATGAGTCAATTTCGCCAGTCTATGTAGAAACACTACACCTAGCATAGTTCTATGGTCAGAAAGAGAAGGAAGGTTTAGTAATAAAAGTCTACTACGATAAGAAGGCAATCTAATTGTGGGATTCCAGCTAAGACTACGAAGAGCAAAAAGAAGAAATTGTTTCTGCACTGATTCAAGCCTATCTTGATGAACCCTATACTGGGGGAACCAGATATTAGATCCATACTCAAGAATAGGACGAACCAGTGAGATGTACAAGTGTTTAGTAATGTAGGGATCGTTAAATTCTTTTGACCAACGTTTAATAAATCCAAGGACACCCATGGCTCTATTAGAAGCAGCCAAAATATGCTTATCAAACTTTAATTTTGAATCAAGAAGGATACCTAAATCAGTTACTGACTCTATTCGCTCAAGTGGAGTATCATTAAGATGATAATTATTTAAATGGAGAATACCCCTAAAAATGTCCTAAGTTTACATTTATTGCAATTAAGATTTAATAAATTTATAGCACACCACGATTGAAAACAATCAAGGTCAGATTGCAATCTGAGGCTATTTATGGGATCATTAAAAGTCAGACAAATCTTAACATCATCTGCATACATAAGTATGCGAGAGTATGATATAACGGACGGTAGATCATTTATAAATAATGTAAACAGTAATGGGCCTAAATGACTTCCTTGGGGTACGCCGGAAGTGACTTGGACAGTCTTGGAAACAGAGCCCTTGTAAAATACTCTTTGAATTCTAAATGAAAGATATGAAGATATCCACAAAATTAAGTTCTGTGGAAATCCAAGAAGATTGAGCTTGTATAATAAGAGACTATGGTTGACAGAATCAAAAGCCTTACTGAAATCAGTGTAAATGACATCCGTTTGCATTTTTGATTGGAACCCTTCCTTACCAATTGATGAGAATTCTAATAAGTTAGTGGTAGTAGACCTACATTTCACAAACCCATGCTGGCAGGGTGAAATTATAGATTTACAGCAGTGTTGCAGTTGAGAAGTTATTAGTTTCTCAAATGCTTTGGGAATAGCAGACAACTTGGAGATACCTCTATAGTTTTGAACGTTGGATTTATTTCCTTTTTTCAAGAGAGGAATAATGTAAGACTCTTTCCAAAGATTAGGGAAAGAGCACAACTCTACAGACAATTCAAATAATTTTAAAAGTGGTTTACAAAGTCCCTCTGCACAGAACCTAAGCATGCAACTAGGAATGCCGTCAGGGCCAGGAGAGAAAATTGGTTTACATGACTTAAGTTCATGTAAGAGTAAACTTTCAGACAGTAAGGGACCAAAAATGCAATTCGCTTGATTTACTTGATACGGATAAGACTGGGCTCTATAAAAAGTTGATGTGGAATAGGTCGTTTGAAAAAAATCAGCAAACAGATCGGCAATGCCATGATCATTAAAAGCTGTCTTTTTTTCGTAAAATAATGTTGTTGGAAGTGTTGACGTCTTTCGCTTCGAATTAACGAAGTCATAGAAGCGTTTCGGGTCACGCTGAAACGTAAGTCTGCACTTTCTCAAATAATCCTTGTAGCAAAGATTATTTAGCGTGGAGAAATCGGAACGAGCAACTGTGTAGCGAGAAAAATATAAGAGAGAGCCAGTTTCCTTATATTTTTTATAAAGCTTTGATTTTTTATTCTTTAACTTTGTTAGTTCTTTGGTAAACCATAACGGTCTATTAGACAATTGTGGAGTACCAAAGGGAACACAAGCATCAAACAGAGAGTTTAATGTAGAATAAAAATTTCAACTGCCTTGTCCAGGTCAATACACGAAGAAAGTTGGGACCAGTCAGTACGTGAAAGAAGCAAAGAAAGTTTTTTGAAATCGGTCATCCGAAAACAACGAACTCGCTTCTCCGGTAAAACACCTGCAACCGAAACACTTGCTGGTAAGTCAATCAGCACCTCCAGAGTAGGGTGGTAGGGATCCTCAGGTGAGGAAATAGGATTTAATCTGGACACCGTGCAGGTATTGGGATCCAAAACAAAAATCAGATCAAGCATTTTGCCTAGACAATTTGGTATAGAATTGGTTTGAGACAAAGCTATATCAAAAAGGCTATCAACAAAGACATGAGTTGACGAAGGATTCAATACGTTGGACTCACATGACGAAAGCCACGAAATTCCAGAAATATTAAAATCTCCAAGAACTATTAAGAAATCACGATCGGAAAGCTTTTCAGAAATACTATTGATTACAGAAAAATGGGATAAATACAGAGAGTTATCTGAGGCAGGAGGTATATATGAGCAGGTGATAAAAATACTAAAACTACAATAAATTAGTTTTACAGCTACAAATTCGATATCTAAATCACTACCTAAATCTACATGCTCAGAAGAGATATCAGCATCGACAGCAATAAGTACACCACCACCACGACGCTGCATGCGATCACGTCTATAGACAGAAAATTTGTTAGTAAAGACTTCAGTATTCAGAATATCATGCCTTAACCAAGTTTCAGTGAAGGCAATGACATGAAAAGGAAAATTTAAGCTATCTAAATAAACATTATTAAGTTTACTACAAAGGCCTCTTACATTTTGATAGCCAAGCAGGAGAGAAGATGTTAGTTTTTTTGAGCTATCAGATGGAGTTTGAGGCTTAGAGGAATTAGTGGTAACATTTGGAAGTAAAATCGGTGGCCGATTTTTCTTTTTATTTACATACTCTTTAATAATTAAATATTCCGGCCAGAAGTCTTTTGAGCAAACTTTACTAAAATGCTCGGCAGGAACACTTATTTTGAATGATGCGATTTCCCGTTCATATGAGAAGTTAAATTTTTCCACCTTTAATGATGCTTGAATTTTTGGACCGAATAAAGGTCCTAATGTCGTCAGATGACGTATTAGGGGCAAGCCTAGAAACAAAATTTGTTTCATAGGTGGGACACCTACTATAGTGTTCTGAGCAACTGTAGCAGAACTCGGGATAGGAGCATCTGTACTAGCTGGTAGAACGTTAGGTACAGCAGAAGGTTGATCATGTTGAGTTTCTGCAACATTAACAACTACTGCAGGTACCGAGACTGAAACGGGATCAGAACAAATGACATCCATGGGAACAATGTCATTGTTGGCAATCATTGACGCTGACGAGTGTCGAGGGGTGGGAGACGTAAATGACATTAGATTATTCGGAACAGACGAGTTGTTGACCAGTTCAGGGACATCAAGTTCGTTTGGGCCAATGGACAAACGAGTATTAGCTTTTTTACGCTTTGGAGACTCAGTTAAAAGCTTCATGCCCTTAAACCCAGAGTCCAAAGTTGCGAAACTATCCGCAAGTTTTTTGAAACCTGCGAATAGATCACCAAAGCCTTGCTTCGTCTGACGTATGAATCCCGCAACATCCCTTTCAACATCCCTGCATGACTCACATGTCCATCTTAAACCAGATTTTGAGCCAATTATGTCGACTATACGGCCGGTGAAGCCAACACATTTTTCATGTGAAACATTGTCACAGAGCCAGCAGCAAACGAAACCCATTTTTGCGCTTGCTGGTACACGGCATTTTTTATTATAGCAGACAAACATACTGCAGGTTTTTGATGCAAATAAAAATTTAATGAAACCAAAAATTGAAATAAGAATAAAAAAAATTTGTGTTAATAACAGGGTATTAGTACGCTGATATCCACTTACAGAAAAAACAGCAAGCACAAAATCACAATCGCGGGCGCGACGAAAGCAGAGAAAAGAATAGCCAAAACGGCCAACAACAAAACACAGCACAAAGAGCGCGAGAGCGGAAAGTGCCCGAGATCGGAAAGAGCGCGATATGCAATGATATACCAACAATGTGCTGTAGCAGTTCAAAACAAAACACAAATTTACTGTAAGCTCTCACAAACAGAAAATTAGGCCTCACAAATTGTTGATATATTAAAACACAGAATTAATTGTAAATTATTAAATATTATTACACTGTGACTAAACACTCCGACGTATAGCACAGGTATTGTTAGTTTGCAAACAAAATTATTTAATAACAAGGCGCAGGAAGGGTAAAATAACAAATGTTAGTTGACAGCAAAAAAAAACACGTCCGAATGCGAATGCGAATACGAGCGAATAGGTCAATCGAATGCACTTAAGAAAGAGGTTCTAATGAAAGGCGGCAACTTCGAGCAAACGCAGGACAAAGAGATCAAGCCACAAAAATCAAAAGACGCAATGAAGTGCTACAACTGCGGAGATTCGTGCCCAAAAGAGAAGAAAAGGACGCGTTGTACCAAATGCAATAAGTTTCACGAACCAACAGCAACTTGCCAAGCAGCAAATCTGAACCGATTAAGAGCCACAAATCAAGACAAGCTATTGTATTTACCAGCAGAGTCTGCTTGAGATCACACAATTACAGCGCCTTCATTGATACTGGTAGCCAGGCGAGTATCGTGCGCCACTCAGTCGCCGGGAAAATCAACGCCGAACGCCACAAGTGCTCTATGAAAATTAAAGGCAAGAGGACTTTCTGTTGGGACAAGATGCCATTATTAGCGCTCAACTTGTGCTCCACTATGACCCAGAAGAAACCCATGTTAAACGGACGATTCATGAGCCGATAGATCCTGTAAGCAACAGTAAAATTGAAAAACTTCTTGTAAATTTAAAATCTCCGAAGTGTTCTCTACTGGATTGCAAGGCATAAGAAAAATGAGCATTGTTCAAGCAAATATCGTCGTCGAAAGCGGTCAGGCAGTATTCCAAGCACCGTACCGAGTGCCTGAACCAAAAAAGGAAAGAATATGCAGAATAGTTAACGATCTATTGGAGCAAGATGTCATAACTACATCCACATCAGAGTATGCCAGCCCAGTGGTACTCATCAAAAAGCCAAATGGTAGCGATCGAATGTGTGTCGATTACCGCCGCCTAAGCAAGCTGATCAAGAAGGAAAATTTTCCTGTGCCAAATATTGAGGAGCGTTTGCAGGAGGCGAAACATTTTAGATTCTTTTCATCCCTGGATCTCAACAGTGGCTACTATCAGATTGAGATAGCACCTGAAAGCCGTTTTCAATCGCCTCATGGCAGAATTGCAAAAACGAGTGCAGAAGGGTGATATGATACATTATATGGACGATATCCTTATCGGTAGCCAAACGTTCGAAGAGATGTATGAGAAGCTAGAGCGATTCCTTAAGGTACTGCAAGAATGCGGATTAACTTTGAACCTGGATAAATGCGAGTTGTACAAGCAGTCAATTACATTCCTAGGTCACCAGATACACCCAGACGGCATTAGTCCGGGAGAAATCGAAACAACCGCAATATGAATGTTCCCGAAGCCGACCAATGCCACCGAAGTGAGAAAGTTTTTGGGTCTTAGCGGCTATTTCCGCAAATTCGTTGCCAGAGACGCCATCATATCAGAGCCATTGCGAATCCTACTGCGAAAAGATAAGAAATTCCAGTGGGAAATGCCACAACAAAATGCATTTGAGGACTTGAAGGGATACCTGACATCCAATCCAGGTCTCACCAGTTACTACTTCGAGGCTGAACACGAACTACATACGGATGCCAGTGCTGTTGGTTTAGCCGTTGTTTTGCTACAACGCGAGGAGGATCAGCTAAAACCGATTGCTTATTATAGCCGAGCAACTTCTAAGCCTGCGAAGAACTATCACAGCTACGAGCTGGAAGCTCTAGCTGTCGTTGAATCGCTGGAGCGGTTTAAATATTACATATACGGTAAAAAGATAAAGATCATCACCGATTGTAATGCGTTGAAAACATCGATGGAGAAACGAGAGCTTGTTCCACGAATCGCACGATGGTGGTTGCGAATTCAAGAGTTTGACATAGAGATTGTTCATCGACCTGGAACCCAGGTGAACCATGTTGACGCCCTAAGCCGAGCTAAATCCGAAGATGCACGAGAAGTGGATACAGCATGCCTTAGGGTATCCAAGGCCATAATAGACAAAGCGGATTGATTATTTTCTATTCAACTGCAAGATAAGAAAATCCAGAAAATTGTCACCGATATGAAATTAGAAAAGAAGTCACAGAACCACGATTACGTGATCGAGCACGATCGCCTGTTCCGCAAACATGACAGCAAGTTGTTGTGGATTGTAAAGCAGTTGCGATTCCATATTCTTTATGAATGTCACGATAAGGCTGGGCATATGAGCATCGATAAAACAATTTCACGAATTTTAAATCTTTTCTGGTTTCCTAGAATGCGCAACTTCGTTAAAAGCTACATAAAATCCTGCGTTGGCTGTGCACTTTATAAAACACCAGGTGGACGACAGGAAGGTCAGTACCATTACGACGACATCAATCCGGTCCCTTTCTCCACCATACACATGGACCATCTTGGACATTTTCCGAAAAGTGTCAAACGAAACGAACATATTCTTGTGATTGTCGATGCATTCACTAAATTCACCATAGTACGAGCGGTAAAAAGTACAGCAACCAAACATGTCCTGGATATCCTACAAGATGTGACCTGTTACTTGGGCATGCCAGATCGAATTATTACTGATCGTGGCACAGCCTATACTTCGAAGGATTTTGAAAAGTACTGTAAGACGAACAACGTAAAGCACGTACTCAATGCAGTAAGAACACCAAGAGCAAATGGCCATGCGGAGCGAACCATCCGAATCATTTTGTCGATGTTATTGCCTACAAACGAGAATGAAAAACGTTGGGATGAAAATATGTGCTCAATTCAGTGGAGCATCAATACCTTGGTAAACAGTACCACTAAATGTTCTCCTTTTCTTCTCTTGTATGGCTACGAGCCCCGAGATATCCTTAAAAGTACTTTGACAAATGTGATACAGGGTCACGATCAAAAGATGCTAACTAATACAGATTTGGAAAAGCTTAGAGTTGACGCAGCGGCAAAGATCAACAACCATAGAGCTACCGCCAAGAAACGTTATGATGCCAGACATTCTAAGCCAACTATCTACAGCCTTGACGATCTTGTTTTGGTAGAGAATGAGCCGTCAAGCACTGGAACTTCGCGAAAGTTGGAGCCTCTCTACAAAGGACCTTTTATAGTCAAGGTGTTGCCAAACGACCGATATCTTGTGGAAGATATGCCTCACTCTCAACGAAAACAAAGACACTATACGTCGGTGTACTCGTCCTACAGAATGAAGCGTTGGTGTGAGCTACCGCCAGATGACTCCGATGAAGATGACGACCAGGAGGATGAATTTAATCCGGACTCTCGCGAGGACGCTGAGATTTGTCAGGAGAGGCCAACTGTAAACAAATGTTAATTTAGCAGTGCTAAAAAGCACTGCAATTCATCAATTAATCGGCAATGTATATGATATATCGCATCGATAAGTTATTTTTGGTTCTTATTCATTATTTGCTAGAATGACAACACCGCACCAGAAAGTAGCGCGTATAGAATTATAACGTCTCTCTTTTTAATTTTATAATAAACCTTAATATCCAAACTAAAGTCTACAAATATAACCCTTTCACACTTGGCTTTTGCATTGTGAGTCCAACGTATTATATCCTTCGACAACTCACGTCTTTGTTGATAGCCTTTTTGATATAGCTTTGTGTCAAACCAACTCTGTACCAAATTGTCTAGATAAAATGCTTGATTTGATTTTTGTTTTGGATCCCAATACTTGTACGGTGTCCAGACCGAACCTTATTTCCTCACCTGAGAATCCCTACAACCCTACTCTGGAGGTGTTGATTGACTTACCAACAAGGGTTCCGGTTTCAGGTGTTTTACCGGAGAAGCGAGTTCGTTGTTTTTGGAAGACCGATTTTAAACAAGTAGGAACGGCTAAAGTCAACCTTTGACTGTACGAGGTCATGGATTTTAAGTGTATATGCGGAAGTTAGAGCATAAAAGAAGATATTCTTGAAACTCAGCGTTTAATAATGTTATAAAATTATGAAAATTATAATACTTATTGGGTAAAACAACTAAGATTTTACTGAATGGAAGAATAATAAAGAGCGAGAATCGAAATATTATATTTTTCAAAAATATACTGGAAAATATACTACAAAATATATACTTCAATAAATATACTGAAAATATACCAAAAATTATACCGAAATTAATTTTGCTTCAAATGATCAGCTTGGTAGCACATCATTATGTTTATTGAACACCATTATTATGTCACTGAGTGACGACTAGCTGAACAGTTGAAGATGCACCCGATCATTAAGATGATGATTAGTATTGTATGGGCCATGTGGGACATAAAGCTTATAAATGGTTTTTTTCGATTTGCGGGTACGTGACAACATCTAAAATAAACTTCATCTGCCTACCGAGTTTTTACACGTTGTCTACAAATTTGGTAGCTCTAGCTTTTATAGTCTCAGATCTCGATGATCATACAGACAGACAGACAGGGCTATATTGACTCGGCTGTTGATGCTGATCAAGAATATATTGTATATAGTTTATGGACTTCTACTTCTGCCTGTTAAGTACATTCGGACAAACGTAAAAGGTCATGATTTTTTTAAATCATAAAAATACATAGAGCATATCAAGTATTGAGAGCATAACGTCAAGCGAATGGGCATATATTGCATGTGAATAGAGCATTGAAAGCTATATTATAAAAATTACTGAGCAAACACAACATTTAGATTGCTGCAAAATGCTGAGTAAGGCCGAATGAGCTTTAAATAATTCTATGCATGCCAGTACGGGAGAAACAGCATCAGTTTTGCTATTTGATATTCAGCAAAGGGAAAGTGATTTAGATGTATGAACTCATGAATATTTAAAAAAAAAAGAAAAACCAAATATTTAATAGTCATGATCTTTATATAAATCAGAAGAAAACAAAAAACAAGTATGAAGGCTACTGTCGTGTGTGCTCGACCGTGAGATACCCGCCGCCCAATTTTACCATCAAAATATTATATTTTTCATAAATATACTGAAAAAATACTAATAAAATGTACTAAAATTATACCAAAATAGTATACCAAAATTTTCTTTGTTCGAAATTATTAGCTTGGCGGCACTTTAGTTGGTTTATTGAACACCATTATTATGTCGCGGAGTGTCATAGCAATTAACTATGTCGCGGAGTGTCATAGCAATTAACTAGGTGCAGCTGCACGTGAGAACGCCTTATGAAAGTAATTTCTTAATAACTTCTGTGTTTTTTATCCGATTGTAACCAAATTTGCAGAGATCATTAAGATGGTGATTAGTATTGTGCGTACCAAAATTGAACATTCTAGGATTAAAATGACGTAATTATAGTGTCATAGCAACTAACTAGGTGCAGCTGCATGTGGTAACGCCTTATAAAAGTAATTTCGTAATAACTTCTGTGTTTTAAATCCGATTGTAATTTGCAGAGATCATTAAGATGGTGATTAGTATTGTGCGTGCCAAAATTGAACGTTCTATCTTGCCATCTTGCAATTCGGTTTTATTCGATTTACGGTTGCGGAAGGGGGCGTGGCAAAAATCTAAAATAAACTTGATCTGCGTGCAATAATAAGACACACTATCTCGAAAATTTGGTTGCTCTATCTATCTGAGATCTAGGTGTTCAAACGGACGGACGGACAGACGGACATGGCTATATCGTCTCGGCTGTTGACGCTGATCAAGAATATATATGCTTTATGGGGTCGGAGATGCTTCCTTCTGCCTATTACATACATTTTCGGTTGGCACAAAGTTATAATACCTTTCTACCCTTTAGGTAGGCGGGTATAATAATTTCGAACAAAAAAAATTTTGGTATATTATTTTCAGTATATTTTTATACCCGCCTACCCAAAGGGTAGAAGGGTATTATGGCTTTGTGCCGACCGAAAATGTATGTAACAGGCAGAAGGAAGCATCTCCGACCCCATAAAGTATATATATTCTTGATCAGCGTCAACAGCCGAGACGATATAGCCATGTCCGTCTGTCCGTCCGTCCGTCTGTCCGTCCGTATGAACACCTAGATCTCAGAGACTATAAGAGATAGAGCAACAAATTTTTCGCGACAGTATGTCTTATTGTTGCACGCAGATCAAGTTTGTTTTTGATTTTGGCCACGCCCCCTCCCGCCCCCGTAAATCGAATAAAACCGAATTGCAGGCGTCGTTTTAAACCTAGAACGTTCAATTTCGGAACGCACAATACTAATCACCATCTTAATGATCTCTGCGAATTTGGTTACAATCGGATAAAGAACACAGAAGTTATTAAGATATTACTTTTATAAGGCATTACCACGTGCAACTGCTAGTGCTGCTTAGCTAGTTGCTATGACACTCCGCGACATAAGAATGGTGTTCAATAAACCAACTAAAGTGCCGCCAAGCTAATAATTTCGAACAAAGACAATTTTGATATATTATTTTGCTATTTTTAGTATATTTTTTTTTAGTATATTTTCAGTATATTTTTATACTATTATATAAATATAATATTTTGATGGTAAAATTGGGTGGCGGGTATCTCACAGTCGAGCAAACTCGACTGTAGCTTTCTTACTTGTTTCAGTATATTTTTGAAAAATATAATATTTCGATGGTAAAATTGGGTGGCGGGTATCTCACAGTCGAGCACACTCGACAGTAGCTTACTCACTTGTTTTTTAAGATGCCGTCTTAATGTATATAAGTAGTCCAATGTTGAGACATGGGGCTTACGATCATTAGTCATTAATTTTAGATGTACAATTATTCTGTGTGTCGACTAGAATTTTGATCATATTATTTAGAAATACTATCTTTTGAAATATACAAAGTAGCTTTATTGGTTTACTGATTGCCAGAGAATTATGGACATTATAAAGTTTATTCTGTTTGCGTTCGTTAAATTAAATGCTGTCGGGAATTGTGAGGCACCAAAAAATACTTGAGTTGGTAAAGACAAAGTTAGTAGAGACAAAGAATAAATAAATGTCTATAAAGGTGGCCTTCTTAATATGTTATGGTTCCAATTTTGTGGAGTACGGCTCAGTGGCCTGGCACTGGCACTGGCTGGAGCTTGCCCTCTCAGAACCCCAATCTGTCTATGCGCTTCTGTCTTTTTGTCCCAGCTTTTTTGCCGCCCAGCCATCCTTTTGTTTTGTGTGTTGTCGACCTGGCTGAACGTCTTTCACATCTTTCCAGGAAGAGCCCCGAGCGTTGGCGCTGTACGCGGCTTGTCACTCTGTGTTATCCACGCTTATTTCAGCGCTTCTCTCTAACTTCGACACCGTTTCCATCAGTCTTTTATTTTACATTATTGTAGTTGTTGTTGGCATATTTACATTGCGGTATCGCCGTCGCCGCTGCTGCTGTACTGATACTGATGGGAAGCTACTACTATTGCTATGTGTATGTAGACCAAATAAAATAACAAGGAGTAACAACTTTGCATTGTTTACCTTAGCTAGGTTTTCAGCTAAACTTTGTTGTTGCCGCATTTTGTGCCCCTCTGTCAGTTTTTTCCGTTTCCATATTGGAAGGCTTGAAAGGAAACTAAGCCAAGAACAGCGAAGGTTGATGCGGTTAGGCATACTCTTGCAAATAAATATTTGTTTATATATTATATAATTGTATATACATATATTATTATTATTATACATTATTATTATTACTTAAGCGAGTTCTATATCAATAAACAGCGTACTCTGCTAGAGCCTTCACGTGCTTCTTCCTTATACCTGATATATGTTCGATCTGATATTCGAAATCAACATCCTGTTTATTCATGGTCATAGCAAATGCATAACAATCTGTCACAATCTTTTTCTTTATACCTAGTAAATTAATTTGCCACTTCATTAAGCCTCAACTATGGCGAGAACTTCTAGCTCATAAGAAGGGTAGGAAGTATTGTGCGTACCAAAATTGAACATTCTAGGATTAAAATGACGCCTGTAATTCGGTCTTATTAGATTTACGGGGGCGAAAGGGGACGTGGCCAAAATCAAAAACAAACTTGATCTGCGTGCAATAATTACACACACTATTCCGAAATGTTGGTTGCTCTATCTCTTATAGTCTCTGAGATCTAGGTGTTTATACGGACGGACAGACAGACATGGCTATTTCATCTCGGCTGTTGACGCCGATCAATAATATATATACTTTATGGGGTCGGAGATGCTTCCTTCTGCCTGTTACATACATTTTCGGTCGGCACAAAGCCATAATACCCTTCTACCCTTTGGGTAGGCGGGTATAAAAACGAAGCTAACTCTTCTTTTCCCATCTTGAAAATATTAATTTTCTTTAACAACCTATTTAAGGGTCTAGCAATTGATGCAAAATCTCGGACAATCTACGCAAATAGGATGATATGCCCAAATAACGTTGAACTGCCGTTTTGTCACGTGGTGTCGGAAAATTGTCTACCGCTGCTGTCATTTGTTCAAAAGGTTTGATTGTTGAACTCTCAATTTGGTCCCTGGTAGCAACAGACATCAACTTAGTCGCCGTTTCAAACATAGTAGTTAATCATACAAATTCAAACTTAACTTAACTAACTTAACTTGTTAGCAGTATCAATTCGTCTTCATGTAACGAGTCATCGTTACCACAGCACTATGGGTAAAAAGCCGGAAATTTTGGCATTAATTACAATTTTAAAGATAGAGACTTGAATATTTTTTATATGTATTATTAGGATTTAAATAGAATTTAGAATTTTGTTTATTTTTGATCTGACCACGCCTTCATCTCCGCCCACAAAATCAACCCTTGAAAATAAAGTGAAATATGTATATATATACAAATGAAAGCGGTTTTAAAGGGGGATGGATGGAGGACGAAGGAGGTGTGGGTGTTAATCTGTGTGTGGTTCAACCGGTGGATACGGAGGTGTCTTCCCTGAGGGATTGGCGTGGGAGCGAAGTGAGGACACAAGATACAAAAACCATTATTATGAGATAAAAGTCAACAAATTTTGTATACTTTATTAAGTTTATTGATATTCTTCAACTTCCTGTTTTAAAAATATATTAAGGCAATTGAATTCGTCTTTCATTTTTACTTCATCTTCTTCATTATTAGATTGATAACTTGATTTATAAAGTTCTGCATCCGGATTTTGAAGAATATCGATTACTTCTTTTGGGAGGAGTTTCTTTTTTCCAAACTTACTTCGATCTCTTAAAAAAGACTTGAAAGCTAAGGATCAGATCAATCCATTGCACTATTGAAAACATCTGTAATGTTTGCTAGTCGGCTACATTTCCTAGCGTGAGATTTTCTATCGCTCTTGTAAAGTTTGTTGCGCGCTTCTGACGCGTTTTCTCTAAGGACACCAACAGGAACAATAAATTGCTTTATAATTTGATATCCATGTTCCAATATTTCGTGGACAGTTGGGGACATTGGGTACCAAGAATATTGTTCTATGTATAAATTAAAAGTAGAATGGCATAGAGATTTAAATTTTTCCGCATCAATCATGTGCTCACAAGAAATTGAAATCAAAATTATATAAAAATTGTAAATGATTTTTTAGTACAAATTTAAAATAGACGAAATTATCTTGCTGTTCGAGACCGCTCGTCTTGCAGTATTTCCGTCATTGGTATTACCGCTTCTATTTTGTTTAGGTGAGTCAACATTCAGGCCCAATTCGGTCCACAACTTTTCTTGGATAAACTTTTTACGCAATGACAGGCTGAGCTTTTCATCTCCGTAGACGCGCCATTTTTTCAACTAAATTCTATAAGATATTTTTAATACAAACTCTAAAAATCGAATTCATGCATGAAGCGAGCTTACTCCATATTTCAGATTCTCAGATTTTACATTAAAAGAGGACGAATTGAAGTCTGTTGTTTGAAACAACACATGATTGGCATGAATTGGTTCCGGTTATAACGTTCAAAACTTTACCATCAATTAATGTCATATAAGGTTCGTATTTAACTGCTATTATTTGGTTTTTGGAAGTGTAGGAATATGTTCTAAGGTTTTTTATAGCCACATCCAAATTTATTTTTTCCTTTAATATTAGGGCAGTACTTTCCTTTAAACTCAATTTTCAAAGGCCGACAAAATCTCACCGATTGTGGAGATGAATTTATCCAAATAACTCGATTGTTGATTTCATCTATTAGTTTAAACGGTATAATTGTAGTGACAAAAAGGGATTGATCTAGGGCGATACATTCGGTTGATTGAAAGCGTTGTTTGTACGTGTTTTGTCCCGTAGATCCATCGAAGCTATAGCTCACAATTATTGTACAATTCGTTGTGTCTGAGCAAACATATAAAACTTCCTCTTGCATTAGAAGTCTGCGGCCAGCTGTATGATCTAGGAAATCTTGCAACGATACTTCTGCCCTTGTTTCACAAATTTTAAGTTCGGATGGCCTGCATTTCAATTTTGCTTCTGCTACTTTTGAATAAGGAGGGAAAATATCACATCCTTGCTGCTTATTGAGCGCTTTTATATTATTATATTGCTGCTTTGTAAATCAATTTTCAATTAAGAAAACTAAAGCATTATCAGCACTTATTTTAATGGGATGATTTGTCTCAATTTTCTTTTTTATATCCTGTATGTTTTCACTGCTTATGCTTTTTTTTAATACAAAGGCCGTTTCTGCCTGCATCGTTTTTTTTGAGGAAATTGAAGCAGCATGTACGAGAAGTGGTGTTGAATGCTCTTGTTCTGCAGCCAGCTTATTTGATAATTTTCTTTTAAGTTGAGGCCCTGCATCTTCATATGTTAACTGCTCGACCAGGTTTGCATAGTTTCATTTCTGGCTTATCAATAACTACAACAATTTTAGACACAAGCCACAATAAAAGATTTCGTTTGAATCGCTCCGACATTCGATTGCATTTCCTTAAGTGCTTGTTCACATAAGCAATAAATTGGTTCACTTTCTTTGAAATTGTAATCTTTTGCTCTTTAGTCACATAGTTCTCTTCTATATTTTCCAAAATATAACTGTTAACAGCGTCTTCATCGCGTTTGTTGTTGCTCCAAACATCCAGCAGCACTGCATGGCTGAACTCATACACGCCTACAACATACATATAATGTTTCGCCAAAAAAGGCAAAAAGGGGCAAACAACATTAATACCATTTGATTCCACATATATACAACTTTGACCTTGGTGCTTCTTTGTGCCATACAAAAGTAATATTCCACAGAACACTAGAACGGTTGTTAGTAAACAATTGAAAATACTCACAAGCAATACATTGGACAATTCAACAACAACACACAATCATCGGAAACCATGTATTAACGATTAATTTACATACTCTGACTTCCTTTTTCCATAATTAACAAGTAAGAAAGCTACAGTCGAGTTTGCTCGACTGTGAGATACCCGCCACCCAATTTTACCATTAAAATATTATATTTATATAACAGTATAAAAATATACTGAAAAAATACTAAAAAAAATATACTAAAAATACCAAAATAATATATCAAAATTTTCTTTGTTCGAAGCTTGGCGGCACTTTAGTTGGCTTATTGAACACCATTATTATGTCGCGGAGTGTCATAGCAACTAGCTAGGCAGCACTAGCAGTTGCACGTGGTAACGCCTTATAAAAGTAATATCTTAATAACTTCTGTGTTTTTTATCCGATTGTAACCAAATTTTCACAGATCATTAACATGGTGATTAGTATTGTGCATACCAAAATTGAAAGTTCTAGGTTTAAAACGACGCCTGCAATTCGGTTTTATTCGATTTACGGGGGCGGGAGGGGGCGTGGCCAAAATCAAAAACAAACTTGATCTGCGTGCAACAATAAGACATACTGTCGCGAAAAATTTGTTGCTCTATCTCTTATAGTCTCTGAGATCTAGGTGTTCATACGGACGGACAGACGGACGGACGGACAGACGGACATGGCTATATCGTCTCGGCTGTTGACGCTGATCAAGAATATATATACTTTATGGGGTCGGAGATGCTTACTTCTGCCTGTTACATACATTTTCGGTCGGCACAAAGCCATAATACCCTTCTACCCTTTGGGTAGGCGGGTATAAAAATAAACTCAAAGTTTGCAAGTTGTTAAATTTTTGCCGCCAATTTTAACAATTCAAGGCACCTCTGAATCAGCTGACTTTGAAAGCGCGCCAAAAATAAACGATAACTCGTAAAAATGTCCTAAAATTATTTTTATGCTGTCTTGTTACTAAGAAATCAAAAAATTAAAGCAGCATTAAAATATCAATCACAAAAAAAATTATATAAATGCCACAATTTCCGGCTTTTTACCCATAGTGGCACTGTTAATGTAATGCGATACGATATTTCCAGTATTTCCAGCTGATATGGAACACATGTAAATAAATAGCTGGCTCGCTGTACAATACACTCTATATACTCGTACTAATACTCCTCAATTTTATTCTAATCTACATTACGGTCGCAAATCGAACGTAACAAATCGAATGGCAACTCGACAAAGGTGAAAATAAAGAGCAACACAAACAAATTCTCGCCCCGTTTAATTTTTAATACGAGGGTCGTTTGATAAGTCCGTGACTTTTTGTATTTGCCGCGCACCTGCTCTAAATACAACACTGCTCCTGTCAGCAGTTATCGATTAACAGCTGACTGTAAAATTTTGAGAAAGCTGCGTTTTTTGGTTTGCGTTTTATAGGCATTGAAAGCAGACGATCTCGTGAATTTTAACGAAAATGGAAAAAAGTGAATTTCGTGTGCTAATTAAGCATTATTTTTTGCGTAAAAAATCCATCACCGAAACCAAGGAAAGACTTGATAAATATTATGGGGACTCTGCACCATCAATTTCAATGGTTAAGAAATGGTTTACTGAGTTCCGTTGTGGTCGTACCAGTACAAGTGATGCCGAACGTTCAGGTCGCCCAAAAGAGGTCGTCATGCCAGAAATCGTCGACAAAATCCATGGAATGATATTGGATGATCGGAGAATGAAAGTGCGTGAGGTAGCTGAGGCTGTAGGCATCTCAACTGAACGGGTACATCACATTTTACATGAATATTTGGACATGAAAAAGCTTTCCGCGCGATGGGTGCCGCGATTGCTCACACACGACCATAAGCGCAACCGTGTGACCATTTCAAAGGAGTGTTTGGCGATGTTCAACCGCAATCCAAACGAATTTTTGCGCCGTTTCGTTACCGTAGACGAAACATGGATCCACCACACCACACCAGAGACCAAAGAACAATCAAGACAGTGGGTTTCTCCGGGTGAACGTGCACCAAAGAAGGCCAAGGTGGGTCTGTCGGCCAACAAGGTCATGGCCACAGTTTTTTGGGATGCACAAGGTATCATTCACATCGATTACCTTGAAAAGGGTAAAACGATCACCGGCGAATATTATTCAGAGCTTTTGGACAGATTCGATATTGATTTGAAGCAGAAACGACCGCATTTGGCGAAAAAAAGTGCTGTTCCATCAGGACAATGCACGGGTGCACACGTGTGTAGTCAGCATGGCAAAATTTCATAAATTGGGCTACGAACTGCTACCCCATCCAGCATATTCTCCAGATTTAGCCCCTGTGACTATTTTTTGTTTCCAAACATGAAGAAATGGCTCGGCGGTAAGAGATTCGGGTCAAATGAAGAGGTCATCACAGAAACAAACGACTATTTTGAGGGCCTTGAGAAAACCTATTATTTGGAAGGAATAAAAAATTGGAAAAACGCTGGACTAAATGTATAGAGCTAAAAGGAGATTATGTTGAGAAATAAAACGCTTCTTTGACGAAAAAAATATATTTTATTCAAAAAGTCACGGACTTATCAAACGACCCTCGTAATTAATGTTGGCGAAAGGTAATCCAAAATAGCATCTCCTCGAAACATTGGTGACCCCGACGTGATTTTTGTCTTAATTTTCTATATTTTGGTTCGGTTTCAGTTGTTTTTATTCTGGAAACCTTCGGCTGGTGGTAACTTGCACTGTCTTCGTAGTCATATGCACACACGCTTATAATCGATCTAAACGCGGTTTTGGTGTTGCGGATCATTGCAAATCGTTGCAATAGTCTCATATAGCGATATAATAGTAGTCGCTATATTATCCAATCTGCTTCAGCGCATATTGGCGCTAAGCACGATTTTGGTAGACAAAGCTTGCCTCAGTCCAGCATACCTGCACATAATAGTATGTGATATAGATATATTATATAGATATATTATATACACGTACGCACACTTGGTGTCATTTCCAGTGGCCGTCCACGCGGTTCATTTACGTACGCACATATAAGCATAGCTGTACTCACGCTATCGCCTCATCCGTTGTTCGTGAGAACCTTTAACAAAATTCTACGCAATTGACTCGTATTTGCGGCAATATAGTTGTACCGCAGTATGAATACCACAGTGATAGAAGCGCCCACTGGCAGTCGTGTCCCACTGCCTCCCAGCGAGGTCTCCGAGCTTCAGGTGTTAAGCTTCCTTAGTTGAAGAACTGAGCACCTTTGATGAATCGGGTCTACAAGTGCGCTTAGACACATGAAAGTGGATTTCAAGACATCTCAATCTTACATTAAGAAGTTGGATTTAGATGAGCTTACAGGCAACGCAAGATCCGACTTTTCACAGCTTTATTGGCAGGCTAAATCATAGTAGTCTCGAAAACTTCAGGTGCTGAGCAAATCCTGCGACAGCAAATCCTGCAAATTCAACTGCAGTGTGTGACTATCATTTTGGAAATTATAGCACATCGAACTTGCATGTCCGGCGATCGCGCTTGCCGGAGCTGCAGCTGCCAAAGTTCAGCGGCTCATATGAGGATTGGCCGAATTTCTTCGCAATATTCAACACCGTGATAGGAAAGAATGACGATTTGAGTAAGCTCGAAAAAATTCCAGCACTTGCGTTCATGTTTGGATGGTGCTGCACTAAGCACAATAAAATCGCTCGACCCCTCTGCCGCGAACTACGATAAGGCGAAAGAGGGCGTGACAAAAATATAAAACAAAGTTGATCTGCGTCCAACAATATGAGACACTGTCCCGAAAAATTTGTTGCTCTATCTCTTATAGTCTTTGAGATGTAGGATATATACTTTATGGGGTCGGAAATGCTTCCTTCTGCCTGTTACATACACGTACATTTTCGGTCGGCACAAAGCCATAATACCCTTCTACCCTTTGGGTAGGCGGGTATAAAAAGCTCTTTGCACTCTACTAATTATGTCATCTCTAGGTACAAGATAAACTTATGCGTTACAAACGACAACAACGCGAGTACATGGACGAGTACAAATGCGGCTGAATCATATCAGGACGTTAGAAACGGATGCTGCTGAAACACTCGTTTTTTAGTAATCTGCCTACATTTTATTCCACAAATCTAAGTCTAATGGCGCTGGTCAAATGCTCTCTGAATACGGGTCTTACTGTGTTGGTGGTCAATTGGAAAGGCAACAAATAATACACATTTAGCCGAGGGACATATGTCCTTGTGGCATAGTGGCTGGTATGGCTCTTAGCTGTAGAGCATAGTAGTAGTGCTTACGAATTGGTTATTACTTTGGGCGACGGATGCAAAGGAGAGACAGCAG
Organism: Drosophila pruinosa; assembly: GCA_018150935.1. Classification (NCBI taxonomy): domain Eukaryota; kingdom Metazoa; phylum Arthropoda; class Insecta; order Diptera; family Drosophilidae; genus Drosophila; species Drosophila pruinosa. The sequence continues at coordinate 1,066,914 of JAECWR010000081.1, forward strand.
AGATATAGAATGAGAAGCCAGCAGGACAAAAGCTTAGTTTTGTTTGGTTACTTGCTGCTGGCTGTTTTTGCCTTCGTCCAGTAATTAAAATGCTTAACAAATATTTTATAACTGCAAAGATCAAATGCGTAAATGTGAACCTATATTGTTGCCAATCCTGATGCCGTTGCTGTAGTTGTTCTTATTATTTTTGTTGGTGAAAAATTACCTACAAAGCCAACAGCAGCTTACTAATTTTTAAATATCGACAATAGCAACAACATAGGATGATGCATATTAGGAGACCCCGCCCGCTTTAAGCTCCTAGCTTGTGATGGGTGCTTTTGCTTTTGGTTCGATGTCGACTCCTTATCTAGCCCTGGCTTCCACTTCTTGGAGCTGATACTTTATCCTGTATGCTGCATGGCAGTCGTCAAAAAATTGCTTGAAATTCATAGCAAAAGCATTTTATCAAATTGCTGATATTATAAGTTAGACGAAGTAGAAAGTAAAATAAGAAAAAAGTGATAGCATTAGACTGGAAAAACGTGCATCGATGGCCTCTAAAACAAATGTCGCCAATAAAAACATAACCACCCGGCATGGTAAACCATTCGCGCGAAAGGTGATGGGGAGAAATATTATTCCCTATCTGTCGCAGGTGATCACAATAAGAACTATTCTTAACTTCGCAAGTTTTTCACTTGAAAAACAATGTTAGGATTGCAAATCACCTTAGATACATTATTCTAATAAAGAAAGAATAAAAATGTCTAGCTGTTCTAACCGGGATGGCAAAGCTTATCTGGCTTGTCATCTGCGACGAGCCAATTTCACTAATAATTAGTCTATGTAGAAACACTAAACATTGCATGGTTTACTGTGAAAAAGAGAAAGAAGGTAATAAAAGTCTACTGTTACGAAGGCATTCTAACAGAAGGACTCCACTTAAAACTACGAAGTGCAAATGTAAGAAATTTTTATGTGGGCTATGTGAAGAGGTGAGAGTATGCTTAAAGTTGATTTTTTTTAGATACTCTTACATTTTATTTGGTAATGAGTATTTATAGCAGTGTGGGCAATCACGATCCAAATCAGGGGCAGCTGCACCTGTTCAATTGCTTTGTCGCTCAGTGACATAATTATGGTGTTCAATACTTCCAATAAAGTGCAGTCATGCTAATAATTTGGAACTTATTTTCATATTTTGTATATGTTTTAAGTACTCGTATATATACATATGTATAATAAAATAAAATAAATTGATAAAATAAATAAAAAACAAGTAAGAAAGCTATAGTCGAGTTTGCTCGACTGTGAGATACACGCCACCCAATTTTACCATCCAAATATTATATTTTTCAAAATATACTGAAAAAATACTAAAAAAAAATATACTGAAAAATACCAAAATAATGTATCAACATTTTCTTTGTTCGAAATTATTAGCTTGGCGGCACTTTAGTTGGTTTATTGAACACCATTATTATGTCGCGGAGTGTCATAGCAACTAGCTAAGCAGCACTAGCAGTTGCACGTGGTAATGCCTTATAAAAGTAATATCTTAATAACTTCTGTGTTTTTTATCCGATTGTAACCAAATTCGCGGAGATCATTAAGATGGTGATTAGTATTGTGCGTACCAAAACTGAACGTTCTAGGTTTTAAACGACGCTTGCAATTCGGTTTTATTCGATTTACGGGGGCGGGAGGGGGCGTGGCCAAAACCAAAAATAAACTTGATCTGCGTGCAACAATAAGACATACTGTCCCGAAAAATTTGTTGCTCTATCTCTTATAGTCTCTGAGATCTAGGTGTTCATACGGACGGACAGACGGACAGACGGACAGACGGACATGGCTATATCGTCTCGGCTGTTGACGATGATCAAGAATATATATACTTTATGGGGTCGGAGATGCTTCCTTCTGCCTGTTACATACATTTTCGGTCGGCACAAAGCCATAATACCCTTTTACCCTTTGGGTAGGCGGGTATAACTATTAATGGGTTATGTTATAAACTGTACACAAATTCATTTATTGTCTACTTCAAATGGAATTCTAAGGATTATTCACATATAAATTATCATTCTTAAAAAAAAAAAAAATAGTATATATGTAGGACTAGAATAATGTCTTACGTTTCTAAATTAAAACAAGTAAGAAAGCTACAGTCGAGTTTGCTCGACTGTGAGATACCCGCCACCCAATTTTACCATCAAAATATTATATTTATATAATAGTATAAAAATATACTGAAAATATACTAAAAAAAAATATACTAAAAATAGCAAAATAATATATCAAAATTGTCTTTGTTCGAAATTATTAGCTTGGCGGCACTTTAGTTGGTTTATTGAACACCATTCTTATGTCGCGGAGTGTCATAGCAACTAGCTAAGCAGCACTAGCAGTTGCACGTGGTAATGCCTTATAAAAGTAATATCTTAATAACTTCTGTGTTTTTTATCCGATTGTAACCAAATTCGCAGAGATCATTAAGATGGTGATTAGTATTGTGCGTTCCGAAATTGAACGTTCTAGGTTTAAAACGACGCCTGCAATTCGGTTTTATTCGATTTACGGGGGCGGGAGGGGGCGTGGCCAAAATCAAAAACAAACTTGATCTGCGTGCAACAATAAGACATACTGTCGCGAAAAATTTGTTGCTCTATCTCTTATAGTCTCTGAGATCTAGGTGTTCATACGGACGGACAGACGGACGGACGGACAGACGGACATGGCTATATCGTCTCGGCTGTTGACGCTGATCAAGAATATATATACTTTATGGGGTCGGAGATGCTTCCTTCTGCCTGTTACATACATTTTCGGTCGGCACAAAGCCATAATACCCTTCTACCCTTTGGGTAGGCGGGTATAACAAGTAAGAAAGCTACTGTCGAGTTTGCTAGACTGTGAGATACCCGCCATCAAATTTTACCATCGAAATATTATATTTTTCAAAATAATAATAATGTACCAAAATTTTCTTCGTTCGAAATTATTAGGTTATCGGCACTTTAGATGGTTTATTGAACACCATTATTATGTCACGGAGTGACATAGCAACTAATCATGTGAAGCTGCTCCTTATTACGCTTTATAAAAGTAATTCGTTAATAACTTCTGCGTTTTTTATCCGATTATAACCAAATTTTCAGAGATCATTAAAATTGAACGTTCTCGGAATTTGCAATTGGCAATTCGGTTTTTTTTTTATTTACGTGGGCGAAAGGGGGTGTGGTCAAAATCTAAAAACAACTTGATCTGCGTGCAACAATAAGACATATTATCCCGAAAAATTTGTTGCTCTAGCTCTTTTAGTCTCTGAGATCTAGGTGTTCATACAGATGGACAGGCGGACAAACGGACTTGGCTATATTGTATACATTATAATATATTATAATTTTCATAATTTTATAACATTATTAAACGCTGCGCATGTACACTAAAAATCCATGACCTAGTACAGTCAAAGCTGACTGTGGACGTTCCTACATGTTTAGTATATTTTTCAGTACATTTATGAAAAATATAATATTTTGATGGTAAAATCGGGTGGTGGGAATCTTACAGTGGAGCAAACTCGACACTAGCTTTTTTACTTGTTACTTTTTGCTGCGATCAGACGGGTCTGTCTTCACTCAAGTTTCAACTCCTAGCTCTTTCTTCCAGTTCGCTCACTAGCTTACTAGCTCTTCACCTGCTCATCTAGTTCATTCGCTTCAAATTCTATGTTAATTCATTTCTCTTAGAGCTATGTTAATTCTTAATTCCTACATTCGGCCATCCTACATTCATAATCGTCGCGCATTATGGGCACCACTCCTTCATGTATTCTGCCACAGTATTTGTCTTATTAGGACAATCCTCTTCTCCAACTTTCTCTACCGCATACCTGCCATGCCTTAGCTTTCTTACGACTTTGTACGGACCTAAGTACTTCTTTTTAAGCTTTAATCCTGCGCTAAACTGCGTTCTTTTAATAGCAACCAAATCATTAATTCCATACTCTTTCTCGTTCTTTCTATTCTTATAAAATGCCTTATGAATACTTGCTATATTTTCTCTATCTACTCTATGGATTTCGTCCTTCTCTTACTGTCTTTTTCACTCCAAAGTGTCCTTGCCGGTGAGCTAACGTAATAATTTCTTTTTCCATACTGGCTGGTATTACAATTAATTCCTTGAGTGGATCTTTGCATAACACTCCACTCTGCATGTAAAAATCATTGTACACACCCTGTTCTAACAATTTAATGACAACAGCGGTTCAATCATCAGCGATATAAGCCTGTGCGATCCTGTTTCTCAATGAATCCTGCATCAAAAGACAATATATTCTGCTGAAAGCATCTATGTGCTTCATCTTCGAGCCCGAACAATGCTCTACTGTGTAATCGAAGTCTTGTAAGAAAATTGCCCAACGAGCAACTCTCAATGGAACGTCCTTTTTGTTTAATGTCTTAGCAAAGGCATTACAATCAGTGACAATTGCAATCTTCATGCCAAGCACATAAACTCGCCACTTCTTAAGAGCCTGCACAATAAATCGAAAAAAACGAATTTCAAGCGTAATTTTAAACCTAGAACGTTCAGTTTTTGCACGCACAATACTAATTACCATTTTAACGATCTCCGATGGGTTACAATCGGATAAAAAACATAGAAGTTATTAAGAAAATATTTTTATAAGGTGTTACCACGTGCAGCTGCACCTAGTTAGGTGCTATGACACTCCGTGACAAAATAATGGTGTTCAATAAATCTACTAAAGTGCCGCAAAGCTAAAAATTTCGAACAAAGAAAATTTTGGTAAATAATTTTGGTATATTTTTAGTATAATTTTTCAGTATATTTTTGAAAAATATAATATTTCGATGGTGAAATTGGGTGGCGGGTAGCTTTCTTACTTGTTTATATACAATTCCATTGCGCATTTCGTACATTTCTAACGATTTTTTTAACAATTGTCTAATTTCTTTAACATTATCATCTTTTGCTTGACATATGTATAACAACTAAATTGTCTTCGAAACTATTTGACTGAACTATCATAAAATTTGTGCATCTACTAAGTGCGTCAACATGTTGCATGCGTTTGCCAGGTCTATGGACTAATTCGTAAGAATAATCTTGAAGCTGAAGCGCCCATCTTGCAATTCTAGGATTGAGTTCAATTTTATTAAGAGTGAGTGTTAACGAATTGCAGTCTGTAATTATTTTAAAATCTTTGCCTTGAAGATAAATTCTGAATCTGAGTAATGCATAAATAACGCCTAAAGTTTCTAATTCCAAGCTGTGGTATTTTGATTCAATGTCTGTTGTTCTTTTGGAAAAATAAAAGATTGGATGAAACTTTTTATCCTCTTTCCTTTGCATTAACACCGCGCCAAATTCTATGGAGCTGGCATCGCAGTGTAATTCTGGTTTGTGTTTATGGTTGTATATAGAAAGAACAGGAGCTTGTGTAAGTTTTTCTTTTAACATTTTAAAGCAATTCATTTCTTCTTCTTCAAATTTGAATAGTCTATCTTTTTTAAGAGTATCGTATAAGGGTTTGGCTATTATTGAAAAGTCTTTGATAAATCTTTTGAAGTATGAACAGAGACCCAAGAAACTCTGAACAGCATGTAAATTTGTGGGCACAGGAAAATTTTGAACAGCTTCGATACCTTTATCATTTGCTCTTATTCCGTCTTTATCTATTAAAAATCCAATCTAACACTTGTTTGCATAAATTCGCATTTATCTATTCTTAATTCAAGTTTGTTTTATACTAACCGTTTTAAAACTTATTTCTAAGTGTTCGTTTATATCCCTATTTGCTATCATAATATCGTCCATGTACACTACAACCTTGTTTTCTCTAATCATGTCTTTAAATATTTTGTTAACGAATCTTTGAAAAACCGATGGTGCATTTTTTAAGCCAAAAGGCATTCGTAACCATCCCTACTGTCCTAGCGGTGTAACAAAGGAAGTGTATTTAACGGTCTCTTTATCGACAAATACATGAAAGAATACATTTTATAAATCGAGTTTTGTAAAAACAGTTTTGTCTAACAGTTTATCTAACAAGTCATCAATTAAAATTTCTTAAAGTCAACACAAATCGCCTGTTTTTTTCTTCACTAAAACAATGGGTGAAGCATATTCTGAGTCGCTCTGACTTATAAATCCTTTATCCAAGTATTCCTCTAATAACTGTTGTAATTTATCCTTTTCCATATGTGACAATCTTCTTGGTGAACAACTGAATGACTTTGTACTGTTTAGATTTATCTTCATTTCACATTTGACTAACGGTGTGGGTGGTTGTTTTCCACTTAAGTAGAAGAGTTTTGAAATATTTTAATAAGTTGACTTTGTAAACTGTAGCTTATATTTTCACCTATATTATATTTTAATTGTTGGTCATCTACAAGGTCTATGTCGAACATATTACTATCAGTATTATTTTCTTTTCATATTTGGACGTTGACGTACTAACGGCAGTACGATCAAGTGGCCCAGCGACACCAAGCTCGGGCTTGTTAACGGACCTAGGCAGTCACGACCACCCGCCCATCCGACCGAGGGGCAACCGCATAACGTGCGGGAACGGAGGTCGCGAACAATTAATACAGACAAAACAAAGTACATTTCTAGTCGTTCTGACCGGAACGGCAAAGCTAATCTGGCTTGTCAACTGCAAGGCGTCAATTTCGCCAATGATTAGTATATGTAGAAACACTACACCTAACATAGTTCTACGGTCAGAAAGAGAAGAAAGGTTTAGTAATAAAAGTCTACTACGATACGAAGGCAATCTAATTAAGGGATTCCAGCTAAGAGCTAGGAGCAAAAAGAAGAAATTGTTTCTGCACTGATTCAAGCCTATCTTGATGAACCCTATACTGGGGAAACCCGATATTAGATCCATACTCAAGAATAGGACGAACCAGTGAGATGTACAAGTGTTTAGTAATGTAGGGATCGTTAAATTCCTTTTACCAACATTTAATAAATCCAAGGACACTCATGGATGTATTAGAAGCAGCCAAAATATGCTTATCAAACTTTAACTTTGAATCAAGAAGGATACCTAAATCAGTTACTGACTCTATTCGCTCAAGTGGAGTATTATTAAGATGATAACTATTTAAATGGGGAATATCCCTAAAAAATGTCATAAGTTTACATTTATTGCAATTAAGATTAAATAAATTTGTAGCACACCACGATTGAAAACAATCAAGGTCAAATTGCAATCTGAGGCTATATACGGGATCATTAAAGGTCAGACAAATCTTAACATCATCTGCATACATAAGTATGCGAGAGTATGATATAACGGACGGTAGATCATTTATGAATAATGTAAACAGCAATGGGCCTAAATGACTTCCTTCGGGTACACCAGAAGTGACTTGGACAGTCCTGGACACAGAGCCCTTGTAAAATACTCTTTAAATTCTAGATGAAAGATATGAAGATATCCACAAAATTAAGTTTTGTGGGAATTCAAGAAGATTGAGCTTATATAATAGGAGACTATGGTTGACAGAATCAAAAACCTTACTGAAATCAGTGTAAATGACATCCGTTTGCATTTTTGATTGGAACCCTTCCTTACCAATTGATGAGAATTCTAATAAGTTAGTGGTAGTAGACCTATATTTCACAAACCCTTGCTGGTAGGGTGAAATTATAGATTTACAGCAGTGTTGCAGTTGAGAAGTTATTAGTTTCTCAAATACTTTGGGAATAGCAGACAACTTAGAGATACCTCTATAGTTTTGGACGTTGGATTTATTTACTTTTTTTAAGAGAGGAATAATGTAAGACTCTTTCCAAAGATTAGGGAAAGAGCACAACTCTACAGACAATTCAAATAATTTTAAAAGTGGTTTACAAAGTCCCTCTCTAACAATTGACTTTCAGTTTATGAATTTTGCATAACTGTGTTGTTTTCAATCGCAATTTCGGTGATAGTTTTCTTGTCTAATTTATCACTATCTGTTTTACAAAATGTTTTATTATTTAACTTTTCATTTTTATCTTTGAGGTTTTTAAATAATTTATTTCTAACTATTTTAACTGTTTAACATTAGGCCGTCAAGCCAGACTCTGTCGAATGCTTGGGATACGTCTAAAAATACTGCTGTACAGTATTCTCGATTTTCAAATGAAGTTCGTATTTCCGTTGTTATTCGATTCACCTGTTCAATGGTTCCGTGGCTTTCGCGAAATCCAAATTGATGGGCTGAGATTATGTTGTGTGTTCTAAGATGAAGATTAAGTCGGATCAGCAGACATTTTTCGAATAGTTTCGAAATACATGAGAGTAGACTTATTGGTCTGTAAGATGAAGAGACCGTGTGCAGAAGGAGATGGAGTTTATAAATTGGGTGAACCTAGATTTTCTTAAGATGCCTGTTTGCGAGTGATCAGATGACAGATCTGGCAGACATTCAGCTTTAACCAAACTGCGAGAAATATTTTTCGTAACTGCGAAGTCGATTAAGTCAGGCAGCTTATTGAGATGATTGAGATGAGTGTTGTACTCCAGCTGTATGTTGATTGATGTGGCCTGAAGATGATTTTCAGCAAACTCTTTGTAAAAGTGGTGTTTCATACGGTTCCTTATGAGTATGCCGGTGCTTACCATCGGGGTGATTTGTACTATAGAAGTGGTAGTCTCTCATTTGAAAATTGTAGTTGCTTGTAAGATGAGTTTCCGAAAGAAGCATTACGTCGATATGCTTCTCATGTAGGAATTGAGCTAGCTCAAGTTAGCGCTGTGAAACGCCAATGTCGTTCCACGTAGCTATGCGTAAGGTAGCCATTATTTATTTTGATTGTTGGGATACAAGCATTTGTATCAAAAGGTTTTGATTACGCATCATGTCTTGAATGGTGGTTCGCATAAATGTAATAAACTCCATCATGCTCTGTTGTAAGGCTTGTATCATAACTTCAGTTTTTGTTTCTTTCTACTCAGATGGCCTATAGTTTTGTTGAGTGTCCAATTTTTAGTGCACTTCATGTGGGATTTGGGAATTTTGGGTTGGAGGCGGCATGCCTGATTTTAAAACGTTGGCAAATGTTATCTGGTTAGTGGTGAGTATAGGCCACGGAACGGAACTTGCTGCTTTCGAAAAAAATACTTCAGGATTTGTTTCCGATGGTGTCAGCGTAGCTGTTCTTTGGTGTGCCCGCGCCGTGTTCATTCTTTTGTGAAGACGGCTTTTCAGCTCTTTGTAGATTGGACAGCGTCTGTAGTTTGCTGTGTGATTACCCCCACAGTTACTACACTTTTTCTCGCTTGCATTTTCTTTATTAGTTTGACAGTGTGTAGATTTGTGGAGATCTCCACAGACTACGCACACCGGGCGAAGTGTGCAATACGACCTCGTGTGGCCGTATTCTTGCCAGTTCGTACATTGTACATGAGCGTTACGTTTATACGGCTCTTCTACTGTAATCCTACGGTGCATAAATTGGGTTACCCTCGTTTTTTTTAAGATGCCTGTTTTCTTGTTCAAGCTCAATCTTAAAGAAAGGTTGCGGCAGCCTGTTTCTGTTTTTGATATTGAACACGCTTTTGGCGCAAAATCGCTTTTCCTTTAGCGCCTCAGTTATCTTTTCGGGCGTAACATCAGACTCAATGCCCTTCAGAACTACTTGTAGGCCCTTGCTGCTTTTAAGCTGATAGGTATAGAAGCATATTTTTTGAGAAGTAAGAAAGCTTGTGACTTTTCTGTAGTTGTCCTCAGTTTTCGTTTGAAGTTTGATTTCATTAATGGCACCTCGTACGAGGGGAATTATATAAAAGCTATCTTTTCCAATAAGGCCAAACAGAGTATTTGCCAAACCGCTTGTGCTCTTCTCGCGGATGTAAATTGAGGGAAGCTTTATTTTCTTCGGTTCGCTGTCGATGGATCCCAGTGGCACGTCGTCAGCGGTATTTGCCAGCAAAAGCAAAGCGAATCTGTTGGTATTTGCGGGGGCTGCATTGATGATCAGGGTAAAATGGTCGCGTATATTTTTCGGCTTGTTTTCTGCATTGGAATTTTTTGGGCTAAGCATTCGCTTTATTGTAATGTCTATTCGAGTCTGCAAGGTCGACCCAATTTTTTGTTTTGCTGGTAGTGCAGCAGTACCGTTTGGTGCTTGCGCTTTTGTTTTCGCTGACTCAGTGAGAGCGTGAGCGGGTGCAGTCGACGACGAAGTAGAGCGGTCTGTCGATATTACTCCAGCAGTTGTTGTTGGAGGTAGCGGATTTTGTGTCGGATCTAGAAGTGCAGGAGAGCAAGAGCGCGCTCTTTCTTGATTTGTTGGTAAAAGAAGGTTCAATGGGCTAAGGGGGTGTTGACCGCTCGTTGTCTACATTTGCAGTTGACGGGGAAACATAAGAAAAGTACGCATTGTTGCGTTGAATTGAGAGCCGGCGTTCGTCTTGCTCGCGCTGACGCTGAGCGCGAGTGTCCTTCTGACTCATAGATTTTTATTTAATTATTATTATTGTTTTTATACCCAGGTAGAAGGGTATTATGGCTTTGTGCCGACCGAAAATATATGTAACAGGCAGAAGGAAGCATCTCCGACCCCATAAAGTATATATATTCTTGATCAGCGTCAACAGCCGAGACGATATAGCCATGTCCGTCTGTCCGTCTGTCCGTATGTCCGTCCGTCCGTTTGAACACCTAGATCTCAGAGACTATAAGAGATAGAGCAACAAGTTTTTCGGGACAGTATGTCTTATTATTGTACGCAGATCAAGTTTGTTTTTGATTTTGGCCACGCCCCCTTCCACCCATGCAAATTGAAAAAAACTGAAAACTTGAAAACTTTTAAACCTACAACGTTCATTTTTACGCACAATAATAATCACCATCTTAATGATCTCTGAAAATTTGGTTACAATCGGATAAAAAACACAGAAGTTATTAAGATATTACTTTTATAAAGCGTTACCACGTGCAGCTGCACTAGTTAGTTGCTATGACACCCCGTGTCATAATAATGGTGTTCAATAAACCTACTTAAGTACCGCAAAGCTAAAAATTTCGAACAAAGAAAATTTTGGTATATAATTTTGGTATATTTTTAGTATAATTTTTCAGTATATTTTTCAGTATATTATTGAAAAATATAATATTTCGATGGTGAAATTGGGTGGCGGGTATCTCACTGTCGAGCACACGCGACAGTAGCTTTCTTACTTGTTTTTTTTTTTGTTTTTTAGATAAAGAATCACACTATATATTTAAGCGATCTTGCATCGTACAGAGCGTCTCTTTCGCTTTCGGATTATCTATTTATCGTATATTATTAACCGTTCACTTCACTCAAATCAACCTATTTTATGCGGAGCGTCTTGACTCAATGAACGTATCTGAAATAAGTGGCGTTATAAAATTGTGGCTGTGTTCAGTAAAATAAATTTTAAATAATCTAACGTAATCAGTTTTATCTGCACTCTTCCGTTCAGCACATTGGGCGACCATATGACCAAATTTTCCACAGGCGTACCATGAACCACGCTCACGTTTGGGCTTCTTGCAGACATCAGCGCGGTGACCTCTCAAGTTGCAGTTAGCGCAGCGGATATCGGTTTTGTTGTTGTTTTCTTAAGCACCAACCTTGGACAAGCGGATGTTTGAAAAAGCGCGTAACATAATTTTTGGACTGGTAAAACATTGGATGCGCGCCTGCATGCGCAAGTTTTCTTCTGGTATTCCATCAATTATCTGGCCTAGTAGCTCCTCTTCGTCGATGTTTAGTTCTGTTGACAGTGTTATTTTGTCATCGAAGTAAGTGGAAAAATTTTCATATTTTTTCCATCCACGAGTCTCGAACTTGCGGAGAATTTCTGACTTTGTGATTTTTTTTTACCAAACATAATAGCCAATTGTTCTATTAAAATCTCACCAGGCTCAAGAATACGGGTGGAGTTTGCATGTAGCCATGTTTATGCAGCGCCTTTTAATTTACTTATGAGCGCACGCAGTTGTCGGTGACGTCAAAAACGCGTGCGATGTTTTTGAATTGCACGATCCATGCGTTTGCACACAATTTGCCGTCGTAGTCCATCACCATTTTCTTTTCTAAAGCAAAACTGCCTGAAGAGAATAATTTGTTCTCTTTGTTCTCAATTTGTTTTAGTAGTGAGAGAGAAGTATTGGTTGCGGCAGCATTGCCATCGACAATAGATTCTGTATGCATTGCAAACTCGAACTGACGAAGTTTTGTTGTTGATGTTTCTAACTGAGCATGCAGCTGTGCTAGTTCATTTTGCTTGTCTTCTTTAAGGCCGACGTCGCCGCGACACATTTCGTTGGTATACGCAGTTTCACTGTTGTTGTTTTTGCGATTTGGAATTTCAGTAGCACCTTTATATTTCGGCAAAAGAATGTCGCTGTTGTTGTTGTTCCAAATACCGACACTGTCGTAGAGCCAAGAGTCGCTGTTGTTGTTGTTTGACACGCTCGGTTGTGGCTGTTGTTGTTTGTCACAATTTGCCGGGCCTCTGAGTGAAAATTTTTCGCAAAAATTTGGGGTTCCTCTGGACACTGGCCACTGGCCACGAACATCGCCTTGGATATTGTAGAGTCTGGCGATGAGCTCGTCTTTGGAACCCAATTGGCTCAGGGCCGAAATCCAATTTTTTAGTTATGTAATTGTAAACTCACTCAAATTGTCGCTCATTGTGAGGCGCGTCGGATATTGTCCCACTTCTGAATTTTAGTAACCGAGTAAATAATACAATTGCGTAGTTTTCCGATCTTCTTTTATTTTCACGCCTGTCTTGTTCCGCGAGCCAACAGCGAATACCGCGACTTGATCACACTCTGCTTATGATGGCGTTGCCATCAGTTATGTTTTTTAGATGAGAGTGTTGCCACTCTCGGTGTTTATAATAGGTTGCATTCTTAAATATTATATGTGTGTGTGCGTATGTACAATGTGTATAGTGTGTAATGTGTATATATATATAATGTATGTAGTATATAGTGTATGTAATAGGCTGCTACAATATATATTTAAGTTTTTTTGATCTTTGAAATGAAAGCCGATTTCTTGCGCTTGAATGAACATGAGCCCAGCTCGAAAAAGTGCGTTCAATTTGAGCGAAGGAAGCCGTTATTTTCAAAAGTCTTGTAGCTAAACTTGCTAAATTTTGACATTTAATCTTCGCCAAGTTCCAAAAAAAACTAGTGGACGCTAAGTTTCCTTATCATAAAGTAATTTAAAATATTTTTTTGTATATTTTTTCGACCGACCGCCTCTTATATCGAACGACATTTGTCGACGCATTCTTGACGTAACGCTGTCGACAATCAAAGATGACGCGTCGTGGCCCACCACTGGGTCTATAATGTAGACTATAACAGTTGATATAGACTATAACAGCTGATATTGCCTGTTTATCAATTTGAACATCCTTGAAAACATCACCTGTGTTAACTGCTGTATGTATGCCTTCACTTTCTTATCAGAATTCTCCTCTTTGGTAGTCGTATAATCACATTGATATGCCTTATGCCCTCGCTTATGACATTTAAAGCAAACTGTTTTTTTTTTTTTGTAATCTCTAGCAAAATGATCTTTATTTCCGCATTTATAGCATCTAAACTCTTTTTTTTCCACTACCTGAAGTTTCTGTTTTCTCTTGCTTTACTTTTGGTTTATGTTCCATACTTACAGACATCTCAATTTCTCTTTCAATTCATTTAAATCAGTTGGTAGATATAGTACCATCTTGATCTGTTTTGAATCCTGAATACCCTCGATAATATACTCAATAATGCTCTCTTCATCTAGATTAGATTTCTTAGCAATATCTTTAATTGTATAATAGTATTCTATTAATGATTCATTCTGCTTTTACTTCCTGTTCTCTAGCTATTTATGTATCTGCTTGGCTGTCAATTTCACGGTAAGCTCGTCTGCTGAAACCTCTTTAAGTGTTGCCCAATTTGTAATACCATCTTGGCTATTTTCGAACAACTTAGCTGCTCCCTTTAACAATTGTCGTTCATATATAAACTTCTGTGACTATACTTTCAAAGTCTGTCAGCCAATTGGGTACATTGCGCTAAGGATTCTTAAATATCTTTCAGTATGAACGACATTGTGTTTGTTATTACTGGCGCTACTCTTTTCTCTAAATTCTAAGTTGCAGAATATTCGTACACTGATTGTTGATAATCCTAACTCTCTAGCTTATCTTTTAACTCTGCTACTGTTAATTGTGTCATCACATGCACCATATTTTACACTTAACTTAAAAATGTTGTTTTTAACTTATTTGCTTGGAAAAGAATTAACATTTACTTTGATATGTAAATAAAAATCAATACCTACAAATTGATTCAAAATATGTATACTTTTTATTTATTATACTTATTACCAAACTTATTTAACTGCGTATCGTCGAAGTCTCCTCTATCACCTCGTCGTCACTCGTCTGCGTGGCAATCACGTCTCTGTTTTTGTTGCGTGCACTCGTCGCACACAATTCCATATAAACACACAGCTAGTGTGCATCGCCTCTGCTTCGTTTACCAGCGTCGCAAAATCTCTAGTTCAATTTGTGCAGCGCAATTTCGTCGTTGCGAAACGACGAACTCGCCCTGATGTTTCGCTCCCGAAACTTCGTATTGATTCGCCGTCTCTGATTCGTTGACCTCTTCTCTTTTTAGCAATTCTAAGCGTTCTCTCTCGCTTGTCATTGCTATCCTCTGACTCTGCTGCTGAACCGCTACTTTCTTGTGATCTCGGTCGCCGTCATCTATGCCATTTGCTAATGCGTAATTTCCTCACTAAACATAAATTGTCATTAATTTTCACTGTAGATTTTTAAAATATTGCCACAAAATTTGATTATTGTGCTCAATGTATTCACACTACTTGCATATAAAATGATTCCGGTTGGGCCCCCAATTATTGTAGGAGTAGAATTATGTCTTTCGTTTCTAAATTCAAAAAAACACTCTTGTTCATTCCATATTTATACATACGAGTATATGAAGTATTGTAAGTGTTTATGAAATCAACTTATCATAACATGTTTATTTAACTTCAGTTTTCGCAAATCAAATTATGGTTTTGTTAAGTCACAAGTTCGCTCACTAGCTTACTAGCTCAACTGATTCATCCGCTCATCTATATAGTTGGTTCGTTTTAACTCTATGTTAATTAATTTAATGACTTTATATAAACTACAATGATAACAAAACACGGTAAATGTCTGTTTACTCAAATTTTTTTTGTAGATAAAACACATACATATATGTATTTTACTTTTAAATTTGTAATGGAAATCAGTAAAAAGCGATTGCGATTTATTAATTGTCATCGCAAAGAATTGAATCCTCTTGAATTGGAATGGTAGATCTGTTGGAACGATCGGAATTCTAGGGATAAGAACTTCTCCTTTAAATTTGCCCCTGATGATCGTTGCTTGAATCAAATTGGTCATCAGTTTTGTGCCGTTGCAACCTTCAGCTCTAAATTATGCGGTAGAGTTCTTGCCACATCAAATGAGTTCAAATATTCAGCTGATAATTAGTCACTTTATTCTCGTCGGTCACGCTGTTCTCCACCGATTTGATTTTGAATAAATAAATTTATGTTATCGACGTCTTTATTTTTTTCTGCTAGTATTGCCCGTTCACTAATCCAATCCAGTTTTGTAAAATTTTGTGCAATATCTGGGAACACTTTAGCGATGAGTTCCTCTTTCGACGATGTGAAGTTGCAAAAATTTAATGGGAACGACATCAATCCAGTGCAAACATCGGCAGGAATTTGGCCATTGCCAAGTGCCAGCAGTTGTCTCGAGAATTCAGCAGTCGATGGATCGTTCTGCAAAGCAACTCTCATGTTGGTGGTCAATTTCAACATCTTAATATGCCTCCACAAAAAAAAAAAAAAAACGATTTCAGACATGCTTTAATTTTATCTGCAGCAGTAGACTTCGGGATAACAGAAAGCGTTTGGCGGAAATCTCCGGAGAGCAGTATCAAAGCCCCACCAAATGGTCTCGAATCAAATCGTAGATCCTTCATAGTTCTGTCAACTGCCTCCAAACCTCGTTTATGCGCCATAGTACATTCATCCCAAATGAGAATTTTGCATTCTCTCATCAGTTTTGCTGCCGCCGATTTCTTAGCCACTGTGCACGTTTGTTTGTCATTCGTGAAAAGATTCATCGGCAGCTTTAATGCGGAATAAGCAGTTCGGCTGCCTTCCAATAATGTTGCAGCAATGCCAGATGATGCAACAGACAACGCAATTTGTGATTTTGACCGAATTGATGCCACAATCACTGATGTGACGAAAGTTTTACCCATCCCACCGGGAGCATCGAGAAAGTATATGCCTCCCGATCCATCGTCAACAACCTTCATCATCGAATCGTATACCTTCTTTTGCTCGGTATTCAACAGAGACACATTTGTGCGGACTCTTTCGGCCAGCTCTTCGCAATCATATTCTTGCTCACGTTGGAATTCGCTATTGCATGAATCTTGCATCGATCGGTTTGGAGCAGTTATTCCCAATGTGGTCAGCATACTACCGCACATAAGGACGCACATGTCCGCAATTACAATTAATGCTTCGTTGCGCATCTCGTCCTTGATTTCAAGATCGAAATACGAAGTTGTCGTGCGAACTCTGTGCATAATGTCTTCAGCTATTTCGTTTTTGAATTTGTCCCACAATGCGGACGGGTTCGACGGATGACATGTGGCTATGATTATCGCAAAGAATGTACAAATTGTTTTTAATACTAACTCAAATGAACGAAAATATTCCAACGACTGAATTTTCGTTGCTAACTGAAAACAGCTGTTTTGTTATTCAGTTATATACGTTGAGTGAAAGCTCATTTTTCTTTCCGCTTTTGCTAACTTTCCCACCATTTTTCCAAAAATTTTCTTACAATCTGACAATCTAATGGCGATTATGAACAACTTAAAAAAAAAATCGGCCAAAAAGGCACAGTGGTGGTCATAAAAAACAGTCAACGTTTTTTTCTGGCTCCATTTTTATATATAACTAGTGAACCGGCGAACTTTGTTCCGCCTTCCTTCCTTGGCAATAAATAAGCATTTGTTTTTAATTGGAAAAAATACAAAAAAAATTAAATCTATCTCTATCTGTATCTATCTCTATCTGTATCTATCTCTATCTGTATCTATCTCTATCTGTATCTATCTCTATCTGTATCTATCTATCTATCTCTATCTATCTATCTATCTCTATATATCTCTATCTATCTATCTATCTGTATCTATCTATCTCTATCTATCTGTATCTATCTATCTCTATCTATCTGTATCTATCTATCTGTATCTATCTGAAAAAAATTAAAAACATTATTTATTTATTTTATTTATTTTATTTATTTTATTTATTTTATTTATTTTATTTATTTTATTTATTTTATTTATTTTATTTATCTATCTCTATCTATCTCTATCTATCTCTATCTATCTATCTATATCTATCTCTCTCTATCTATCTCTATCTATCTCTATCTATCTATCCGTATCTATCCGTATCTATCTCTCTATCTATATCTATCTGTATCTATATCTATCTATCTATATCTACCTATCTATATCTATCTATCTATATCTATCCATCTATATCTATCCATCTATATCTATCTATCTATATCTATCTATCTATATCTATCTATCTATATCTATCTGTATCTATCTATCTGTATCTAAAAAAATTAAATAAATAAATAAATAAAAAAATAAATAAAATAAATAAATAAATAAAATAAATATCTATCTGTATCTCTATCTGTATCTATCTATCTGTATCTATCTATCTGTATCTATCAATTTATCTGTATCTATCAATCTATCTGTATCTATCAATCTATCTGTATCTATCAATCCATCTGTATCTATCAATCCATCTGTATCTATCAATCCATCTGTATCTATCAATCCATCTGTATCTATCAATTTATCTGTATCTATCAACCCATCTGTATCTATCAATCTGTATCTATCTATCTACCTATATCTATCTATCTGTATCTATCTGTCTGTATTTATCTATCTGTATCTATCTATCTGTATCCATCTATCTGTATCTATCTATCTGTATCTATCTGTATCTTTCTATAAAAAAAAATTAAATACATTATTTTATTTATTTTTTATTTATTTTTTATTTTATTTATTTTTTATTTATTTTTTATTTTATTTTTTTTTTATTTATTTTATTTATTTATTTATTTTATTTATTTATTTTATTCATTTTATTCATTTTATTTATTTTATTTATTTTATTTATTTTATTTATTTTATTTATTTTATTTATTTTATTTATTTTATTTATTTTATTTATTTTATTTTTTTTATTTATTTTATTTATTTTATTTATTTTATTTATTTTATTTACTTTATTTATTTTACTTATTTTATTTATTTTATTTATTTTGTTTATTTTATTTATTTATTTTTTTTTTTATTTTTTTTTTTTTTTTTTTTTTTATTTATTTATTTATTTTATTTATTTATTTTATTTATTTATTTATTTATTTTATTTATTTATTTTATTTATTTATTTTACTTATTTATTTTATATATTTATTTTATTTATTTATTTTATTTATTTATTTATTTTATTTATTTTATTTATTTTATTTATTTTATTTATCTTATTTATTTTATTTATTTTATTATTTTTATTCTAACAATCACTCAATGAACGATGCACAGCGAATGAAAAAACATAAACGTATAATTTCGATTTCGGATTTATTTATTTTATTATTTTTATTCCAATAATAATCACTCAATGAAGGATGCACAGCGAATGAAGAAACATACACGTATAATTTCGATTTCGGATTTCAGAGCCTCCTTTGGTGTTGGCGTTTGTTGCTAAAAACGATTTTTATACCCGCCTACCCAAAGGGTAGAAGGGTATTATGGCTTTGTGCCGACTGAAAATGTATGTAACAGGCAGAAGGAAGCATCTCCGACCCCATAAAGTATATATATTCTTGATCAGCGTCAACAGCCGAGACGATATAGCCATGTCCGTCTGTCCGTCTGTCCGTCTGTCCGTCCGTATGAACACCTAGATCTCAGAGACTATAAGAGATAGAGCAACAAATTTTTCGCGACAGTATGTCTTATTGTTGCACGCAGATCAAGTTTGTTTTTGATTTTGGCCACGCCCCTCCCCCGCCCCCGTAAATCGAATAAAACCGAATTGCAAGCGTCGTTTTAAACCTAGAACGTTCAATTTTGGTACGCACAATACTAATCACCATCTTAATGATCTCTGCGAATTTGGTTACAATCGGATAAAAAACACAGAAGTTATTAAGATATGACTTTTATAAGGCGTTACCACGTGCAACTGCTAGTGCTGCCTAGCTAGTTGCTATGACACTCCGCGACATAATAATGGTGTTCAATAAACCAACTAAAGTGCCGCCAAGCTAATAACTTCGAACAAAGAAAATTTTGATATATTATTTTGGTATTTTTAGTATATTTTTTTAAAGTATATTTTTATACTATTATATAAATATAATATTTTGATGGTAAAATTGGGTGGCGGGTATCTCACAGTCGAGCAAACTCGACTGTAGCTTTCTTACTTGTTTTTTTTACAATTTAATTTTCATAATTTTAAAACATTATTAAAAGCGGCGCGTGAAGAATGTCTGTTTAATTCTAACTTATGCATGTACACTTAGAATCCATAACCTCGTACAGTCAAAGCTTTACTGTAGCCGTTCCAACTTGTTTTTTATGAAAATTACAATTTGACTTAGTAGTAAAATTTGGCCGTCATCATCGTGTTTAAATGGAGGGCTATGCCATCTGTCGTACGGTAGACTACAAGCTTACTTTTCGGTTGGTGTAAAATATTATTTTGTTATTTTTTCTTTATAAAACTTATACGTAAACTTACACTTTTTTTAGGTCATGGACTATAAGAAAATTTAAATTCGGTTTTGAATTTGACGAGCAGCGAATTTTTTTCATAGTTTTATTACATTATTAGCAATCGATGCGTCTCAAGAATTTTTTCCTATATGTTCTAAATTACGCATATACATTAATGGACTGTACCCGTTCATACTTCTTTGCTTTATTTTTTTTTAATGAGAAGCAGAATAAGCAGAATAAACATTAAGGTCACCGACAGTAAGATGAGGAGATAATAACAAACAATTAAGAAAGCTACAGTCAAATTTGCATGACTGTCACCGACTTTTACTGACCCACTTTTACAAAAAACATCAAGAACGAGCACCGAAACAAACTATTTTAAGAGAATATACTATACAATAAACCCAAAATAATTATGAAATTCTCAAAATTATTAGCTTGGCTCTACTTTCTTAGGATTATTAAAAACCATTATTTTTGTACAAAGTGTCATATAAATTGAAAAGATGCAGCTCCACATGATTTTTAAAATAATTTGTTGAATACCTTCAGTGTTTATTGTCCGATCGCAACAATATAAGAAGAAAATGTGCCCAAAATCTTAAACAAACATGATTCAATGGCAATATTACTACATACTGTAACCAAATTTGGGTGATCTAGCTCTTGTAGTATCTGAAATTCAAATTTTTTTTTCTACTGCCTGTTACCTACTTTTTCGTTTCACACAAATTTATAATACCCTTCTACACTATGAGTACGCGGGTATAAAATGAGTCATGGTGATAGGGGAAACGGGCGGATCGACGAGGAGGTCGTTAAATGAGCACTTCAATTTGCACTTCACACATTCAAAATTGTTAATTACAAATTGATTTAGCCATATGCATTAGTTGATACATTTAGAATTATGCTTTTTACTTGTCGACCGTTTCAAGTGCCAGAAGTTAGCGGGCCATATTGGTGGGATATATGTCTCGAAGCATTGCGAGCGGTTCAAAAGCATTAAGTGAATTTTTTAGGGGGAAAACGATTACTTGCCCCCGGATGGAGCATGACACTTAAAGCAAAACAACAGTCGTGGTATGCTGAGCAACGAAAATATTTCTCCAAAATGCGCAAGTCAAGTTTGGAGGAAATAGTGTGAAGTGCGGTACCCGGTGAATATGTTGTGGTATGGAAGTAGCTCCAGGATACTACTCGTAGCAAGTTAAGGCACATAAAAACCACTATAAACTTTATTAATTTTAATTAAAACCACTATACTCGTTCTCAGAGTTTAATTCCCGAGCATCTCTTTTGTCTGTGTGCGTGTGACCATTGGGCAATGTTTTTGTTGCTGGCTCCTTGTAGAGTGTTTGTAAGGTACAGAACGCGTCCTGACCAGCAGGCGGTGAGCAGTTAAAAGCAGGAAGCCCATCAATAAATGTACGACAAGACCGAAATGTGATTGCACTTACTTTTGTAACACAGTCGATATCAATTATAGTCTATCGTAAATCATAAGCTCAATTAAAACAATTATAAATCTTACCGATTAAGTAATCAACGAATTTTGATATTGATATAAATAAAAATAGTAAAATTATGATAGATAAAAAATTAATAGCTTACAGTACATAATTTTAAAATAAGTTGAATAATTGTTGAATAAGGAATTGCTTACTTATTATACTATTGCGTTTTTAACGAAACGGAATAATAAATCATTTAATATTAATTAATTAATAATTATGGACCCCAATATAAAGTTTCCAATATTTTATAATTTGAATTACTATGCAGAATTAGTTTAAGACCATAATATGCCCTTTTCGATAAGGGTATTATAATGAATAAACAGCAATTGAAAAATCTGGTCAAAGTTTTACCCAAAAGGCGTAAGATGTTTTGGTGAGTGTGAGAGGATTTGGTTGGCGATGCGTATGGTGATGGGGTTGGCTTAAGGGTCAGTAGTTGAGCTGAGTTTTGGGGTCGACGCCGCGAGTTGCTTATTTATTGTTTTGGCAATGCGCGGCAGTTAGCCGCTTAATGTCATAAAAAAACAAAGGTGCCACGGCGATAAACAATAAAGGTGGGCGGGGATGCCAAACGTTTTATGCAAATTTATGACTTAAAAAGCCATTTTTTTATTATTCATTTTAAATAGCCACCGCAAGTAAAAATAAGAAAATAATATAAAACATAAAAAAGCTACAGTCTAGTTTGCTCGACTGTGAGATACCCACCATCCATTTTTTACCGAATGCAACAAACATTAAAACTGACCACCGAAATATACAATTTTTTTAGAATGTACTAAAAAATATTCCGCAGTATATAAATCTCAGAATAATTAGCTTGGTTGCGATTGATTAGGATTATTGAATACTATTATTATATCACAGAATGACACGGTAACTGAACACCTGTTTTCACCCAATAACAGTATTTCTTGAAAAAGTTCTCTGTTTACGCTTAAAATTTGTGGCTTAATTCTGAAACAAACTTGGTTCTGTGGCTGTATTACTACATATTATTATCAAAGTTGGCTGCTGCAGCTCTCATAGTATTTGAAATCGAGATTTTCATACAGATAGAAAGACAGACAGACGGAAATGGATATATCGGGTCGGAGACGCCGCCTTCTGCTAGTTACATACATTTTCTGCAGGAATAAAATAGTTTTACAAATTCAGAATAAATAAGTAAAAGTTCTTTTATCAAGAATTTTTGACTCTAAATTACTGTACCCATCCATCTACGATTCGCATATATACATATCACAAATATAAGCATAACATAATCTAAGAAGATATATTGTGGTATATTGCATCTGAATTATCTCAATGATCCATCCCTTTACGTTAACTCTGTGAAATAATAAAAACGTGTCCACATTTACACACTCAGTCTCACACTCATATTGTATACAACATATAGCATATCGGTAATCAGTAATAAATGCTTAAACTACTTGGATTTGTTGCTTTGCCGAGGTGTCCTCGATGCGAGTGACTCGGCGCTTGAATATATGGTGATGCAGTCGAGCGGGCCGAGTAGACTGAGTAGCACCGGCAACAGGATAAGGCCATGTGCTGCCCCAATAAGCACAATGCCCAGGTACATGCGGAAATAAAAGACTTGAAACACCTGTGACTTGGAGAATGCCAGGACCACAATACCGGCAAACTTGGTCAGCGTAATGCCGGACAGCACACTGCTGCCGGTTACGCTCAGTGAGTGAAAAGCACGGTGCTGGGCTCTGCCCTTTGCATTCTTAAAGGAGCGCACAATGTGGGCGACAAACTCAACGCCAATGCCCACACAGACGACGAGGTTCACCAACGAGATGCCATTCAGTGTTATGCTCCACGCCCACATCATGCCGCCCATATTGATCAGAATGCAGACGACCATGAATAGCACAATTAAAGCAGATATTATATCCAGTCCAGTCAGCAGTAGCGTCACAGCAAAGATGGCTACCAGTGAAAGACCCAATGAAACAAGTGCATCATCCCAGATTGTCAAATACTGTTCGTAAAATATGAAGAAAACACAGTAGGGAAACACTTCCGTGTCCACGCTATTCTTAGCGAACATCTCATTAATGTCCGCTTGGACACGACGAGCTTCTCGCAGGGCAGCCACAAATTTATCTGACGTTGTCGATGTAGTCGAGTATTGCATGAAGTGTGTGTCCAAGATGGTGGCCAATCCATTATCGTCTAATGTGTAAATAACGGCCTGTAATCACAACTTGAGAAGTTTGCAAAGGTATCGGATATACTTGGACTAATGTATGTACTTACTTCTGCATAGGAGGGACGGCCTGCTTTGGCGCATTCCGCGTCGGGAAGATCAGAAAGAAAGAACGGCACATATTTATCGAATGTATTTGAACTGGGTCTCAATCCGTCCTCAGTGAACTGTCGTTCACATGGCAGGCAGTCATCGCTTTTTGAATCTTCATATAGAGCATGATGAATAAAGACTTTGATTATCTGTTTAGTCGATTGTACTAACTGCTAGGACAGAAGCCTCCAGTTGAGATGTTGAACTTGCAGCAGTCAGCGATACTAATCCAATCGATGTAGTCGTCAATCCACGAGGATGCCGGTCTTGCAAGTGCAGTAATGTGCGGATAGCGGGACTGAGTGTATAGCTGCACGGAGAGTGAATCGTTGTTGCATTCAACGCCGCCACAAATGAAATTCTGGTGCTCAGGCTTATTGTAGTCAAGTCCCGGCTTCAGTACCCAATAGACAGGGGCCCCCATGGCCAGCAGATCGTCCATGTAACGGAAATACTTCACGACATGAGAGTCCTTAGGCATAGACATTTCCTGATCGAGGCCTGGCTCAATGGAAGGCGTAACCATTAACGATAAACAAGTAATAATTGTGAAGATTAAGAGTACAATGATCTTCACAGGTCTAAAAATAAAAGTTGAAAGCTTCAATACGATTTATGATCGATTTGGGTGTTGGATTTTTCTCACTTCTTTAACAAAAAAGGCGCATAGAAGTTCTTGAAAAGCTTCTCGAGCATGCCAACATCGTGGGATGTTTGATGATTGGACTTGGACCGCACACAGCACATTAGATCCAAACGACCATCTTTATAGCGTTTCTCATCGATGGCCATCAAGGCCACAAATGCTGTGATTTGTAACAGAAAGTCAAAGAGAATCGCTGCTGCCGCATACATGGCAAATGTCTTCACCGCCGGCATCTCGGAGATGGCACCAATAGCGAAGCATGCAAACTCACTGGTTGCCGTCTGCAGAATGGAGGGTCCCACCTGGCCGATGGCCTCGCCAATGGCCTCGTGTATCGTCTCGTAGGGGCTATGATCCATTCTTTGGTAAGTGTGCACCATTATGAATATGTTGTCCACACCGACGGCAAGCACCAAAAAAGGTATTACCTCAATGGCCAACATTGTAGTGGTAGTGCCAATGTATCCCCAGAAGCCCAAGCTACAGAGCACAGATGCCAGAACAATCACAATACCACTCACTGCCAACATAATACGAGAGTCACGCAAGAAGCCCAAACAGCTACGAATGCGGCCCAGAGCGATGGCTACATAGACGAACATGACCACATAGCTGATGACCACGGTGGTTACTTCACCTTCCGACAGCTCGACAATCGCATCTTGAATGGATCGTTCGGCAGAGTAGGCAATATCCAGACGATCGCTGGTGTAATTATTCATGAAGTCAATGAAACGCTTTTCCCACACAAAGCTTGCCTCCAATCGCGATTCGTTGATTTGGTTTTTACCGAGGAAAGTGAGTACGAGACCAGCGGCCAGCTTGTAGTCGGGATCCTCACCAATCTCAACATTTGGCATGCCGCCAACAGCAATGCCCGGCTCAATGGGACCACCATAGGTGCTGAAGCAGTCCTCCATCATAGGAACACTGTGCGCGAGGTGAAATTAGCAATTTGAATTTTGGTAAACAACATATCAATATACACAGAATAACTGCATGAATAATTTTTGGAAATTTCGTAACTATTGGACAATAAGTAATGAAAGCATTTTATAGGATGAAAATCATGTTCAGGGCATCTTTGTTCACTCATATTTTCAGGTGTTGCGTATCTCTGAGTGGAGCATACTCGCCTGTAGCTTTCATACTTAATTTTCAGAATAAACATACCGCAAGCAATCATCAATTTGATTTAGATAGTTAATGGTGTAGTTGCTGTTATCCACATACGAGTTTTGGAACTTGGACATGTCATTCTGGAAGTAACCATAGATGGATTGAATCAGACAGTCATCGACGGTGGGTGTAACTCCCGGATGCAGCACAGGTGCGTAGCATATCTTGTCAAGTCCAGCGTTCTCTTCCATGCCCAAGAGCATTATCTGTTCCTGCAGCTCAAAAACTTCCTGCAGGAAACTTTGTTCAAATGCAGGTCCAAAGGTGAGTAATCCACTGGCAGTTTCATGTGTGAACTGAGAGAAATATATTGAATAAAAAAGTGCAGTTAATGGTATTCTAATACTCACGGTGTCTTTTTTAATTGCCTTTATGAAAAGCTGGTTGGTGCGATAGAAAGGTCCAAAATGCTCATCGAAATAGTTCTTTTCGATGCGTGTTTGACTCTTCTCGCTGGCCCACAGCTCGACGGGATCAGTAGTCACTTTCATGTAAAGCACACCATAACCAAGCCCAACAATCGCCCATGAGCAAATGGCCAGCACCAGCACAGGATGCTTTGCGCAAAAAGTGCCCCATGCACGGCAGCCAATATAGAGAAACTCGCCATATAATGTTGGCATGCAAATATTGGGCGCTTTACGATGTCCTATGGCACCCCAGGCAATAAAGATTACAATGGACAATCCAACGATCAGCGCTACGAGAAAGGTAATGCCAAAAAGTCCGGCAATCTGCCAGGGATTCTGATGCCCGGTTGGTGCATTGGTAAGCGGACAGGACTCTTCGCAGTCAATACAAGCACAAGCGTAGTTTCCCTCGTAGCTTTGGCCACAGTCAAGGGGATGAAGGCTCAGGTAGGTCTCGTCGGAGCCTTCAGGCGCCTCCTTTGACCACAAGTAGTTTATCGTAAAGGGTACATAGTCACTGTTATCGGCGTCGCCCATGAAGTGGTACCACCTTCGATAATTGCAGGTCCTGGCATTATACGCACCACAACCAAGATCCATGGCGGGGCGTCCTGTCTGAGGATGCTGTATAGAGGCGCAACTGTTGTAGATTTTCTCCACAGTCTCATCTTCAATACGGTAGTCAATATGCTCCACAAAGTCAACGTTGGCGGGATTTATCGCAAGGTAAGCGGTTAAGAACAGGGAATGATTATGACCACAAGTCATGGCACAAACAGTTTGCGCAATGTTAATGGTACATGTGGGGCATCTGGAGTAGACGCCATCAGCTTGAGTTAATCCAGAGTCCATGGTATGGATCTGTGCGGCATCGCAGCAAAGTTTCAACTCTTCTTTCCCACTCTCACCTTTGTATTCCATATATAAGGTAGGGCAACGTCTGGCGAAGACTGCCTCCGCCTCAGCATCTTGAAGAGCTAAAGCAGGCCCTGAATATGCTAGATTCTGAGCGTGTTCGCCAATCTTATGACTTTCTCCATACCAAATACACATCCCATCTTTATCTGCACACAACCTTGCTGCATAAACGTTGTCAACAGCAATAGCATAAAAAGCAATCTTTTCACTTCCATCTCAAGCCACACACAACAATAAGTAAAAAAAAAAAAATAAACTACCAAGTAATGTTTGATTTTTGGACCACCGTTGAGCAGCACTCACTTTATGTACCAACCTATTTAGCTCGTGGATTGACTACTAACTGACTAACCAACTGGAATAGTAACAATAAATTGGTGTGTCCATTATAAAAATCGAACTGCTCTCTGCTCGGAGCGATAAGATATCAGTGTCAATTCTGATGATTCGACCACTCTGCGATTAGCTCAAAGCTCCATTAAAAATCCCGTTGCGGCTTATCATCCACGATAAGCCAACAGTTGCCAGTTGGCAGCAGATTAAGAAATTGATTTGAGCGTAACAGTTGCTTTATTTGGTGTTCTTAAATGATTTGTAGCAACAAAACCGATAACTGTTACCCCAGTGGTGGTAGCCGGATAAATGCACTTAAATGATCTAGGAAATATAAAGCCTTCACTTAAGTTTAACACTCATTCGTAGAGTTAGTTTACCTATTAAAGCATGTCTTAATTTGTTTATAAATAAACATATATGGCAAAACAATGACTTTGATAAAGCTAAGTGGCAAAAAATAAACTGAGATATATAACAATCCTAACATGAATAATAACTAATCACAGTACCCCAAACATCAATGCACTATAGCCTCTTAACCTCTTTTGAGATAAATTAATAACTTCAAAACATAACAATATTTTTTAAGAGGTTAAAAAATTATCTACAACATGGATATGGGCAAACACTTATCAAGTTCATTTTTTTGTAGCTCTTAACAAAGTTCAAATTTTTTATTAAAAATTAGACTTTGAAAAAGAATTTAAAAAATATTCAGAGAACACGCACAATTAATTTTTTATTAAAAATTAGACTTTGAAAAAGAATTTAAAAATTATTCAGAGAATACGCACAATTAAGTCACCAGCACTTAATATTAGCTCCAATTATCATATTAGTTTAAAATTTTTGGTTGCAAAGTTCGATAATTGATGAAGCAATTTATATGTTACTAAAATCATGAGATTTTTAACACAAGTCTGAACATCCAAGAATACAGTTGCACTTCTAATTCTATTGAATTGATTACTCTTAAAAAATATATTTTATCCCATAAAAATAGTCAAAAGGGCGTGGGTAGGGAACTCACAGTCGAGCAAGCTCGAAAGTAGCTTTCTTACTTGTTTTTATGATATGCAAGTGTTTAAAAATTGAAATATCTAAAACCCTTATCTTGGCAGGAGAAACAGGTGTCCACTTCAAAAATTGCCAATCGAATATACAGCCGAACATAGATTTGGTTTATAACAATGTTCACTTATCAGCCTCCTAGTAGCTATAATATTTAAACAGCCGTCTACAAGTCGCAGCAGCGTCACCTGGCCAATGAATTCCCTAAAATTTTACCAGGTGTGTCCGGTCTTAGATAAGCACCTAGTATCCCAATTAGTAATGGCAATAACAAAACGACTATATCTACATACTTAACATAAGCTTGCACACTATAAGTACTACACAATACTTGCCCTAAAATGACAATATCTACAGAGTGTATATAAGACACTATGCTTCGCTATAAGTAGCAAATAACACTTGTGATATACCATATAACAATATATGTATTTAAGTAATTGCTTTTTAATAAATAATACTCATGTTTCTATTCATCGCATTAAATAATATTTTGTTTTTAAATTTCATGCTAAATCAATGTGTCAGATTAATAAGTCCCTACTTGATTTACAAAATTAAGAATACAAATGGAAGATGTAGTGAAGAGAGTTCGAGTATGTGATACTGCAATCTCATTCCTTAAATAGAGATTATATTTTAATAAAACAAAATTAAATAAATTTAGAAATAAATTAATATTAAATTTCCCAATCTTAACAGATGTTAGAACTGAGTCAATGAAATATATGTAAAACTTGAAGATGATATATTTTAGTTTCATTTTAATACAGAAAGCCTCTCGTGCTTAAATCGCTTTGGGCATGTCAAAACAAACATTGGCCGACGGTGAAGCGTTTTCATCGTGTATTTTGCAATCATTTTTATACTCGCCTACCCAAAGGTTAGAAGGATATCATTACTTTATGCCAACCGAAAATACATATATGTAACAGGCAGAAGGAAGCATCTCCGACCCCATAAGGTATATATATTGTTAATCAGCGTCACCAGTCGAGACGATATTGCCATGTCCGTCTGTCCGTATGAACACCTAGATCTCAGAGACTATACGAGATTTTTTGATTTTCGCCACGCCCCTTTCCGCCCATGCAAATTGAAAAAAAAACTGAATTGCAAGCGTCGTTTTAAGCCTAGAATGTTCAATTTTGGTATGCACATACTAATACTATACTAATCACCACCTTAATGATCTCTGCGAATTTGGTTACAATCGGATAAAAAACACAAAAGTTATTAAGATATTACTTTTATAAGGCCACGTGCAACTGCTAGTGGTGCCTTGTTAGTTGCTATGACACTCCGCGACATAATAATGGTGTTCAATAAACCAACTAAAGTGCCGCCAAGCTAATAATTTCGAAGACAGAAAATGTTGGTATATTATTTTGGTATATTTTAGTATATTTTTTTTAGTATTTTTATCAGTATATTTTTGAAAAATATAATAGTTTGATGGTAAAATTGGGTGGCGGATATCTCACAGTCGAGCAAACTCAAATGTAGCTTTCTTACTTGTTTTTAGTGGAGGCATATTAAGATGTTGAAATTGACCACCAACATGAGAGTTGCTTTGCAGAACGATCCATCGACTGCTGAATTCTCGAGACAACTGCTGGCACTTGGCAATGGCCAAATTCCTGCTGATGTTTCCACTGGATTGATGTCGTTCCCATTAAATTTTTGCAACTTCACATCGTCGAAAGAGGAACTCATCGCTAAAGTGTTCCCAGATATTGCACAAAATTTTACAAAACTGGATTGGATTAGTGAACGGGCAATACTAGCAGCAAAAAATAAAGACGTCGATAACATAAATTTATTTATTCAAAATCAAATCGGTGGAGAACAGCGTGACCGACGAGAATGAAGTGACTAATTATCAGCTGAATTTTTGAACTCACTTGATGTGCCAGGAACTACACCGCATAATTTGCAGCTGATGGTTGGATCAATCATAATCATGTTGCGGAATTTGAATCACCCAAAACTTTGCAACGGCACACGGTTGTCCGTCAAAAAAAAGATGACCAATTTGATTCAAGCAACGATCATCAACTGCAAATTAAAAGGAGAAGAAGTTCTTATCCCTCGAATTCCGATCATTCCAACAAATCTACCATTCCAATTCAAGAGGATTCAATTCCCCGTTCCATTGGCTTTAGCGATGACAATTAATAAATCGCAAGGATAATCGGGATTAATTTTGAATTTCCATGTTTTTCGCACGGTCAACTGTACATTGCCTGTTCGCGTGTTGGCAAACCATCTTCGATGTTTGTTTTGCGCCGAAAAACAAATCAACAAACGAATATCATATCATAAACAAACGAATATCATATCGCTCTTTACTGATTTCCATTACACATTTAAAATTTGGATATGTATTTTATCTACAAAAAAATTTGAGTAAACAGACATTTACCGTGTTTTGTTATCATTGTAACTTATATAAAGTCAATAAAAAGAGGCGAGACAACGTTCGCCGGGTCCGCAAGTAATTATTATATTTTTCATAATTTTACAATATTATTAAACGCTGCGCATGTACACTAAAAATCTATGACCTCGTTCAGTCAAAGCCTGACCATAGCCGTTTCTACTTGTTCTTTAAGGTTTTGCTATCTGGTTTGATCTCGACCTTGAAGAGTGGTTTTAGGTCATAAATTTTCAGAAAATCATGACCTTTTGCGTTTGTCCGAATGTGCGTAACAGGCAGAAGGAGGCGTCTGCGACTCCATAAGCTATATATATTCTTGATCAGCATCAACAGCCGAGTCGATATAGCCCTGTCTGTCTGTATGAACATCGAGATCGCAGAGACTATAAAAGCTAGAGCTACCAAGTTTGGAGACAACATGTAAAAACTTGGTGGACAGATGAAGTTTATTTTAGATGTTGGCCACGCCCCCGTCCGCCCCCGTAAATCAAAAAACGATATCCAAGCATCATGTTAAAGCTAGAACGTTCAGTTTTGGCACACACAATACTAATCGCCATCGTAATGATCTCAGAAAATTAAATTACAATCGGATAAAAAACACAGAAGTTATTAACTAATTACTTTTATAAGGCGAAATCGGGTGCAGATGCACCTGTTTAGCTAGTTGTTACTCAGTGAAATAATAATGGTGTTCAATAAACATAATGATGTGCTACCAAGCTTATCATTTAGAACAAAATTAATTTCGGTATATTTTTATATATGGTATATCCCACAGTCGAGCAAACCCGACAGTAGCTTTCTTACTTGCTTTACCCAATAATTATTATAATTTTTATAGTTTTATAATATTATTAAACGCTGCGCATGTACACTTAAAATCCATGAACTCGTACAGTCAAAGCTTGACTGTAGCAACGGCTACAGTTCCTACTTGTTGTTTTTGTTAATAATGTTAACATTTTTGGCACAGAAGCCTTTGGCTTTAAGGGCTTCTTGAATTTCAAAAGGGGCGACGTCAGGTTCGATTCCTTTGAGTTAAACATGCAGTTCCTTGCTGCTTTTTAGTTGGTAGGTGTATAACTTCTTTTTTATTTTCTCCAGGTATTTAGACTCAGCTCGGAAGTGTTCTTCGGACTTCGTTTGAACTTTGGTTTCGTAGATGTTCCCTTTAATAAGATTAATAAGATAATCGTCCCCAACCAGCGCAACAATTTTGTTGACCAGGGCGTTTGAGCTTTTTTCTCTTATATAAATAGGTGGAGGCTTTGGTTTCTTTTGGGTCTCCTGCTCCAACTCTGCTTGGTTGTTCTCCGCCTCTGCTAAGATGGAAAAACGGTTATCATAGAAACTCCTAGTTTGATCGTTGCTTTTGTTGGTACGGTTGATCTTTGGTTTATTACCAACAGTGTTTAGTGGACTAAGCTTACGCTTAATCTGGATGTAGCAATCCATACCGGTCTGTATAGCCGGGACCGCTGCTTATCTAAGCTAACAATTTTTGTGGCCATTGTACTTTGCTCTGCAGCCGTTGGCACCGAATTCGCAATATTGGTAGTTGGTTTAGTTGTTGGTGGTGCTTTTGCTGCGACTCCATAAATTGTAGCGCTGCCAGTTGTTGGAGCTTCTTCCATCGAAGCCGGCGGTGGTGGGGATTGGCATTGGTAGCTCCATGATGTAGGATGATGTAGCTCGCTCTCTTGCTGTCGACGGTCAGTTACTCCGGGTTACTCTTTGTTGACTTGCTTTCTTGGTCGATATCGCGTGTTGAGAAGTAAGAGTAACAAGCGTTTCTTGGATTTACGGAGCTTCAACGCTAATTCTTTGGATCGCTGCTCATTTTTCGAGCTTATTACGCGTGGCACTTATTAATTTAAGTCAAATATGCACTTGCACTATCATAACACCAATTATGAATATACTTTTCTTTGGCGTTACTTCGCGCAGGCTGCCTACTGATTTCAAATTTATTAGTTTGTCTCCACTTTAGATTTTTTGTTAATTCTTGTTTTTCACCGACAAGAAACGAAGAACACCGACCGACAAAGCCTTGCTCTAAAAACGCGTGCAACTCATTCAACGGTCTGTTACTTGAATATACCACTGCCAAATTTTTAGCTTGGCTGCATTTTATTAGGTTTACTAAATACCTTTATTACATTACAGAGTCACATGGCACTGACCAGGTGCAGCTGCTCCTGATCTAATTATTTAAAAGTATTTCTTGAATAACTTGTGTTTTTTATCCTATCGTAACTTAATTTATAGAAATCATTAAAATAGTGATAACGATTGTGTGTACCAAAAATAAACAGTCTAGCTTAAGAAACATGCTTTAGATTTGTTTTTATTGTTTTGCGGAGCGAAAAGAGGAGTGCCCAAGTTCTAAAATAAACTTTTCACCGTGGGTACTTATGTATATTACTACATATCATCACCAAATTTGGTTGCTCAAGCTCTTATAGTCTCTCGAATCCAGATTTTCTGTGTGCCTGTCTGTTTGAACCGGCATATATTAGAGACTATTGGATCTACGACATTCAAATGTTGAATGTAGGTTTCCAAATAGATTAAGTTTATTTTCAATAATATATCGATATCTCTTCTCAATTTAATAAATCTAACTTGAGCTTATATTCTTATTGCTTTTAACATAGTAGTAAAAGGCGGTATATGCGCACTGCATAATGTCGATATGCCTATACGGCATACACATTTAATGATTTGAAGCCACACGAACACAGTGATGCAGAATCGGGTACTATGACAATTAACCTACTGTTCCTGGTATGTGCACTGTTCGACACTCCACAAAGATTTCAATCTGCATGTAGGGGAAGACACACAAGCCGATACAGCGAAAGACTGTTGAGACACCATAGTCTGCTCGCAAGAGGCCTACTTCTTGCCAGACCTCTAAGACTTCTAAAACGACAAGGATTTGCAAAACAATTGGGAGGCAATAAGATATTCCTACCAAATTAGAAATTTTATCATTTGCTATGAGGTTTGGTTTTGTAAATAGTTGCCTTTTCCTATGCTGTTAAGATACGGTTTTTGCTGTATGGATTCTAGGAACGGCTACAGTCAAGCTTTGACTGTACGAGGTCATGGATTTTAATTGTACATGCGTAAGTTAGAGCATAAAAGAAGATATTCTTGAGACGCAGCGTTTAATGTTTAACAAGTAAGAAAGCTACAGTCGAGTTTGCTCGACTGTGAGATACCCGCCACCCAATTTTACCATCCAAATATTATATTTTTCAAAATATACTGAAAAAATACTAAAAAAAAAATATACTAAAAAATAGCAAAATAATATATCAAAATTTTCTTGGTTCGAAATTATTAGCTTGGCGGCACTTTAGATGGTTTATTGAACACCATTATTATATCGCGGAGAGTCATAGCAACTAACTAGGTAGCACTAGCAGTTGCACGTGGTAACGCCGTATAAAAGTAATATCTTAATAACTTCTGTGTTTTTTATCCGATTGTAACCAAATTCGCAGAGATCATTAAGATGGTGATTAGTATTGTGCGTACCAAAATTGAACGTTCTAGGTTTAAAACGACGCTTGCAATTCGGTTTTATTCGATTTACGGGGGCGGGAGGGGGCGTGGCCAAAATCAAAAACAAACTTGATCTGCGTGCAACAATAAGACATACTGTCGCGAAAAATTTGTTGCTCTATCTCTTGTAGTCTCTGAGATCTAGGTGTTCATACGGACAGACGGACATGGCTATATCGTCTCGGCTGTTGACGCTGATCAAGAATATATATACTTTATGGGGTCGGAGATGCTTCCTTCTGCCTGTTACATACATTTTCGGTCGGCACAAAGCCATAATACCCTTCTACCCTTTGGGTAGGCGGGCATAATGAAGTTGAAATTAGGCGTGGCGTAAGAATGGTTCATCTGCTTCTATAAAATTCACCAATAGAGCACGTGCGCCTATATTGGAAAAAATGGAAAGAGCGCTAAGCATTTGGATCGACGACAGCTATGAAAAAAAATATATCTGACTCTGCGAATCATTCAAGAGAAAGGCTTCAGGATATATGGATTGCTCAAGGAAAATGGAGAAGCTTCTTCTAGCACAGACTTTGCAGCTAGCAATGGATGGTTTGAAAAGTTTAAAAAACGTGCTTCAATTCACAGTCTTAAAATTAAAGGGGAAGCAGCGTCCGCCGATGATCAAGCTGCTAGCACATATCCACAGGAATTTCTAAAATTTATAGAAGAGGAAAATTACTTGCCTGACCAAGTATTCAACGCTGATAAAACTGGGCTTTGGTGGAAAAAGATGCCAAGCAGAACTTTTTTGTCAAAAAAGAAAATGTGGCTCCTGGATTTAAGGCACAAAAAGATCGGCTCACACTTCTGCTAAGTGGCAATGCCTCAGGTGATTGCCAAGTAAAGCCAATGATAGTTTATAAATCCTTAAGTCCTCGTGCCTTAAAAGGAATAGATAAGAGTGCATTGCATGTTTTTTGGAAGGCGAACTCGAAAGCGTGGGTAACAGTGGAATTATTTAAAGAATTGTTTTATAATTGCTTTATTCCTGAGGTCGAAAAATATTTAAATAGAGGGAATTTACACTTTAAAGCTCTCTTGTTGTTGGACAATGCCGCAGGTCATCCAAAAGAATTAAGTCATCTTAATGTTAAAATGAGATTTCTTCCACCAAATACAACTTCCCTTTTGCAGCCAATGGATCAGGGTATAATATACACCTTTAAGACCTACTATATAAGATGCTCTTTACGCTGGAACTTGAATATCACTGAAACCGAGTCCATTGATGTAGTCAGTGCCTGGAACAAATTCACTATAAAAGATTGCCTAAATTTAATATAGGTATCTCGTAAGGGAGTAAAAAATTCCACTTTGAATGCATGCTGGAAAAAATGGTGGCCATCTGTTGTTAAAAACTTCGACCCAGAATTTACACAGCTTGGTAAAATTTTGGAATGTGCCCATCTCATTAAAGAACAAGGATTTGAGGACATGACAGCGAATGATTTGGAAGAGCTATTCAAAGAAGACTCAATCGATGATGATACGTTAATTAAAATGGTTATAAGCGAAGAAACCAACTTAGCAAGTGATGACAGCAGCGATGGAGAGCCGACGAACACATTAACGCTGAAAAATTAAAAGAAGGATTTTCATATGCATATAAATGCAGATCCAGTTGTTGAAAGGCGCTTGAAGTTTAAAAGGTATTTGGAAAAATTACTTTTACCCTACAAGGAACTGCAGAACATCGCTATAAAATCAAACAAGTAAGAAAGCTACAGTCGAGTTTGCTCGACTGTGAGATACCCGCCACCCAATTTTACCATCAAAATATTATATTTATATAATAGTATAAAAATATACTAAAAAAAAATATACTAAAAATACCAAAATAATATATCAAAATTTTCTTTGTTCGAAGTTATTAGCTTGCCGGCACTTTAGTTGGTTTATTGAACACCATTATTATGTCGCGGAGTGTCATAGCAACTAGCTAGGCAGCACTAGCAGTTGCACGTGGTAACGCCTTATAAAAGTAATATCTTAATAACTTCTGTGTTTTTAATCCGATTGTAACCAAATTAAGATGGTGATTAGTATTGTGGGTACCAAAATTGAACGCTCTAGGTTTAAAACGACGCTTGCAATTCGGTTTTATTCGATTTACGGGGGCGGGAGGGGGCGTGGCCAAAATCAAAAACAAACTTGATCTGCGTGCAACATCAAGACATACTGTCGCGAAAAATTTGTTGCTCTATCTCTTATAGTCTCTGAGATCTAGGTGTTCATACGGACAGACGGACAGACGGACATGGCTATATCGTCTCGGCTGTTGACGCTGATCAAGAATATATATACTTTATGGGGTCGGAGATGCTTCCTTCTGCCTGTTACATACATTTTCGGTCGGCACAAAGCCATAATACCCTTCTACCCTTTGGGTAGGCGGGTATAAAAAGCAAACTAAATTGACAGGTTTTATTTGGCAGGACAGAAAAACCACTAATAAAAAAAAGCATTGAATTAAATTTTATTATTCACCACTAATTGGGTGTAAGTTTAAAACAAATTGAATCGGTTATTCTATTTTCAAATTTTTATAACAAAAATATTATTATGTATTAACCATTAATTGGGTTTAAGTTTAAAAAATGTTGAATAATTTGTTTTCGGTTTCTAATTTCTGTTAATATCTATATATGTATATAAAAGGAAGTCGTGTTTGTGTGATTTCGCTTATAACTCAAGAACGGCTGAACCGATTTAGCTGAAAATTGGCAGGGAGATAGTTTAGAGCCAGGAGAAGGACATAGGATTTTTATCCCGTGCAAATCTTTGCAAAACCCGGAAAATAGAAAAAACGTTTTTAGCAAACGCCAACACCAAAAGAGGCTCTGAAGGCCGAAATCGATATTTTGTGTTATTATAAGTGTGTGTTTTTTCATTCGCTGTGCAACGTTCATTGAGTGGTTGTTAGAATTTTTTCAGACTTTGCTTTTTTACAGATATATTTTAACGTTTTTTGTTTTGTGAAATATTAAAACAAAAAAATAAATAAATGAATATATATATAAATAAATATAAAAATAAATAAATAAATAAATGAATATAAAAAGAAAAATAAATAAATATATAAATAAATAAATATATAAATAAATAGTTACTCAAGAACGGCTGAACCGATTTAGCTGAGGTAGTTTAGAGCCAGGAGAAGGACAGAATTCCCGTGTGACTTAACATGAAACGTCAGTCACTATAAAACATGGAATAACAAAACAGAATAGGACTTGGAATAACAAAACGCAAATGACAGCTATGTATTTAATTTTTTTTGTATTTTTTCCAATTAAAAGAAAAAAACTGCTTATTTATTGCCATTAAGGCGGAACAAAGTTCGCCAGGTCACTAGTATATTTATAAATTTAATTAATATGGCTTTTTCTGTTCAATTTGAAAATAATTTTAAAATTTTTAATATTTTACACTAGATATTTTTCGGTTTTGACTGAAATCTAGGAACGTAACCCCCCATTTTGTACTAAATCCATTTTTCGTTTAACACGATTTTGCTTAACACGACATTTTTCAGGAACGTAACCCCCGTGTTAAACGAGGGCCAGATGTATATACATATTTTACGAGGTGACCGAGCGAAGCGAGCGTTCCGGAACGCAGCGTAGCGGAGGACACCTCGTTGGTATTTTTTAGTATATTTTAAATTTTTGGTATTTTTAGTGTATTTTAAAATGATGCCCGGAGGAGGACGCTCGCTCATCTCTTTGGATTTTTTTAGTATATTTTAAAATGATTCCCGGAGGAGGAGGAGGAGCAGAAAACTTTTATATATAATAGATAAATATATAAATATAGCTTTTTCGTTTTGTCCATATGTCTCAATAAACACGATGATCTCAGAGACTATAAAGGCTAGAACGACAAAATCCGATAAAAACATGTAAAAACTTTCACAACAGATCAGGTTTGCTTTAGAATTTTTCCTTGCCTGTTTACGCCTCTGTAAATTACTAAGAAGAATTTCTACGCCATAGTACAACAATTATTAATTTTGAGAATTGGTTTTACGACACATGTGCCAAAAATCCCAGCACGTACGTTTGGTGAACATTGCATTAAGATCGGACGATAAATATGGAATATATTGAAGAAATAGTGTCTTACGTGAGGCATAGTTCCAGAGTTCGAATGAGCTCTTAGACTTTTTAATTCACTCTTTTTTATTAAAATTATTTTTTAATATAATACACTCGTAATTAAAAATACATATTTACTTGCACTTCTTAAAGTGGGATGGTGGTGTGATGGGTAAAATAACGGAATGTAAGCGAGCAGAGTGTGATGGGTCCACATCTTCAAAAAGTATATAAGTCTTAATTTTTATACCCGCCTACCCAAAGGGTAGAAGGGTATTATGGCTTTGTGCCGACCGAAAATGTATGTAACAGGCAGAAGGAATCATCTCCCACCCCATAAAGTATGTATATTCTTGATCAGCGTCAACAGCCGAGACGATATAGCCATGTCCGTCTGTCCGTCCGTCCGTATGAACACCTAGATCTCAGAGACTATAGGAGATAGAGCAATCAATTTTTCGCGACAGCATGTCTTATTGTTGTATGCAGATCAAGTTTGTTTTTGATTTTGGCCACGCCCCCTCCCGCCCCGTAAATCGAATAAAACCGAATTGCAAGCGTCGTTTTAAACCTAGAATTTTGGTACGCACAATACTAATCACCATCTTAATGATCTCTGCGAATTTGGTTACAATCGGATGAAAAACACAGAAGTTATTAAGAGATTACTTTTATAAGGCGTTACCACGTGCAGCTGCACCTAGCTAGTTGATATGACACTCCGCGACATAATAATGGTGTTCAATATACCAGCTAAAGTGCCACCAAGCTAATAGTTTCGAACAAAGAAAATGTTGATTTATTATTTTGGTATTTTTTATTATATTTTTTTAGTATTTTTTCAGTATATTTTTAAAAAATATAATATTTTGATGGTAAAATTGGGTGGCGGATATCTCACAGTCGATCAAACTCGACTGCAGCTTTCTTACTTGTTAAAAGTGTGTTTTGTACATTACATATTAAATATGACATCAAAACTTTTTGTAGTACAGAAGAACAGATTGACTTTATAGTAAAATTAAACGAACATCAATCAAAATGTGTCACTAGTTCATTGGGAAGTCGTGTAGTCTGTCGAATGCTAGACTGGGATTCAAGTCGGACGTTAAATATAGTTAGTTTATATATAATTTCGTGTCAAGCGAAAATGTATGCAACAGGCAGAAGGAGACATCGGAGGAGATATCGTCTTCCTATGCTATGTTACTCTGTGATATAATAATTGTATTCAGTTAGCCTAGTCAATTACAGCCAAGCTAATAATTTTTGGATTGGTATAATGTGCTATATCCTGGTATATTTTTTAGTATCTTCTCTAAGAATAGTATATTTCGGGGTTCACTCTTGATGTATGTTGCATTCAGTGCAGTCTTAAACTGTAGCTTTTCTTACTTTCTTTTCTTCTTCTTTTTTCACAACTATTATTTTAATATAACATAAATGTAATTATAAATTCCCAAAGTAAGATAGTGGTGTGATAGGTAGGATATCGGTATGTAAGTCAACGGAATGTTGTGGGTTCAATTCTTACTTAAGTAAATTCATATTCAAAATACCAGTGATTTTCATTCAACTGAAGAAGATGTCGAATATTAAATGTAAAAATTGTAAAATTACTTCGACTGTTAATGCACTTAAAGAATGTATATATAGGGTCGCAGATGTATCTGCCCAAAGAGCTTGGCCCTTATAAATGTTGTATAAATTTGTAATTTTATATATTATTTTATATATTATATCTTTTTATTTTTTAATGTAATGTAATATTTCATTGGCATCGCATCACTAAAACAGATTTTAAATAAAAAAATTTAAAAATAAATACTCCAGCTTTGTGCCATATTCCATATCTTCTATAATACTTAACAGCAAAAGCTTTGACCGGTATTAACAGACTGTTAGAGTTAAGTTCTTTTTGGTAGCTTCTGTTGCTGCAGTTGCTGCTCGGTCTGCGTTACTGTTGTCGCCTCTGCAAACTGCTGCAAGTGGCGGCTTTATTTATTTTTTAATGCCGGTCTGAATGCTATTGAACTCAAACACACACAAGCGCAAGCACACATACATTTTACCTAGTGCTTGCAAAGGCGTAGAGAGCTTTGGCTTTCGGCAGCAGCTGCTGCTGTTACTGTTGCTGCAAAATGCATAATGCATAAAATATTACCGGCATTGATGAGTCAGCTAATTTGATTAGTTTACTTCGGCAGTCATCTTAGGAAAACTTACAATATACGGCATCGATAATAGCAAAGAGAAAACTGCAGCCGGCTTTCTACAATTGTTAAGAAAAACTAAAATTTTGGTTTCAAGTGCTATCGTGTTCTGAAAATTCAGACTTTCATCAGCAATCTATAACGCTTACAGCTGCAGCCATAGAAATTGCAACAGCAACAACGACGGCATCGGCGTCGACACCAGCATCCGAAGCAGCGAATTCGATGCGCATCTGCAAAGCAACTCCTTTGCCATCATGTCGGCCTGCAGCCGTTGCTGATATACGAACTTTGCAACGTTCCCGAAAATCTGTTCCCGTTCCAGAAAATTTGCCACATTCCAGGCGCATTCTGGAAAATTGTGTCATGCTGACGACACAATTTTAAATCTCAAAACCATCGTTGCATTTGGATTTCAGAGTAGGAAGCAGAAGTAAAAAGAAGAAGAGGCAGTAGAAAAGGAAGAACTGAAGAGAGCGTGAAAGCTAAGCAGAGAGGCTGTTAGTGGAGCACAGAGAGAGAGAGAGAGAGAGAGAGAGAGAGAAGCAGAGAGGCAATGCGATAAAGCGACAGATAGAGAGAGCGGGAAAACTCACTTGCTGGAATTGCACAAATAACGGTAAAGGTAGCGGTACAGTAGCGTAACAGGAAATGGTGCATTAACAAGCACCGCAACTGCCGACGAAGACGATGGCGACGTCGTTCAACTGGCCGGGCCCAAAAAACGCGAAATTTAAATCTATTAACAACAGCTACGCTATAAAAATAACAAAAAGAATTAACTATAGTAAAAAAAATTAAAAGTTACCATAAGAGCTCGCGCCCTCTCCTGTGTAAGTGTGTGTTCGTGTTTGGTGTGTATGTATGTTAATACAAGCCCCTATAGAGCATATAATTACGTTTACTTTTGCGATTGCATCACCAAAATGTCAGCTGCAATGTGAGCTATTGCATATTCCACTGCATTTAACCAGACAGACGATGCGCATACCATAAGACATGACTTGGACGTCACTAGATTGTGAACTCTGACGTCGCTGCTGCATGTGTGCGCAATTGTGTCTATTTATGTGTGAATGTGTTGTCAATTCATCTCTTGTTTGTGTGTGTGAATTTTCGTTGCATTTGCAGCCTTAAAATGATCAAACGAATAATGTAGGATGCCATTGATGATGCTGCTGCGCTTCATTTTGCACTTCAAATTTGGCAATTCGCATTTCTCATTTGGTTGTGGCAAAAGGTAAAAAAAACGAAAAACCGGTACACAAATGACAAAAGTGAGAGCGAGCAGGCATATACTATGCATGTGTGTGAGGCGGAGAGAGATTACGGGCGCCGCTGACGTCGCCATTGCCGCTGCCGAATAACGATGGCTGAGTGTGCCGAATGCCGAATGTCGGCTATGACGACGATGCGGACTATGACGACAGCGGATTGCCGATTGTTTCAAATGTGCCGTGTGAGGCAAATGCCAAAATGCCGAACATGGAAAACGTGCACACGTGCAGCATGCAGACAGGCGACAAGCGGCAAGAACTTTTTCGGTGTGAATGGCTTCTGCACAAAACGTGGTTTTTCGGCTGTCAGCGTTGCAGTTGCCATCGACGCTAGCGTCGTAATACGACGCGTCGCTGCGTTTTTATTTTTATTATTGTTGCAATTTCTTATTCGACCGTAATTGTTACCCAGTTTAACATTTAACAGCTTAAGATTTAACCGCTTAACTTTTAACAGCCCAGCGCTTAACAGTTTAATGGTGCGTCGCTGTTAACTACCAGACACCGTACTGTACAGTTACTATACAAATATACTGTTGCATACACCTTGGCGCAAACTGAAATTTTTCAACTATGCTGCGAAAGCAGTATTTCGTAATTTAGTTGCATGTGTGTTAATTTTATTACATTTCTAAGGAATCTTTAGATATGCGTCGAAATGCGCAGCCAAAAATTAACTCAAATTAAACAAGAAATTTTAATTGATTTCGTAGAAAAATTCGAATTTTCTGATACACAAAATACAAAATTAGTTGAGCTTAAATGTAATTTGTTTTTTAAATACTTATAGTATAATATAATATACCTATTCAACATTTTTAAATGTACTGTAAATGTAAATATATACATGCATCAGTACAGTATGTAGAAGACGTTAAAACTACTGTTCATGCACATGTATCGT
The DNA here is from genome assembly GCA_018150935.1 of Drosophila pruinosa. NCBI lineage: Eukaryota > Metazoa > Arthropoda > Insecta > Diptera > Drosophilidae > Drosophila > Drosophila pruinosa. The sequence continues at coordinate 1,109,746 of JAECWR010000081.1, forward strand.
AATTCAGTTCATACTGAATCGATTTTGAATATTGATAAACAAATAAAAGAATTATACTACTCATACTTGATATTAATAATACGTCATATTTCGCGGTATTATTTAACAATACAATTAACAAAATATAAAATTTAATAAATATGTCACTATAAGCTATCAAGAAAAAGGTAAAGAAAAAGAACTACTACTACAGAGATGTATATTGAATGTCGTGCCAGCTAGCTCTCATTAGCTGCCAATACCGGCAAAGGCATTGGCAGCTCCACCGGTGTTGGCTTTGGCTGCGGCTTTGGCTGCGACTTTGTCTCCGGCTCTGTTGTCTGTCCTTTGCCTTCGGCTCTGAAATTATGTGTCTTTATTGTATTTGTTGTAGCTGTTGTTGCAGCCTGCTTGGTGCTTCCGTCAGTTGCCGGAAGTTCCACGAAGCTTTCGGCCTTTGAGTTCTCGGCCTCTGTTAAGCAGCACTGAGAGCCAGCGTCATAGCACATGCAAATGTTGTTTGTCCTGGCAAATTGGCAATCGCCAAAAGACAAAAACACGAGCCCTTCGCAAAGAGCGGCGCAACAGACGCAGCCGAAGTCGCAACAGCAGCAGCCGCAATAATGCCTACGTCGACGCTAGCAGAATCAACAGCAGCAGCATTTGTTGTTGACAGACACCAACAACAGCATTGGGCCGCATGGTGTCATCGCAGTCGCATCTCGTTCTCATTCGTGTGTGGCGCTTCACCGCTAAGCGACGTCTGATATATTTCGCTGCCTTTGGCTGCTGCTGCTTCTACGTACATACGTATGGTACGTGTACGAGTACGCGCGTGTGATGTGTGTGTGTATGTGTGGGTTTTTGGGTGCGATTCTGACTGCCACTGAGTCCGCTTTGCAAGTGTGTGTCTGTGTTCTTTTTGTGTAAATGTGTGCGACTATCTCTGTGTCCGTTTGTGTCGTGTCGTGTGTGCTCGGCTCGCTGGTCGTTCGGATTGCTGTCGTTGTTAGTCGGAAATCGGCAAATGGTTCAGTTTAACGTTTGTTTCGCTCGTTTCGCTCGTCGCAGCCATTGCTGCTAGCTGCTGTTTGCTGCTTCCAAACGCTCGCAGGCCATGCAGCAAAAACAGTTTACATTTGTTTTTCCGCGTGCTCGCACACGTTGACTGACACGGTCTGCGACTCGGCGAGCGAGCTCTGTCTGTCTGTCTGTTGTGTCTGTCTCTGTCTCTATGTTTACGAGTGTGTGTTTGCGCGTGTGTTGTTGTGAGCGTATGTGTGTCGGAGTGCCGAACCAGAGTTGTCGCAGAGTGACCGGAGTTGCATGGGCGAAATAGAAGCACTCGAGTTTGTTCCAGTTACTGCCCTGGTCTAGTCAGCTCTGGTCTGGCCCGCTGCACTTGCTGCATTGCAAGTGCCACTGCCAATTGATCCACAGCAACGGCATTGTTAGTCTAGTAAGCCCCATAAAGCATTCAAAAACTTGACTTAATTTTCGATTTTGATTTGTTTTCCGTTTTCAATTCGATTCTGCGTTCAACATTCAGTTTATTTTTTTTAAATACGTTTTCGTTTGATTTCGGACTGCAGTACAGATTCGGCTCGCATTTCGGAGGTTGACAAAGTTGATGTGAGCGTAGCTATGTTGCAGCTTAGAGCTAAATGCTGAACTCTGAACTCTCGTCGTGTCGAGATCGGAGCGTCGCGCGGAAGTGGGGAAACGAATGCTGAAACTATAACCGAAAACACTATTTACTCTATTTTCAAATATCGATACTTGCCAAATTAAGAACTGCGCATATTCAAATACAAATACGTACATCTGCATACAAATAAACACACTTACACAAAAGAGAACTTGAATAGTTGCATAATTGCAAAAATTTTTTTTTACAAATTTTTTTTATGTGATCCAACAAAAGTAGCAGCAGTAACAACAATAACGCGCGGTGTTGTCAGCAGCCGAAACGTCGTTAAACAGTAAATGGAGGTAGTAAAATGTTACTGGCAATATGTAAATAAGAATGCAGTGCGTGCATATTACAAGCAAATCACAACAACAACTGCAACTACATATATAGCAATAACAAATAAAACTAGTATTATTACAACAATGATAAAAACAACAGCAACAGCACCCAACAAAATTGAAATTTTAATTAAATAACCAAAGTGAAAAATTTATAACAAAAAGAAAATCTTTCAAAAATGTTTAAAAAGCGCCGACGCAGCTGTCTTTGAGGAGTGAGGTGTGCGTGTATGCGCGAATTAGTGTCGTGGTTTGTATTGTGGGTGATTGGATCAAAAATATCATCCATGTATTCTTTACCAATATATTACAAATTATGCATTCGAATGTTTAATCAATTTATTTACTCGCTTAAGTATGTGAACATGTATTTATACATGCTTCTTTCAACATAATTTATAGAACAAAGCAAAATTGTAGTATTTTCTTTGAATAGTGAAACAACTTTCTTAATGCAAAGTTTCTCTGACTTAATTAATTGCAATCTTTCTTAATGAAAAGTTTTTCTGACTTAATTAATTTTAATCCGTGTAAATTGGGCCATGCAAATAATTGAGTTTTTAATGTTTTAGATTTAGTTTTGATTATTTATAAATTTGTAAACAAATTTTTTGTAAATATTCTAAACTAATATAATTTATTTATTCCCACACTTTTTAGACTGATTATATTTTAACTATATGTATATACTTTAGTTTTACTGTCTTATGAAATATATATCATTTATTTATTTATTATTTTTTGTCCTTTTCTGCCTTATTTTAACTGATTTTCTCTCTAAACTAAGCAATTACTTTTTTTTGTAGTTTTTATGCAATAACTCTGATGAACTTTATACGTATTTCAAACACGTTTTAGAAAAAACTATGGCATCACCTGCTGTGCAAAAATAAACAAAACATAACGCCAAAAAAACGAAATAAAGAAGGAAATAAATATTATTTTCTTTTTGTTGTTCTGTGCACAGCACTATTTTCACTTAATTTTTCGAAATTAAAGAAATCTTTAGTTTAAAGTGATGATTCACGTCTTTCCTGTCTAAGCGTTCTCTTTCTTCATGTTCTTATTTCTAGTGTAATTTTTTGTTGTTGTCTTCAAAGTTCCGGCCATAACAATGTTCATAGAAAATCATGGGATTGATCTAGTTCTGTAGATATCTATTAATAATTGCCTGTATCATCATCTCCGGTCATTCAGCGTGAAATTTCTTGTTGTCTTTGAATAAATGATTCTTATTCTGTCGCTGATAGCGCTTTTGTGGCCTTAAAAAATATAAAATATTACCTTAAGTCCGAGGTACTCTACGCCAATTTTACATATCACTCATCTTATAACAAATTTTCATTTGCAATAGACAAATACACGATTTCCCAGAGATTATTTTATACATGGTTATGAATGTCGCGTTTCTCCATCTATAAAATATTATTATCTTTTTCAAAATTAGATATATTTTTTATATGTATATTTCATAACATAGACAAACAAATATATTTGTATTTCTCGAAAATCTATTCTAAAAAGAAGATTACTTATTTAAGGTATAATTTAACAACCCCCAACTGGATTTGTTTACTTGTCAATATTTAACATATTTTTAAAAACAGATGTATTTAGAATAGCATTTTTTTTACATTACATTATCGAGATCCAAACAATCTTTTATATCATCACACACGAAACTTTGAGTGAAAACTTTCATTTTTGACTTATATAAATATTTCATTTCAATTAATTTAATTAAATTTAAATTGGAATTAGAATAGTGTGATTTGATCGTTCCCATGTTTATTCATGTTTGTAATCTTATTGAAGCACACTCAACGGAAGCATAAAAAGTTATGAAATTACTAATATTATCCCACATACATTTATGTGGAAATCACAATAACTAAGTAAAATGTGTATGCGTGGAAATAATGGAAAAAATATTATTATATACATATGTATATTTATACAAAAGTGAAATGGAAATGTGTCGTATAAAATTAAGTTTTAATTTTATTTATTTATGAAAAAAATTGTATATTGTTTAGTGAAAATGGTAATCATAAAAATAAAATTACCTGAATATAACAAGAATTCGGTTATTCTCTTCACATAGATATAACGCATCTATCAAATAAATTAAACAATTTTGCATTAAACTGCAATAATTTAGAGATTGGCGAACAGCTGCAAACTGACCTAAATTATATGCACATATGCATATAAATATAAAATAAATTAACATCACACACATATGGATACACACAGACACATTTTGAGGAAAACTATAACTCGGCAAGTGGCTGACACATTTGTCGCTTTATATGCAGCTAAAAAGTAGCCCTGTTGTGAATGCTGCTGTTGCTGTTATGGTTGTTGTTGCTGTTACTCGTTGGTTAGTCGATTGTTGTTCTTGCTGGTGCTGCCGTTTTACATTTTGATATTTAATGTACACTCACTGTATAACGGCGAATACTCGTAATGCGGGCTAAAAACAAAAGTGACGACGTTTCCTTTATTGCCTCCGACATATCCTCCCTTTGTTGTTGCGTTGTTGTTCCGCTGCTGCTGTTTTGTTGCTTTGGCCCTGTTGTCCTACTTTAAATGGTCTTTAGGTCATCTGGGGTACAGAGCGCCCATTAAACTCTCTCCATTATATGTATGCGCATATCTACTTCATTGTATGTATGTGTCTTTGTGTCTTTATTTGTTTGTTGTAGGTTTGTTCTTAACTTGCTGGCTGCAGCTATCGCAATCAAATCAGGCTGAAACACACTTACTCTTAGACAAGCATATATGCACGCAGCATTTCTAAACAGCCTAAACCATTGCAAAACGCAAAAAATAATGAAAAAAATAAGATCAAATGGAAGGCGCAATGACAGCGAATTCCTAACAGAACAATAACAGTAGCACAAAAAAACAAGCTTTACCCAGCGCCTAAAATAATACTTCGATATGTGTGAATAATGGCTAGTCACTCGTAGAGTGCTAGATGCATCGCGAGAGACAACGACGGTTCGCGAGACCATATAGCGCATTGCTAACTTATTCAAAGTGCACTATAATAGCCAAAATCGTGGCAGAGACAGAGTCAAAGGCCGAGACGCTGCGAAGGACGCAGCGAGCGGTCGCCATTAAGTAGGTGCTGGCAAGAGTCGTCTAGTCAGTGAGCCACAACATGTTGGTGTCGATGTCATTGTTATTATTGTTGCTGTTGTTGTAAGTACATGTAGCAACATAAAACTGTTGTCTTCTCTTTATTTGTTACGTTTCCAAAAGGGTCGTTTTTGATAATACCAAAAGTAGGTTGGACTCAATTTACACCTTTCGAGCTCACAACATGCCTTAAAGTATGCAACTATCTTCATTGCACGTTATACACATATCATTTTGCGTTGTACATATGTACCATTACTTATGTTTTCGTGTACATCTTACCGTCATTATATGCAGTTGGTCTTGTTATAATTCAACGCAGCAGGTTTAAGATATTTCTTTTGTAATTTTTGAAGAATATTTCGACAATTTAATTAAATTTTTTTAACATTTTTCAAGTTTATTACAACTATTAGTTAGATACTTCAAAATTTTTTATATTTTGTTAATATTTAGCTAAAAGTAACTCTATTTATTTGAAGTAGCGCTAAAAAATATTTATGGAATTTTTTTTCCAATTTACTCAAGAAGCTTGATTTTATCAAATTAATTGATTAAGTAATAGCCCTTCGCTTTATTTATTTTTTTAATTAGGACGTTATTATATGTGAAACAGCACTCTTTTGAGGCACGGCTCTCTGACCACAGGGTTTTGTGTCTCGAATTGTGTAAATTGTTACAGATAGCAGAGCTCCCGGTACATGTAAGACAAAATTGAATTACTTGGTTCAAACCATGGCATAAAGTAGGGTCCAGAAAGAATCATAAAGACTTAAGTTGGAAGAAGGGCACGTAGTTGCCAATTTCTCCTCCTGTCTTTCTTCAAATGATGTTGCTCTCACTCACTTTGTATGCTCTATTACACAATATTTTATGTTATGGTATGACTTTTCATACGGAGCTCACCAATAAATGGCGTCCAAGTTGAAAGGCAGCCAAAATATAGTGACCGACATTCCTACACTACAACTTCGTCATCGTCATCCCAATAGCCTTCCTTCCGTCATTCCCTTTTTCATTCTATGTATTTGAATTTGTATCGAATACAAGAGCAGCTCAAAAAAGCTCGCTCCGTAACGATTCGTGGCTTCCTTACGTGTGAGGTGTGCCTCATTATGCATATAAGCAGTTACCTACTACTTTTTTCTCACTTCTTCCCTCTCTTGCTCTATATTTGGCATTCTTGCCCTGTCCGGGCTACTTGCAGTCTCCTTAAAGGTTGTACATAAATATACTTGAGGAGTACAATCACGTATATAAGTATCTCCTTCATTCACTCTCTCCTATTTCTCTATTTGGTTCTTTTTCACGCTTCTGTTACTGTCTCGGTTTTTCTTGTCGTTATCTTTCGTATGAAATTTTTGCATTTTCAATGTCTTTTGTGTGTGTTTGAATCGTTCTTAAATTACAATCTTATTGCCGCATTTGTATTTGATGAAAAAGTGGAACATTGTAATGCGGGTAGGCAAGTGAGAGAGGCAATGTAGCAGAAGAGTTGCCATTGCATTGGCTGCCAAATTGCTAATAGGCGGTACGAAATGTGCAACACAAAAGTTTCGTTATTATTGGCTTATGGGTGAAATTTATTTCCTTACCGCCTTACCGTACTGACCATCCCATCATCTAATCGGTTGGGTGGCAACTATGCCGAGAAACTTTTCAGTGGGCTTTGTAGAAAGTGTCAAGTGGCTGATTAAAAAATAAAAATTTGATAACTTTCTTAATAAAGTTGATTTCAACATTTTATATTTAGATGGATATAAAAAACTATTGCTAAATCCTTCAGATTTTATATATTTATAGACTTTTCCAGGATTTTGATTGATTTTAAATTCTTTTTTCTTTATAGCTCACAAAGACTTGGGAACGAGATATTAGATAATGGAAAAATTAAATAAAGTCTTGCAAAATAATAAAAAAATGGACAGCAACACAAATGGAGATCAACTGCATTAACTATTCGAAAAAAATTTATTTCCAAAAAAAATAAATTACCAAATAATAACAATATTACAAATTAATAAATTATAATAATAATACATGAAGCTCAAATAGACTGAAATAGAGTCCAAATATATTGCGAAAGTAAATGCAAATAATTATACATATCATAAAATAATTAGCAATTGCATTTAAGTTATTAACTTAAGCAAGTAGGACGAAAAATAGTCACAACAACACAAAAGATATATTGGATATCAAAAAGCAAAAACTATAACAACAGTAATAAATGAGCAAATGCAGCAGAAATAAAACACAAAAACATTAAGTAATTTTTAGATTGAACACTAATCAAACAACAATAAGTTGGGTGTATAAAAGTGACAAAAAAGTGCTTATTGTAGGGGCACAAGAAGAAGTGTGAGGTGAATGCAGAGGAACGGGGTGCATAAGAAGATTAGCAAATACCAAGTACAAAAACAGTTTTCAGAGCAAAAGCAGCTAACGAATCGTGACGAGCGAAATAATTTGAAAAATAAATTCGAAAAAATGTTCGCGCTTAAAGTAACAAACAACTGCAATAACAACAAGAGAAGCACCAAAAACAACAATGACAATAAAAATAATAATAACATTACCAACAACAAGAACGACAACAACTAGAGAACAGCCAGGTAAGTTAGTTATGCCATAAGACGAGCAGGGCCGTGGCCATCCTGGGGGTTGGGGTTGGGATCGGCGCTATGGTTGGGGTCTATAGTATGAAAATGCTGTTGATTGATATTCTACAATATTTAAAATAATTTGCCTTCAGTTTGCTTTGCTCAGCGACTCGAGATTCCAAAGATTTTTCACGCTTATTGACAGCCAAGGCAACTGTGTGAGTGCTGGTGTGCGGCGCGGTCCGATACGTACGTATGCTTAAAGAAAATATTCATGGATGAAGCATTTGAACTATTCATTCCATCAATTTAAATCCCATAAAATACTCATTTAATATTAATGTATTTTCTAACAAGTGTACGTTGGCTTGCCTACGAACACACCATCTAGATGAGTGGGTGTGTTTGTGTACAGCAGTTAGTTGCATCTATTTTTAAGCATTTAATTTGCTTCCATTGAAAACATAAGTAAAAAGAGATATTTTTCTTGTCGATCGATTAAAATAATGTCAATGTCTAGGCTCTGTTAAAAGGAGATTTCTTAAAATATAAATACTAATAATTGTAGGAATTTTTTAGAAAGAAGAATATGTAATCATATTAAATATTGTCATAAGTTATAATTGCTAAAAATTTTCTTATGAAAAATAATCAGAAATGCACATCATGTTTGCTTGACAGAAAATTTGTTGGAAGGGTCCAGTTCAAAGTGTAACTGAATTTTAAAACTCGCGCACAATAACATATACCTAAAATATATATTAAATAAATATAAATATATGTATATTAAAAGTAACTAGTCACTTTCATAGAAAACATTTAAAAGAAAATACATACATCATGAAACTTAAGATGAGGCAGAATGAGTGATATCGTAACGACGCATGGCATAGGTTGTCTCATTCGTTGGCCACTCACTGAATTTATTTATTGAAATCAGCAATGGCATCCAAACATACTCAAGTCATATACACATGTTTGACTCATGTGTAAGTTTCAATGTGTCGACTGTTCAGTTATAAGCAAAGCAAAGACTTACCAGATCATAAAAGTCACAAACACTTCCGTTCCCGCACGCTGATTTAAAAAAGGCAAACAAACAAGTAAAGAACAAACTGGATACAGAAAATGCTGGCGGGTGTGAATAGGGTTTGCGGGAAGAGTTGAGAGTTGCTGGCGAAGTGGGTGGATGCTTAAATCCCAACTTCGACCATTCCCAATCACTTTCAGAAATTAAATAAATTATCCAGAAAATTTATGAGCATAAGACATACATATTTTTGTAGATGAGCAGTTCGTGTAGAAAGTTGCCTTAAATTCATGCAATGATGTATCATTATGAAGTAAACGTGCTTAAATAAATCAAGTATGAGAATGACTTTGTTGAATATAATTCCACGTTTTAAGGGGAACTAATTTAAAATATAATTGTGCAATTTAAAATAATTATTTTTATTTTATACATACAAACACTAAATTTAAGAATTAAAATACAATGTAAATTTAATTTTTGTTTATTAATTCTATGTTTTATTTAAATAAATAAAATAACAGATCCAATTTTATTATTTATGAACAATTGTGTTTTTATTTTTGGTATATTTTTATTGGAACAAATAGTATATTTCGGTGATCAACCCTTATTATACCCGCCTACCCAATGGGTAGAAGGGTATTATGGCTTTGTGCCGACCGAAAATGTATGTAACAGGCAGAAGGAAGCATCTCCGACCCCATAAAGTACATATATTCTTGATCAGCGTCAACAGCCGAGACGATATAGCCATGTCCGTCTGTCCGTCTGTCTGTCCGTATGAACACCTAGATCTCAGAGACAATAAGAGATAGAGCAACAAATTTTTCGGGACAGTATGTCTTGTTGTTGCACGCAGATCAAGTTTATTTTTGATTTTGGCCACGCCCCCTTCCGCCCATGCAAATTGAAAAAAACTGAATTGCAAACGTCGTTTTAAACCTAGAACGTTCAATTTTGGTACGCACAATACTAATCACCATCTTAATGACCTCTGCGAGTTTGGTTACAATCGTATAAAAAATACAGAAGTTATTAAGAGATTACTTTTATAAGGCGTTACCAAGTGCAGCTGCACCTAGTTAGTTGCTATGACACTCCGCGACAAATTATTGGTGTTCAATAAACCAACTAAAGTGCCGCCAAGCTAATAATTTCGAACAAAGAAAATTTCGATATATTATTTTGGTATTTTTTAGTATATTTTTTTAGCCAGTATATTTTGAAAAATATAATATTTGGATCGTAAAATTGGGTGGCGGGTATCTCACAGTCGAGCAAACTCGACTGTAGCTTTCTTACTTATTTTTATTACATTTAGCAAAGATGGGTGGCGGGTATTTCATAGTCGAGCAAACTCGACTGTAGCTTTCTTACTTGTTTTTAATTGCTTGCAATTTTTTCGATTTGCATGGGCGGACGGGGGCGTGGCCAAGATCAAAAACAAACTTGATCTGCGTGCAATAATAAGACCCACCGAAAAATTGGTTGCTTCATCTCTTATAGTCTCTGAGATCTAGGTATTCATACGAACAGATGGTCAGATGGACAGACGATCATGGCTATTACGTCTCGGCTGTTGTCGCTGATCAAGAATATATATACTTTATGGGGTCGGAGATGCTTTCTTCTGTCTGTTACATACATTTTCGGTCGGCACAAAGTTATAATACCCTTCTACCCTTTGGGTAGGCGGGTATAAAGACTGGTTCATTTAATTTTTGTATATATGTGAAGTATTGTAAATGTTTATTAAATCAACTTATCAAAACATGTTTATTTTACTTAAGTTTTCGCAAATCGAATTATAGTTGTATTAAGTTATATTCACTTGACTAATTGTTTATGTTCTTTAACTTTATTTCTCGTTTAATTTTCACTTTTCAAGTGTCAACTCCTACTTCTTTCTCCCAGTTCGCTCACTAGCTTACTAGCTTAACTGATTAACCCGCTCGTCAAGTTCATTCGCTTTTAATTCTATGTTAATTAATTTCTCTTACAGCTATGTTAATTCTCTATTCCTACATATGTTTATTTTCAGTGACATTGCAACTGAAAAAGTGCAGCTGCACCTGATTTCGTCCTATATAATTATTTATTTAATAACTCTTATGTTTTTTGTCCGATTGTAACCAAATTTTCAGGGATCAGGGAATGAACCTTCTAGGTTTATTAGAAGTGGGTTGCAATTCGTTTTTTTTCGATTTACGGGGCCGGAAAGGGGCGTGGTCAAAATCTAAAACAAACTTGATCTGCGCGGTAAGTTTTTACATGTTGTCTCCAAATATAGTAACACTAACATGTATAGTCTCTGAGATCTGGGTGCTCATACAGACAAACGAGCATGGCTTTATCGACTCGGCTGTTGATGCTGACTAAGAATATATATACATTATGGGGTCACAAATGTCTATTGCATAATTTTTTTAATAAACAGAATCTTGTGCCATAAACATAAAATATTATTTGACTGTTAGAGTTTTTAATGAGTATTGTATTGCACTTGACAAAGTTCGAAGGTTTCAACTCAATTGTCAATTGAATGGGCTGAAAAAAATGCATGCGTTATTCGGTAGTGAAGCAAAATTAACCTCTACCGTGTGCTTAGCACAACTTACAATCACACACACATATATAAAACAAACACACAAACTTTTATACCCCCACACAGTAATCATGCCCCATATTTTTCCCGTGTAGTATCATCCATTCTCCCCGCCTGTTGAAAGTTTCTGGCTTGTCGCCTACCACTTTGTGGCAATAAAAAGTTCGTTTATAAACAAGCAAACATGTCTAGAGATGTTTCGTTGCTGCTATTGTTGTTATTGTTATTGTTATTGTTGCTGCACATCACTTAGCGGCTTGTTAGATTTTCCCCTAACTAGTGGGTCGCTTCACCGAAATATACTTATTGAAGCTACTCGCATTCAGCACAATGAATCGTAGAGTCTACCAGATCAATAAAATGACGCATTTCATCAGAATATGTTGTCACAAAGTTGAAAGTTTTGTATTAATATGAAACAATCGGCATAATACAGATTAAAGAAGAATATGCAATATTCGATGAGTCAGAAGTGGGAGCATTTGCCGGAGTTCTGTTGTACATTATGTCGCTTAGTTTTTCAGGTCAAGGATTTTAAAAAATTCATGACCTTTTGCGTTTGTCCGAATGTGCGTAACAGGCAGAAGGAGGCGTCTGCGACCCCATAAACTATATATATTTTTGATCAGCGTCAACAGCCGAGTCGATATAGCCCTGTCTGTCTGTCCGTCTGTCTGTATGAACATCGAGATCTCAGAGACTATAAAAACTAAAGCTACCAAATTTGGAGACAACATGTAAAAACTTGGTAGGCAGATGAAGTTTATTTTAGATGTTGGCCACGCCCCCGTCCGCCCCATTAATTGAAAAAACTATTTCCAAGCATCATTAAAGATAGAACTTTCAGTTTTGGAACACACACTATTAATAATCATATTAATGATCTCTGATGACCATTATTAACGAATTACTTTTATAAGCCGAAATCGGGTGCAGTTGCACCTGTTCAGCTAATTGTCACTCAGGGAAATAATAATGGTGTTCATTAAACAAAATGAAGTGCTACCTAGATAATCATTTTGAACAAAATTTATTTTGGTATATTTTATGGTATATTTTTTAAAGTTTTTCCAGTATATTTTTGAAAAATATAATATTTCGATGGTCGCTTTATTTTTTCATTCAGTAAAATTGGGTGACGGGTACAGTCGACAGTAGATTTATTACTTATTTTTCCCAATAATTATTATAATTCTCATAATTTTATAACTTTATTAAACGCTTCGTTTCAAGAATATCTTTTTTTATGCTCTAACTTCTTCATGAATACTTAAAATCCATGACCTCGTACAGTCAAAGCTTGACTGTAGCCGTTCCTATTTTTTTTTTTTTTTTCTTTAGACCAGCAACGCAATTGCAGTGCTCAGATTTCTGGGAGCAAATATAAACAAGTAGGAACGGCTACAGTGATGTTTTGAAATTTGAAACAAACTTGCTTTTTTCCAAATCCATGACCAAACAAGTAAGAAAGCTACTGTCGAGTTTGCTCAACTGTAAGATACCCGCCACCCAATTTTATCATAAAATTATTATATTTTTAAAAATATACTGGAAAATATACTAAAAGTATACCAACATAATATACCAACATTTTCTTTGATCGAATTTATTAGCTTGGTGGCACTTAAGTAGGTTTATTGAATACCATTAATACGTCACGCACTGAATTGCAAGTAACTAGGTGCAGCTGCACCAGATTACGCCTTATAAAAGTAATTATTTAATAATTTTAATAACTTTTTATCCGATTGTAATCAAATTTTCCGAGATCATTAAAAAGATTATTAGTATTGTGCGTTCCAAAACTGAACGTTCTAGGTTTAAAATGACGCTTGCAATTCGTTTTTTTCGATTTACGGGGGCGGAAGGGGACGTGGTAAAAATCTAAAACAAATCATATCTGCGTGCAACAATAAGACACACTGTCCCGGAAAATTTGTTGCTCTATCTATTATAGTCTCTGAGATCTAGGTGTTCATACGGACAGTCGGACAGACGGACATGGCTATATCGTCTCGGCTGTTGACGCTGATCAAGAATATATATACTTTATGGGGTCGGAGATGCTTCCTTCTGACTGTTACATACATTTTCGGTCAGCTCAAAGTTATAGTACCCTTCTAACTTTTGGGTAGGCGGGTATAAAAATAAGATAAGTATGAGCTTTTTCAAATTCTTCGGTCGAGTTTGATCGACTATGAAATACCCGCCACCCAATTTTACTGAAATGAAGAATAAATAAGAGCGACTATCGAAATATCAAAGTTTTTAATAATATACTGGAAGTATATTACTTAAAATATATACAAAAAATAAACCGAAATTTTCTTTGTCCGAAAAAAAGGCTTGTCGGCACTTTATTATGTTTATTGAACACCATTATTATGTCACTGAGTGACATAGCAACTGAACAGGTGCGTCTGTACCTGATTTGGCCTTATAAAAGTAATTCTTTAATAACTTCTGTCTCTTTTATCCGATTGTAACCAAATTTGCAGAGTTCATTAAGATGGTTATTAGTATTGTGCTTAATTGATTGTTCTATCACTTATAATCTCAGAGATCTAGGTGTTCATACGGACATACGGTTGGACTATATTGTCTCGGCTGTTGACGCTGACCAAGGATATATAATATATATTTTATGGGGTCGGAGATGCTTCCTTCTGCCTGTTACATACATGTTCAGTTGGCACAAAGTTATAATACCCTTCTACCCTTTGGATAGGTGGGAATATCAAATAACAAATTAAATTCAAAAGTGTATTACTATTTCTTAAATATCATCCTTGTGGATTGTCCGATCTTAATGATATGTTCACTAAACCGGGATTTTTCACATGTTGTTCGTAAAACAGACCCTGTAACTTTATAATTGTGGCAGTAACATGGCTTAGAATGTGCTTTTACACTTGGTAGGTCTAGCTGTTATAGTTTTTGAGATCTAGGTGTTTATACAGACAGACGGGCAGACGGACACACAGACAAGGCTATATCGACTCGGCTGTTGACGCTGATCAAGAATATATATATTTTATGGGTCCACATATGTTTGCTTCTGCAAGTTATGCAGATTGGGAATGACGCAACAGTTCATGAATTGTTTTTAAAATGCACCAGCATATTCAAAAGCAGTGACCGAATAAGAAGAGGACACCACAAGTAGTCACTGCTCGAGACCCGAGCTAACCCACAAAACACAAAATATTGTCTTCTGTCCCTGTCTTTTTAGGTCTTTTTGCACCATTTTAGTGAGCATTATAAGCGTGTCTAAGTGTCTGGCACCTCCGTCTCGAGGTTCGCGAGACAAGAACAACGTTCAGACTTCACTTTCTGTCTCCAGCGACGATCGCCGCTGCGTGTCTTCTTGTCTATGTCCTGCTTATTACTCTGGTTATCCTGTCTCGTTTATGCTTTTAGCAGCATCAATTTCTCGCACAAGACTAAGTCGCTACATGTCCCTTTGTCACCACTTTCGTGCTGAAAAGGGCTACCCGTTCCACTTATTTGGTCGCAAGCCTTGGACCGTAACGGTAAAATTTTATTGCATGCTTAGGAAATTTTTTTGTTTGCTCTGAAGGTCACTGCCCTTTTTTGCTATTCATCCATTTTGGCGACAGTTTATCGATTATAAAGTTAAGATCACATTGTTGTGTTGAAAAGAAACTTAACACACAAAATTTGAACTCATTATTAATAAATGTAAGCTTATGACATTTTTCAGGGGCATTACCCATTTAAATAATTATCATCTTAATGATACACAACTTGAGCGAATAGAGTAAGTAACTGATTTAGGTATACTTCTTGATTCAAAATTAAAGTTTGATAAGCATATTTTGTCTGCTTCTAATAGAGCCATAGGTGTCCTTGAATTTATTGAACGTTTGTCAAAGAAATTTTACGATCCCTACATAACAAAACATCTATACATCTCACTGGTTCATCCTATTTTTGAGTATTGATCTAACATCTGGTTTCCCCAGTATAGGGTTCATCAAATACTACCTTCCAAATAAAAACATTACATCTACAAACTTTAGCTAGTAGTTAAGTATAGTTCTTATTATAATTATTATTAGTATAATTTAATTGTTTTATTATTATTATTATTATTTTGTTGTTTTGTCTGTGTTACTTGTTCACGGCCTCCGTTCCCGCACGTTATGCGGTTGCCCCTCTGTCGGATGGGCGGTTGGTTGCGTCTGACTAGGTCCGAGCGTTAACAAGCCCGAGCTTGGTGTCTCAGGGCCGCTTGATCGTACTGCCGTTAGTACGTCAACGTCCAAGTAAAAAATAAAAAAATAAATAAAAAATTTAGAAACAAGTATAAATTTAAATCAATTGATATGGTTTTGTCTTTTGTATTATGATAGGTAGGATCAGAGTACTAAGTTTTTTAAGTAATAGTTCATGAAGCATAGAGAATGAGCGATCGTTAAATGAAGAACGAGTAACCGCGAACGAACAAAAAGTAACTCTGCTAATAAGGAGACTTTCAACAGAACGGAAAGATGTTAATATTATATTGTATGTATATTTTGACTTGCGACAATTTAAAGGAAGTAAGAAAGCTAAAAGTCGAGTTTGCTCGACTGTGAGATACCCGCCACCCAATTTTACCATCAAAATATTATATTTTCCAAAATATACTGAAAAAATACTAAAAAATACCAAAATAATATATCCGATTGTAACCAAATTTTTAGAGATCATTAAGACGGTGATTGGTATTGCGCATACCAAAATTGAACATTCTAGGCTTAAAACGACGCTTGCAATTCAGTTTTTTTTCAATTTGCATGGGCGGAAAGGGGCGTGGCGAAAATCAAAAAATCTCGTATACTCTCTGAGATCTAGGTGTTCATACGGACAGACGGAGATGCTTCCTTCTGCCTGTTACATACATTTTCGGTCGGCACAAAGCCATAATACCCTTCTACCCTTTGGGTAGGCGGGTATAAAAATATAGTAATATACCACTGTCAAAATTATTTTATTGGCTGCATTTTACTAAGTTTATTGAATACCCTTATTACATCGCTGAGTGGCATAGCCAATGAACTGGTGCAGCTGCACATTTAAAAATATTTCTTAAATAACTTTTGTATTGTTTATCCGATCGTAACTAATCGTACAACAATCATTAAGATAGTGTGTACCAAAAATTAACACTCTAGCTTGCAAAACGCTGCTTAGTTAGTATTTTTCGATTTTCAGGACCGAGGGCGTGGCCAAATTCTAAAGCAAACCTTCAAATGTTGCAATATTACTACATATTGTCACCAAATTAGATTGCTCTACTCCTAGTCTCTAAAATGTTGGTTTCCAACCATATAAACAGATAGACGGAGAGACGAACATAGCTATATTGTCTAGAATGCTGACGCTGATCAAGAATATATATTCTTTACGTTGTTGAAGATGCGCCCTTCCATCTGTTACATCCATCTTCGGTTGGCACGAAGTTCTAATACCTTTGTACCATTTGGGTAGGTATAAAATGGGATATTAACAAGCCAATTAAATAAGTGGAGTGAAGGAAAACTCTGTGAAAACTGCATATTCGGCAGATTATAAATGATAATAATAATATACAATTCTTAAATGTAGTACTTAAAATATATATGGTCACTATTAAAACACATTTTATAACAGAGAAACGTCTTTCCTCCCAAGCATGGGTAACAGCTATTTACACTTAACAATTTGAATTTGTTATTAAATTTGTTTATGAAAACCTGATTAATAACAACAGTGCAAAAGACCGAAACATAATCAATTTTATGCCTGAAAAATACCAAATATGGTTTTATAAGAGTAACCTGTCGGGATTGTTTTACAGCACTACAAAAAACTTTTACGTTCAAATTTAGTTTGATTCTTTTGAAAACTAGGCTTACCTACTGAAATTTGGAGATGCAATTTGTATTGAATTAAGTGTTCTCGGTCTCATTGAAACTCAGCACAAAGTATATATATTCTTTGACAGCGTCAACAGTCGAGACGATATTGCCATGTCCGTCTGTCCGTATGAACAAGTAGATCTCAGAGACTATACGAGATTTTTTGATTTTCGCCACGCCCCTTTCCGCCCATGCAAATTGAAAAAAAACTGAATTGCAAGCGTCGTTTTAAGCCTACAATGTTCAATTTTGGTACGCACAATACTAATCACCATCTTAATGATCTCTGCGAATTTGGTTACAATCGGATAAAAAACACAGAAGTTATTAAGAGATTACTTTTATAAGGCGTTACCACGTGCAACTGCTAGTGCTGCCTAGCTAGTTGCTATGACATATTATTTTGGTATTTTTTAGTATATTTTTTCGGTATATTTTGAAAAATATAATATTTTGATGGTAAAATTGGGTGGCGGGTATCTCACAGTCGAGCAAACTCGACAGTAGCTTTCATACTTGTTTTTTTTTTGCCCTTTTTTCATTGTTGATAATTTATTATATAAACTTGTCAAACGCGGCGCTCGCTGCATATACATATGTAAGTATCTTATGCTATATTATATACAAACAAATGTATGACTCATGTGCATGGGTATGTATGCATGAGTTTGTGGGTGAAGGTTTGTTCGCTTTTTACTTGTCCACACGAAATTTATTCATGCATCTTCGCAGAAAATACTATAATAAAATAATATTATTTATTGAGAGTGGTAAAATATACAAGATTCTAACTTTATGGATGGTTGCCGAAACAAACCCAACAATGCCCATATCCACCCCTCTTTCTTTCTCTTTCACTTTCTCGTTTCATCCTTGCTTTTTGGAGTCGCTTTTGTTATTTTGCAATTTAACATAAGAACATCGCCAACACTGAAAATCTGCCAATTTGTGAATCTTGGGGTTTTTAAGAGTATGCGCAGTTGAATTGTTATCGATTTTTCTTTAATTAAATGTAAGTTCTATAACGCCAACAAAATAATAACTGAAACTAATTATTCAAGTAAACGTTATTAATTGAGACCATAATAGCAATGCTTAATTATCTTTTCATGAACAAAATTCGCAGAGATAACTGTTATTTAGACTTTCTGGTTTATCAACTATTTTTCACTTCTGGGTCGGTATAATTAAATATCAAATTATTTTTTTTTAATTAATAACAAATTCAAAATTTGTTTTTTAAAACAATATGTAATCTTATCATATGTATGTAAAAATTTTTAAGATATTTCTATAATTTAGTATTTAACATTGTCGAAAGTAAGAGAGATGCGTCAAAAAATCAACCATTGCACAATTGTGAAAACGTTTATTTGTTGTTCTGAAATAAATAGGGAAACTATAATTAATATTTATTGGCTTGCATATGTTTTGATGAGATGATTAATGTTTAATGTACCATATAGTGTCTGCTACTTTCTTGGAGTTTAGAGCCTAACTGCTAAAATTGAATTTAATCCTGAACCAATATAGACGCGCTAAGTTTGGTCGAAGTTCATTTTGGTGTGGTTTTATGGTTTTTGGCTTAGTTTGAAACTATTTGCAGAAGAATCAACGAAGCTCAATACATTTCCTTTTATGAGCAGTCCTGTGCTCTACTCAACTGCACTTATCTGTATATTGAGCACAGGCAAGCAAATGTTAAGACGCCCTTCAAATCAATCATGCGCCCTGCTGTGTAATATGAATGCATCACAAGTGCTCACATATGCACAGCTTATATGTACTAGCCGTCCACACAAGGAAATAAACAGTTAAACCAATACCGCCCTGCCAACTGCACCCCCCATACTTATACATAGGCGCGGTAGCGTTTTGAAGAATTTCGGAAAGATGCAGCTTTGGACCATTTCGGTCTGTTCGCTTCGGTTATGCCTTGTATCTAGCTATGTTAAGCAAAGTTCATTGCGGCCTTTATTATCACAGCATTATTGAGCCATGATATATTTCTCACACTTGCACACATAGCCACTCACACTCGTATGTGAACCTTGAAAATAGATGAAATGGACCCGGCGCACAGAGTACAAAGACTAATGGGCATGTGGTTGGCCAAATGGGAGTTCGCGAGTGGGATAGCTAACAATACAAATACAATGATGACATCGCCGATGCGCGGCTCATTTTGGAAGTTGGGTGAATAGTAGTGTGTAGAGGTGGCTTGGTTGTGGCTGCCGGGGGCACAACTCAAGTGATAACAATGATAGAAAATATTACAAAGATATGCGGCCATAAAGAAAAGAAGAAGGCAACTAAAAGAAAAATCGTTTATTGCCAAAGATGTCATAAATTGATTATTTCAAATAAAAATAAAATATCGGCTGGCAAGCCAAAAGACGGCATCGGCTATGACTATGACTGCGATTTTGACTAAGTTGAAGACCGCGTCAGTGAAATTCAAGTCAAATAAACAAAGACATCAGAGAACAGCACAGCTTGGCAAAGCCATGATTTCGAATTACAACTACAAGAACGACAGGCTAAGACATGCAGGAGCAGACTAGAAATGAGATTGTAGCCCCTAGAATAACATCATAATCGACCCAAAGCAGAAAAGCCACGCCATCGCCTTTTCCGTCGCCTAAACGCCAGATATAGTTTTCATCATGGGCCATTCGTTGTAAATTTCATAGAACAGTTGAAGGTATACTCTACACCGAATTCTAGTTTTTATCAGCCAAAGACATTCACTGTCATCATCATTCCACCCATTGTACCATTATATCCATTAAAGTTAAAAATTATTACCAACTTACCCCAAGTACATATATTTAAGAACCCGCCTCACAAGAAAGCAAGATAAAAGTATTGATTTCGTTTCTGAAGTTTAGACGGAGCACAGGCATTTTATAAATTACAGTCGAGCTTGCTCGCTATGAGATACCCACCCCCCATTTTTACGAAGTGCAAACACTTAAAACGAACTCCGGGCTATAGTATTTTCTGAGAATATATATAATATATATACAAGCAAAAAAATATCGCAATGTCCACTGTCAAAATTATTAGCTTGACTGCATCTTACTAGGTTTATTAAATATCTTCATAACATCGCAGAATTTCAAAGTCACTGAACAGGTGCAGCTACCTACTTGTGTGTGGGTTATCCGTAGTAACAAAACTTTCAGAAATCATTAAGATAGTGATTGTGTCTATCAAAGTTTAGCACTTCAACTTTGTAAAACACGCTTCAAATTCATTTATGTAGATTTGCGGGGACCAAATTCTAAAACAAACTTAATACAGTCGCTGTATTACTACTAATTGTCACCAATTTGGTCGTTCTATCTCTTAAAGTCTCTGAAATTCAGATTTTCGTACTATATAAGAGATAGAGGAACCAAATTTTCGGAACAGTGTGTGTAATTATTGCACGCCCCCGTAAATCTAATAAAACCGAATTGCAGGCGTCATTTTAATCCTAGAATGTTAATACGCACAATACTAGTCACCATCTTAATGATCTCTGCGAATTTTGTTTTAATCGGATAAAAAACACAGAAGTTATTAAAAAACAAGTAAGACAGCTACAGTCGAGTTTGCTCGACTGTGAGATACCCGCCACCCAATTTTACCATCAAAATATTATATTTATATAATAGTATAAAAATATACTAAAAAAAAATACCAAAATGATATATCAAAATTTTCTTTGTTCGAAGTTATTAGCTTGGCGGCACTTTAGTTGGTTTATTGAACACCATTATTATGTCGCGGAGTGTCATAGCAACTAGCTAGGCAGCACTAGCAGTTGCACGTGGTAACGCCTTATAAAAGTAATATCTTAATAACTTCTGTGTTTTTTATCCGATTGTAACCAAATTTGCAGAGATCATTAAGATGGTGATTAGTATTGTGCGTACCAATATTGAACGTTCTAGGTTTAAAACGACGCTTGCAATTCGGTTTTATTCGATTTACGGGGGCGGGAGGGGGCGTGGCCAAAATCAAAAACAAACTTGATCTGCATGCAACAATAAGACATACTGTCGCGAAAAATTTGTTGCTCTATCTCTTATAGTCTCTGAGATCTAGGTGTTCATACGGACAGACGGACAGACGGACAGACGGACAGACGGACATGGCTATATCGTCTCGGCTGTTGACGCTGATCAAGAATATATATACTTTATGGGGTCGGAGATGCTTCCTTCTGCCTGTTACATACATTTTCGGTCGGCACAAAGCCATAATACCCTTCTACCCTTTGGGTAGGCGGGTATAAATATACTAAAAATACCAAAATAATATATCAACATTTTCTTTGTTCGAAGTTATTAGCTTGGCGGCACTTTAGTTGGTTTATTGAACACCATTATTATGTCACGGAGTGTCATAGCAACTAACTAGGCAGCACTAGCAGTTGCACGTGGTAACGCCTTATAAAAGTAATATCTTAATAACTTCTGTGTTTTTTTTTATCCGATTGTAACCAAATTTGCAGAGATCATTAAGATGGTGATTAGTATTGTGCGTACCAAAATTGAACTTTCTAGGTTTAAAACGACGCTCGCAATTCTGTTTTATTCGATTTACGGGGGCGGGAGGGGGCGTGGCCAAAATCAAAAACAAACTTGATCTGCGTGCAACAATAAGACATACTGTCGCGAAAAATTTGTTGCTCTATCTCTTATAGTCTCTGAGATCTAGGTGTTCATACGGACAGACGGACATGGCTATATCGTCTCGGCTGTTGACGCTGATCAAGAATATATATACTTTATGGGGTGGGAGATGATTCCTTCTGCCTGTTACATACATTTTCGGTCGGCACATAGCCATAATACCCTTCTACCCTTTGGGTAGGCGGGTATAAAAACGCTGCGTCTCAAGAATATCTTTTTTTATGTTCTAAATTACGCATGTACACTTAAAATCCATGACCTCGTAAAGTTAAAGTTTCACTCTAGCGTTCCTACTTGTTAACACTAGATTGAAAACTTTAACTTTACTTTAAATTCGTTTTTATCGTTTGCGATGGCGGTAGGGGGCGTGTTCAAATTCTTAAAGAAATTTTACAACAGTGGCTATATTACTAGATATGTTATTGTTACCGAATTTGGTCGATTTAGCTCTTATATTCTCTGATATCATGTGTGACTTGGCTATATCGTCAAGGTTGATGACGCTGATTACGAATGTATGTACTTTACGGAGTTGGAGATGCCTTATTCTGTCATTAAAATACATATTTGGTTGGCACAGAGTTATAGTAGCCTGCTACCTATTATGGAGGCAAATCGAAAGTTAAGCTTTAGGTTTTAATTGATTAGCCATATATACATTTTTGCACTCATTATATTCATTGAAGCATCGCCGATATTGCAGCAAAGAATGCACCACATAGTAATCAGATGGATGTCGAGTAGAACTTTGCTTTCCGGTTGTGTATAGGTAGTTTCAGCCATAACGTTTATGACCGTTAATGCTGAAAATGCTGGAGCAATGGGCAGATGTTACTCGTAAGCATTGCCTGAAACGCAATCTTACATACATATGTATATATTCTTACATTTATTTAACGATGCTTTTTACGCTACACGCGAAATGCAAAAGGATTAAAACATTCGTCAGTCATACGGTGCGAGTTGCCAGCTGCCACCAGCCAATGCCACTTGACTCCTGCAGCTACCTGCCAGTCATCATATGGACGTACATAAAATAGAAGGCAGGCAATTTTCTTGTCTGTTGCGCATCACTTTAAGTTGCATGAAATTTAGCAAGTTCAGTGTCGAATGCATAACTTTTTTTTTCTCTAATCTTGGCTGGGCATCATCAAATTCAAGTGAATACATCAACGTATCCTTATTTCACTTCTCACAAACTCTTAAAAGCTGTGCATCTGTGTGTCTGTGTTGATAAATATATGTAACTCTAAAATATTAAAATCATCTTTTACATAATTTATAACAAATGGAAAATTACTCAACTCCCACCTCTGTCATTCTTGTTTTTAATGTTGTATGGAGTGTTCAGTGTAATAACTTTGTCAGATATTTTATATCTCGCCCATGCAGCATACCATGCATACTAGTATTACACAAATATATATTGTATCTCAGATCTTTACTAAATTAGATAATTCGCACGTCTAAGTCCTACTATTTAACCATTTTATTTGTTATTATAACTTTGTGCCCACTGAAAATGTTGTAACAGGCAGAAGGAGACATATCCGACTCTATCTTCTTGATGAGTGTTAACAGTCGGTTACAATCGGCTAAAAAACACAGAAGCTATTAAGAAATTACTTTTATAAAGCGTTACCTAATTGCCATGACACTCCGTGACATAATAATGGTGTTCAATAAACCAACTAAAGTGCCGCCAAGAATAATTTCGAACAAAGAAAATTTTCGTATATTATTTTGGTATAATTTTAGTTTATTTTTTTTTGTAGTTTTTTAGTACATTTTTGAAAAATATAATATTTTGATGGTAAAATTGGGCGGCGGGTATCCCACAGTCGAGAAAACTCGACAGCAGCTTTCTTACTAGTTTTCAGTATGTTTTTGAAAAATATTATATTTCGATGGTAAAATTGGGTGGCGGGTATCTCACAGTCGAGCAAACTCGACAGTAGCTTTCTTACTTGTTTTAAACCTCGAATGTTTAATTTTGGCACACATAATCATCATCATAATGATATCTGATTTAGTTACAATCGGACAAAAAAACACAAAAGTTATTAAAGAATTACTTGTATAAGACTTTTATAATCAGCTGCAGGTGCACCTGTTCAGCTGGTTTGGCACTCTGTGGTATATTATTTTGGAATATTTATACCCGCCTACCCAAAGGGTGGAAGGGTATTATGGCTTTGTGCCGACCGAAAATGTATGTAACAGGCAGAACGAAGCATCTCCGACCCCATAAAGTATATATATTCTTGTTCAGCGTCAACAGCCGAGACGATATAGCCATGTCCGTCTGTGTGTCCGTATGAACACCTAGATCTCAGAGACTATAAGAGATAGAGCAACAAATTTTTCGGAACAGTATGTCTTATTGTTGCACGCAGATCAATTGCAAGCGTCGTTTTAAACCTAGAACTTTAAATTTTGGTGTGCACAATACTAATCACCATCTTAATGATCTCTGCCAATTTGGTTACAATCGGTTAAAAAATACAGAAGTTATTAAGATATTACTTTTATAAAGCGTTACCACGTGCAGCTGCACCTAGTTAGTTGCTATGACACTCCGCGACATAATAATGGTGTTCAATAAACCAACTAAAGCGGCCACCAAGCTAATAATTTCGAACATAGAAAATGTTGGTATATTATTTTGGTATTTTTTAGTATATTTTTTTAAAGTATTTTTTCAGTATATTTTGAAAAATACAATATTTCGATGGTAAAATTGGGTGGCGGGTATCTCACAGTCGAGCAAACTCGACAGTAGCTTTCTTACATTTTTATAAAAATCTTTTACTAATTTTTATTTTTAAATTATAGTTTTAAATGTCTTTGATAACCGTTATTAATGATTAATAAAATAAAAGTTAATAATAATATGTTTTAGCTTTGATTTTTCAGTTATCAAAGTCTTTTGTTATAAAAGTTGTAAAATAAAAGTTTATTACATAAGTGATATAATGGGATGAAAATAAGAATTTTGGTGTCCTTGAAACAATTTTTAGATTATCCTTTCAAAGGGATTTCACAGTGATTTTTAAACAAAAAGAATTGATTTTGTTTATGCTTTTTATTTTTATTTCCAATATATTTCTAACTCCTTCGAAGTTCGTCATCAGGGCTGTAAATTATGGACATTGGTTTGGTTATGTTAATTATATTATTATATTATATTAATTATATTATATATTAAAAAACAGTTAACAATTGACATTAAAATTATACATACAGAGGTCCACAGACTCTATTTTGTTATGAGGAGTTTGTCACTGTTTTCATCAGGGTCAAGTAGGTGTTTATATACGTAAGCGAATTTCTTTATGTCCGTCTTGAAATTACGTCTAATGTTTGTTGGCAGATTTATTATGGGTAGCATTTCAAGTGTGGAGCGCTGTTGTAATGTTTCTCTTGATGTAATATTTTGACCTCCGAAAAGTCTGGATAGTGTCTGGTCGCTGCACATAGGGCCGTAAGTGCTTTTTTTTTGTGAGTTTTGCTTTCCTCTTTTTATACCCGCCTACCCAAAGGGTTGAAGGGTATTATGGCTTTGTGCCGACCGAAAATGTATGTAACATGCAGAACGAAGCATCTCCGACCCCATAAAGTATATATATTCTTGATCAGCGTCAACAGCCGAGACGATATAGCCATGTCCGTCTTTCTGTCCGAATGAACACCTAGATCTCAGAGACTATAAGAGATAGAGCAACAAATTTTTCGGTATAGTATGTCTTATTGTTGCACGCAGATTAAGTTTGTTTTAGATATTTTCCACGCTCCCTTCCGTCCCCGTAAATCGAAAAAAACTAATTTCAAGCGTATTTATGTCGAGCAAACTCGACTGTTGCTTTCTTACTTGTTTGGTATGTTTTTTAGAATATTCTCTAAAAATAGTATATTTCGGTACATTAGGCGATTTGTGATGACAGTGGCAAATCTCAAAAATAATTTGTAATTCAATCTTCAGGTTATTTTTTCCCTAGGTCAACAGCCGCAAAACTATAACAATAATGACCTCTACAACATTTTTTAATATAACCGCAACGCAGTCTAAATTCAGCGGCAAAGATATTTAAATATTTAGAAGGTAAACTTAATTGATAGCAATATTCGCACGAAGGAACTCGATCTCACACTTGTTGTCTATGTTTCTCGCATTGCCAACCTTTCAGTGCGAGCATTGTACTTTATAGCATGTCCACTTTAAGTCACGCTACCTATATACAATGTAGGATCTTTCAGCCCTTCCCGAGGTTGTAGTGCAGTGGTGGCTCTAGTGTCCTGGCAATTAAAAAGGTGGACTAATTAGATAAATTTGTGTAATTTCCCAACAATTTAATTTAATTTCCCAACAATTTAATTTAACTGTTGTAGCTTGCATTTTGTGCAGTCGCTACTACATAATATCATTGGACAAATCCATTTAAGTCAAAGACCACAATGGGAAGAGTTTTATGAAGTTAAAAACAAGTAAGAAAGCTACAGTCGAGTTTGCTCGACTGTGAGATACCCGCCACCCAATTTTACCATCCAAATATTATATTTTTCAAAATATACTGAAAAAATACTAAAAAAAATATACTAAAAAATACCAAAATAATATATCAACATTTTCTTTGTTCGAAATTATTAGCTTGGCGGCACTTTAGTTGGTTTATTGAACACCATTATTATGTCGCGGAGTGTCATAGCAATTAACTAGTCACGGAGTGTCATAGCAACTAACTAGGGGCATCTGCACGTGGTAACGCCTTATAAAAGTAATATCTTAATAACTTCTGTGTTTTTTATCCGATTGTAACCATTCGCGGAGATCATTAAGATGGTGATTAGTATTGTGTGTACCAAAATTGAACGTTCTAGGTTTAAAACGACGCTTGCAATTCGGTTTTATTCGATTTACGGGGGCGGGAGGGGGCGTGGCCAAAATCAAAAACAAACTTGATCTGCGTGCAACAATAAGACATACTGTCGCGAAAAATTGGTTGCTCTATCTCTTATAGTCTCTGAGATCTAGGTGTTCATACGGACAGACGGACAGACGGACAGACGGACATGGCTATATCGTCTCGGCTGTTGACGCTGATCAAGAATATATATACTTTATGGGGTCGGAGATGCTTACTTCTGCCTGTTACATACATTTTCGGTCGGCACAAAGCCATAATGCCCTTCTACCCTTTGGGTAGGCGGGTATAACAAGTAGAAACGGCTGCAGTCAAGCTTTGACGCAAAACGTCAAAAGGTCATGATTTTTTTAAAATCTATGACCTAACATGAAACCGAAACTTTGACTTTGACTTTGAAGCGAGTGCGATAACCAAGTACAATAAGTAACCCACGCTAGGACACGAGAACTGCTTAGAATGGCGTATAAGTGTGTCCGTACTGTTGATGAGGAGAGAAGGCATCGCTAAACGTAATTTAAAAGCCTGTTCCATGTATACTTTTTCTTCTCGCGTATCCTGCAACTATGCACACATTTTCAAGCAGCTCATAAAATAGCGTAGTGGAGCCTATTGTATAGTTTCATGAACTTACCCCTTACTGCCTTCTTTTCTCCTTTTATACCCGCTTCCCATTAGGTAGAAGGGTTTTAAAGCTTTGTGTCAACCAATAATATATGTAGCAGGCATAAAGCAGCATTTTGGATGCCACAAATTACATATGTACTTGATCGGCGTCAACAGCTGAGACGTCATATAAATATCCATCTGTCTGTCCGTCCGTATCAACACTTACATTTATATCAGAGATTGTAATTGCTAAATTAGCTAAGTTAGATGCAGCTTCACCAATATCAGTTTGTGATATATTATAGGTAATCAATAAGCCTAAGAAAGTCTAACCAAGCTAATACTCGTAATAATAAGAGCGTTGTATATGGTAGAAGATTATTGTAACTTTTTGAAAATAAATGTAACAGGCAGGTGAAGGCATCTCCGACCCCATAAAGCATATACGTATATCAACGTCAACAGCCGAGACGATATAGCCATGTCCGTCTGTCTGTCTGTCCGAAATACTGAATATCAGAGACTATAAAAGCAAAAGCAATCACAGTTGGTTGCAATTTATAGTAATATTGCCACTGAATTATGTTTATATTAGAATTTGACCATACCCTTTTCAAACGAATTTAGCGCGTGCTTTTTTAAGTTAGAGTGTATACATTTGGTTCAGAAAATCGCAATCACAATACTTATTACATCAATCTTAATAATTTTTATAATTTTAGTCAGGATCGGATAAAAAACTAAAAAGTTATTCAAGAAATATTTTCAAAGGGCCAAATCAAGTGCAGCTGCACCTTTTCAGTTGCTGTGTCAGTCAGTGATATCATAATAAACAAAATAAAGTGCTACCAAGCTAATAATTTTAAACACAGTAAATTGCTATATATTCAAGTATATATTTAGTATATTTTTTTTAGAAAATTTGTGAAAAATTTAATATTTAAATTTTTGTTGCACTCCGTAAGTATGGGCGACATGTGTAGCACAGTCGAGCAAACTCGACCGTAGCTTTCTTTCTTATTATTAATTTTTAAGATTTCTCAAAAGCAACAATTTAGGTATTCCTCCAGAAAGATTGAAAGAATTTCATTGATAGAAGTATTAGTTAGGAGAACGCGTGTGAATAATGTGAATTATAGTCGAAAGGTAGTTTTTGCTATTGACCTCGTATTTTAATTCCTTTAAGATTTGCGTGGACCATAGGTGGTCTTTTTAAGAAATATTTTTGGAATATCCAATGAAGATCCACAGTTGTTTACTTAATAATTGCAATCGTGGAAGCCTTTCTAGTTACCGCAGTTTGGTTATTTTCTCATACATAAATTTTCTAATTGCTTAAGGAAAAAAAATTTTTATCCATGGGGAGATATTTATATGTGTACAGAAATAACAATCGGTTTAGTATGCCTATTTCGTGGCCACCGAAAATGTATGTAACAAGCAGAAGGAGGTTTCTCCAACCCCATAAAACTATATTTTTGATCAGCATCAAGAGCTGAGACGATAAAACCATATCCGTTTGACGTATTAATAAAGAATAAAGTTCAGCATTTGCCATCTACATCGTTCAATTTTGATATACACAATTATAATCACCATTTTAATGATTTCAGTACATTTAGTTACAATCGGAGAATTTACAACAAACAAACAAAGAAATTATGAAAACAACATTTTTAATGGCTGAGAAAAGCTGCTGATGAACCTGTTCAGTTGTTACGTCATAATGTGATAAAATAAAAGAATTTAATAAACTTAGTAAAGTGCCGCCAAGTTAACAATTTTGTGAATTGTATATTGCAGTATATTTGTTGGTATACTGTTTAGTCTTAAGTCATGGATTTTGAAAAATTCATAACCTTTTGCGTTTGTCCGAATGTGCGTAACAGGCAGAAGGACGCATCTGCATAAAGTATATATATTCTTGATCAGCATAAACAGCTGAGACGATATAACCTTGCCTGTCTGTCCGTCTGTTCGTCTGTCTGTATGAACATCGAGATCTCGGACACTATAAAAGCTAGAGCTACCGAATTTGGAGACAACTTGTAAAAACTCCGTAACCATGTGAAGTTTATTTTAGATGTTGGCCACGCCTCTTTTCGCCTCTGTAAGCCACCAACACATTCACAGCCACAATTATAAACACACAGCGTTCATTTCACGACCCACATGTGAAGAATCCTAGTGCGGACGTTTGGTGAAAATTTCAATAAGATCGGACGATAAACATCGAAGATATAGAAGTAGTAATAGTAATACACTAGCAAAGTAGCCTAAGGGTCCCGAGTTCAAATACCGGACAGTTCAGCTCAGACTTTTTTTTCCACAATTATTATTTTAATGTTATATATTTTTGCTCGTAATTAGAATTCTTTCGTCAAAATGAGATGGTAGTGGACTAGCGGAGAGTTGATCGAATTTTGGCGGTTTTTATTTTAATATAACGTACTCGTAATTAGAATTGCCTAATAGTGCATTTTTAGCCATTCTCATCAAAATGAGATGGTGGCGTGGTTGGTTGAGTATCGAATGTTGGCGGTTCGAAATTTTTATACCCGCCAACCCAAAGGGTAGAAGGGTATTGTGGCTTTGTGCCGACCGAAAATGTATGTAACAGGCAGAAGAAAGCATCTCCGACCCCATAAAGTATATATATTCGTGATCAGCGTCAACAGCCGATACGATATAGCCATGTCCGTCTGTCCGTCCGTCCGTATGAACACCTAGATCTCAGATACTATAAGAGATAGAGCAACCAAATTTTCGGGATAGTGCGTGTTATTATTGCACGCAGATCAAGTTTGTTTTTGATTATGGCCGCGCCCCCTTCCGCCCCCGTAAATCTAATAAAACCGAATTACAGGCGTCATTTAAATCCTAGAATGTTTAATTTTGGTACGCACAATACTAATCACCGTCTTAATGATCTCTGCGAATTTGGTTACAATCGGATAAAACACACAGAAGTAATTAAGAAATTACTTTTATAAAGCGTTACCACGTGCAGCTGCACCTAGCTAATTGATATGACACTCTTAATAACTTTTTATACTTGCCTACCCAAATGGTAGAAGGGTATTATGGCTTTGTGCCGACCGAAAATGTACAGGCAGAAAGAAGCATCTCCGACCCAATAAAGTATATATATTCTTGATCAGCGTCAACAGCCGAGACGATATAGAAATGTCCGTCTGTCCGTCCGTATGAACACCTAGATCTCAGAGACTATAAGAGTTAGAGCAACAAATTTTTGGGAAAGTGTGTCTTATTGTTGCACTCAGATCAAGTATGTTACGCCCCCGGAAATCGAAAAAAACCGAATTGCAAACGTAATTTTCAGCCTAGAAAGTTTAATTTTGGTTAACCGAATAAAAAAACAGAAGTTATTAAAGAATTACTTTTATAAGGCGTTATCAGGTGCAGCTGCACCTAGTTAGTTGCTAGGTCACTCCGTGACATAATAATGGTGTTCAATAAACTTACTAAAGTGCCGCCAAGCTAATAATTTCGAACAAAGAAAATTTTGGTATATTTTGTTATATTTGTAGTATATTTTCCAGTATATTTAAAAAAAATATATATAATATTAAGATGGTAAAATTGGGTGGCGGGTATCTCACAGTCGAGCAAACTCGACGGTAGCGTTCTTACTTTTTTATTAAAATTTCGTAACAACACCCTTTTGTTAGCAATGAACTTCTTTTATTTGAAAGAAACATTGTTTTTGCATTTGTAAATCACAAAACAAATTTTTGAATGAAATAATAAAGAAATTGATGTGCACCTGATATTTACCTAGACAATTGTTTTTTGTACAGCTGTAAAATTTATTCGCAATTACCCTTTCAAACAGCATTAGTTTTCTGTTGTAGAATCATAATCAGAACATTTAATTATTCGAATTTATAATGATTTATCTTTTCAATCTTTTTAGACAAATTCCGTGTAATTTTCATATTACCTGCATAACAAATTTTTAACTATTGTGCTCATTTTCATAAGCATGGGCAAAATAAAGGTTTGTTTGTATATTATTTGTTGTCATTTGTGGACTTCCCCGGGAATGTGGAAATGGCGATGATAGATAATAGCTTAAAATAAGCAGAAGATAGCTTAACTATAGATTTATTTGCAAGTTTCAAACAGGGTAGGCATCACGCGGCATAATATAAGCTGCTGAACTATGCATTTAGCTGGCAACCGGCCATATTGGACAACTGCGATAAGATTTGTGAGCTAGTGACGTAGATGCGGATGATGCTGACTCAATCACACATACATTCTGCAAATAATGAAGTGTCAATCATTATTTTAATCAGGCCTACTAGACAATCACTCCGGCCACACAAGATATAAGTGGTAAACCTATAAGCTTGCCATCTAACCAGACAACCACTCTACAACCTAAGCAAGACAGGCCACCGAGGCAATCAGGCATTTATTCCTTCTCTCAAGCGCTGTTGGCGTTTACCTTTGAATATTTTTGCAATTCAGCGTAAAGCTTACTTGAGTTTGCTTTAGCTTTGCTCTAATAAGTGTGTGGCATGTTAGCATTTGCCTTTTTCTCACGTCTCATGGCTCCACCTCCACGTGGTGCTTCTTGGCACGACCAGCAACGCTTTGATGATTGCTGGGTAAGGGAGCTTATGTTGGCAAGCTGTAAATATTTAATTAATTTGCCTGGATTTTTTTATGCTAGAAAGTCGAGTTTATTAGTTAGTGTCGTTGCTGTCGAAAGTGTCCCTGTCGGAGTCGGCATCAGCATCAACATCGATGTCCTTGTCTATCTCCACATTCATGTTGGTGACCGTGCTGGTTGACGTTGGGATGCAATTGAAGTATCAGTCTCAGTGTCAGACTCATTCTGTCTTTCCACATGTGGTCGCTTGTTTGCCCCTGTTCTGCCCTTTATTCGCCATACACATTTTTTTTGCGTTTTCCGCCGGCTTGTGTGGCTGCCATGCATAATTTGCAAACAGATTTAATGTTTACATGTGAACCCCATTTTTTAACGCTCGTAGCAACAAAAGTCACTTTCACATCCTCAAGTTTACACATCGTTCTCCAAGTTTACCATAAGACTTAATGTGGTGTTTAGTTTATGCCTCAGAAAATAGATTTTCATTTAGGTTGGTTTATACTTAATATATACAGCTGTAATATATCTAGATTTATAAATGTAATTTAAAATTTTGTTAAAATCAATTATCAATCCATTTTCATTGACTTTTTTGCTACAATATTATTTCTGAAATTGGAAATTGATGCAGCTAATGCCCCTGTGTGTCGTAATGATGTTACGTCCTTAGGTATCGAATTACATAATATTAAACTCCATTTGGCGCTGATATAGCATGTTTGCAGGGGCGGACCGACATACGGGTATGGCTATATCTACTTAGCTGTCAATGCTCATTGCAGGTGTCTGAGTTTATTGTTCGATCGGAATAGATTAACGTAAGTACATCCATTTGTCTATTGATGGCGATAGCTGGTGTCGGTACCTTCAGACGGACAGATAGTCACTCGACACGGCTGATGCTGATCTAGAATATATGTGTACTCGTATATCCATGATGCATATCCTTTTGCCTGTAACGCAAATTGGGACAAACGTGAAAGTCAATGGATGTTTAAAGATGCTTAGCCTAAAAATTACATCATGAATTTGTAAGAAATATATTTGATTTGCTCGAAATGCAGATAATGCTATTGAGTAATTAAAAAGCCATATAAAGGGCTTCTGAAAGTTATTGATTTCCAGTAACCATGAGTGCTTTGCCAATTTAAATATTTAACTGATTAATTTTTCTAACTGAAGTTTTTATGTACCGTATAAATCTCTTGACTCTTGAATATTTTCCGATGGTACAGATGAAATGCCTCTTGAATCTCTGACTTAGCTTCTCTCCTAAGTGTATTTAAACTATTCAAATATTTGAACAGCCGACTTTCATTTTTATACCCGTCTAACCAAAGGGTAGAAAGGTATTATAACTTTGTGCCGACCGAAAATGTATGTAACAGACAGAACGAAGCATCTCCGACCCCAAAAAGTATATATATTCTTGGTCAGCGTCAACAGCCGAGACGATATAGCCATGTCCGTCTGTCCATCTGTCCGTCTGTCTGTATGAACACCTAGATCTCAGAGACTATAAGAGCTAGAGTAATAAAATAAAAAAAAAACGAATTGCAAGCATTATTTTAAACCTAGAACGTTAACTTATCACTATCTTAATAATCTCTGAAAATTTGATTACAATCGGATAAAAAACACAGAAATTATTAAATAATTACTTTTATAAGGCGTAATCAGGTGCAGCTGCACCTATGGCACTCCGTGACATAATACCGGTATTCAAGAAACCAACTAAAGAACCGCCAAGCTTTTAATTTCTAACAAAGAAAATTTTGGTATATTTTTAGTATATTTTTCAGTATATTTTTAATAATATAATATTTCTATAGTAAAATTGGGTGGCGGGTACCTCACAGTTGAGCAAACTCGATAGTAGTTTTCTTATTTGTTTATAGTAACGATGAGTACATACTAATAACGTCTTTTATTAAAAATTGCATGGCATTTTGATACTTAGTTTTTGCTTTGCCGCATACCGCATTCCACACTCTTCATCTCCATCGTGCCTGCTCTTTTTGCTAAGCACAGGGTGCGCCTCCTATGTTCAGCCCTCGTCAAACAACTCAGGCGTCTAAGCAGCTCAACATTCGCAGGGCATAAGCACCGCTAAACTCGTCCAATTAGTAGCATTTAATTTGGTAAACAGCAGCAGAGTCGTGCTTTTGCATTTTTTTGGTAATTAACAACAACAGCAACAGAACCATGAGCGAGCGATGATGATGGTGCCAAGTGGGAAGTAAAATGGTAACAGGCGAAGAGGTATAGTCATGTTTTTAGCTTGAGCAGATAAGTGGGCAAGCGGCTTGGCTTCTGTCGTATGTACTCTTGTATGTTTGTGTGTGTGTGTGTTGCGAATATGTGTGTGTTCAGTATTTCGTACATATCTTTGTTTATATTCTTGTTACTGTCTATTGTTGTCGATGTGGCATATTCGGGCTGTATTGCCAACCACAATCCACATCCGTTTCCGCATCCACATTTACATTCACGTCGTTATCCGAAGCCCAAATCCCCAGACAAACAGTCATTATTTTGATGTCAACAACGTGCCAGCAGATGATTGTCTGTGCCTCCTTTCGGTTTTCACCTATGTCCAACAGTCTTCTTACTTTGTTTTCGAAGCCGCCGCAGCGAAGCTTATTAAAAAACATAACATACAAAAATTCAAGTGCGCGCAAAAATTTCATTGGTACATTGTTGCTCTCGTTACGAACCCCAATACACAGGCCAACGAACAGAACAAACAAATTAACCGCTGTAATGAACCTGGACAAATGTGCCACACTCATTTAAAAACCCTGCAGTGCGGTAGAGCAAAGTGGAGTTTACATAAGGTAGGACACACTGTAAGCGCGACCCTTTTTCACCTGTCTGTGACTACTCATACCTCCGATTCAACCTTCGACAACCCAAAACACACTCACCATATTTTGGGTAAGCCGAGAATAGGGACCTGGAGATTGAACGATCTTCTTAATTAGGGTTGTTGCGACTTAAAAATGGAATTTAGTTAGTTGCATGCGACCAATAATGACCAATGACATAACGTAACAAGCTACTGTTGAGTTTGCTCGACTGCGAGACACCCGGCACCCGATTTAACTATCGCAATATTATATTTTCTAAAAATATACTGAAAAATATACTTAAAAAATATACTAAAATTATACCAAATTAATATACCAAAATTTTCTTTGTTCAAAACAATTAGCTTTGCGACACTTTAGTAGGTTTATTGAACACCATTAGTATGTCACAGAGTGCCATACCAGCTGTACAGGTGCAGCTGCACCTGATTTCGCCTTATAAAAGTAATTCTTTAATAACTTCTGTGTTTTTTATCCAATTGTAACCAAATCAGAGATCATTAAGATGATGATTAGTATTGTGTGAGTCAAAACTGAACGTTCTAGCTTTAACATGATGCTTGCAAATCGTTTTTTTCGATTAACGGGGGCGGAAGGGGCGTGGCCAACATCTAAAATAAACTTGATCTGCCGCCCAAGTTTTTACATGTTGTCTCCAAATTTCGTAGCTCTAGCTTTTATTGTCTCTGAGATCTCGATGTTCATACAGACAGACAGACAGGGCTATATATCGACTCGGCTGTTGATGCTGATCAAGAATATACTCGTATATAGTTTATGGTGTCACCGACGCCTTCTTCTGCCTGTTACGCACATTCGGACAAATGTAAAAGGTCATGATTTTTTTAAAATTAAACATTCTAGGCTTAAAACGACGCTTATAGTCTCTGAGATCTACTTGTTCATACGGACAGACGGACGTGGCTATATCGTGTCGGCTGTTGACGCTGATCACTTTATTGGGTCGTACATTTTCAGTTGGCCCAAAGTTCTGAAAAATCAAGAGGTATAATATTCACAAAAAGCAGTGGTCATACCGAATGTTGTCCACTAAATCTTTTCGTTAAAGGTTTGTCACACAAATTTTGCTGACGAAATTAATCTTATTCCTGTTCGGCCGTTCAAACATTACGTCTTAATATGTACCTACGCACTGAGAGCTATTATTTGCAAAATGTAATGAGTTATACATCTTACTATACAGACTATGCGTCGATAGATCAGTTTGGTAAAAGATCTTTATTTATAAAGATTTTGTTATTATTATATAATGTATGGTCTATCTAGTCACAATCTAACTGAACCCAAACACCTGACCGTTTTGTATATGGATAGTAAATGTGCATCTAAATGAAGAGAAGGGAAAGGTCATAATTAGAAACAGTATGATTTGTTCAGAAAACATATAAGTATGGACTGCAAATTTGGAGGCTCATACCTACGAAGGATAGAAGGACATGCCTAAATAGTTTCAACTGTTGATTTAAATGCAGAAAAAAAACAAGTAAGAAATCTACTGTCGAGATTGCTCGAATATGAGATACCCGCCACCCAATTTCACCATTGACATATTATTTTTTCAAAAATATATTAAAAACAAGTAAGAAAGCTACAGTCGAGTTTGCTCGACTGTGAGATACCCGCCACCCAATTTTACCATCCAAATATTATATTTTTCAAAATATACTGAAAAAATACTAAAAAAAAATATACTAAAAAATACCAAAATAATATATCAAAATTTTCTTTGTTCGAAGTTATTAGCTTGGCGGCACTTTAGTTGGTTTATTGAACACCATTATTATGTCGCGGAGTGTCATAGCAACTAGCTAGGCAGCACTAGCAGTTGCACGTGGTAACGCCTTATAAAACTAATATCTTAATAACTTCTGTGTTTTTTATCCGATTGTAACCAAATTCGCAGAGATCATTAACATGGTGATTAATATTGTGCATACCAAAATTGGACGTTCTAGGTTTAAAACGACGCTTGCAATTCGGTTTTATTCGATTTACGGGGGCGGGAGGGGGCGTGGCCAAAATCAAAAACAAACTTGATCTGCGTGCAACAATAAGACATATTGTCGCGAAAAATTTGTTGCTCTATCTCTTATAGTCTCTGAGATCTAGGTGTTCATACGGACGGACGGACAGACGGACAGACGGACGGACGGACAGACGGACATGGCTATATCGTCTCGGCTGTTGACGCTGATCAAGAATATATATACTTTATGGGGTCGGAGATGCTTCCTTCTGCCTGTTACATACATTTTCGGTCGGCACAAAGCCATAATACCCTTCTACCCTTTGGGTAGGCGGGTATAACAAGTAAGAAAGCTACTGTCGAGTGGGCTCGACTGTGAGATACCCGCCACCCAATTTTACCATCAAAATATTATATTTTTCAAAAATATACTGAAAATACTAAAAAATACAAACATTTTCTTTGTTCGAAATTATTAGCTTGGCGGCACTGTAGTTGGTTTATTGAACACTATTATTATGTCACGGAGTGTCAAAGCAACTAACTTGGTGCAGCTGCACGTGGTAACGCCTTATAAAAGTAATTTCTTAATAACTTCTGTATTTTTTATCCGATTGTAACCAAATTTTCAAAAATCATATAGTGATAGATAGTGATTAGTATTGTGCGCGCTAAAATTTAAAGTTCTAGGTTTAAAAAGACGCAAGCAATTCAGTTTTTTTCAATTTGCATGGGCGGAAGGGGGCGTGGCAAAATCAAAAACAAACTTGATCTGCGTGCAATAATAAGACACACTATCCCGAAAATTTGGTTGCTCTATCTCATATAGTCTCTGAGACCTATGTGTTCATACGGACAGACGGATAGATGGACATGGCTATATCGTCTCGGCTGTTGACGCTGATCAAGAATATATATACTTTATGGGGTCGGAGATGTTCCTTCTGCCCGTTACATTTTCGGTCGGCACAAAGTTATAATACCCTTCTACCCTTTGGGTAGGCGGGTATAAAAAGCAAAGGCATATTCATACGAAAGTATGGTAATTTTGGTGGCTGATGATTTGCTGCTAACGACATCAAGTGCGCTGGTTGTTCTTGCTGGTTATGTTGTTTGCTGATGTGGTCGTTCGGTCTGGAACTGAATTTGAAACGGAAGAAGTGCGAGTACCATCAAAATGTGATTTATATTTAATAAGCATGTGAGTGTTTTGGTTTCTTTCTCTTACTTCCCCTCTCTCTATTTGTTTGTTTAAGCTTTCATTGAATGTATTTGTATGCACCAAGCTTGTGAGTGCAAACACAAACCCACACACAGACATACACATGCGCAACCCCCAGCTACTACGAATTGCCGTTTATATTTGTACGTAATAAATAATTAAAAATTCCTTTATAAAATGCCAAAGCCAAAAAATGGCTAAAACAGACGCCCTCATAAAATTGAGCAAAATGTAATAAATAAATAAATAGAAGCGCCGAAATCGTAATATTCTC
Organism: Drosophila pruinosa; assembly: GCA_018150935.1. NCBI lineage: Eukaryota > Metazoa > Arthropoda > Insecta > Diptera > Drosophilidae > Drosophila > Drosophila pruinosa. The sequence continues at coordinate 1,148,261 of JAECWR010000081.1, forward strand.
GTATGATGCTCTGAGCCCCTCTCTCCTGTCTTTTACGCTATTGCTTACTAAACTCGATTACTAAAATTCACTAAATTGTCGAAAATTCGTAACAATATCAAATTTTAGATCGAAGAAAAGCCCAAAATGTTCAGCATATCAAAACGATATATGTGCAATGTTGTGATCCTAACGGTCATGATGTCGTCCTAACGGCAATTGTAGTATATGTGCAAGCCGCAAGTGAGAAGAGTAAGCGATATAATGCATCATAGTATAGTATTGATAGTATTGTCAATGGACTGAAGGGAAAAACCATCACTCACACTCAGAGCTCTATGACTTGGGTCATATATTATATTATGCATAATACATAAATGTTTAAGGTTAATTATACCCGCCTAACCAAAGGGTAGAAGGGTATTATAACTTTCTGCCGACCGAACATGAATGTAACAGGTAGGAGGAGGCATCTTCCACCTCACAAAGTATATATATTCTTGATCAGCGTCAAAAGCCGAGTCGCAAATCATGTCACTCCGCGATATGATAATGGTATTAAATAAACCTAATAATGTGTTGCCAAGCTAATAATTTTGAGAGTGGAATGCCGTCGTGAAAAATTCGTGAAAAATTTATATATTTCGGTGTTCGCTCATCACGTTTGTTGCACCTAGCTCTTAAATCAATTAATTTATCATTTAAATGTTTATAAAGTTTATAAATAAATTTGTGATGTTGGTTCACATATGAATAATATGAATTGAGTAGTCATTGAATTTTTTAGAAAACAAATTTCTGAAACATTTCACAATTTAAATATAAGAACATTTTATTAAGTTAACGCGTTGTTAAGGAAGATTTCTTTATTTCTATTTTTTGCTGCCATTTCTAACATTTGCTGCCTTACTAAATTTAATTATTATTTTTATTGATTAATGTTTCTGACAGTCCTACAAAATATTTAATTTGATGTTTATAATAATGTTACACGAATTTTCTTTGCTAGCTCAGTAGCCAATGATTTAAACAAGAAATGTGTAACAGATCTGTGTACTAATACATATATGTATATACATATACATATATAATTTACATAAATTTATTTCAATGCGGCATACAGCTGCTTCAAACAATCATTTGGCACAAACTAAATGTTAATTTGATTTGTCAATGTTTGCCCAATTCAAGGCTAGCGCGCAATAAATGAGGCTGCTAAAAATAAATTCAAATTCGATTTGACAAGTCATTTTTACAGTTTGTTACATTAAATTGTTCAAATTGGGTTAATTTTCGACCTGCATTTGCCAAATGATTTGGTGTGATAATTGTTGTTGCAGTTGTTCCAGCTGTTGACTTTGTGGTGGGCAATTTGAAAAGCCTGTGTATTAAATGTTTTTGCTTCGTCTTAATGGTTGCCTGAGCTTACAATGTTGATCCAGTTGCTCCATTTGACTGTGGATAGCGACTAGCGCACTTCTGAAATGCTTGTCAAATCAATTGTTCATTCTGATATTGTTTTTGCATTTACTTATCTTCGGCATTTGTATATTTGGTCATGATGTTTACTGGTCAAATACAATTTTCACACAACATCGGGAGATACAGTCAATGCTAGGGGAGCATGGGCTGACGTGTGAAGAGGCAGAACCGCAGAGAGTAAGACAGACAGACAGATACATATGTAGACAAACGCTGCCCGATTCTCGATTTAGCGAGCAGTTGTGCTAATTTCTTTAGAATGTATTTAGTGATTCATGGAGTAGAGTTGCATGCCCAACACTCTCCAAAAAATTTGTCTTCTGCCTTATGACGCTGCCTGATGCCTCGTAGAACGTGCCAAGTGTCGGGCAATTAAATCAAAAGGTACATTGGACGATCAAGTGAGCAACTTCATAATATTTTTAGGACACTGACTTTACAATGACCCAACTGCCGAAACAACAGTGTAATATATGAGGGTAAGACAGGACTGGATGACGCGGGACAAAACGGCAGAAGCGCAGGAATTTCGTATGTGCAAGAACAGTTCAACAGATACATATGTGTGTAGACTGACGAACCGAAAGACCAGCAGACATATTATAGGTAGGGGCATAACAGCCATGTAAAAAGAAAATTTCTTGTTATTAGTCACGTACTCCGAGTAAGTGCCAAGTTGCTTATGATTTAGCTCTAAAGAATTAATAAGTGTATTTTCTCAAGTGCATTTATTAATAACATCATGTTTCGAAGCGGGTCATACCTCCATATCTCCAACCTTTGCCCTCGAAGCTCAGCGCTCCACTACTATCAAAATTATTCCGATAGATAAAATACCCAAACAAGAAACGAATTATGTGTTCGAGGCTAAAGTTAATTCAAGTACATAGTACCTGCATAATTATACAGGTGACATAAATTCATTAAATTGGTCTTTTGCAATTTTCAGCCTGTCCTTGATTCCTTGTAAATATGCACTTGCATCTTTATAAGGGTATATCAATTGTAGTAGGCAAATCTGCTTGAGATCCTGCTTATATTATAAGAGCGGGAGTACAACAGAAGTACAAAAGTATCTGAGTGCCATGAAAGCCTATCTACTGGATATTTGGAAGGTAGGGTTAGTATTTCTAATAAGATTAGAAAATGTATTATAATTTACACATAAAATACGAAATTGATTGTGACTGGCATATTTAGTACTACAACGGGAAATAGAGAGGGGAAGAAAATTTCTAGTCGTTCTGACCGGAACCGCAAAGCTTGCTTGTCAACTGCAAGGGGTCAATTTCAGCAATAATTAATCTATTTAGGAACACTACACCTAGCATAGCTCTACGGTCAAAAAGAGAAGGAAGGTTTAGTAATAAAAGTCTACTATGATACGAAGGCTATCTACTAGTGGGATTTCAGCTTAGATTGCGAAGAGTAAAATGAAGAAATTGTTTCTGAACTGATTCAATCCTATCTTGATGAACCCTATAGTGGAGAAACCAAATATTATACTCAAGTATAGGACGAACAAAATATGCTTATCAAATTTAAATTTTGAATCAACAAGAATACCTAAATCAGTTACTGACTCTATTCGCTCAAGTTGTGTACGATTAAGATGAAAATTATTTAAATGGGGAATGCTCCGGAGTAAGGACATAATTTTACATTTATTGCAATTAAGATTTATTAAAATTATGGCACACCACGATTGAAAACAATCAAGGTCAGATTGCAATCTGAGGCTATATATGGGATCATTAAAAGTCAGACAAATCTTAACATCATCCGCATACATAAGTATGCGAGCGTACGATACAACGGACGCTAGATCATATATGATAACAGCAATATAATGTAAACAGCAATGGGCCTAAATGACTTCCTTGGGGTACGCCAGAAGTGACTTGAACGGTCTTAGACACAGAGTCATTTTAAAATACCCTTCGAAATCTACATGAAAGATATGAAGATATCCATAAAATTAAGTTTTGTGTAAATTCAAGAAAATTGAGCTTATATTATAAGAGACTATGATTGATGGAATCAAAAGCCTTACTGTAAATGACGAGATATTAGCATCGTCAGCAATAAGTACACCACCATCACGACGCCAAATGCGATAACGTCTATAGATTGAACATTTTTTAGTTAAGATTTCAGTATTAAGAATATCATGCCTTAACCAAGTTTCAGTAAAAGCAATGACATGAAAAGGAAAATTTAAGCTTTCTAAATAAAGATTATCGAGTTCACTACAAAGGCCTCTAACATTTTGATAACCAAGCAAAAGAGAAGATTAGAGAAGATGATCTCTGAAAATTTGGTTACAATCGGGCGGAAAACACAGAAGCTATTAAACAATTACTTTTATCAAAAATCAGGGGCAGCTGCACCTGATCAGATGACATCTCACTCCGTGACATAATAATTGTGTTCAATAAACATAATAAAGTTCTACCAAGCTTATTATTTTGGGCAAAGTTAATTTCGGCATATTTTTTACGCCCGCCTACCCAAAGGGTAGAAGGGTATTATGGCTTTGTGCCGACCGAAAATGTATGTAACAGGCAGAACGAAGCATCTCCGACCCCATAAAGTATATATATTCTTGATCAGCGTCAACAGCCAAGACGATATAGTCATGTCCGTATGAACAGCTAGATCTCAGAGACTATAAGAGATAGAGCAACAAATTTTTCGCGACAGTATGTCTTTTTGTTGCACGCAGATCAAGTTTGTTTTTGATTTTGGCCACGCCCCCTCCCGCCCCCGTAAATCGAATAAAACCGAATTGCGAGCGTCGTTTTAAACCTAGAACGTTCAATTTTGGTACGCACAATACTAATCACCATCTTAATGATCTCTGCGAATTTGGTTACAATTGGATAAAAAACACAGAAGTTATTAAGATATTACTTTTATAAGGCGTTACCACGTGCAGCTGCACCTAGTTAGTTGCTATGACACTCCGCGACATAATAATGGTGTTCAATAAACCAACTAAAGTGCCGCCAAGCTAATAATTTCGAAAAAAGAAAATTTTGATATATTATTTTGCTATTTTTTAGTATATATTTTTTTTTAGTATTTTTTCAGTATATTTTTGAAAAATATAATATTTGGATGGTAAAATTGGGCGGCGGGTATCTCACAGTCGAGCAAACTCGACTGTAGCTTTCTTACTTGTTTTCTTTAAAATTTGAAAATTTAGTCTTGTATCTATAGACGAGTTTTAATAATACTATATATATTAGTATTTGACTAAAATTTACCCAGCTGTTTTTCTTGGGGATATTAAATTTTCTTGAGAGATCAAAACTGATGGGCTTAAGGTCCGACAACGAGACATCATAGGTTACCATCCACCTAGCAAAATAATTTACTAAGGGTTTGCTAACAAGGGTGAGTCCAGGATCTTTTCCCTGATTTCATTAAAAAAAGCCTAGCTTACACATATTAGCTATGTTTATTGATGTTACTGCTTCCCCAGATAGTGTGATAGGTATTGGCATCACAACCTATCATAGCCGCCTTGTTGTTGTCGTCTTTATCTCCTGTCGTCTTAATCTCCTGGGAAATAGGCAGAGACTATCCTTTTTGCCCTTATTTCATCTGATGTAGCTACCATAGACGTTGCAACTAAATCTCTAAGGATAAAGTTAGTTAGTGGGAAGTGCCTGGCAGTGCTGTTTACCAAAATATCAGTGATGGGGAACCCTCCTGTTCGGAAGATTCTCCACGGACTTAGCCATCATCCAACCAAGCCTCCCTGACAAGAGCGATGTTGGTTTGGTCTTTGGAAACATCCCTGCACAAGGTTGCTGGCGCGCCTTTGACGTGATGCACATTAACGGCGCTCATTGTCTCTCGGACTGATTTCAGGAGAAGGCCCGCCTTGCCACTCTGAGCGTAATTTTCCCGGACTCCCACTGGCTGCCGGGAAGTGACACTCGGGGTTAGTCGCCCAATGACACCACCGCCGGGAGACGCCCTCAGTAGCATTACTGCCCACTGGAGCTGACAGCAACGGTTCCGTTCGGTCCTCTGGCTTGCGCTGCATTCCTAATAGTCGGAGGAGCCCTACGCTGACAACAGTCATTGAATACAAAAGATCATATGTGGGCACCGATGTTATAGCCAGAGTGAGGGCGGCACTATCCTTAGAAGCAGTGGTAAGAGAATGGTTGATGAATTGGATCTGGCATTTAGTGACTCAGCATTATTTAGAATGAGTTTGGCTCTTTTAAAGTAGTCTAACTATCGCGTCCTGTTACACATTGTACAGAGCATATGGTGTGTTCGCACTATTGGGCGAGTAACCTCTTATAAGGTAAGCTCGCAGGAGTCTGCTTCTTTTAGGTGACTAATAATCTCCCTGATCCACTCAGCAGCACTACCATTTTCAAACAAGCATCAATCACTCGTTTCGTGGCACACAGTCTTCGAAAACTGAATTAACGGTCGTCGTAGCATACAGCAATATATCCATAAGGGTCGCCACCTCTAGCGCGGCCAATTGTTTTGTTGCGAAATGTAGCCTAGTTATACGCTGCTTGCCACTTAGCTGTAAAATGGCTTTGTGGACTCCATATGAGTCTCTTTAGGTTTCTTTGATAGGATGTTATTTGTTCTCTTTTATTAGAGCGCCTGCATCTGTTAGACCAGACCTGCAAGGTGACAGATACATCGTCAGCAAGACTGATCAGATGTCATCACCTCAGTTGTCCGCTGTATATCCAAATAGCTTGTCGAACATATAGCACCCTCCAGCCCAATGTCCAAAGAGTGTGGTGGAGGTACTGGATCCTTCAGTGCCGCAGGGTCAAAACCTGAGCAATTGGAGTTGGTGGCCAGCAGGTTTGTGGTCAGCCTTCAAAGTTTTGCCCATGAATAATGTTTTTAAAGTTGCATGAAACTGATTATTTAATATGTTCGACTGATATTTGATCCCATGAGTAGACGGGAAGTCAAAATCATTCACAGCATAGCCCGTTTACCCGGGCATGAATCCACCGCTATATGTTGTTTTACCATGGATTGGGGTAACTTTATATAGTTACTCTGCCCGACTACAATTAGTCTTCCAACCGCCTTCGCGTGGAAAGTATTGATGCGCTTTTGACAGTAGGTTGCAAGGACGGCGCGTACCGACGTATTTGGTATCTTGACTGAAGTGAGGTTAAATTTCAGTTTAGCATTTGCCAGCTGTAGTTTTTGTGGGTGCTGTAATTTACGATTCTGCAAGTCATAAAGTTTACCAAATATGTGGAGACGTTATTGGAACCGAGCTGTGTTCGACGGTGTTAATGCGCGCCTTGCTGCTTTTAAGGCGTTATTTAAAGTGCTAATACACATAGAATTACGTATGAAACAGGCACATTGATAGGAAATGAATCAAAGCCTTCATATCATAAAATAAATGAAGGGTTTGTGGCAAAGCCAATGGCATTTCGTCTACTTCAAGTTCAAGTGAAGCGTTAACAAATTCGTTTAATGGCTCGTATAATGTATATTTATGATGTATTAAATATTTCCACAAAGTTAATTATGTAGAACGTAAGGCAAACATTAATTAAAAAGCTGGTGTGCCGCATATTTACCAGTCTCCCGGCCTGATTGCCTGACTGATTGACTGAGCGACGTTCTGCCATGACTGCATGACGAAATAACTGACCTCCTAACGACCAGCTGGGCTTATGACTTATGCTGCGTGTCAATTTGTAGGTGTCTTTTGTATTTGTAGTTGTAATTGTCTTTGTCGTTATGATTGTTACCATGACAACAATGTTCGTGCATTTTAAAGACTGTAGGCCAAGCACTGACAAACGGAAGCGCCGGCAACCGAATGAACGCTATGACAATAAATATTCTTAGCGGGAAATCGTAAAACAAATCAAAAGTTATCAAAAAGTGCACTTTGCTCTAATTCCTTAGCGTTTTGTTTTTGGGGATCGTTTTGAAAAGTCCCATGCCAAATACATGTTTTGTTTTTGCCGACTTCAGCTATAGCTCTTTCCCCGTTTTAAGTGGTCGCTTTATGACAAGTCATGCCATTGCCTTAGACATCCAACCGCCAGAGCCCAGAAAGAAGACAGGTAGAAAAACAATGACTCCAGCTGAGTAGCAACAGCAACGTAGCAACAACAATTGTGCAACCAAACTTATTAATGAACGTTATAGCTATGGCGACATAAAATAGCAACAGCCAGCAAAAATTACAACCCAAGGGGAAACAACAAATAACAGCAGCAAAATTTATGACAATAGACCCAAATAAAGTCGGTACCGACTAAAAGTTGTGTCACTTTTCCCTACAGTGTCAAAATTGTCAAAGTTAGTACAAAAAACAGTAAAACAGAAAAAACAACCAACAAAAAAGTCGTGATCTCAAAATCAGGAAACTCTTTTTATAAAGCCAGAGCACCACAAGCAGAACCAATAAAGACTACAACAAAAACAACAACTCTTACAATAATAAATACAACTAACAGCAAAACCATTCATTACCAACGTCCAACAACATCGACCATTGAAGTCCACTGGCTAACAATAATTGCACAGCGGAATCAATTCAAAAAACTATCAGCATTAGTAATGAGATGGATTTATTGTCTAACCAACTGTGATCCCATTTATCTATTTACCCATAAAAAACATACAATCATTTACATATTTAATATTTGAAATATGTATTTGAAAAACCTAATATCACACCAACTTTCAATTCCATTAGATTTCCGTTACAATGCATATTTTCACTCAAGCAAAAAGGTTTTAATAAATTAAAGCAGCTTTTATTCCGAATTACAGTAGTATTTTGTGCTTTGAATAATATTATCAGGTGTTTATCGAACTCAAATTGAATTGCATGAGCATAATTATATTTGCCTAGAAGGGTATTATAACTTTGTGCCAATGTACGTAAGAAGTCAGAAAACATCTCCGACCCCATTAAGTATTTATTCTTGATCAGCGTCAACAGCCGAGATGTCCTTATGTCTGTCCATCTGCCTGTCTGTATGAAATTCTGGTGTTCAGAGATTATAACAGCTACATCATTTAAATTTGGTGATATTACAAAATAATATAGACACTGTTAGAGCTTTGTTTTAGAATTTGACCACGCTCATTTCCGCTCCTGAAAATCCAAAATAAAATCAAATTTAAATCATGTTTTTCAAGCTAGAGTGTTGATTTTTAAACCACAATAGTTTGTCGAATAAACAAGTAGGAAAGCTACTGTCGAGTTTGCTCGACTGTGAGATACCCGCCACCCAATTATACCATCAAAATATTATATTTTTCAAAAATATACTGAAAATATACTAAAAATATACTAAAATTATACCAAAATAATATACCAAAATTTTCTTTGTTCGAAATTATTAGCTTGGCGGCACTTAAGTTGGTTTATTGAACACCATTATTGTGTCACGGAGTGTTATAGCAATTAACTAGGTGCAGCTGCACGTGGTAACGCCTTATAAAAGTAATTTCTTAATAACTTCTGTGTTTTTTATCCGATTGTAACCAAATTCACAGAGATTATTAAGATAGTGATTAGTTATGTGCGTACCAAAATTTAATATTCTAGGATTAAAATGACGCCTGTAATTCGGTTTTATTAGATTTACGGGGGCAGAAGGGGGCGTGGCAAAAATCAAAAACACACTTGATCTGCGTGCAATAATTACACGCACTATTCCGAGATTGCCCTATCTCTTATAGTCTCTGAGATCTAGGTGCTCATACGGACAGACAGACTGGCAGACGGACATGGCTATATCGTCTCGGCTGCAGTGTTGCCAACATTTTTCAGGAAGAAGCCGCCAGATTGGACAAAAATAAAAGCGAAAAAAAGCTAAAATTCTGTAAAAAAAGCCGAAAAAAAGCGGAGACAATTTTATTTGCTTTTCGTAAAAAAAAACAAGTAAGAAAGCTACAGTCGAGTTTGCTCGACAGTGAGATACCCGCCACCCAATTGTACCATCAAAATATCATATTTACATAATAGTATAAAAATATACTGAAAAAATACTAAAAAAAAATATACTAAAAATACCAAAATAATATATCAAAATTGTCTTTGTTCGAAGCTTGGCGGCACTTTATTTGGTTTATTGAACACCATTATTATGTCGCGGAGTGTCATAGCAACTAACTAGGCAGCACTAGCAGTTGCACGTGGTAACGCCTTATAAAAGTAATATCTTAATAACGTCTGTGTTTTTTTTTCCGATTGTAACCAAATTCGCAGAGATTATTAAGATGGTGATTAGTATTGTGCGTACCAAAATTGAACGTTCTGGGTTTAAAACGACGCTTGCAATTCGGTTTTATTCGATTTACGGGGGCGGGAGGGGGCGTGGCCAAAATCAAAAACAAACTTGATCTGCGTGCAACAATAAGACATACTGTCGCGAAAAATTTGTTGCTCTTTCTCTTATAGTCTCTGAGATCTAGGTGTTCATACGGACGGACAGACGGACAGACGGACATGGCTATATCGTCTCGGCTGTTGACGCTGATCAAGAATATATATACTTTATGGGATCGGAGATGCTTCCTTCTGCCTGTTACATACATTTTCGGTCGGCACAAAGCCATAATACCCTTCTACCCTTTGGGTAGGCGGGTATAAAAAAACACATCTGAATACACAAGAAATATAAAGTATGTTTATTAATACATATTGAAATTTATTAAAATTAAAATTGAGATGCAATTGCTCTTGTAGAACTTTCTTATCGAACTAATTAAAGTCAATTAAAAACAAGTAAGAAAGCTACAGTCGAGTTTGCTCGACTGTGAGATACCCGCCACCCAATTTTACCATCAAAATATTGTATTTATATAATAGCATAAAAATATACTAAAAAAATATACTAAAAATACCAAAATAATATATCAAAATTTTCTTTGTTCGAAGTTATTAGCTTGGCGGCACTTTAGTTGGTTTATTGAACACCATTATTATGTCGCGGAGTGTCATAGCAACTAGCTAGGCAGCACTAGCAGTTGCACGTGGTAACGCCTTATAAAAGTCATATCTTAATAACTTCTGTGTTTTTTATCCAATTGTAACCAAATTCGCAGAGATCATTAAGATGGTGATTAGTATTGTGCGTACCAAAATTGAACGTTCTAGGTTTAAAACGACGCTTGCAATTCGGTTTTATTCGATTTACGGGGGCGGGAGGGGGCGTGGCCAAAATCAAAAACAAACTTGATCTGCGTGCAACAATAAGACATACTGTCGCGAAAAATTTGTTGCTCTATCTCTTATAGTCTCTGAGATCTAGGTGTTCATACGGACAGACGGACAGACGGACAGACGGACAGACGGACATGGCTATATCGTCTCGGCTGTTGACGCTGATCAAGAATATATATACTTTATGGGGTCGGAGATGCTTCCTTCTGCCTGTTACATACATTTTCGGTCGGCACAAAGCCATAATACCCTTCTACCCTTTGGGTAGGCGGGTATAAAAATTTGGTCGATATCAACAATTTCATTTTCCAGAGTTGTATATGATTTTAGAGTTCCTACCATTTTTAAAAACTTGTCTGGTAAGTAATAGTCATAGCAGCATTCATTGACTGTTCGTAGTCCGAATCTGAAAACAAAACACGAAAAATTATATATATTTTCTATTCAGTTATATATTAATTAAAAATATTTAACATTTACCTTATTCTTAAAATAGCATTCAAGCTTTCAATGCTAAGCCGGTTTCTTAATTTTGTTTTTACCAAGTTCATTTGACTGAAAACTCTTTCAACTTCTGCGTTCGACCAATTGAAACGCAAAATTGGCTAGATTCTTGAATCTTTCGTTTCCTCCAGAGTCCCTATATAATTTGACTTCTCGCCAAAATTGTATATTGTCCTCAATCTGTTTCCATTTTACTAAATGTATTTCACAACTTTTTTTCAATTGTTGAAATATTTGGAATATTGAAATGTTTATACCCAAAGGGTAGAAGGGTATTATGGCTTTGTGCCGACCGAAAATGTATGTAACAGGCAGAAGGAAGCATCTCCGACCCCATAAAGTATATATATTCTTGATCAGCGTCAACAGCCGAGACAATATAGCCATGTCCGTCTGTCCGTCTGTCCGTCCGTCCGTCTGTCCGTCTGTCCGTCCGTCCGTCTGTCCGTCTGTATGAACACCTAGATCTCAGAGACTATAAGAGCAACAAATTTTTCGAGACAATATGTCTTGTTGTTGCACGCAGATCAAGTTTATTTTTGATTTTGGCCACGCCCCCTTCCGCCCATGCAAATTGAAAAAAACTGAATTGCAAACGTCGTTTTAAACCTAGAACGTTCAATTTTGGTACGCACAATACTAATCACCATCTTAATGATCTCTGCGAATTTGGTTACAATCGGATAAAAAACACAGAAGTTATTAAGATATTACTTTTATAAGGCGTTACCACGTGCAACTGCTAGTGCTGCCTAGTTAGTTGCTATGACACTCCGCGACATAATAATGGTGTTCAATAAACCAACTAAAGTCCCGCCAAGCTAATAATTTCGAACAAAGAAAATTTTGATATATTATTTTGGTATTTTTAGTATATTTTTTTTTAGTATTTTTTCAGTATATTTTTATACTATTATATAAATATAATATTTTGATGGTAAAATTGGGTGGCGGGTATCTCACAGTCGAGCAAACTCGACAGTAGCTTTCTTATTTGCGAAAGTTAGAGACAAAATTCGAAGATGGGATGGGGTTTATTTAATCCTGCATGATATTATCAAAGTGATTACTTCCATCATTAAATATTCATAAGCAGAAGACATTGTGATGTGCATTAATTGAATTTTTTGTTAAATTGTAACATTTTTAGCCATTATGGATTGTGCTTAGTACTTGTCATCGCTGAGGGGGTGCTAAGAGGGTTTTCACGTTTTACCTTTCTAACGATTTGTAGTTGGGTTCGCCTCGACGAAACTCAAACATCAAATACCATAACCACACAAGCACTGCTGGACAATAACAGTATTAATAAAATGAATTAAATATGATTTTAAATCTTAGCATCCAAATTGAATATAAAATGAGGCCTATATTTTTAAATGGCCGCGGTTGCAAGCCACAAAACTTTAAAAAATTCTTTATAAAAAAAGATGAAATAATTTAAAATAATTCATACTTTTTTCTTCTTCTGTCTTGTTCATTACAGGTAAGCAGAGTTCACCGAAACACTTCTAATGTATAAATTCAAGTAAGTGAATGCTATGATTTTCATAGTAATTAAATTACGCTTACGTTTACTTTCACTGTGTTACGGATATGTCTGAATCTCCCTGGTACAATGAAAACTGAGCATGTGTATAAAGTAATTGTTTAATTTGAAACAGAGATTACAACAGTTTACTTTAATATTTATTATACTTCTAAAAGACTTTAAGAAGTAACAAACCGAGTCTTGTATTTCCATCCGTTAATAGTTATAATCTCATATATACAATAAACTTATTTGAGAGTTAAACTTTCACTAAATAAAATGTAACACTTAAAAGTTGTGTATTAATTAATTGCTTTATATTAGAATTTAAAGTTAAAAAATTTTATTAACGAATACGAATTTATTAATAAAAATTTTTAAAAATATCTCGTATGTACCCATAATACATAAAGATTAATGCAAATTCCAAAAATTGACTGTTTGTGTTTATCAAAAAAAAATGTAAATGATAATGCAATTCAAAAATCAAACCAAAATGTTTATCAAAATATTTGTTCAGTTCATTATGATTGTTCAAATTTTAGTATAAATAAAAATTTAAGTTTTATTGATATTGCTAGTGCTCTTAGAAATGGTACTGCAATTAGCTAAGATGATGATAATGAATATACTGACTTAAAAAAAAAACCCAAAGAAGTCGCAATTTTTAAGTCAAGTTTAAAAATATTTCAAAGTTTAAGTGCAACTGTAATTGGACATCCATTGCAAAACAAACACATTTTTTTTTAGAATCATACTTTGTGTAAAAATACTTGGAATTTTGCATTGACGTTAAGTTACATGAAAATATATTTTCACTATAAATAATGCAATTCTAGTTACACTAATTGCTAATAAAAATGTCTTTTACAACTGTATTTGCAATAAATTGAACTCTGCGCATATAACTCAACTGTTCCTTGATATTTTAAGAACACACATACAAAACTCTAGTGATGCACACTTATACACACTTTCGTTCACCCGGAGACAGAGTGACGTCTTATGTGGAACACGTAGGTATGCTGTAGTTTCGGCTTCCTGACGGTCATGGACATAGACACAAAAGGACGTTACAAAAACATTATACCCATATTCATACATGCGACTGCTTAGGAGCAGATGCAGTCCCTTCAACAGTAATCCCAAACACGTAAAATAGTTTTGATGACTATTTAATAAAAATGCTATCTATGTATTTTCCTTTGGTATTCCATATGTGCCAGCTCCCTCGATCCACCATCGACGTTGCGCCTATCCCTGTTGCCTTGTGCTCGTTTTGTCATTTATTATGTTAGACCCACCCGAGCCATGACCACCTGCCAGTTAGCTCTTTGCCTCTGGGACTCTGCGGCAATACTCTTCAGCACAATGCGTCAAAGCTGGAAAGTGAAAAATCCCAAACGGAAATACATTCATTTGCTTGTTTTAGTTTTCCAATTCCATCGCCGGAGGTTTTCATCATCTTAGCACATTTGCCGAAAGTGTTGGAGGCAACCAACTGGTCACGGGCGTTGACGTGGAGCAACTGCTAATTCTTGTTGTTTCTGTTGCTTCGTGCCGCAGTCACGTTTAAAATATAAAAGTTAGATTTATGACTCTTCGGGTTATAAAATGTCTTTAGATTGATTCGCCTCACATGGTGACAGTTTTTCGTTTTTCATTCAGTTTAATGCAGCCCCAAAGTCTCTGCAAATGTACCGCCTCTCTATTGCTCGCTCTCGCTCTGGGATTGTAAGAATAAGTGCATTTGTTTGCGAGCTTGCGTATTTCCTATCATGAATATGCCTACTGTTGGAACCCGACATCCAAGTAATGGGCACCATGTGCAGACAATCAATTTTTAGGTTGTTTATAAGTTGAACTGCGTTGGTTTCCGCCTTCTTCGCTCTCTTTCTATCTGCCATTTTTTGCCTTTTTCCCTTTGGCTTTTACTCTGGGGATTTTTAAATACCAGCTTTATCCTTTCATTACTTAGTTCTCTTGTTGAGTCCCTCAAGCTCCGTAATTGTATTGCATATCAATTTCGCACCACGTATAATTTGACAAATTGTGTCGCATCAGCCACATTGACACAAATAATCTGAGCACATACACATACAAACATATATACTAATACTTATACAATGACACACAGACACAGTGTGAGTGTAAAACAGACAGCGCACCACAATTGAAATGAGTGCATTTATTTTTCATTCGCTCGTTCGTTGATTGGTTCATTACCATTTTCGCGTTATCAAAGGCAATTTTTAATTAGTCAGTGCTGATTGATGGTGCTGATAAAGAAATGTCATGACAGCATTTGAATTTCCGTTTTCCATCTATACAATACGCTTACATTGCAAATGCGCGCACAAAATGGCCAAATTGGAAAAGCGGGAAAAATTACGAAATATGGGAAAATGGAACGCGTTCATCAAAGTGTTGTCCAGGACCACATTGGCTGACAAAGAGGAAGTTGGAAGCTGCGCAGCAATGATTATAAGGTATGAGTCTCCAGGGGGTTGTGATGTTTCGCGATGTACTATAGAATAGGTTAGTTCTAGGTTTACCAACCGCTGCATACATTGCGGCAATGTTGATTGGGGTTGCGCTGCTTGGAATGACTACTTGCAGATTTCAAGCGCTAATTACGTGATCATTAATTGCGCTAATTATTTTTCATTTTATGCGCTTCGTTTTTATACACAACATCAACTTCAACCCTATCTCACATAGCTGCCTTTCTCATCATTTCATTTATCATGCACTTCCATTGGCATGCACCTCTTCACTTTTTATACCCGCCTACCCAAAGAGTAGAAGGGCATTATGGCTTTGTGCCGACCGAAAATGTATGTAACAGGCAGAAGGAAGCATCTCCGACCCCATAAAGTATATACATATATTCTTGATCAGCGTCAACAGCCGAGACGATATAGCCATGTCCGTCTGTCCGTCTGTATGTCCGTATGAACACCTAGATCTCAGAGACTATAAGAGATAGAGCAACAAATTTTTCGCGACAGTATGTCTTATTATTGTACGCAGATCAAGTTTGTTTTAGATTTTTGCCACGCCCCCTTCCTCTAAAAATTTGGTTACAATCGGAAAAAAAATACAGAAGTTACTATTATAAGGCGTAATCACGTGCAGCTGCACCTAGTTAGTTGCTATGAGATAATAATGGTGTTCAATAAACCAACTAAAGTGCCGCCAAGCTAATATTTTCGAACAAAGAAAATGTTTGTATATTATTTTGGTCTACTTTTAGTATATTTTTTAAAGTATATTTTCAGTATATTTTTGAAAAATATAATATTTCGCTGGTAAAATTGGGTGGCGGGTATCTCACAGTCGAGCAAACTCGACCGTAGCTTTCTTACTTGTTTTCTTATGAAAATGCGCGTTAGATAATTTTCCTGGCTACTTGCACTATTCGCAATTATTTCATTACGTGGGTCCTCAAAGTTGAAGTTGGAGTTGGAGTTAAATGGCAATGCAGAAGGATGGGTGGTGAAGCGACTCCGCGCCGCTTATAAACTTCAAGTGACCGACATTTTATGTCGTCGTTGTCGACCAGTAATGAAAATGGTTGAAACTGTGCAAACAGAAGACGAAAACATTGAATGAGAACATCGCTGGGGTATTTATTGGGTGACTTATGTAACGAAAAAAGAAGAGAGTTTTGCTTGTTGACGTCACTGATAATTTGATGAAAATTGCGCTGTTCTATATCATGCAAATTGAAACTTTTATCAACAGCAACCGCCGGCTGTTAATTTTTCAACCGAATTAATTTTCCGTTTTTATAGCCGCGTACCCAAAGGGTAGCAGAGTATTATAACTTTTTGCCATCCGAAAATGTATGTAACAGGCGCAAGGAGACATCTCAGACCCTGCAAAGTATTATATACAATATATGTACATATATGCTTGATCAGCATCAATAACCGAGAAAACATGGCCATGTCCGTCAGTTCATCTGTCCGTCCGTCTGTATGAATACCCAGCTCTCAGAGGTTGTAAGAGCTCGAGCAACCAAGTTCGTCAATAATATGTCTTAATTTTGTAAGTAAATCAGGTTTATTTTAAATTTTTCAGCGTGAAAGTGCGGGTATATTAAAGTTGAGCATACTTGGCTGTTGTTTTATTACTTTATTAATTTTTAATGGCTGTTTGCTTAAAAGATTGTTAAATGGTGTTTTTGAATGAAATTTTTTAATGGTATTCGTAGTTGGCTTTTCAATTTATTCAGCTGGGGCGAAAAAGTT
This sequence comes from Drosophila pruinosa, assembly GCA_018150935.1. Taxonomy (NCBI): domain Eukaryota; kingdom Metazoa; phylum Arthropoda; class Insecta; order Diptera; family Drosophilidae; genus Drosophila; species Drosophila pruinosa. The sequence continues at coordinate 1,165,224 of JAECWR010000081.1, forward strand.
TTTAACTTGCCCGAAATGACTGACACTCTATGGTTCACTCGTGCTCTCTTTTTCTTTTTATGTAGTTTTACGCATTTTGAACGGCTTGCACAAAACTTCAAAATACTCAATCAAAAATGTTTGTCAGACAGCAAAACCAGAGAAACCGATGGCATGGGCGAGAGCAAGGAAAATAGAAAAAAAAATCCGACTTCATTTTGCAGTTTTCTGGCCACAAAAGATGAAAGCAAATATGGTGGCGCATGATGACACAACGCGCCCCCAAAAGTAGTCAGTGTGCTACAGATTTGCCCTTTCCATTTATCCCCAAGGGGGATGCGGTATTACCCCATGCGGGCGGCCATTAGCAGTTGTTGCGGAACGCAAAGGCTGATTATGATTTATGCTACAACAGTTAAACTGTGGACTGTTGCTAAAAGGGATTATGCTTGCAGATACATATAGAGGAGGGCGTCTAGGACGGCGGCGAGAAACATAATCTGAGCTATTTTTAAAGCCCGGCAAAAGAGCAGACAATGCTTGCAAAGTATCCTGGACGGCGGCACGTATCTGATTTATGCCATCTAACAAAATGCAAACAACAACAAAAGACCAGCACAAAACTTCTCACAGATGTCCAAGTGCGTCATGTGTATGAGATGCGATTATGTGTGTGTATATGTAGTTATTTGAGTGTTGCGTGATTTTGGTATCTACAAAATGTTTTTCTGTCAAGTTCGTTGTTCATGAATTGTATCCTTCAAGAGTTTTTGAGCAAAACGCTTATTGTCTGGGACAAGAATCACGAAGGGAGGCCTACTGATGGCCCTAAATAGCCAGGTATCATTGTTTACGAGGGTCGTTTGATAAGTCCGTGACTTTTTGAATAAAATATATTTTTTTCGTCAAAGAAGCGTTTTATTTCTCAACATAATCTCCTTTTAGCTCTATACATTTAGTCCAGCGTTTTTCCAATTTTTTTTATTCCTTCCAAATAATAGGTTTTCTCAAGGCCCTCAAAATAGTCGTTTGTTTCTGTGATGACCTCTTCATTTGACCCGAATCTCTTACCGCCGAGCCATTTCTTCATGTTTGGAAACAAAAAATAGTCACAGGGGGCTAAATCTGGAGAATATGCTGGATGGGGTAGCAGTTCGTAGCCCAATTTATGAAATTTTGCCATGCTGACTCACACGTGTGCACCCGTGCATTGTCCTGATGGAACAGCACTTTTTTTCGCCAAATGCGGTCGTTTCTGCTTCAAATCAATATCGAATCTGTCCAAAAGCTCTGAATAATATTCGCCGGTGATCGTTTTACCCTTTTCAAGGTAATCGATGTGAATGATACCTTGTGCATCCCAAAAAACTGTGGCCATGACCTTGTTGGCCGACAGACCCACCTTGGCCTTCTTTGGTGCACGTTCACCCGGAGAAACCCACTGTCTTGATTGTTCTTTGGTCTCTGGTGTGGTGTGGTGGATCCATGTTTCGTCTACGGTAACGAAACGGCGCAAAAATTCGTTTGGATTGCGGTTGAACATCGCCAAACACTCCTTTGAAATGGTCACACGGTTGCGCTTATGGTCGTGTGTGAGCAATCGCGGCACCCATCGCGCGGAAAGCTTTTTCATGTCCAAATATTCATGTAAAATGTGATGTACCCGTTCAGTTGAGATGCCTACAGCCTCAGCTACCTCACGCACTTTCATTCTCCGATCATCCAATATCATTCCATGGATTTTGTCGACGATTTCTGGCATGACGACCTCTTTTGGGCGACCTGAACGTTCGGCATCACTTGTACTGGTACGACCACAACGGAACTCAGTAAACCATTTCTTAACCATTGAAATTGATGGTGCAGAGTCCCCATAATATTTATCAAGTCTTTCCTTGGTTTCGGTGATGGATTTTTACGCAAAAAATAATGCTTAATTAGCACACGAAATTCACTTTTTTCCATTTTCGTTAAAATTCACGAGATCGTCTGCTTTCAATGCCTATAAAACGCAAACCAAAAAACGCAGCTTTCTCAAAATTTTACAGTCAGCTGTTAATCGATAACTGCTGACAGGAGCAGTGTTGTATTTAGAGCAGGTGCGCGGCAAATACAAAAAGTCACGGACTTATCAAACGACCCTAGTATCTATGTATAGTCTCTTCATTAGGGTATGTGTTCTGTTTCAACATTAAATACATATTATATAAATAAAACAATATATGAATTTAACAAGCATTCAGATTAACCATTGCAATATAATATTTTTCGAGAAAAAATAGCATAAAAGTATTTCTCCATAAAAGTATTTCTTGATTAACTTCTGTGTTTATTGTCGGATTTATTTCATAAATAACTAAGACGGCGACTATTGCGTATAACAACAAGTAAGAAAGCTACTGTCGAGTTTGATCGACTGTGAGATACCCGCCACCCACTTTTACCTTCAAAATATTATATTTTTCAAAAATATACTAAAAATACTAAAGAATATACTAAAAAATACCAAAATAATATATAAAAATTCTCATTGCCGTGCCCCATAGCTGTGAACCATAGGTCCAGATAGGTTTCAGTGCAGAATTGTAGAGTAAGACCTTGTGGTCTAGCCTGAGCGGAGAACCAGCTTTGATGAGCCAGTGTAAGTTGTTGGCTTTGAGTTTAAGATGAGTTATTTTCACTTCTCAATGTCTATGAGGTGCAATGCCAGCTGTGCTGTAGATTGGATTGGGGAATGTCGACTGTATAGATGAGGTATAAAGTAGGCCCAAGAACGCTGCCTTGGGGAACTCCAGCCTCAATTTTATGATCTGTGGAAGTGGCAGTGTTGCATTTGGATTTCGCGAAATCCAAATTGATGGGCTGGGATTATGTTGTGTGCTCTAAGATGAAGATTAAGTCGGATCAGCAGGCATTTTTCGAATAGTTTCGAAATACATGAGAGTAGACTTATTGGTCTGTAAGATGAAGAGACTGTGTGGTCCTTACCAGGCTTTGGAATCATTATGACGATCGTTGTGGAAAGTAACCAAGTTTGGTGATGACATTAAAGAGCTGGGTTATGTAGCGAACTGCAGGATGTGGCAGCTCGATGATCATTTCCGGTGTTATAAGGTCGTAGCCAGGCGATTTTTTCAGGCTGAGATTGTCTTTAATTATTTTAGTTACATCGTTTGGACGAAACACAATTGGGGTGTGTTGCTGGTGGCAGTTTACGGGTGGGGACGGCAGCGCGAATGTGCTAGTAGCCGAGAATACATTTTGTAGGTGAGCTCCAAATGTGGTGGCTCTGTCTGCATCACTACGGGCCCAGCCGCCTGAGGAATTCCTTAACGGCAAAACGGTTTCAGTCGGTGGGCGAAGAGTTGAGTGGGCTCTCCACAGTGACTTATGTTTTGCGCCTGTTGGTGAAAGTTGCTCTATATATCGGCACTGAGCGTCTTCCTCCTCTTGTTTCAGAGCGTTGGCCAGTTTCCGTGTGGTTATTTTTAGCTTTTGTTTTGCAGATGGGGATCTGGAAGATTGCCATTCTCCACGTAAGCGCCTTTTTATGTGGACGAGTTGCTCGATTTGAACGTTGGTCTTATTCGGATTAGTTGTAACGCTCGTGATTTTAGGTGTTGCAGTAAGAGCTGCTGCAGTAAGAATGGATTCAAGTGTACCTGTGCAGCTCTCTATGCCAGATTCAGGGTTGAGTTTTGGGTTTAGCTCAATGTGAGAACTTATATATTTTTTATACCTGAGCCAGTTTGTTTTGTGTTAAGTCAATCTATAAGCTGATTTCATGTTTTCTGCGTACCGGCGGAGATGAATTAGTACAGGCGAATGATCAGATGACAGATCTGGCAGACATTCAGCTTTAACCAAACTGCGAGAAATATTTTTCGTAACTGCGAAGTCGATTAAGTCAGGCAGCTTATTGAGGTCTGATGGCCAGTATGTAGGACTCCCAGGAGAAACATGATCAAGTTTATTAGTGGCTTTTATTATAGTCTTATAAAGCTGTTTCCTTTTGGATTCACAAGACTCGATCCCCAGTGAGTATGTTTAGCATTGTAGTCGCCTGCTGCAATGAAGTGTGGCCCTAGTGCTTGGAAGAAATCCAGTATACGGCCGCTTATGTGAGATGATTGTTGTCCTCCAGCTGTAAGTTGATGGATGTGGCCTGAAGATGGTTTTCAGCAAACTCTTTGTAAAAGTGGTGTTTCATACGGTTCCTTATGAGTATGCCGGTGCTTACCATCGGGGTGATTTGTACTATAGAAGTGGTAGTCTCTCATTTGAAAATTGTAGTTGCTTGTAAGATGAGTTTCCAAAAGAAGCATTACGTCGATATGCTTCTCATGTAGGAATTGAGCTAGCTCAAGTTTGCGCTGTGAAACGCCATTGGCGTTCCACGTAGCTATGCGTAAGGTAGCCATTATTTATTTTGATTGTTGGGATACAAGCATTTGTATCAAAAGGTTTTGATTACGCATCATGTCTTGAATGGTGGTTCGCATAAATGTAATAAACTCCATCATGCTCTGTTGTAAGGCTTGTATCATAACTTCAGTTTTTGTTTCTTTCTACTCAGATGGCCTATAGTTTTGTTGAGTGTCCAATTTTTTGTGCACTTCATGTGGGATTTGGGAATTTTGGGTTGGAGGCGGCATGCCTGATTTTAAAACGTTGGCAAATGTTATCTGGTTAGTGGTGAGTATAGGCCACGGAACGGAACTTGCTGCTTTCGAAAAAAGTACTTCAGGATTTGTTTCCGATGGTGTCAGCGTAGCTGTTCTTTGGTGTGCCCGCGCCGTGTTCATTCTTTTGTGAAGATGGCTTTTCAGCTCTTTGTAGATTGGACAGCGTCTGTAGTTTGCTGTGTGATTACCCCCACAGTTACCACACTTTTTCTCGCTTGCATTTTCTTTATTAGTTTGACAGTGTGTAGATTTGTGGAGATCTCCACAGACTACGCACACCGGGCGAAGTGTGCAATACGACCTCGTGTGGCCGTATTCTTGCCAGTTCGTACATTGTACATGAGCGTTACGTTTATACGGCTCTTCTACTGTAATCCTACGGTGCATAAATTGGGTGAACGTCGTTTTTTTTTAAGATGCCTGTTTTCTTGTTCAAGCTCAATCTTAAAGAAAGGTTGCGGTGGCCTGTTTCTGTTTTTGATATTGAACACGCTTTTGGCGCAAAATCGCTTTTCCTTTAGCGCCTCAGTTATCTTTTCGGGCTTAACATCAGACTCAATGCCCTTCAGAACTACTTGTAGGCCCTTGCTGCTTTTAAGCTGATAGGTATAGAAGCATATTTTTTGTGCAGTAAGATAGTTTGTGACTTTTCTGTAGTTGTCCTAAGTTTTCGTTTGAAGTTTGATTTCATTAATAGCACCTCGTACGAGGGGAATTATATAAAAGCTATATTTTCCAATAAGGCCAAACAGAGTATTTACCAGACCGCTTGTGCTCTTCTCGCGGATGTAAATTAGGGGAGGCTTTATTTTCTTCGGTTCGTTGTCGACGGATCCCAGTGGCACGTCCTCAGCGGTATCTGCCAGCAAAGTGAATCTGTTGGAATTTGCGGGGGCTGCATTGATGATCAGGGTAGAATGGTCGCGTATATTTTTCGGCTTGTTTTCTGCATCGGAATTTTTTGGGCTAAGCATTCGCTTTATTGTAATGTCTATTCGAGTCTGCAAGGTCGACCCAATTTTTTTGTTTTGCTGGTAGTGCAGCAGTACCGTTTGGTGCTTGCGCTTTTGTTTTCGCTGACTCAGTGAGAGCGTGAGCGGGTGCAACCGACGACGAAGTAGAGCGGGCTGTCGATATTACTCCAGCAGTTGTTGTTGGAGGTAGCGGAGTTTGTGTCGGATCTAGAAGTGCGGGAGAGCAAGAGCGCGCTCTTTCTTGATTTGTTGGTAAAAGAAGGTTTGTTGGGCTATGGGTTATTGACCTCTCGTTGTCTACGTTTGCAGTTGACGGGGAGACACAAGAAAAATACGCGTTGTTACGTTGAATTGAGAGCCGGCGTTCGTCTTGCTCGCGCTGACGCTGAGCGCGAGTGTCGTTCTGACTCACAATTTTTTTATTTAATTATTTTTTTTTTTTTGTTTTTAGATAAAGAATCACAGTAAATATTTGAGCGATCTTGCATCGTACAGAGCATCTCTTTCGCTTTCGGATTATCTATTTATCGTATGTTATTAACCGTTCACTTCACTCAAATCAACCGATTTTATGTGGAACTCAATAAAACACGTCTTGACTCAATGAACGGTGAAGATGCGAAGTTCAAGTTAACGCAGTCTTTGGCACTACGTTCGTTAAAGCCCTTCGGGTTCGCTTTGGTTCCTTGGTACGGAGATCATTCCCTCGAACTGATGATTCAGCTTGGAGAATAGAGATGAAGTAGGATGCAGAACTTCCAGTGCTGTAAACGAAGGAAACGATCGGTTGTGGGTTGCAGTCAATATGTTTATTTAATATCTTAATCGAGACGTTATTAAAGTTTGCAAATAGTACTACTGTTGTTCTTCCAAGTCCAAGCTAGAGTTGGTTTTTTGAACACCATTATTATGTCACGGAGTGTCATAGCAACTAACTAGGTGCAGCTGCACGTGGTAACGCCTTATAAAAGTAATTTCTTAATAACTTCTGTGTTTTTTATCCGATTGTAACCAAAGTTTCAAAGATCATTGAGATAGTGATTAGTATCTCACTCTATATGATTCCATTCTTGATCAGCGTCAACAGCCAAAACGATATAGTCATGCCTGTCTATGCGTATACCTATCTAGCTATTGTAAAGTCGATACTGAATCAAGTGTATTTTAAAATTTTGCCATTGCCCCTTCCGCTCCCATAAATCGTAAAAAAACTGATTGTAAGCTAAGCGTAGGCAGAATTAGGCATAAAGTATGTACATATATATTTGGCTAGCAACAACAATCGAGTCTATTTTGCCCTGTAAGGTCTGGATAGATTTGAGTAACCTAAAAATTGGCGCTACCTAAGCTGCTGCACCAAAAACAGCCACAGAAAAACTATTGGGAGATAGCAATGGGTATTCAGATACAGTCTTAGCGTTTTCTGCACATTTATCTGCAAACAAAAAGGTTAAGGTCGAAGTAACCCAAGTTGAATATTACTATTACTTTTTAAAGCAACAGCGCCATCAACAACAACAATAACCTGAGCAACAGCAGCGTCGGCAGCAGTAATGGCACCATAAGAGACAGCAGCTGCATTTGCTTTTATTTAATATGCAACTAATGATATTAATGCGCAATAATTTTGTTGAATTTATGATGCCTGCATCTGCTAGTCGGCTTTCTGGAACTTCTGTTTTATTTTATAGCTCCAACGGCTAAGTTATGGTCGTCCACTAAATAAGCAGAGTGCATCGCAGGTTTTGCAATATTTTCAAGTGTTCTATAGCAAAATAAAGATTCTGCAAACAAAATATTCATTTTTCCGATATTTAAGATATTTATTCGAAAGAATGAAGTTGAAATTGAATTAAGTTAATTGAAAATGTTATTAAATTTTTTTAAACATTTTTATTAGTGGAGAATCCATATAGCAAATAACGTATCTTAAAAGAACAGGAAAAGGCAAATATTTACAAAACCAAACCTCACTGCACACATGAGGATTTGTGTTATTAACCTCATATCGACATATATCGCTTATATATCGCTTGAAATTGAGCCCTAATAAGTATGCTTTAAATTTGATATGTTGAAAATTTAATTCCTTGTCATATTGAAGGGTACTTAACAGCATTTTCAATATACATAAGATAGATAGCACAACAATTAGATTACATAAGTTTTAGGTCATGGATTTTAAAAAAATCATGACTTCTTACGTTTTGTCCGAATGTGCGTAACAGGCCTCCGTCTGCCTGGCTGCAATCGCATAAATTATATATATTCTTGATCAGCATCAACAGCCGAGTCGATATAGCCCTGTCTATCTGTCCGTCTGTCTGTATGAACATCGAGATCTCATAGACTATAAAAGCTAGAGCTACCAGATTTGTAGACAACACGTAAGAACTTGGGCGGCAGATCAGGTTTACCTTAGATGTTGGCCACGCCCCTTTCCGCTCTCGTAAATCGAAAAAAGCATCATGTTAAAGCTAGAACATTCAGTTTTAGCACACACAATACTAATCATCATCTTAATGATCTCTGAAAATTAGGTTACAATGGACAAAAAACACAGAAATTATTAACGAATTACTTTTATAAGGCGAAATCGGGTGCAGATGCTCCTGTTCAGCTAGTTGTCACTCAGTGACATAATAATGGTGTTCAATAAACATAATGAAGTGCTACCAAGCTAATCATTTAGAACAAAATTAATTTTGATATATATTATGGTATATTTTAGTGTATTTTTTAGTATATTTTTCAGTATATTTTTGAAAAATATAATATTTTGATGGACTCTTTATTATTCTTCCATTCAGTAAAGTTGAGTGACGGGTGTCTCACAGTCAAACAAACTCGACAGTGGCTTTCTTACTTGTTTTACCCAATAATTATTATAATTTTCATAATTTTATAACATTAATTGTTAATTGTTGTGAACAATTTTTACTTTTCATTTGGATATCCATTTAGCTTGGGATTTTTATTTCTTTTGACATGTTCAAGTCAAACTGCACAAAAACCAAGCTATCAGATGGCAAAACATTTTGTATTTTACACTTGCATTTCGCATTCGGTAGCAATAAATAAAATGTTAAACAAGAAATTAAATTGATTTCTCCAAAATGAATGTGCGAATTATATTGTGTGTTCCGGGTATGCTGATGGCCCTATAATATTCGGTACAGTAAACTTTTCCTAAGTAATTGAATGTCTTTTAGACGATTTTTAAAAGCCGATTTAAAACCACATGAAAAAACGGCAATTTGACCCAAAATCTAAAACAAACTGGATCTGCGTGCAACAATACACATAAGACATACTATCCCGAAAATTTAGTTGCTCTAGCTCTTATAGTGTCTGAGATCCAGGTGTTGATACGGACGGACGGACAGACAGACATATCGTATCGGCTGTTGACGCTGACCAAGAATATATATACTATGTGGTCGGAGATGCTACCCGTTATATACATTTTAGGTTGACACAAAGTTATTCTACAATAGAATACCATTTGGTCACTTAGTGATAGTGCAACTGAACCGGTGAAGCTCTACCTGATTACAAGCTTTAAAAGTTTTTCTTAAATATTTTCTGTGTTTATTGTGGGATCGTATCTTAGTTTTCACAGATTATAAATATTGTGACTTATATTATTATATTCCAGAATAGTCGTTCTTGCTTTATGATTACGTTTGGAAACCAAATTTTTCCAATTATTGTGCAGATAATTTGAAAATGGACAAATATAAAAAAAAACAAGTAAGAAAGCTACTGTCGAGTTTGCTCGACTGTGAGATACCCGCCACCCAATTTTACCTTCAAAATATTATATTTATATAATAGTATAAAAAGATCAAGAATATATATATATTTTATGGGGTCGGAGATGCTTCCTTCTGCCTGTTACATACATTTTCGGTCGGCACAAAGCCATAATACCCTTCTACCCTTTGGGTAGGCGGGTATAAAAAGTTATTAAGAACAACTTTAGCAGAAATTGCGGCTAAAATTAAAGCCGAAATTACATCACTTCTATACACCTGCCCCATCTTGAGCTTGGGTCCTAGAACGGAATAAGAATCTCTCTCTTTTTGTGCACTTTAGACCCCTTATTCTTTTTCCGTTTTCCTTCTTACAATCCAAGTGCATGCTTAGTAGAGTGTCTGAAATCATGGATGCTCTACTGATGCACTTCATGATTATAAAGAGAAAACGTGAAACACAATCAGTTTAAATATAAAACCATTACCACTTTAGTTGGAAAATGGATATTGATTCAATTACACCATTTGTATTACTCCATCTGAATCTAAAAGGATGAGCTATATAAGTGTACCCGTACTAGTATCACGGATGGTAAGTTAAAATCGATGTCGTGTTTAATGAAATAACTTTTCATTGCAGCCAAATGCATTTTCTCACTTTCACGTGGGGGCTAAGTTTTTAACGAGCACAATTTCGCTCTATTACTGAGCATCACCCTCATGTCAATTCTAAAGCGGTCTACACATTGTATGTGAGGAACTTCAAAGACTTCTCTCTTCCTCTCTCTCGATCTTCATATCTCTTTACGAGTTGTTGGCATTTTCTGTAGATTTTTATACCTGCCTACCTAAAGGGTAGAAGGGTATTATAACTTTGTGCCGACCGAAAATGTATGTAACAGGCAGAAGGAAGCATCTCCGACCCCATAAAGTATATATATTCTTGATCAGCGTCAAAAGCCGAGACGACATAGCCATGTCCGTCTGTCCGTCCGTATGAACACCTAGATCTCAGAGACTATAAGAGATAGAGCAACAAATTTTTTTTTGGACAGTGTGTCTTATTGTTGCACGCAGATCAAGTTTGCTTTAGATTTTTGCCACGCCCCCTTCCGCCCATGCAAATTGAAAAAAAACCGAATTGCAAGCGTCGTTTTAAAGCTAAAACGTTCAATTTTGGCACGCATAATACTAATCACAATTTTAATGATGTCTAAATTTGGTTACAATTGGATAAAAAACACAGAAGTTATTAAGAAATTACTTTTATAAGACGCAATCACGTGCAGCTGTACCTGGTTGCTATGTCACTCCGTTACATAATAATGGTGTTCAATAAACCAACTAAACTGCCGCCAAGCTAATAATTTCGAATAAAGAAAATGTTGGTATATTATTTTGGTATACTTTTAGTATAATTTTTTAAAGTATATTTTTCAGTATATTTTTAAAAATATTATATTGGGATGGTAAAATTGGGTGCCGGGTATCTCACAGTTGAGCAAACTCGTTTGTAGCTTTTTTACATGTTTTGTTTTTAATTTGGCGCGTTGTGTCTGCTGCTGTTTTTTGTATATCTAATTTCAGCAGCACATTTTATGTTTTTATTGCTTTCATATCGTTTGCGAGTTTCGTCTTGTTATTTATTTATTCATGTCCCTTTGTAACATACACTTACCTACTTGCTGACAGCGACAACACTCACTCTCTCTCTCTTTCTCTGTCCTTCTCTCTATCTTTTGTTCACTCCCCCCTTCCAATCATCTGCCGACCTCATTTTGCACTCATTCTGCCTTGGTTTGCTTTCGTTTGGTTGAATTTCATTTCAAAGCAACTTATCTCCAATGTGGAGTGTAGAATATGTCGATGGTGGCGGGGGACGTTAGATTCGAGATTTGCAACAGAAAATGCTGGAGTCCACGACATCAACTCGAAACAAGTATGAAAGCTACTGTCGAGTGTGCTCGACCGTGATATACCCGCCACCCAATTTTACCATCCAAATATATTTTTCAAAAATATACTGAAAAAATACTTAAAAAATATATGCTAAAAATACCAAAATAATAATTAACATTTTCTTTGTTCGAAATTATTAGCTTGGCGGCACTTTAATTGGTTTATTGGATACCATTATTATGTCACGGAGTGTCACAGCAACTAACTAGGCAGCACTAGCAGTTGCATGTGGTAACGCCTTATAAAAGTAATATCTTAATAACTTCTGTGTTTTTTATCCGATTGTAACCAAATTTGCAGAAATTATTAAGATGGTGATTAGTATTGTGCGTACCAAAATTGAACGTTCTAGGTTTAAGATGACACACGCAATTCAGTTTTTTTCAATTTGCATGGGCGGAAGGGGGCGTGGGCAAAGTCAAAAACAAACTTGATCTGCGTGCAACAATAAGACGTATGTCTTGAAAAATTTGTTGCTCTATCTCTTATAGTCTCTGAGATCTAGGTGTTCATACGGACGGACAGACGGACATGGCTATATCGTCTCGCCTGATCAAGAATATATATACTTTATGGGGTCGGAGATGCTTCCTTCTGCCTGTTACATACATTTTCGGTCGGCACAAAGTTATAATATCCTTCTACCCTTTGGGTAGAAAATGTATGTAACAGACAGAGGGAAGCATCTCGGACCCCATAAAGTATATATATTCTTGATCAGCGTCAACAGCCGAGACGATATTGCCATGTCCGTCTGTCCGTCCGTATGAACACCTAGATCTCAGAGACTATAAGAGATAGAGCAACACATTTTTCGCAACAGTATGTCTTATTGTTGCACGCAGATCATGTTTGTTTTTGATTTTGGCCACACCCCTTTCCGCCCATACAAATTTTGATGCGCACAATACTAATCACCATCTTAATGATCTCTGTGAATTTGGTTACAATCGGATAAAACACACAGAAGTTATTAAGAGATTACTTTTATAAGGCGTTACCACGTATTTTATATTTTGGTATTTTTTAGTATATTTTTTTAGTATTTTTTCAGTATTTGCGAAAAATATAATATTTTGATGGTAAAATTGGGTGGCGGGTATCTTACAGTCGAGCAAACTCGACTGTAGCTTTCTTACTTGTTTAGTATATTTTTTGAAAAATATAATATTTTTATGGTAAAATTGGGTGGCGGGTATCTCACAGTCGAGCAAACTCGACTGTAGCTTTATTACTTGTTTCAATTGATTTTGTCGTCTTTGTGTTGATCTTGCTGCTTTTGATTTGTTTACTTTTTACTTTTGACTGCGTGCGGAGACAGCACCTGCTTATCGACTTTTTATTATGTTATTATGTTTAAATAATTGGTATGGACATAATATATTTAAATTTCAGCATTTTTTTATTGCAAGTTAATATAGGCACATATAAAAGGAGTATTTTGATTTTTAATTACATTCATATTTGTTTAAATATTATGAAAATTGAAGCAATGAACAATATAAAAGAAATGGACATAATAAAATGGAAGTAATATCAGCATACAAGCCGGAAACAACAAAATCGAAATTAGAATAATTTTGAGCAATGAAGCCTCGATTTTCACGCGCGTTCGACAATGCGCTATGGGTAAAAAGCCGGAAATTTTGGCATTTATGTAATTTTTTTTGTGATTGATATTTTAATGCTGCTTTCATTTTTTGATTCCTTAGTAACAAGATAGCAAATAAATAATTTTAGAACATTTTTACGAGTTATCGTTTATTTTTGGAGCGCTTTCAAAGTCAGCTGATTCAGAGGTGCTTTGAATTGTGAAAATTGGCGCAAAAATTTAACAACTTGCAAACTTTGTATTTATTTTTAATTATGGAAAAAGGAAGTCAGAGTATGTAAATTAATCGTTAATACATAGTTTCCGATAATTATGTGTTGTTGTTGAATTGTCCAATGTATTGCTTGTGAGTATTTTTAATTGTTTACTAACAACCGTTCTACGAGTAGTGTTCTGTGGAATATTACTTTTGTTATGGCACAAAGAAGCACCAAGGTCAAAGTTGTATGTTGTTAAGATATATATGTGGAATCAAATGGTATTAATGTTGTTTGCCCCTTTTTGCCTTTTTTGGCGAAACATTATATGTATGTTGTAGGCGTGTATGAGTTCAGCCATGCAGTGCTGCTGGATGTTTGGAGCAACAACAAACGCGATGAAGACGCTGTTAACAGTTATATTTTGGAAAATATAGAAGAGAACTATGTGACTAAAGAGCAAAAGATTACAATTTCAAAGAAAGTGAACCAATTTATTGCTTATGTGAACAAGCACTTAAGGAAATGCAATCGAATGTCGGAGCGATTCAAACGAAATCTTTTATTGTGGCTTGTGTCTAAAATTGTTGTAGTTATTGATAAGCCAGAAATGAAACTATGCAAACCTGGTCGAGCAGTTAACATATGAAGATGCAGGGCCTCAACTTAAAAGAAAATTATCAAATAAGCTGGCTGCAGAACAAGAGCATTCAACACCACTTCTCGTACATGCTGCTTCAATTTCCTCAAAAAAAAACGATGCAGGCAGAAACGGCCTTTGTATTAAAAAAAGCATAAGCAGTGAAAACATACAGGATATAAAAAAGAAAATTGAGACAAATCATCCCATTAAAATAAGTGCTGATAATGCTTTAGTTTTCTTAATTGAAAATTGATTTACAAAGCAGCAATATAATAATATAAAAGCGCTCAATAAGCAGCAAGGATGTGATATTTTCCCTCCTTATTCAAAAGTAGCAGAAGCAAAATTGAAATGCAGGCCATCCGAACTTAAAATTTGTGAAACAAGGGCAGAAGTATCGTTGCAAGATTTCCTAGATCATACAGCTGGCCGCAGACTTCTAATGCAAGAGGAAGTTTTAGATGTTTGCTCAGACACAACAAATTGTACAATATTTGTGAGCTATGGCTTCGATGGATCTACGGGACAAAACACGTACAAACAACGCTTTCAATCAACCGAATGTATCGCCCTAGATCAATCCCTTTTTGTCACTACAATTATACCGTTTAAACTAATAGATGAAATCAACAATCGAGTTATTTGGATAAATTCATCTCCACAATCGGTGAGATTTTGTCGGCCTTTGAAAATTGAGTTTAAAGGAAAGTACTGCCCTTATATTAAAGGAAAAAATAAATTTGGATGTGGCTATAAAAAACCTTAGAACATATTCCTACACTTCCAAAAACCAAATAATAGCAGTTAAATACGAACCTTATATGATATTAATTGATGGTAAAGTTTTGAACGTTATAACCGGAACCAATTCATGCCAATCATGTGTTGTTTCAAACAACAGACTTCAATTCGTCCTCTTTTAATGTAAAATCTGAGAATCTGAAATATGGAGTAAGCTCGCTTCATGCATGGATTCGATTTTTAGAGTTTGTATTAAAAATATCTTATAGAATTTAGTTGAAAAAATGGCGCGTCTACGGAGATGAAAAGCTCAGCCTGTCATTGCGTAAAAAGTTTATCCAAGAAAAGTTGTGGACCGAATTGGGCCTGAATGTTGACTCACCTAAACAAAATAGAAGCGGTAATACCAACGACGGAAATACTGCAAGACGAGCGGTCTCGAACAGCAAGATAATTTCGTCTATTTTAAATTTATACTAAAAAATCATTTACAATTTTTATATAATTTTGATTTCAATTTCTTGTGAGCACATGATTGATGCGGAAAAATTTAAATCTCTATGCCATTCTACTTTTAATTTATACATAGAACAATATTCTTGGTACCCAATGTCCCCAACTGTCCACGAAATATTGGAACATGGATATCAAATTATAAAGCAATTTATTGTTCCTGTTGGTGTCCTTAGAGAAAACGCGTCAGAAGCGCGCAACAAACTTTACAAGAGCGATAGAAAATCTCACGCTAGGAAATGTAGCCGACTAGCAAACATTACAAATGTTTGCAATAGTGCAATGGATTGATCTGATCCTTAGCTTTGAAGTCTTTTTTAAGAGATCGAAGTAAGTTTGGAAAAAAGAAACTCCTCCCAAAAGAAGTAATCGATATTCTTCAAAATCCGGATGCAGAACTTTATAAATCAAGTTATCAATCTAATAATGAAGAAGATGAAGTAAAAATGAAAGACGAATTCAATTGCCTTAATATATTTTTGGAGCACAAAGTTGAAGAATATAAATAAACTTAATAAAAAATAAAAAATTTGTTGACTTTTATCTCATAATAATGGTTTTTGTATCTTGTGTCCTCACTTCGCTCCCACGCCAATCCCTCAGGGAAGACACCTCCGGATCCACCGGTTGAACCACAGACAGATTAACACCCACACGTCCTTCGTCCCCCATCCATCTTCCTTTAAAACCGCTTTCATTTGTATTTAAATACATTTCTCACTTTATTTTCAAGGGTTGTTTTTATGGGTGGAGATGAAGGCGTGGTCAGATCAAAAAATAAATAAAATTCGAAATTCTATTTAAATCCTAATAATACATATAAAAAAATGCAAGTCTCTATCTTTAAAATTGTAAATAATGCCAAAATTTCCGGCTTTTTACCCATAGTGCGATGGTATAATTGAAGAGTTAGATTCCGAGGTTTCAAGTCCGATTGTGCTTGTAAAGAACAAGCAGGAACGGTTACAGTCAAGCTTTGACTGTACGAGGTCATAGATTTTAAGTGTATATCGGGTTTGGAATATTTTCGTCCATATTTTACAACTTAAGCACTTGGTATGGCAGAATAATGTGAAGCATGGGTTCGTCAGCTAGTTCAACAATTGAATGTCCTTTGCGCACGCCCTGCAGCATTTCTGCAGTCTTCGCTTATACACACTACATCTCACAAACAACAGACAGTCATCTCTGTCTCACGCAGCCACTTCACATTAAACGCACGACAACTGCTTATAGTGTCACTCTTTTCTCAAACCGTTGTCGAACCTCATCGAACTACTATGAGTGGAGAAATAACGGAGTAAAGCATACACGTACTCGCCAATATTGATTCAGTTCTACCACTGTTATAAGACTGTTATAACGCTACTTATCAAAACCATTGACCTGACATGTATGTACATACGGAAGTTAGATCATAAAAGAAGATATTCTTGAAACGCAGCGTTTAATAATGTTATAAAATTATGAAAATTATAATAATTATTGGGTAAAACAAGTAAGAAAGCTACTGTCGAGCTTGCTCTACTGTGAGATACCCGTCACTCAATTTTACTGAATGGAAGAATAATAAAGAGCGATCATCGAAATATTATATCTATCAAAAATATACTGGAAAATATTCAAAGAAATATACTAAAAATATACCAAAAATATACCGAAATAAACTTTTTTCAAAATGATTAGCTTGGTGTGCTTGAAGTGCTCTTCATCATTATTATTTAATTATTATTGTGCTTTATTTTCCCTTAAATTTGGTTTTGACACTAAAGCTTATGAAGTAATATATCATTTTATACAGAGTTTAGCATTATTGCGCTTTTCAACTGAATATTTTAAAGATTGTATTCCTAATAATTTTTAAAATATTATATTTACAAGGAAAAATGGGAAGAAAAACCTTGATTTGAAATTTTCTTATAACTAACTTAATAAGCTAACTTAAAAAACTAAACTATACTTAACTATTGTTGCACAGTTGGAACTTCAGCCATACTGTGTACATACATATATGGTGCTAGTATAATATGGTAAATTCAATAATAATTTTAATAATTTGTTTTGACATCTTTGAACTTTTTCAATATGTGTTGGTGCACATTTCCCCCAGATGGAACTTCCATATATGAGAGCCGGCCTAAATATGGTCTTAAAGATTATAAGTTTATTAGCAGTTGATAATTTTGATTTTCGATTAATACATTATCCGGTACATTATCCGAATTATTTTATTTATTTTATCAATTGTAACTCCAATATGATAATGAAAAGTGAGTTTTTTATCAAAATGTATGCCCAGGTATCGAATATTGTTTACCCATTGAACAGGACTATTACATATATGTAGGCAATTATTAGGTATATAACAAGATTTTCTTCTTTTAGCGAAAAAGATGGCACTGGTTTTGTTAGGATTTATTTTAATCTTCCATTTATGATAGTACTTTTCTAGTATATTAATATAATTTTAAATAGTGGTGCTGATTTCGTTATGTAGAATGT
The DNA here is from genome assembly GCA_018150935.1 of Drosophila pruinosa. Lineage (NCBI taxonomy): Eukaryota > Metazoa > Arthropoda > Insecta > Diptera > Drosophilidae > Drosophila > Drosophila pruinosa. Next base: position 1,182,787 of record JAECWR010000081.1, read on the forward strand.
GTAAATGGCTGCATCATCAGCAAATAAAGAAAGCTTACAATCAGATACTTGTGGTATATCATGTGTATATATGTTAAATAGTATTGGCCCTAACACTGAACCCTGTGGGACTCCAGCAAGAATGTGTCGTTGAGTAGACTGATCACCATTAATATCAATGTAAAAAGCACGTTGCTTCAAAAAGTTTTGGATTATTTTTATAAGATATAAAGACGTTTCAATAGTTATTAATTTGTATACTAGTCCCTCATGCCAGACTGTGCCAAATGCAGCTTCAATGTCAAGAGTGACCAACCCCACTGAATGTTTATTTAGCAAGTTATCTTAAATGAAATTCTTGAGTTTCAAACATTGAATCGTGCAATTTAGTTTAGGTCTAAAACCATATTGTATAGAAGGTAATAAATACACTATGTGTGTCCAAAAAATCAACTAAGCGAACTTTAATTAGTTTTTCAAATATTTTTGACAGTCCACATAGTAAACTTATCGGCCTATAACTATCGGGTCTACTGCTAGGTTTACCTGGCTTGGCAATAGGTACAACTTTGGCAACCTTCCATGCATCAGGAAAATAACCTTTGCGCAAACAGAAGTTGAACAGTTGAGACAAGAAACTAATAGCGAAAACAGGGAGATTTTTTAGACAGATGTTGCATATGCCATCAGTACCTTGAGATTTTCTTACCACTAGACCTTTAATAATGTTGGCAATTTCAGTGTTTTCAACTATTCGAATTTGTTGGTTGGGGGTGTTATTGTTTTCAATGGTCTGCAAAGTCGATTTGACTAAATTGATCGTTTCAGTATTGGAGTATATATATGTTAATTTATACTTGTGTTCAAAGGTGTCAGCAAGTATCGTAGCTTTTTCTTTTCCTGTAGTATAACTTGTATCTGCAAGGTGAAGGTAGGGTATAAAATGCTTTCGCTTTTTTAATGCTTTCGTCGTATTCCAGAACGGCTTGCTACATTTGTCTAGTTATGTTATGTGTAAATAACTTTTGCCTGATAATATAGTTAAGTTGGTTACATTTAGCTTTAAATATGGGCAATCTTGTTCTAATACATTTCCTCTGGATTATAGTTCTTATTTTGAACAATTCACAAATGTGTTGGGGAATCTTGTAGCTTCCATATCTTACTTTTTTGTGTGGAACTGATTCTGGGAAGGCGTAATTAACTGCTCCTGTAAATGATTTGGTCAGAAGATCTATTTCGGTAGTTGAAACCGAGGAATTATTGTCTATAGAATTTATGTCCAATAATGTATCTCTGACAATTCCCCTAATTTTGCCTCATTCAGTAAAATTGGTCTGACCTTTTGCGACCCCATAAAGTATATGTGGGGTTTTTATTTAATAGTATGTTGATATGGTTTATTTAATAATGAAAATACACATTTTATTTAAAATGAACATAGGAAGTGGCTTCGATGTGACTTCAAGGGGGTTAATCATCTACGTCGTCGAGTATACGCTCTCACAACCTTACGTATCACAGGCCGAACATGAACTACTCAATTCGCTCCTGGGCAAGCGCTTGTTCGTAAATTCGCCTGAACGAACTCGCTATCCTTCTACTTTTAGTTGATCTTGTCGTTGTCTAAGGCTCTGGTATGGGCCTAGAAACTTCGGTTTTAGCTTAAGACCAGCACCAAACTGTGTCCTCTTGATGGCAACTAGATCGTCGAGAGTATAACGCCTTGCTGCTTTTCGTCGTAAATTATAGGTCTTTTTATTTTCTGCTTGCAAATTCCAAATTTGGGTTTTGGCTTTATTTCGTGATTCTTTTCGGTCATTTTCAAATGCAGAAATTGCCTCTTTTTCTATTGTGATGATGTGATTGAGTTGTTAAATAATAACAGAACAGATTTATATTTTAATTATGTTTTATATTTTAATCGTTTAAATCTCGCAACACCAGGCACCACAACTTACTACGATGAGAGATCGTAACACAAGAGAAAGAGTCACACGCAAATGTGACCGAACTTCATTATTAGAGTTAGAACTTAATTAAGTGTTGAGAAGTGTATTTTATAGTTGAATAGGGGTATTCCAACACGCCCCCTCAAAAACACATCTCAAATTAACAATCTTTCAAATAAAAACTATTCATTAGTTATAATCATTTGCTTATTCTAATGTGGGTGGTGTGCGTTCTGGGGAAGTTATGTGATCCAGCATTTACTGCGATGATTTGGGGAAAACCCAGAAAAACCCGAACAGATGACTCTTAAAAATATGTTTACAAAATGAAAATTTAACAAACTTCAAAAAATATTTCAAAAATTATAACAAAAAACAAAAATAATTGAACTTTGAATTCAGTCTAAAGTTTCTTATAGATATTAGTAATACATATACACCATCAGTCTTCTTTGGTTAATCCCAATTTGTTTCGAAGCTCCACAAATCTTGTAGCAGGCAACGGCTTCGTAAAGATGTCAACAATCTGGTTCTCTGTAGCAATATACTCAAGACAAATTTCATTACATTCAATTTGTTCTCTGGCAAAATTATATTTTATATCAATATGTTTGGCACGCTTATGACATGAGGGATTGTTTGCTATGCTAATACAGCCTTGGTTATCTTCGTAAATTTTAATTGGTTTTTCGAGTTTGACATTTACACTTTTTAACAGAGATTTTAGCCATAGGGCTTCTCTTACTGCTTCAAATAAAGCCATACACTCAGCTTCAATTGATGAGGCTGCGACTGAATTTTGGCGCTTCGTGTTCCAACAGATTAAATTTAAATCGAACATTTTGTTGTATCAATCTCATTACTACCCAATCAGAATCTACATAACCAGTTAAAATATTTTCTAACTTTGCGTTCTTTTTAAAAATTAATTTCATATCACTAGTGCCCTTCAAATACCTAAGAACTCTTTTTAAACACTGCCACAGTTCTGAATTATTTTTGCTACTATATCTACTTAACATGTTTACTGCAGTAGTTAAATCTGGACGTGTACACAGCATTATGTACATTAAACATCCTATAAGGTTACGACATGGGGCATTACAATCTTCATCTGAATTAAGTAATTCATAATTTAGTTTACTTGGTAAAGGAGTACTAACTGCATTACAATTATCCATATTAAATTTATTTAAAATTCTTTTAGTATATGCAGCTTGGCTTAAGTAAATTGTATCTTCGCACATTTCTATCCTTATACCAATAAAATGTTTTATTTCTTTTAAATCAGACTTTCTAAACTTTTCCATTAAATACCCTTTAAAATTATTCATTCTTGTCATATCCCCTGTAGCTATAACCACATCGTCAACATAAAACAATACATATATATTTTCCTGGATATCACCATTGTCGAGAATATATATACAGCGATCTACTGGAGAGTTTACAAGCTCACAGTCTTTTAATGCATGTTCGAATACTTCGAACCAGCATCTAGCAGCTTGTTTAAGTCCGTAAATTGCCTTATTCAATTTACATACACTGTCATCATCGCATGTTATACCTTGAGGAGGTCTCATATATATTTCCTATTTTAATATACCATTTAAGAAAGCTGTCTTTACATCCATTTGATGGACTTTTAAGTTATGCTGTACTGCTAACGATAATATAAATCGAAAGCTTGAAATTCTGGCTACAGGAGCAAAAGTCTCTTCATAGTCAACTTGATACTTTTGAGTAAGTCCTCGTGCAACCAATCTAGCTTTATATTTAATTGGATCTCCTAGTTCATTATGTTTTACAGTGAATACCCATCTACTGTCCACAAGGTTTTTATTTGCAGGTCTTTTTGTTATAGTCCATGTATTATTTATTTTATGAGTGCATAATTCTGTTTTTATGGCTTCCTCCCAAAAAGACTTATCATTCCTATTCTTTATTTCATCGAATGAACTTGGGACATCGTTAAAAATAGTGTGAGCATTTAGTACATATTTATTTAAACTATTATCCTCTTCATTATAAGATATCTGAGGCTTGGTCTTTAACCTCTCACTTCTTCTATTTATTATTTCAGTGTCATAATTTTCAACTGAATTTGAATCAGTTCTAGTATTATCTGAGAGCTCTGCTGTTTCACTTTCCCTACTTTCATTCGGGTTACTAGATCCCTTATTTTCATTCAGGGAATCACCTCGCTTTCTTTTCTTACTTTCATTCAGAAAATTATCATCTGCTTCCTTACTATCATTCAGGAACTGAGTGCTGTCACTTTCCTTACTTTCATTCGGAAATCTGGTTTCTTTAATTTCCTTATTGTGATTATTGAAATTTTCTGTATCATTTTCCTGACTATCCTTCAGGAATGCTGTTTCAATTTTAACAGCTCTTGAGTTAACCATATTGGTTTCGTCAACGACAACATCTCTTGCAACTAGGAATTTTTCATTTACAGCATCCCACAATTTATAACTAGTTGGTTCATAACCGACCAAAATACTTTTGTATGACTTATCGTCAAATTTTCCCTTTTAGTTTTTATTGTGCACATATACAGTTGCACCAAACACTCTCAGATACTATAAGATGGGCTTTCTATGATGCCACATCTTATATGGGGTCTTTGAACTATCAACAAGTGCTCTGCTAGGAGTTCTGTTGATTAAATAAGTTGCAGTTAACACTGCTTCACCCTAAAAACTTTTATTCAATTGTGCACCACTAACCATTGCACGTGCCTTCTCAGTAATAGTTCTGATCATTCTTTCAGAAACACCATTTAACTGAAGTGTATATGGCACTATTAAGTGATAGGTAATCCCTTTCTTTTTACAGAACTGAGGCATCTCATTTCACAGATATTCTCTGCCATTGTCAATATATAAATGTACAATCTTTAGATTAAAATGAGCTTTACTCTTTGCAACAAAATCTTGAAACATAATGAACACATCAGATTTGAATTTTAATAAATAAGTGACACAATAATGGGTAAACTGATCAACAAAGATAACATAGTAACTTTTATCATTTAGGCTAGTTGGAGTAATTGGTCCACAAACATCAGAATGTACTACAAATAAGGGTCTTTGAATATGGGTGTTATCTTTAAGATGTTTGGAAGGTAATCTTGTTTGTTTCCCATTTAAACAAGACTCACAAATTTCACTTGATAGTTCTAATTTATCTAAAAAAACTATTATCACTAAATAAATTTTTATTTTTTATTTCTAATAGTTTGCCATTGCTTACTTGGCCAAACCTCTCATGCCATAAACGAAACTGGTTATAATGTTTTGTATCTGTACTATATGCTTGAAACTTTACAATAGGAATGTTATTTAACATACCTGAATTTTTAATGACCATCACTCTATTCTTGGAAATGGTTACACCAGTCTTGTCAAAATAGATATCCATTCATGCCTCTTGTAGGCGCTTTACCGACAGCAGATTTGCTGCAATATCCTTGCAGTATAATACATCTTCCAGTATTATTTCTAAGCCGTTATATAGCCGCACAATGCCGCGCTTAGTGGCATCTATAAATTGACCTTGCTTGGCCACAGCAATCCTGAGTGGAGGCTCCAGCACCACGCTATCAATAAAGAGCGATTCATCTTTAATGAGATGATCACTTGCACCAGAATCGAGTATAAATTCACATTTATTTATCACTGAGGTCTCTTGTACTTCTCTCACCATAAATGCAATGCCTTTTGATGTTGCGGATTGAGCTTGTTTATCATTTTCTTTATTTTTATTATTATTATTATTTAATGATTTTTATACCCGCCTACCCAAAGGGTAGAAGGGTATTATGGCTTTGTGCCGACCGAAAATGTATGTAACAGGCAGAAGGAAGCATCTCCGACCCCATAAAGTATATATATTCTTGATCAGCGTCAACAGCCGAGACGATATAGCCATGTCCGTCTGTCCGTCTGTCCGTCTGTCCGTCTGTCCGTCCGTATGAACACCTAGATCTCAGAGACTATAAGAGATAGAGCAACAAATTTTTCGCGACAGTATGTCTTATTGTTGCACGCAGATCAAGTTTGTTTTTGATTTTGGCCACGCCCCTCCCGCCCCCCGTAAATCGAATAAATCCGAATTGCAAGCGTCGTTTTAAACCTAGAACGTTCAACTTTGGTACGCACAATACTAATCACCATCTTAATGATCTCTGCGAATTTGGTTACAATCGGATAAAAAACACAGAAGTTATTAAGATATGACTTTTATAAGGCGTTACCACGTGCAACTGCTAGTGCTGCCTAGCTAGTTGTTATGACACTCCGCGACATAATAATGGTGTTCAATAAACCAACTAAAGTGCCGCCAAGCTAATAACTTCGAACAAAGAAAATTTTGATATATTATTTTGGTATTTTTAGTATAATTTTTTTTAGTATATTTTTATACTATTATATAAATATAATATTTTGATGGTAAAATTGGGTGGCGGGTATCTCACAGTCGAGCAAACTCGACTGTAGCTTTCTTACTTGTTTATAAATATAACAGTCCTTTTTAATATGGCCCTCTTTTTTACAAAAATGACATTTAATTTTATAATTAGCTTGAAGCTTTCCCTTAAAAATTTTATTTCTTTTATTTGCCCTATTTTTAAGAGAATTATTATTATTGTTGTTGTTTTTGTTTTGCACAACCATAACTTTCCTGCTTGTATCAGCGTGGTCATCTTTTATTTTAATTTCTTGATCAAGCAATCTATTTTTAACAAAAGCTAATGTCAAATTGTCTTCTGATAAAGTTTCTATTGCCGTAATTATGCCCTCATAGGACGAAGGCAATGTGTGTAACAAATGAGTGACTTTGTCCATTTCGTCTAGCTTCCTATCAAAATTTACAAAATGGCTCAATAGTGACAACTCACTCGGCATCTTGAGGAAAAACAAGCGTTTACGCACTGACAATTGTGCTGCTAGACTTTTTCGTTCATACTGGACGCTACGTAACTCTTAAAAATTTCACATGCCGTTATGTCGCTTGCCGCGAAGTCTAAGAACATATCGTCAAGGTACTCTATAACTGTACTCTTTGGACAAAGCTCTGCCTTCTCCCAATTGTCATCTACCTCATTAGGCTTGACTTCATCAATCACTTTAATCACACCTAATTCTTTTAATAGAACCCTAATTCTTAATTTCCAAATTTTATATTTTGTGCCATCAAATGGCTTTATATTGCGTTTCACCTTGCCAGTTTTTCTTTTTATACCCGCCTACCCAAAGGGTAGAAGGGTATTATGAAGGAGGAAGCATCTCCGACCCCATAAAGTATATATAGTCTTGATCAGCGTCAACAGCTGAGACGATATAGCCATGTCCGTCTGTCCGTCCGTCCGTATGAACACCTAGATCTCAGAGACTATAAGAGATAGAGCGACCAAATTTTCGGGACAGTATGTCTTATTGTTGCAGGCAGATCAAGTTTGTTTTTGATTTTGGCCACGCCCCCTTCCACCCCCGTAAATCTAATAAAACCAAATTACAGGCGTCATTTTAATCCTAGAATGTTTAATTTTGGTACGCACAATACTAATCACCATCTTAATGATCTCTGCGAATTTGGTTACAATCGGATAAAAAACACAGAAGTAATTAAGAAATTACTTTTATAAGGCGTTACCACGCAGATGCACCTAGTTAATTGCTATGACACTCCGTTACATAATAATGGTGTTCAACAAACCAACTAAAGTGCCGCCAAGCTAATAATTTCGAACAAAGAAAATTTTGGTATATTATTTTGGTATTTTTAGAATATTTTTTTTTTAGTATTTTTTCAGTATATTTTTATACTATTATGTAAATATGATATTTTGATGGTACAATTGGGTGGCGGGTATCTCACTGTCGAGCAAACTCGACTGTAGCTTTCTTACTTGTTGCATCTCACTCCAACCCATGAGCACAGCTTGCTCTTCGAATTCTGCTGCCCACACCTCCACGTCGCTTTCGTCATTTCCATAGAATAGTCGAACTGAATCTTCTATATCACGGAAAGATATAGATATGCACTTCGTATTGTCTGTTCTCAAAGTCAGATTTTCAACAGAATGACTTATTTCCAGCAAGATGCAGCATGACATAAGATCACTCTCAGATAGCTTTGCTTCCACGTACACGCACTTTGCCAAGTATTTTGGATCAAGATCATCATAATCAAAACCACAAAACTCACGCAACCGTTTTCTATTGTTTTGATCTCCTTCGGACTCAAAAATAAATTTGTGCAACGCTTCTATAGTAGACCTTTTTGCAGATTTCAGCGTCTTTGCAATTAAGTCATTTAAACACGCAATTTTTTCAACTAACTTGCTTTCACGTCGTTTACTCTTTAATTCGTCGTTTCTTCACTGTTCTTCCACTTCTCGTATGATCGCGTCGTTTAAAAAAATATGTATGTATATCGTTTCAGTCAAATTTCTAGAAATTTTTGATCTATCCCGGCGAGCTCCCAAATATGTGGGGTTTTTATTTAATAGTATGTTGATACGTTTTATTTAATAATGAAAATACACATTTTACACATTTGAAATGAACGTAGGAAGTGGCTTCGATGTGACTTCAAGGGGGTTAATCATCTATGTCGTCGAGTATACGCTCTCACAACCTTACGCATCACAGGCCGAACATGAACTACAGAATTCGCTCCTGGGCAAGCGCTTGTTCGCGAATTTGCCTGAACGAACTCGCTATCCTTCTACTTTTAGTTGATCTGGTCGTTGTCTAGGGCTGGTGGAATCAGTGTGACCACATACCACGTCACCAGTGTGACGCTATCCCACATATATATATTCTTGATCAGCATCAACAACCGAGTCGATATAGCCATGTCCCTCTGTCTGTTTGCCCCTCTGTCTGTCTGTCCGTCTGTCTGTTTGTATGAACATCGAGATCTCAGAGACTATAAAAGCCAGAGCTACCAAATTTGCAGACAACATGTAAAAATTCCGTTGGCAGATGAAGTTTATTTTAGATGCTGACCGCACCCCTTTCCGCCTCTGTAAACCACTAAGTAGTAATACCTTAAGATATAGTAATACACTAGCAAAGAAGCCCATGGGTCCCGAGTTCAAATACCGGATAGTTCAGTTCAGACTGACTGTTCCGCAGACCACGAGTTCGATTCCCGGGGGGTGCGGTGTCAAAAGTTAATTTTTGTACCCAATAATTGTTATATTTTTTGTTCATTTAATATTTTCTTATATGCTCTTACTTACACGTGGACATACAGTCAAGGCTTGATTGTAGCCGTCCCTACATGTTTATTATTATTTCATGTTTGCTGAAGAGTACAAATACCAGCAAATAGTTTTTCGTTCCGATTTGCATAAAAAATGAAACTAAAAATAAGCGTTTGTAATAAAAATGGGTATTGGTGTAATAGTAATAGAAAGTTGGAAATGGTGCGAAGTTGGAGGCGTTTGAAGAGGTGCTGTCCTTAACAATTTTATTTGTGAACTCTTCCCTTTGTCATTGGCTAACTATGTTTTCCTTATGCTTCGCTGGACACGCCAGGATCATCAAATGCGATATGACAGTATGACTTCAATGCAAAGGAAAATGTAACCAGCCAAAGGAAAAAAAATACTATAGTTTGTCAAATGTAAAGCCTACACCAAACAACCACTACTGCTCGTACTACGAGTAGTGTTCACTCAGTATTTTTCGGCCTATTCCTAGACGGAAACTGCTTATCACACATTTTCCCAAAGCCACGCAAATTCCCATAAATGTAATACAATACACAACTTGCACAAAAAGAAAAAAAAGAGAAAAACAAATTAAAGATGAATGGAAGTTTCGTTGTCGGATAAATCAGAATATAGGACTGGAGAGAGAGGTAGGCGTTCGCCGGTTGGTGACGAACTAGCGCATAAAAAATGATGCGCAGGCACGATTTCCGTGCGGTTGATTCCCAGCCTCTTCACGTATTCTCACATATTTCCCCCCACATCACACTCTCTTTTGATGCTCTTGCGTGCAGCAAAACTATTTCCTTGGAGATTTAGATGCAGATACCTTTTTCGTACATATACGTAATATCTTATCTACATGTTTTTACGGGCCTCAAGTGCTTGCATCAGTGGACGTCGCCGTCTTTATCATCTAAGTTTGTAGCTCCCTGAGGAAGCATGTAATTCATCTTATTTCCTAAAGATAACGCCGCCGCCTCAGCTGTAAAATAAGCCTCACTACAGACATACAATTTGTGGCTGGTCTTAGATCGCTTTCTCGCTTACAGTTATGAGCCATCGGAATAGACTCTGAGACTCCTCAGACTCATTAAACTTAGTAGGTCATTGACATAGACACCTTCTTCTTGTTCATTTTACAAGTTTATATTCATATTATTATATTTTTCCTGTGAATTGTTATCCTTAAGCTGGTATTGGGAAGCAATTTAATTTTACTGTCTACTTTAGCTAAACTAATGACGTTAATTTTTATATCCGCCTACCCAAAGAAGGGTATTGTGACTTTTTAAATGTATGTAACATGCAGAAAGAGGCTATAAGAGCTAGAGTACACAAATTTGGTGACCATATGAAATAATATTGCCACTATTGCAAGTTTAGAATTTAGTTTTAGAATTTGGCTACGCCCATTTCCTGCCCAGCAAAACGATAATTTAATTTTTGGTACACACAATCGTAATCGCTATCTTAATGATTTTGTAAGTTTAGTTACGGCCAAATAAAAACAAGTATGAAAGCTACTGTCGAGTGTGCTTGACCGTGAGATACAAAATCAAAAACAAACTTGATCTGCGTGCAATCATTACACATACTATTCCGAAAATTTGGTTGCTCTATCTCTTATAGTCGGACGGACGGACAGACGGGCAGACGGACATGGCTATATCGTCTCGGCTGTTGACGCTGATCAAGAATATATACACTTTATGGGGTCGGAGATGCTTCCTTCTGCCTGTTACATACATTTTCGGTCGGCACAAAGCCATAATACCCTTCTACCCTTTGGGTAGGCGGGTATAAACAATGAAGTTATTCAAGAAATCAAGAAATTTAAGGCGTGAAATCCGGTGCAGCTGCACCTGTTAAGTGGCTATGCCACTCCATAAGCCTAATAAAATACTCTCAAGCTAATACTTTTGAGTCTTTTTGAATATTGTTTAGTATATTCTCAAAAAATACTATATATATTATTAATTATTATTTTAACCCTTTCGCGCCCAACTTTTTCCCCGTGAAGTTAAAATTTTTTTTTTATCATTTATGTTTTTACATTTATTTTTAGAAAAATTTAGCAACAAATTTTAGTAAGCCACGCCCATTAGTTTGGGCGGTAGCGAAAGTTGCCTGTGAGCAACGTTGGGCAGTAGTGGTGTGTAAGCATTGTTTTTTTTATAATTCACAGAATATGAAATATTTTTCTTTATAATGACAATTTAAGTGTGGTATGACAAAAAACAGTTTTTATTGTTATTCCAGCACAGATGGACTTTGCATTTAAGGTCATCGGTGTTGCAGTTTTGCACAGTCTGCAACGTCCTCTTTCTCCAAAAACTACCCAATGTTCAACTTTATCATAACGTTGTGACACTGAAGGATTTGTCTCAAATTTGTACTTCTTTGATTGATGCGAAGAAACACTGATTGGGGATCCCAATGATAGCACTGAGCTTTCTCTTTCTGCATTTGTTGGTCGACCTCTCCTTTTTTGAAATGAAGTAACGTCAGTGGAATGTAAAAGTTCATGGGCAATTTCCGATTGAAATTTTATAAGGGGAATATGTTTTTGGTTTGGGTTTACCAAGTTCAATTGTTTCCTATACAGTAGCCAAGCATTTGTAACGGATGTTCCCAGGCACCAATAAAAAATTCTTATGTACCACTTTTTTGATCGGTGGTTAATTTTGTAGAGCTCCATCAGCATATCTGCCAAATCTACTCCACCCATACCTTTATTGTATGAAGCAACAATAGCTGGCCTCGAAATATCAATGTAAGCTTTTTCTTTTGGGCTCCAACGTTTGCATATTCCAACAGGCTGATCACCTTCACACGAAGATATTAGTTGAACAGGCTTATTGTCAAACCATTTTACACACACAAGATTATGGTTCATTTCGCATTTTATATCAAAAGACCCCCTTCCGCGTTTTTTTAATTCCGCATCTGAGAGCAGTTGGGAATTTCTTATGCGATTTTTACGTACAGTACCTGTTGCAAAGATTCCTATTTCCTTCAACGAAATCAGAAGGCTTACAGACGTAAACCAATTATCAAAATATATTCCCAAGCCATAAGAAGGACAAGTGCCTTCTCCAACATATAGCGTAAAATCATAAACTAATCCAGATATTCCAGCCCGCGTAAACATTTTAAGACCCCATTTATGAGGTTTAGCTGGATTATATTGCTTAAACGTGGATCGACCTGCAAAAAAAAGCAATTAATATAAATAAGGCCAATTTAAAAGAAAATTAAAAACGTACCTTTGAATGCAATTATTTGCTCATCGACACTTTGATGCTCTTCCTGAGGTAGTTTTCCAAAATTTTCTTTGAGAATTCTGAGCAAAGGGCGGATCTTGCAGAGTTTATCATAGTTGGAATCTCCTTTTTTTAATTGTTTGGCGTTGTCGTTGAAATGTAAGCATTGTTTTATTTTTTCAAATCTCCCACGCGGCATTGAATCAGTTATTGCGGTAAGCTTTAAATCCTTTGACCATGCCATTCTAAGTTGCGGTAGTTTTAAAACACCCAAGTACAATAAAATGCCAATGTAGCGTTTGATTTCCTCATCAGTACATTTAAGTTCAATACCGTGCTCCTGCAAACTATATATATCAGTTTGCCTTGCCATTAAATGAATAAGCTGAGTATCAAAAAATGTGTAGAAGAACTCCACTGGCGTCTTTATCTCCCCGACATCAAAAGTTTTGTCATCTTCCCAAATACTCTCTGGAGCTACAAACGGCCTTGTTCTCCACTTTAGCGTATTTGGATCAATTTTCTCCAAGCAACTGTCAACAACAACGCAAGAGTCAGGTTCACATCCTTCAATCACTGTATTTTCCAGAAGGTCAATCTCGATACTTTCTTCCCATTCAAGAATTCCTTCTAAATTCTTCTCCAGTACCGTAGAAATGTCTTTCATCTCATCACCACTTTCTTCGTCAGTAGAAACATCCCAATCGAAGTTTCAATTCAATTTAATTTCTTCGTTAGACAAACCTTTCACTTTCGGTCTCATATCTACATAAATGCAAACAAAAACAAGTAAGAAAGCTACAGTCGAGTTTGCTCGACTGTGAGATACCCGCCACCCAATTTTACCATCCAAATATTATATTTTTCAAAATATACTGAAAAAATACTAAAAAAATATACTAAAAAATACCAAAATAATATATCAACATTTTCTCTGTTCGAAATTATTAGCTTGGCGGCACTTTAGTTGGTTTATTGAACACCATTATTATGTCGCGGAGTGTCATAGCAACTAGCTAGGCAGCACTAGCAGTTGCACGTGGTAACGCCTTATTTTTTTTTTTTTTGTAACCAAATTCGCAGAGATCATTAAGATGGTGATTAGTATTGTGCGTACCAAAATTGAATGTTCTAGGTTTAAAACGACGCCTGCAATTCGGTTTTATTCGATTTACGGGGGCGGGAGGGGGCGTGGCCAAAATCAAAAACAAACTTGATCTGCGTGCAACAATAAGACATACTGTCGCGAAAAATTTGTTGCTCTATCTCTTATAGTCTCTGAGATCTAGGTGTTCATACGGACGGACAGACGGACAGACGGACATGGCTATATCGTCTCGGCTGTTGACGCTGATCAAGAATATATATACTTTATGGGGTCGGAGATGCTTCCTTCTGCCTGTTACATACATTTTCGGTCGGCACAAAGCCATAATACCCTTCTACCCTTTGGGTAGGCGGGTATAAAAATCACTGTGGTGAAATACAAATATGTATATGCAAATTTAATGGAATTGGGAAACAAGAAGCGGCTTAAAAGTGCTGGAGAGAGATCGGGAACTTTAACACCAAAGAGATCTGACGAAATGGAATCAGAAAGTGAATCGGATATTAGCGGGTGCCAAACAATTGTGGCCAGAGAAAAAGAAGACATCAATACAGTTCTTTTAAAGCGCATGGTTGAGCAGATATCTGAAATGTCTTCAAGAATGAACAAACTGGCGTTTCTGCAATGGGCAGCGACGTATATGGATTGGCAATCAGTAATGCTACACAACGTAGCACATACAATGGTTAATATGAAAATCACGCATCTGGTACGGCCACCATCGTACAGTCACCTCTGCAATAGGCAGTGACGACACTGGATTTCAAGCCACACACGGTGGCACTGGCATCTCTGCAATGGGCAGTGACGCAACTGGATTACGAAGCATTAAGGCCACACAGGGTGTCACTGGCGTTTCTGTAATGGGCAGTAACGAAGCTACAAGTCAAATTGGTGTCTCTGGCATTGGTATACTTGGCGTCGGCACGAATGGAAGACAACAGGATGTCTCAGCCACTTCTGATCATGATAAGTATTACTCAGCATGGTGACGTAATTCAAGGCACTGGAGGAGCAAATTGGACGGCCGCGCATAGTGCTTTGTATCATACTGGAGAAATACATGCAGAATACGATGCAAGACGAAGAGATTGGCCCGTGTTTTCCACCATGTTTTCAGATTCAACTTATGCTTAAACGTACACAAACCTAGAGAACCTCTTAAGGTTGCAGTGTCTTATAGTCTTATAGGAGCAACAAGAGAAGAGTTCGAGGCTTGATTAATCAATACAGTTAATGTACGGTCTATAATGGAAAGGTTGAAGTTTCGATATGGCGACCGGAAATGTTAATAAAATCCCAGATGGATATAGTCAACACGATTCATTCGGGCATGTCAAAAATACTCTGGAAAGTAGTGCCAATTGAGCTAATGGGTCCAAACAGACATATTATTAAATCATTTGCCTTTGCATATGAAGTATCGTCTACTAAATTAATAAACGAAGAACTGGCACTGGGTATCAATGAAGACCCCGTAAAGCTTACATAAAATTGGAAAACATGCAATGTATATAAATTCTATGAAGTGCTAAATGAAAATACGAACACAGGATAGTAACATAAAATGGATGCGCATAAATGGAATCACAGTTCTAGAGCTTCAGCTACCACTACAGACTTAATGTGCAGGAGTTAGTGAACAAATATAAGATATTAGACAATATACCAATTAAGGAGTATGAAAATGTTGAACCAATGCTTCTTATAGGGATAGATAATTGTCCGGCAATTCGCGCCATAAAGAACGTGGCGCTGGATAGAAATTTGCAACAAAACAGCATTGGGATGATATATTTGTGGCACATAGTCTGTGACATACTCGGTATATCTTCAAATTTTGTGTGATTAATCTCACCCAAAATATTCTTATCCGCATCTTTTGGACATCTTAATAAAAACTGTCCGAATACAGCTACATTATGCATTGCTAGTTGGCATACTTGCTCATCAATTTGTAATTATCTGTCGATAACCACTTAAGAATGGTATAGCCAAATAAAATGCGTAAGTGCATATTTAATTTAAGAAAATATATCACAGTTAGCAAAAACCCGAAAACCGTACAAGTTTGAATCTCTTGAAATTATGAAGTAATAATACTCGTAGTCTAACAGAATTGTCGGTATTAAAGAAAGAAAAGAAAAACTATCACATAGAAATTAAAACGTACTAAGGTTAAAGCGAACAGCCATTAATATATAAATCTACCTTTATCGATTGCCTTCTATCAAAATGGACATGAGATCCATAATAAATTTTCCATATCGAAGCAAAACAATCCTGAAATGAACCTCAGTTTGAAATGTGAAAAATTAAAATTGACGCAATCGGACTTGCAGCAACTGCATACACATTATGTTTCTTCATATGTACATACATATGTGCGCTAAACACACATACACAAACATCGCAACAACGTCGTTGTACGACTGAATTGATGCTCGAGTTCTCTCTGTTCGCTCGAGTGAGCGCTGCGCCTCTGCCACGGGGGCTATGAAAACCCAAAACACGACGGTTAGTATTTTTGGTACAACATGACGACTCTATAATGTTCATTGCTTAGTGGTAACAGGCAGAATGAAGCATTTTTAACCACACAAGGCATATACATATATTCTTTATCAGACTTAACTGCCGAGTTAATATAGCAATGTCCGTCTTTCTATCTATACGAAAATCGGAATTTCAGAAACTATAAGAGCTAGTGCAAATTAGGTGAGCAGATGTTGTAATAAAGCCTATGAACTAACAGAAATGGAAAAACCGGTTTGTAAGCGTAGTCTTCAAGCTAGAATGTTAATTTTCGGTACATTATCATTATTACTCTTTTAATGCAAATCCAGTTACGATCGGACTATTATCCAAGAAATACTATTAATGGGGGAAATGTTCAGGTGCTGTGTAACTCTTTAATATAATAATGGTATGTTTGTTATATCTCACAGTCGAGCACATTCGGCTTTAGCTTTCTTACTTGTTTTAACGTGTAAAGTGAATTAAATTTGGTATGGATATAGCCCTATTCATTTGTGATCACATTCGTAACTTTATGAATTTCGATTAAAATTATTAAAATATGTTATAAAATTACACACAGATTTTAAGGAAGTCACATGATGTAACAACACAATATTATATGCCTAAGAGCCAAATGCAGTAATTAACCTAATTGAAATGGACACTGTGATTGCGGTTGGCACGGCAACCACTCTCAATCATATATTATAATTCATACCAATTAAAAATAAAATACAGAAGTGAAGTAACTGGAAAGCCTAAAAATAAGACAGTTTTTAAAGTACCAAAACGCAAATCACAAAAACTTACCCGTAGTGCGAATAATCGTTCAGTTTGGTTCATTGGCGCAATTTTATGGGGTATTGGGAACTGTGGCCTTTTTTTATTACCACCAAAATCTAAAATACTTCCTACCCTTTAGAGCAAATGCAAACATAATTTTTCTTGCTCCTAATACCAGATAAATGCAGACAAGGAGTAAAGTGTATGCTGCAAAGCGACAGAAGCCAAAAAAATTAAGGCAAAACTAAAAAAGAGAGAATAACATGAAAGGAAACGAGAAAAATTAAAAAAATGCTTTCAAAAGGTTCCTTAACCCCAAGTGGCTACCCCATCTATCGTTTTATTATTTTTAACATTTATGTGCGACGCGTAAAA